>JAVLUX010000011.1:630000-1235000 GCA_032164185.1 Moxostoma hubbsi | reverse complement strand
TAAACACGCTATGAAATCTGTTATTGGCTGGATTAACTACTTTATGATGAATGATCAACAACAAATTCTTTATTTATAAGGATTGGTTGATTATAAGCATTTTCACACTGTAATGGTCTATCCTTGCTTAAAGAAAGTGGGCATACACTGTAATTACCAGGAATTAGAGAGGCTGTTAATGAATAATTAGACCTGGATTTATCCTCTCTGTTGCGAATAGGTATATTGACACTGCTACAGTTTGCCACATTTTTAATTGCAGGATGGACTTGACTTATTACTAGGGAGAGTCTTATAGGCACAGATTTTTGCTTAATTACATGAAGTCCAAATGCCTCGGTGAGCAGAGGACAAGTCATCCTGCATCAAGTATTACTGCAGTGGTGGTCGCACAACACTGAGCGCAATAATTAATGTCTTTTGACACAGCATTTATTCAGTTTGAAATAGCTGGATGACCCCACACACTGTGTATTTCTTTGCTGTAAATGTGCCATCAAGTGCATTTAAAAAAGCGATAATCATTTCACTATATTTTTAACGTTGATTATAGCTGCTCTACACTAAGGAGGACTAATTTAGAGACATGCATAACCCAAATTCTTGTTTATTTACTAATCATTTGTAGTGATACTTGGGTGATCTAAGTGAGGGAACCTAAATATCTTTCAGTCTTTAATTGTTTAATATTTATCTTTATAAGTGCTGTCTATCGCTAACATTTTTTTTACAAATGAATTGCATGAAACGCCTCGAATAACAATAATTTAATATATAATGATTAAATAATGAGTTATGTTTTTATAGTTATAATTCTATATTTTTTTTTTATATAAAAAATATTTAAATTGATTATTTATTTAATGTATGTATATAGTTACAGTTTAATTATAAATATATATTATCAATTTAATAATACAGATAATTAAAATGCATTACATTAGTGTGGCAGACTAGTAAAGTATTGCTGAGACAATAGAAAAAGTGCCTTTACGAGGCAATATATGGGTAGGTCAGCGAGTATTGACGCTGACTACCACCCCTGGAGTCGTGAGTTCGAATCCAGGGTGTGCTGAGCGACTCCAGCCAAGTCTCCTAAGCAACCAAATTGGCCCGGTTGCTAGGGAGGGTAGAGTCACATGGGGTAACCTCCTCGTGGTCACGATTAGTGGTTCTTGCTCTCAGTGGGGTGTGTGGTAAGTTTTGCATGGATCGCGGAGAGTAGCATGAGTCTCGACATGCTGTGAGTCTCCGCAGTGTCATGTGCAATGAGTCACGTGATAAAGATGCACGGACTGACGGTCGCAGGAGTGGAGGCTGGAATGAGGGGAGTAACCGTACCACCATGAGGACCTACTAAGTAGTGGGAATTGAGCATTCCAAATTGGGGACAAAAGGAGATAATAATAATATATATTTATATATAATAATGTCAAGCACAAAATAAGTGTTTTGAATCGATTCATTGAAACTCTAAACTGAATAACAATTGACTCAAACTACCATTTTTGTTGCTATTTTTGGCATGTCGTTTTTTCCATCGGTGGGACAAACGGATAGTTCCACCCCAGATTTACGCCATTGGTTGAGCCAGTGTTGCTGTGAGGTTTACAATCAACACGAAACATCATTCACAGCCCATTTTACTTATTATATCGGACATATTTGCACAGCCAGATGTAATGAAAATTAAGTGAATGTGGTGACATATGTGGTTCATTACACGTATCGCGGCAGTTCTAAGTGTGAAATGTCCACTGGGTGGCGCTAAAAGTGAGTTAAATGTTTTCCCAAACAGATGAGATTTTTAAAGGTAATGTTTTGTTGAGTTTTAAATCACGCGCTTCAGGACTCGTACCCCGGACCTTTACATTGCAATTGCAATGCTCTATCGGTTGAGATACCGCTCAATTTAATCATGCGGGAATAAGCTTGTAAATGTAGCTTGTTTTAGCATCACTTTACAAGTCATGCACTATAGCAAAAGTGTCATAAGATACACTGAGGAATTGTGTAAGGACCAGAATCAAAAAGTAAATGTTTATGAACTGATAATCTGCCGTTTTACTCGTGATTTGTGTGAATAAAAGTCATTGTTGGAGCTTCTCTAGTGTTTGTCTGAAACCGCCGTGATACGGACAACAAGCCACGTAACATTCATTTAGCAGAAATAGAGGTATAGTTACGTGATTCTGTGAGACCAGGTTGTATTTTTGTATTTTAATGAGAAAAAAAGTTAGAACGAGGTGTGATTTTATCCAACAGGAAATGACTGGATCTTTAAAAAGTGGGTGTTACGTACCAGAGTGGAGTCAGAGGACAAAAATATTACAAAAAAAACAAAAATATTTTCCACAATTTATGGTGATGAATCGTGCATACTTAGTCCAGGAACGTGCATTAAGTAAACGGTCAATTCTGATGTCATGTTTGATGTTTTTAACACCTTGAATAGAGTATTTTTGAAGCACAACAGCACTACACAAGTGCATTACCACAAATCCCAGCGTGCTGAAGTGTGTGTGTGTGTGTGTGTGTGTGTGTGTGTGTGTGTGTGTGTATTTCACTCTTTATATTTGTGTTTTTGGCTCATTTCTTAGTGCCCTCATTCACCTCTGCAGATTACCGTGCTGTGCCGGGTATCTCTTTCTCTCTCTCTCTCTCTCTCTCTCTCTCTCTCTCTCTCTCTCTCTCTGTTTTTCATCACACTTTCTCTCTACCTCTCTCCCTCCCACCCTCTCATGATGGTAAAAATATCTGCAGACAGCAGGAACACAGGCAAAGCTACCTCGCTCTCTCTCTCCCTCTCTCTCTCTCCCTTAGACATCCCACCCATGTGATCTCTCAGGCAGGCGTCGCTGTGTTCAGTCTCCAGCTCTCTGCTGGCAGCAGCTAATGAGTCTTTGTGTGGCTGGAGCGAATGAGAGACAGTCTCTTGCTCTTTTTATACTGAAAGCATATGCAAACGACTCTGGGAAAACATCTGGAGCCGGGAAAGCTTACCTTTCTTTCTTTTGCATCTTTCCGTCTCTCCTGTCCTCCTCTTCTCTCTTCTCGTGTGCTCCAGAGTCACAGGGCAGTTGGTGCGGAATGGAGATCCTTCATTCATCACTTCATGTCTGGCTTTGAATCGGCTCATTCACGACTCTTAAGTGAAGTGGCGTGGCGAGAGGGAGGAGTTAACTGGCGGTGGACACAGGTCTGTTCATTCTCAAGTGACTGCATGACTCGTGCTCTCTGTTGGTGTTTTGAATTGATGTGTCACGCCGGGCCTTTGCCTCGGCCGGCCAGCTCTGTGCGAGGACTTGGAAATCATAGGTTAACTGAGGTCTGATGCTGCTTTAACTTATAGGGCGGTATATTTGTTGTTTAAGGTTGCCGAGCAACATCAGAACTCGAAGGAATATTCCACATTCCAAAATTTTAAGTTCAAGTCATTCAAATTTGTGGCATGATTTTGATTACCACAAAAATGATTTTGACTCGTGCCTCGTTTATTTAAAAAAAGCAACAATTGCAATTACAGTAAGGCACTTACAATGGAAGTGAATGGGGCCAGTCAATAAACATTAACATACATATTGTTTCAAAAGTATAGACTCAAAATGTAACATTTCTATGCGTTAATATGATTTTAGTGTTGTAAAATGAGGGATTCACCAGCATTACAGCGTTTTACGGCGTTATGTCAACTTCACACTGGCATGGTTAGCAAGTCACACTAAAATCATATTAATGTTTAATCATATAATTTTTGTGTCTTTTGGCTAAACTCAAGAAACAGTGTGTATTTTAATGTTTACAGCATAGCCAAATTCACTTCTATTGTAAGTGCCTTACAGTAATCACAACTTTTGTATTTTTTTAGATAAATAAGGGATTATTTTAAATGATGATTATTATTATTATTATTATTAATTTGTGGTAATCAAAATGGACATAAATGCCATTGATTGAGCTAACTTGTCTTGAACCTCTTCAACATCATAATTATGGACAGATTATTACAGATTGCAACTGACCAAACAAAAGTGTGCATATATCAGCTCTTTCTAGTCTTTTGTCACTCAAGTGTTGAAAAATATGCCGCTCTTTTTGCCCCAACGCTAGATGAATCATTCATTTGTTATGAATAATCTCATATTATGTTTTGCATGCATCAAGCTCCAAATAAAAGGAGAAAATTATTAAATGAGATTTTGATTATTCACTGGATTAAATACATAAATATATTAAATATTGCATATTTGTATTATATATATATATATATATATATATATATATATATATATATATATATATATAAATATTAAGATCCTGTGTGTGTGTGTGTGTGTGTGTGTGTGTGTGTAATCAGAACGTAATGTAGTTTTGTCATTGAAATGAAACTTGCAAAACAAACTATATTGTGATGCATTCCAATATATACCAGTCACCATATGAAATGACTTTGATATAAGGTTTTGCTCATACCACCCTTACTTTAGGGCTGCAGCATGCAGTGGCTACTAAATGAAGCACCGGTTGCTGTAGGTTGCAAGTGCTGCATTGACAGCATTAAAGTATGTGTATGTATTTGTACATACAGATATTGTACAGAGCTCATTCGGGGAGTGGCTGTTTTTGTCTCTGCTGGTTTTTGCTGCAGGATTTTCACTTGTAACATGCTGTAAGTGTGCTGTGGAAAACTACAGCGGCTGAGAGAAGACAAAGAGAGAGAGAGCGAGCAGGATATGTTGAGAATTAACTAGCTGTGTGTGTGTGTGTGTGTGTGTGTGTGTATGAGCGCGCGCTTGTGTGTGTGCGTATGTGTGGACAGTAGCTCTCTCCACAGTTCAACAGTCAGCTCAGGTTACCTTTGGGAAGCTGACGATGTCATGCCAATTCATTGTATCAAGAAATGAAAAAGTTGTTCCTCTTGCTTTGGTCTCAAATTGGAATGGTTTCAAAAGCGCTGGATCATCAGCATTGACCATTTTAATGCAGAAAACGTCACCAATTAGGATCTGCACCAAAAATAATGTCATCAGGACAGCCGAGTATGGTATATTAGATAACTGTTAAAGGGATAGTTCACCCAGAATGTGAAATTTAGTCATTTACTCTTTCATCTATGAAACACAACAGGAGATGTTAGGCAGAATGTTAGCCTCAGTCACCATTATGTCATTGTATGGATAAAAGATACAATGAAGATTTCATTGTGTGTACATTACACTCTTCAAGGACAACTGACTCTAACAAGGACAGAAAGAGATGTGGAAGACCAGATGTGCAACTAAACAAGAGGATAAGTACATCAGAGTCTCTAGTTTGAGAAATAGACGCCTCACATGTCCTCCACTGACAGCTTCATTGAATTCTACCCGCTCAACACCAGTTTCATGTACAACAGTAAAGAAAGACTCAGGAGGACTTATGGGGAGAACAGCAAAGAAAAAGCCACTTTTGAAACAGAAAAACAAAAAGAAAAGGTTCGAGTGGGCAAAGAAACACAGACATTGGACAACAGATAATTGGAAAAGAGTGTTACGGATCTTAACCCCATTGAGCTTTTGTGGGATCAGCTAGACTGTAACGTGTGTGTATGTGTGTGTGTGTGTGTGTGTGTGTGTGTGTGTGTGTGAGAGAGAGAGTGAGAGTGATACATGGCTAATAAGAAAAACATGACATTTTGCAGTGCAATGCATACCTAAATAATTTCTCCAAATAATTATCTTTTACCATAATGACCTTAATTAATATCCTGTGATTACAGATGCACGTTTGTGAGTGTTTATTTTCAGATCTCGGGGGGTGTGTGCGTTATACGCCCCACAAAGGAAAAAGCAAAATTACTCTCAGATGTGAAATTCACTATTTGTGCAAGAGTATTAGCATCTCCATGACAACCACTTTGGATATTGCAAAGCAGCGCGGCATCCACTGAGGACGAAAAATGCGAATGGATTTTCAACAAGAGGAACTAATTATGATGATTATGAGAAAATTGACTTGCATTGCATCCCCAAAACTAAAAGAGCCATTTTCAATTATTCAGCACCTCCTGTATCTCGCAGGACTGCTGCGGGAAACGGGGTGGTTCAAACGGATCTGGGGCTTAGATCAAGAGAACTTTCCTGAAGGTACAAAATATTCGTTCTTTCAGGAAACATGTTTCTCCCTCCAGTCCTTGAAACTTTGGAGGAAGGAATTCTAATATACAGTACCTGGAGAAAGCTATCTAGCATTCCCATTCATTTCAATGGCAGTTGCTCGGGTGACGGATGCCCCCCAGAAGTGTGCGAGCTTTAAACACCATGTGACTAATCACTCTTGAGCTGTATATGCTGATGTCACTACAAGAATGTGCACAACCCTGAAGCCCTTCACTAGAGACCAAGTCCAATTAAGACTTGTAAATAAATACATATATAAACTATAGGGGAGACCAAGGCTATTTGTCAAACGGGAAAGTTCACACAAGGGCTTTTCATCAGTAATGATCTGATTTAGGGGGGCCTGGGTAGCTCAGTGAGTATTGACACTAACTACCATCCCTGGAGTCGTGAGTTTTTCAGCCAGTTCTCCTAAGCAACAAAATCACATGGAGTCACATGGGGTAACCTCCTCGTGGTCATGGTTAGGGGTTCTCGTGGTAAGTTGTGCGTGGATCGCGGAGATTAGCATGAGCCTCCACATGCTGTGAGTCTCCGCGGGGTGATGCAGAGCGAGCCACTTGATCATATGCGCGGATTGACGGTCTCAGAAGTGGAGGCAACTGAGACTTGTCCTCCCCAACCCAGATTGAAGTGAGTAACCGCGCCACCACGAGGCACTAGTCCTCAGTAGTGGGAATTGGGCATTCCAATTTGGGAGAAAAGGGGATAAAAAAAGTTATATGATTTGTAGTCAAAAGACTAATTGCATAAATATGTGTTTTCACTAGCAGTGTTTTTTAATGTTAGTTTCAAACACCTAGTTAAAACCCCTCTAGAATGATTTATTTTGTTATATCTCTTGGGTAAACAAGTGAACATAATCAAACCACGCTGGCGTACATAAAGAGTTAACTATATAATTCAGATTTTGCATTATTTAAAAAAAAAAATTGTAACTTTTTTATCAGGGCAGGTTGTCACATTTTAAATGTCATAAATGTTTAAAATTTGTCAATTGCAATATTTTTTGGCCAAAATGGGGGAACGTGTCCCCTCCAATTTTCACATGAAACATTCTTAAATGGTTTAATGGCAGGCTCCATTGTGAGAACTTAACCCATATAGTGTGACAACATGCCCCAAATTTAAGGTACTGTATGTAGCTATGCAAAAATTGAGAAACATATTCATTGGAGTAAAAAGTGTGACAACTAGCCCCAGTATCCCCATATCTCAGTCTCATAGAATGAACATTACTTTAAATGAATTTGTGCAAACTGACATTTACGTGCCGAATTCTACGTTTCACCGCACCACAATGCATAATTTTAAAAATGTCACATTTTAACACTTTTAGTACTGACCTACCTACATTATCACACGTATTCAGAAGTGATTAGCTTCGTGGTAGCTTAACTGAAATGTGCCTTTCATGTCGCATTTTGTTTTTGGACACTATCGGTTAGGTTTAGGTGTTTGTTTAGGGTAAGGATGTCTGGTTTGTTCATCTCTCAATTGTTTTTTTTAGATCACTATTTGGCGCCCCCTGCTGGTCATTTCACTTGGAAACTGCAGCGAAACGTGTAATGATGCACATATTTTCGTTTTGCAAAAAATGTTTCCACGGTCATGTAATGTTCATGAGATCAGGCTGAACAAACCACATTATATTGAGGTATCATTCACTTTCATAATAAAAATGGTGCGGGACGAGTTATGCACCGAAGTTTAATTCTTGAGGTTAGGGGGTTTGTACAAATCACTAACTCCAAGTATGAGCAGTAGTAATAGTGATGTATTTAATTGATTAATTCAAACCATAATTATCTGACATACATATATAATTCTGCCCAGCAATCTCTCTCTTGATTTCTAAAAATTCCTTTTCCAGTAATCATGAACGACTGGGAAGTTCATGGAAAAGTCACAGAAATTCATTAGTGTGGGAAAACTGCCTACCAAAATGTTGTTGTTTTGAGCTGGCTATTGAGACGCTGCCTTAAGAGGTAAACCTACCTCACAGCCTTGTAGTAAAGAGCCAGTGTTCTGTGAATCCTGTCACTCCAATAGAGTTTACAGTAGATATGTGTGTAGAGAACAGAGCTGTGTTCTGTCTTTTCAGGAGAGAGAGAAAAAGAGAGACAGATGCATTCCGCAGCAGTACTGTGGTTTGGAGTCTCTCCAGCTGCTGTGTTCATGCAACACACACACGCTCACACACACATGTACAATAGTGCTCTGCTGAGACCCATGTAGCCCGGTTGCCGAGGCTGGTCTCACTCCAGTTCCACACACCCTCTGCTTGGGCTTCTTTTGGGGGAATTCTCTAAATGAATTGCCACTGCTGATAGCAGCTTTTATTTGCATGGGCTGTCTGATTCACTATCATGCACCGGAATCGGGTAATGCCGCAAACACACCTACAAAATTAATGCTGAACAGAATTTGCATGGTGCAATTTCCCATCTTGCAGGCCGGTTCCAAGTGCCAGTTCATGAAGGATGCAGTAGTCGATAATGATCTGGCGTACTTTACTGGGACTGTACAGCATCACTCCAACACTGTAATGCAGGCACGTAAATTGTCCCTTTAAAATGCTGAAACTTCATTTGACTGCGTGGGATGTATGGAGATATGCGCCTTTTACAATATTAGTCAAATTATTTTCATGATATGCCAATTAATTAATTGAATTAATCACATTTATAAATCTTGTCTGAGAAAGGCCCTCAGATAACAACAATTCAATATATAATGATTAATTATAAATAGTTATTTAAAAAATATATATAAATATTATATACTGTACATTATTGTGACAGGGCGGAGGGCAGGGCCGAGGTCGTGATGCTACACACCCGGCCCCTAATCAGGCTAATCAAGCCTCAGAGCGGGATAAAGGAGACTGCAGTGGGACAGAGAGAGAGAGATTTAGTGCAGCTGTCTGACACCTTTGTATGTGTTTGTCTTGATGTTTAGTTCTTCATTAAACAATTATTTATATTTTCAAGCCGGTTCTCGCCTTCTTCGAAATACAGCCGCATCTACTCAAACTTCCCTCAAATTTATCTCATGAGTTTGAAGCATCATGCGTTGGTTTGTGCATATAGGCCCTGATATAATTTTAGAATAGACCTATTAATACATTTATGTCATTCATGCTATTATAAATACTGCAAAGAATGCTTAGTAGTACGAGATGTAACTTTACCTCCCGTAAAGCGAAAATATGAGTCTGGAATTGACTCCAAAACCAGGAATTAAAAGTGTTGCCTATACAGCTGGAGTTTTGCTTACAGCCCCCTGCTGAAAACAGGTGGAACTTCAATGGTAGGAAAATTCCTTATTATTATCCAGGGACTTGATTAATTGTGCTATTTGTTTAAACATTATATTTTTATATAAAGATTTACACTGAATTATCAACAGCCCTAATTAAGTAATATAACAATAAGATTATCATTCAATGAATATACGACATTAATAGTGTCAGGCAAATAGAAACCCTAACCCTTTGCGAAATAAGGCGCATTATATAAAAAGCTACATTTGCATAGGAGGCGTGTTTGCATGAAAAAGATGATAAACAGAAATAAATAAAAAGGGATGGTAAAAATTCCCATCCAATATGAAGGTGATGAAATGATGACAGAATTGTCATCTTTGGGTGAACTGTCCCTTTAATTTAAATACTCATGGTGCAGTACTATTTACAGTTCTTGCAATTGACAGACACTTTTATCCAAAACGACTCGCTAGTCCACACTAATACGGTTGTTTTTTCGTTTTTTTTTAAATGCATCAATTTAGCTACGTTTACGCCTATCATGCACACTGAAACGGTACACACATGTGAAACCATACAATGAATCCTCCGTTAATAAGCCTGCCAGGCCACCTTCCACTCTCGCCAGATTCTGGTGCACTTCTTTTCTGTATGCATCTGTGTGTGAATATTTTTATTTATTTATTTATTTATTTTTCTCGTTGCTGACTCGATTGTAGCTCAAGAAATCCAGAAATAAGCAGAAGACAGGGGTAAGAGATACTGCATGTGTTTTGCTGCTAGGGGAAAAAAAAACACATTTGTGAAGTCTGTCCAATCTAAATTGTTCACAAGATTTTGCAGAGACATCATCTATGCCACAGGAATATTGTGCGCAAGAGCAGCAATGAACAAACCATTTATTTTGCATTTTATGAAGAAAATGTGGTTAGTGCTTCTCTGTGCAAAACACACACCACAATGCTAATGTGTTGTGGAAGGTTGCCAGGGGCATTGCTATACGGTTGCTAAGGTGTTCTGACCAGTTTTTAGTCTGTTGCTATGCTGTTGCTAGGGTGTTTTCAGTGGTTGCTTCATTCTGATTCATTTTGTTAAATCGGATCGTTTTATCAAACCAGTTCAAAACCAGTTTTCTCTGAAGTCCCCAGGCAGCATATATATATATATATATAAGGAGGGACAAGTTTAAATTAATTTCAGTGGTAATTAAAAATGATGCCACAAATGCTGTCGATTCAGGTTAAATTGTATTGTATTGTATTAAATTAAATTGTATTCAACCCCAAATATTCCTTTAACAACATTGTTAAAAGCATCAAAACAACAGTTATGCCAATATTGATAGTATTAATTGTTCCCATTTTACAGTTTTGCTCCTAAACCGTCATACTATACAGTTGTGTGATCTACCGTAGCTTTGTGATAAGTTCGATTGTTTAAGAATGTGTTCAAAAGAACGATTCATTCATGAATTGGACATAACTTGTTGCTAGACAGTTACTAAGGTCTTTTGGGTGGTTGCTAGGGTATTGCTAGGGTTTTCTGAGATGGATCTATATATTATTTAAGGACCGCAACAATCAAGCGCCATCTCCCATAAGACAATTTTGCATCGGTTCAGGCGTGTTAACCTTCTCCCATGGTTTGGGAGTCTTCGGTTCTTGTCCCGTGTTGAAAACAGGAAGTAAACTCCTTTGGATAAACACTAAGGAGTGCAAATTCAGAGGTTCCATTTCCCCTCTATGATTATATTATTAATTCTCTGATGGTTAGGTTTAGCGTTGGGGGGTAGAGTTAATAAAATCTGCATTTCTCCTCACTGTATTACATTAAAACTAAAAACAACTCGCTTTGCAACTCGCTTTTGGTGCCCCTCTGTGGGCATTCCACCCGGACACTGGAGCTCACAAGTTCCCTTGCATTTAAAAACACTTCCTGCTTCGACCACTGGGCCAGTGCTTCAAATTTCAGTAAGCATAGTCCAAGGGTGAGTCTCAGTCAGTTCCCTAGTTCAGTAGTCAGGGCACTGATCAGTGAGTTGCCCATTTCTATGACAAAATCTGTGATTTAGATCTGTAGCGCGAGACTGGTTGCCTTCTGAAGCTAAGCAGGGTTGAGCCTGGTCAGTAAATGGATGGGATACCTCCTGCGAAAACTTTGCTGCTGGAAGAGGTATTAGGGAGTCCAGCAGGGGGTGCTCACCCTGTGGACTGTGTAGGTCATAATGCCGCCCCAGTATAGTGATTGGGACACTATACTGTAAAAAGGCACCGTCCTTCAGATGAGATGTTAAACTGAGGTCTTGACTCGCTGTGGTCATTAAAAATCCCAGGACACTTCTCGAAAAGAGTAGGGGTGTAACCACGGTGTCCTGGCCAAATTCCCCCCAAATTCCCCCCCACCTTATCAATCATGGCTTCCTAATAATCCCATCCATGAATTGGCTGTGTCACTCTACTCTCTCCTCTCCACCAATAGCCGGTGTGTGGTGAGCGTACTGTTGCACTATGGCTGCCGTCCCATCATCCAGGTGGATGCTGCACACTGGTGGTGGTTGAGGAGAGTCCCCTGTTCACTGTGTAAAGTGCTTTGAGTGTAGTGTCAGAAAAGTGCTATATAAATGTAACGTTCATTCATTCATGAAATGTTCATTCCCTAAAATATCCCACAATGCACCGTAAAAACCAGGGAGCATCGTTACTGGAAACATTATCATATCTTCTGAAGACTCTCAGATTGTTAGATGAGCTCAAGTTTAAATATCTGATGTCAAAGCCTTGTTTTTTTCTTTGAAAGAGATGTTGTTTGTAATGTCTTATCAATAATTAATGAAAGGGAAACAAGAGTTGTTAAATGACGGTTTAAAATACACTCCTTTTATAGTTTTATTTCTTCATGTCATTTATCTGTTATAACACTGTACATTTGAACATCTTCAATGAAAATTAACGATGGTGACATTTATAGTGATGGTGCTGATTAATAACAGCTGCGCTTGAATGCGTGAGTTCGTTATCGTGTCGCTGGTGACTGAGTCACAAGTGTCCCAATGTTCAGTGGATGAACACCATTGCCAGTGCCCAAATTAGTGTTCTCGTTTTACCGATTCACGGATAATGGGTCTAGGAGGCTGACTGAGATGCACCACAAGTTTAGCTCAAGAAAAGGTAACTACTATTCACTGTGAGATCACTGTGTACTTAGCAACTAAGTTTTTACTTTTGTGTTGGCTACCATTTGTATACATATACATATACAGACATATCTTTCTGAGCTGCATTGAGCCTGTAAGATTAATTAGTTAGGTTAGGTTAAGTTAGGCTTCATCCATGTATAGCGATTCATAAATTCTTGAAGTCGAAGTAGCAATTTTTGGACAAGATAGAGAGAAGCTCTGAAAACTCATCTCAAGTTTCCAGTTTGTTTTGTTTCCTGAAGCCACTCAGTCAAACACAGACATAATGGACTTCCTGAAAGGTTGAGGTAGAATTCAATTAGTAGCCCCCCCCCACCCCACCCTGCTTCCATCTTGGGATCCAGTGATGATCAATGGTGGGAACAGTAGCAGGGAAGAGGAGAGGAGGATGTGTGCTGTACCACTCAACACTAATCGAGTGCTTTGAGGATTGGAGCAGGCATAAGCGTCATACAGACCACAACACTGACCGCCCAATTTAACAGCGGCCTTGGGAGGTATTATTCTCATTCATTCTCTCTATAGTCATTGAAAACTATTCTTCTACATTTTAAGCCTTGAATCAAACCAATCAGCTCTGAAATCAATCATAAGATTACAATGTTTGATTTAAAGCAAAAAAGTAAGAAAATATATTGACTAAGGTACAGGACTGTATACTACAGATGTTGAAATGACTGACTACTCATCCCACAAAGCATTGCCAATGGCATAATTGAATCATTAATGATGAAAAAATATTAGTAAGTCTTAGTAAGTATTCAAAATGTGCAAACATATATATTTTAAATCAACTAGTCAGTGGGTTGCCTGAGAAATTTGTAGACTAATTGGTCTTAAGGTAGCCCTGTATAATGGTGCGTTCAAGTCCCCCTGGGAAGTTCCTACTTAAGAGGTCTGAAATCGTGAATAAGACGTGATCTGCGTTCAAGTGAGTTTGAATACTACTATTCTGATGCTAGTGAAACTTTGCAATACAGCACTTTTCATACCACTGTCTCCTTAAGATGATTCGCTTACAATGTGGATACGATTTGGATAAAAGCGTCTGCCAAATGAATAAATGTAAATGTAAGTGATTTATTTTTTCTTAAAGAGCAGACCCATTTTACAAGTTCATATTTCCGGAAGCTTTTTTAGCACCAATGCAACAAAATGAAGAGCAAAGTCACACATTAGGTCTGTAATTAATGCTTTATCTATTTTACACATACAATGATGGTAAATAGTCTGCACTTATATAGCGCCTTTTTTAACCTTAGCTGTATTCAAAGCTTTACACTGCATCTCATTCACTCATTCACACTCACATTCACACACCAATAAAGTCAGAGCTGCCATGCAAGGTGCTAGCCTGCCATTGGGAGCAACTTCGGCATGTGGAGTCATGTGGGCTGGGAATCAAACCACCAACCCTGCGATTAGTGGACAACCTGCTCTACCACCTGAGCCACAGCCACCCCAATGTTTTATGATGTTTTATGATTTTTGTTGCAAATGCTTCTCGCTGCATAAATCAACTAAATGAGTCTTATTTCCTGGCAAGTTTTATTGTTTTTCTAAATTAACAGTTGGAAAAAAAATGCATTCAAACTTAACTGAACTGTCAAAATTCTCAAGTAAAGCTTGGAAAGTCGAGGCTGGATGAAAATCCCAAATTTCCTTCTCGTTATTGCGACTTTGTGGTGGCGTTTACGTGCTCTTAACTCTTAAAGACGATCATTCTGACATGACTCGAATGCATCAGAATTTGGCTGGTTTTGAGTTTAAATGTATCTGAGGGGCTGTTCACACAGGACATGGTCTTGCGTTCAAAAACAGGAAGAGCTCAACTAAATGAAACAGAAATGTAGAGGTTTAAAAAATGGGACTACTATTATTTAAACCATGACACACTGGTCGTCCCAAAGACCTCTCAATAAAGCAGAGCACTCAATAAACAGCACAAGACGCAGTGAGATTGATGTGTTTGGCCATACAGTACACACGTGAATGGGGGCATTCACAATGAATATCTACAGCTGTCTGCACTTTATTCCAATTGTTTTCTTTAAAAAAACATGCGCTAGACGGACATCTTTGACCATTGCGTTGCATCTCACTTTTTTTGCGACTCATTCAGTCTCTAGAATTTACTCAGAATGGTGCAAAAAACAAAAAATGCTCATTGAGTGGCAGTTCTGTGTCTTGTTGATGAGAGGTCAACGGAGAATGGCCAGATTGGTTTGAACTGACAAACTCTTCGGTAACTCATATAACCGCTCTGTACAATTGTGGTGAGAAGAATAGCATCTCAGTATGCTATCCTGAGATGCGGGTTGGCACCGTTTTGGTAGAACAAAAACTGTTGATATTTCTCACTTCGCACGGATAGTTTTGAATAGAAAGCATCACATCCGGTCAGGTTGTCAAATACAGTCTTGTAGTCGTACGAGTTAAACTTTTTCAATGCATCTGAACTTTCTATAAGAAGAAAGTAATCTAACCCTAAAAATATAAGAAAATATCCAGATGAACTATTCAACCACACTTATTGACTAGTTGGTAATTGGACAGCTAGGCAATTAGTTGAGACCTAGGTCTATCTTTAAAGGTTTACACATACAGTAAAAACAGTTACTCTGCAGAGATAATGAATGTGTTTTTACTTCCGAAATGCTCTCTATTAACACTCCATTTAACATAATCTCTCTGTCTCTCTGTTGTACAGCCTTGTAGCAGACATGACCGGAATCCTGAAGAGGAAGTTTGAGGAGGTGGAGGGAGCATCGCCCTGTTCGTCGCTGAGGGAGTCTGAGGAAGAGGAGATATCGAGCACTGAGAGTGGCGACAGTAGTGACAGCGTCAACCCGTCGGCCTCACACTTCAGCCATTCATCATCAGCAGCATCCTCATCATCAAACACACTGCAGCGCACTGGTAAATATTCCAAAATATTCCGAAAAACAGGGTCGACATGTGTTAGACAGATTCGTAATATTGACACAATTCAGCATCATTATTGATGGAACATTCAAATGAATGAACGAATAAAAAGAAAAGCAGCCAGTGTTAATTTTCACACATTTTTTATTATTATTACTATTATTATTGTAGTCATAATGTTTGTCAATTTACTTTAATTGTAGTCAACATTTCTTCATGTCATATTCATTCATTTTATTCAGTTGTACTCTGAATAAAATTGCATTTAATTTAAATGGAAAACAATTACATATTTTAGTTGATAATGTGCAAAATGTCACAAATATGTACCAAACTATAAACCAAACTGTGACTTTTAGTCCATTTCAGTTATTTTAGGTCACCTGGATGCTAGTGTACTCTTAAAAGTTGGCAAAATACACATTTAAAATCTCTTCTGGTAAAACGGACTGAACATATTGATGACTCATCTTGCACTTTGGGGCATATCCAAAATGGTGTCCAATCAAATGCTCTCTTGAATGAGAAATGCCCCTCCCATTAATACAAACATTGACTGATTTCTCTTAGAGGCGGGTTTGGGAGGAAAGTTTATCAGTAAATATGCCACAACATTCCCCTCTTTCCCAGCACCCTGATTTGAGCACTCCTCAACCTCTCTGTGCGCTTTAATGTTCTGTGATGCTCGTCCACTTTGATTCCCTCATTAAAAATAATGAGAAGTTTATGTGCACCAGATGTTTAAGGATGACCCAGAGGACCTGGCATACCAAAGGGGAATGATTTCCTCCTTTAGAAAAAGACCCTCTTTCAACACCGTTTCATTGAGAGGACGCCTATATCAAGATGTAAAACATAGCTCATAAATGTAAATTACATTTATACAAGGCTGTAACCACCATATGGCCTGTGAGAACAACTCCTCAGTCTTGTCTCATGAGCATCTTGCGACCATGGCAAAATTTGTGCAAAACGAAATTATGCACCTAATTACACGTTTCACTGCAGTTTCCCAGCAAAATGTCCAGTGGGGGGCGCCAAAAGTGAGTGAAATGGTGTCGTATTCAGATGAGGTTTTAAAGGTGAATATTAAATGGAGGTTATAATAAGTAAAACGTACTTCCTTAACCTCAAACTTTTCCCAAACCTAACCTGAGGTAGACAGAAAACAGACATTTTTATCCTAAACCAACATCTAAACCCAACCGATAGTGTCCAAAAACTAAATGCGACATGTAAATCTCATTTCTATGACACCATCGTCTCACGTGTCAGCTTGCGTGCTTGACTGATATCGAACCGCATACTTCAAGATGTCCAACACACTATGAAGTGAGCTACCATGGTAGTTAATCACATTGGAATAAGTGTGTAAATCTAGTTGAGTCTGTAGTACAAGTGTAAGTCACTTTAGATAAAAGAGTCTGCCAAATGCATAAATGTAAATGTAAATACAAGTGTTAAAATATATTGTTTTTCAAATGATGCTTTATAGTAAGTGTTCTGATATCATAACGCAGCAGTGTGCGAGTAATAGTGTGAAAACTAAGTGTTCATATCACCCTGCAGCTCTTGACTGGTTGCCCACTAAAGCTAAGCAGGGTTGAGCCTGGCCAGTACCTGGATGGGAGACCTCCTGGGGAAAACCAAGGTCACTGCTGGAAGTGGTATTAGGGAGGCCAGCGGGGGGTGCTCACCCTACGGTCAGTGTGGGTCCTAATGCCCCAGTATAGTGACGGGGACACTATTCTGTAAAAAAGCACCGTCTTTCAGATGAGACGTTAAACCGAGGTCCTGACTCTCTGTGGTCATTAAAAATCCCAGGACACTTCTCGTAAAGGGTAGGGGTGTAACCCCGGTGTCCTGGCCAAATTCCCCCCACTGGCCCCCATCTATCATGGACTCGTATTAATCTCCATTCCTGAATTGGCTACATCACTCTACTCTCTCCTCTCCACCAATAGCTGGTGGGCGTTCTGGCGCACTATGGCTGCCATCACATCATCCAGGTGAGGAGATTCCCCCAATACTATGTTAAGCACTTTGAATGCCTAGAAAAGCGCTATATAAATGTAAAGCATTATTATTATTATTATAAAGTCATAATCAGCTGTTAGACCCATGATTTGTGTGAAAGTGAATAAACGGTTGTCGTAGTGCCTCTAGTGTTCATTTCACCAGGAAACAGTGATGAAAAGTAGAATTCAGCACGTAAAAGTCAGTTTGCAAAAATGAATTTGTAGTAAAGTTAATTCTATGAGACTACGTTGCCCAATGTATTGTAACTATGTAACTAATTATGGGTGTTTCAATGATTGATTGTGAAATTATTAAAAGACACTCTAAAACAAGAGACCTGTTACTTGTGTAAATAACGCTTTTCATTTTTTATTAAAAAAACAGATATTTCCGACTCTAAATTCTGATTTGATGAGCCATTGTAAAATGCTGATATCTGCACACCCATGGCCGCATATTCAATTTTAATGTGCACAGATGATGTAGCTTAACAACTGCAAACAGCCTACCATTTGCTGCTGCATTCATGTTGTTCGTAATTACGAGAGGACAACTATGAGATTCTACTCTGTACTGTTCACGTCCCATCTTGTGTTGTTAAGCACCATTTTTAGGTCGCCCCGTCAAGTTCAACATAGTTTGAAACATGTCTCGAGATCCCTGCATTTGAAATTGCGCATCGTCCTGCTATGTTTGAACGCGAGCGCGTTCTTATCTTGTGCCGTTGCCAGTGGCAAGCAAGCCTGAGTGTGGTTCGTTCTCTGTATAGCAGCCTGTTAACTATACAGCTTACTGCCCCCTGCTGAAAACAGGTGGTTCTTCAAGCTTGCATTACTCTGATCGTAGGAATATATTTCTTATTACAGTTCAGACACGATTAAATTGCGTTAATCGTTTTAACGCATTATTGTTATATACGCTCTGAATTAACACATAATATTGACAGCCCTGATTTCTATATTTTCTTGCAAAATGTTTAAGAACAAATCAAGTGCTTCAGGTGACAGTGCATACAATAAAATGTAATATCAAAAAGACATATGTGTTCACCACCTTTAACCATTGAGGCCACTGCTATTTTGGATCTTTTTACACGACTTCACAACAGATCTACGACTGTTTACGACTTACAGAGATCTATGAAGACGTGAACAGTTTTTACAATTTGGTATCTCATAATTACGGTAATTCCAACATGACGTGAAAGCACCATTAGGTCACTACCAAAATAAGCTGTTTTTAAGTGAACATCATCGTCTTCCAAAGTATGCGGTAATGGAGAGCGTTATCTAAATGTTTATTTTCCAGTGTAGTAAAACGCCGGTCTAGAGGTGTAAACGTAAATAAATGAATGCGTTTTCACATGAAAATGTATTAGTGTGGGTGTGGCCTCAGACTAATGAACTGTAGTCTATTACTTGGAAGAAAAATGTTGTATTTTGGTTACCAATGTTAGTAATTATAACCAACTGCAAAAGTGAAGAGTTTTCAGAGGGCTGCAGGAAGGACCTCGTTCTATAGTTATAGTAAAAAGTCCCAAAAGTTGCTTTTATCATATTGTGGTGGCCTCCAGTTTATTAACGCAATAAGCAACTTGTGTCAAGCATTATAGTGATTTTACCAGCTTTAGGGTTTAGGAACACCTGTTACCTGTGCTTAAATCATTGTAATGCATGGCCTCTCATGGCTTATTTGATTTAATACCGTTCTTTCTACATTGAGCTGCTGCACTTGTAGACATTTTTGGCTCTTATTTTTCCTTTTTCAGTAGAAAGCCCTCTTCTTTAACTCTGCCCTGCTTGAGTCAGAGTAGGTTAAGCAATAGTGAACACTTTAATGTGTGTGTGTGTGTGTGTGTTGTGCTGGTGATAATGGGCGGGGGACCGGCAGCAGCAGATGGTTCTTATTTGTCCTGATTGTGTCAGACACGAAGGCAGCAGTGGCAGAGAGAATCGGGGGAACTCCACTCTTATGGAGGCCAGGACTGGTGATATTTATACAGGGAATATTTACTATCCCCTTTTAAACAGCCAAACAATGAGAGCCACATGCATGCTGGCTTTTGAGGAGCCACTAGGGGCGCACATAGTAGAATGAGTTAAGGAGTGATAGACAGCCAAAGTAGCTAAAAGTAGCTATAAAAAACACTCAATCATTTTTGCAGACTTTTGAGGATATGAAAGAAATATCTTGCTATAGTAGTTGCTCTGAAATGGTTTAAAAGTGTGATTTGTTGTCAGAGGAACCATCATTTCAGCAGCCATTACTGCCAGTCATGCCAAGGGTATACTTTGTTTTTCTACGTGCCGTTACGTGCACAGTCGAGTGCTCTAGCCTTTCAGAGTATGCTCTTTTGACCAGAAGCTCTTTCAGATGCACTCTACACATGCGTGCTACGTCTGCTTTGTTACATTTTATATTTTTGACAACGCACATAGGCACGGACTGTCTGCTTGTGCAGAAAAATGCGGACTGTCCAAATTTGCATCACGCGCACTGGCCGTGAGATTGACCAGCATGTGAAAAAAAACGCCTTAAAAGGAAATGTTCACCAGAAAATGGATATTCTCTCATTATTTATTCACCCTCATGCCATCCCAGATGTGACTTTTTTTACTTCTGCAGAACACAAATGAAGATTTTTAGAAGAATATCTCATCTCTGTATGTCAATACAATGCAATTAAATGGGTAACACATTTAAGCTCTGAAAGCACACAAAGGAAGCATTACATTAATTGATAGGACTCCAGTGGTTAAATCCATGTCTTCAGAAGTGATATAATAGGTATGGGTGAGAAACAGATCAATATTTAAGTCTATGGACTATGGTCTAATATAACTAATCACTGAAACAGTTTCCAGTTTTATTGTTTCGTGACTTTTCTCTGTTCTGACAAAATACACTTTTGCCCAAACTTCTTTTGTTATGGCGTAGTTATGTGGAAAATAAACAGGGCATATCAATCTGAAATATTGATTTGATGTTCATGAGAGGGAACATTGATTTTTTTATATATATGTGTGTGTGTGTGTATATATATATGTGTGTGTGTGTATATGTGTATATATATACACATACACACACACACACACACACACATATATATATATATATATGTATATATGCTGTACTGTACAATGTGTTCATGTGAGGGCACATGGATAAATACTGTAAAAATTACATTTAAAAAGACAAGACTTGATTTACATTTCTTTCAGATGGCAAAGGCTTTGAAGGTACCAGTATCGTCATTTTTATATTTTCCTTTTTTAATCGTCAGCAAAATTGACGCAAATATATCATGAATAGCTGTAAATGTGACATTAGGCTCTAGTACATTTTTTAGATATAATCCAGCAATGTAATACACAAATCATCAGAGACAATGCTTATTAAAATGAAAAAGACTTTTAAATGTTTTATTTAAAAAAAAAAAAAAAATTACTTTAATGTCTTATGTGTTGTAGCATCCTCCATTCTGAAGCGCGAGAAGCGGATGAGGACGCGTCGTGTACACTTTGAAAAGGTGACGGTGTATTACTTCAGCCGCAGACAGGGCTTCACCAGCGTGCCCAGTCAGGGTGGCAGTACTCTTGGCATGTCCAACAGACACAGCTGCATCAGGCAGTACACACTGGGCGAGTTTGCCATGGAGCAGGAGAGGATCCACAGAGACATGCTTCGAGACCACCTTAAAGAGGAGAAACTCAACTCTATACGACTCCAAGTATGGAAATGATTGGTAGTTAAGAATAATTTTGCTGTTATGGATATGCTGTACTTTATTTGTATACTTATTTATGTGGTTCTGATTCATTAAATGTCTGGAAATACCAAGAAAATTTAAACAAATAGTTTGTTAAAGCTTAAAAAAGCATGGACATTTCAAAAGTGAATATAAATGTTTTATTTTTCAAGCATGTTTGACTACATAGACATGTATAACTGTCATTGAATTATCTTAATTGAAATGTATTTATAAAACCTGATTTGCATTTGTCATCCTCAGTTGACAAAGAACGGTTCTGTAGAGTCCGAGGAGGCGAACACGCTCACAGTGGATGACATCTCTGATGATGACCTGGACATTGACAACACTGAGGTGGACGAATACTTCTTCCTGCAGCCTTTGACCACGAAGAAGCGTCGTGCTCTTCTGCGCTCATCTGGTGTTAAGAAGATGGATGTGGAGGAGAAACATGAGCTGCGGGCCATCAGGGTGTCCAGAGAGGACTGCGGCTGCGACTGCCGACTCTTCTGCGATCCCGAGACCTGCACATGCAGTCTCGCCGGGATCAAGTGTCAGGTACCATCAACAAATACACACTTTACACACTTTTTGTGGTAGTTTAAAGGAGATCTACAGCAAGACTTTCATGAATATATGATCAGTATACATTTTATATGAATTAAAAATGTATTATGATTTATTCTATAAATATTATATAATAATATACAGTATATTCTATAAAAAAAATGTATTATATACATATGATTTATGATTTAATATTCAGATTAATATATATTAATTGAATATTAAATCACAAATGATATATGTTTATATATATATATATATATATATATATATATATATATGTATGTGTGTGTGTGTGTGTGTGTGTGTATACATATAAATAAGTCTAAAAATGTGTATATATGTATATATGAATATATTTATTTGAATAATAATAATTTAATATTTAAATAAATAATTTAATAATTCATTATTTTTTAAAAATCTTATAGTAATAAAAATTGGGATTAAAATGTGATAAATTGTCACAAATTATTTCACAGCGCACAAATTTTAATTATCCGAAAAATAGGCTTCATTTTCTTTAAAGGGGTCATGAAATGCTCTAAATAGTTTTATCTTGCCTGAGGTCCACTGATAATGTTAGAAGTTTTTTTTTTGTCAACAAAACAGTCATAATTTAGTAATGTATTATATTTTTCCTTTTCTGCCTCAGCTCCTCCTTTAAATGTCAACATAAAGGCCCATGGTTCTGATTGGCTAACATCGTGCATATGGAGTGGTGGTGGTGTAGTGGGCTAAGTGCATAACTTGTAATCAAAAGGTCGCTGGTTCGATCCCCACAGCCACCACCATTGTGCCCTTGAGTAAGGCACTTAACTCCAGGTTGCTCCGGGGGGGGATTGTCCTTGTAATAAAGACTCTGTAAGTCACTTTGGATAAAAGTGTCTGCCAAATGCATAAATGTAAATGTATCAAACAGTCATGACATTTGAAATATTCATGAATGGAACTGTTAACTTATATCGGGTCCAATAGTGTTTTTATCTGCCCCATCCTTCAATGACAATTCCTTGGCAAAGCTTGAATCATTATATGACTGGTTCATAAGCAATCCACACTGATATTAGTTGACAAAACATGCAATCCATGACTGAATACGCTGATGACACATCCACATTTACGCACATACATTACCCAAAGCTCTCTGAAGATGCACACATCCTGTTTCCAGTATTAACATGTACTGAGGTCCACATCACTGGAAATGCATCAAAATGGTCAAAGATGTCCATCTAGTGTGTTTACATGCACAAACAATTAAAAATAGCACAGAAGGGCAAAAGGACAGTTTGTTGAGCAGTTTATGCAAAAAACAGCAAGAGGCATATATTCTGCTCTCTCACTCTCTCTACGAACTGACCCCTCCAGTGGGCGGGGCCAAAGGTGCAATGATGTAAAGTAGGCGTTGATGTTTATGCTGTAGATGCGGTCATGAATTAATGAATTTACAGTATATTTTTATAGTAGAAATACCTCTTATATGACAAATATCATTTGAAAAATTTGATTCTTCATAACATGACCCCTTTAAGCAAAATCTAATTTCTTATTTTGATTTTGGGGTGAAATGTGGTCTGGACATGTTCTTGACTGGTTTTATGAGATTCACTTATTAGAAACACATAAGGAGCTGATTTGTGTTCCTCTCTAAAGATTTCTAGAAAACAGCAGATCCTCTATCCATGTACTGTAGTCAAGGAAATTTAATATGGCAGCCTAACAAGCAAAAATGATTATGATGTCACTAAGATAAAGTCTAATGGAGGTAGGGGCTGATAAAATGGATTAAGGTTTTAAATAAGAGACAGCAGACAGTAGATCAAACTGATACAGCAGGTTACATTTTATGAGGAACATTAGATCTTCAGAAGAGAGAAGCTTAATTTACAAAACTCCTGTGTGTAATTCAAACCATCCTATATCAGTCTTTCTCAACTGGTTTTTCTTAAGGACCCAGATTTTACAGTGGACATCAAGTAGCGATCCAACACTGTACCTAAATAGTTTATCGAACAAAAGTAAAAAACTAAAATGTCCTTAAAATCTACATTTGACCAGTACCATGATCTGCATAGGCTTTTAACAACAACTATCCTTTTAAAAACCACTGTCCTATACTAACCTGAACTTACATCTGTTAAACATGTTCTTGAATGTCCACAGGTAGACCGAATGTCATTCCCATGCGGTTGCACAAAAGAAGGCTGCAGCAACGCGGCTGGTCGGATTGAGTTTAACCCCATCCGCGTCCGGACGCATTTCCTGCACACCATCATGAAGCTTGAACTTGAAAAGAGCCGAGAACAGCAGCAGAGCTCTGGCACTGCTGCCACTGTGACTGGCAACGGTTTCCACGCCGGCCCAAATGGTCACTGCAGCCCGCTGGTAATGGGCCAGCATGCACTGGAATACGCAATCCCCGATTCCATTCCACCCAGCACCATCATGTGCCTACAGGCTGGCGACGACATGGATGAGGCCTTAGAAGAGGAAGAGGAGGAGGAGGAAGACGAGGATGAGGAAGAGGATGACGAAGATGAGGAAGACGAGGATGAGAGCAGCAGTCTATGTAGTCTCTCCGACTCCAGCACACAGAGTTTGGCAAACAGTGACTCGGAGGAGGAAGATGATGATGAAGATGAAGTCAAGACGGAGGAATTCGATATTGGACAGCGGACTATGGCAACGTCTTGCAGTGAAGTTTCTACGCCTTCTGTGATGTGTTACCCAGAGAATACGGTCACGTCAGATAACCAAACTAATGGCAATTCCTACTACATCAGCTCCAACGCGGAGTACTATCAGTTGGAAAACGCTGCGCCACTTTTAACCACCACCAACCACACTAGTGATGCCTACGTAGGGGACTCAGTTTCCTATCAAGACAGGGTTAATGACTCAAGCAGGGTCATGTCTCAGGGTCCCTTTAATGTGACCACTGACCAGTACATGGATTACTCCCAACAGCCTGAACAGCCATACACCAATCAGCACTTCACCCTCACCAATGGATCGACGGCCATGATTGGCTGTTGTGCTCCAGATGCGGATAAAAGCGTCCAATCCAAAGGTTCCTTCCTCAGCCAATCGGGACCGCTGAGCCAGATGAAATTCCCAAACTATCTGAGCAACAACAATACACAGGATGGCTACATCACCAATGGGAACTGCTACATTGCTGAACAGCCAAAGGAGATGCCTCACAATCTTCCTGACGTTTCGCTAACGGACAATGCGAAAGGACCGACTTTACCGGATGCTTTCGCAGAGCCTACCCCAGTTTAAGTGTGAGATGTTTGATTCAAAGTGTGGTGAGATTATAAAAGTAGCCTTTAATTCTGCATACCGTTGTTTCATTTTGAAAAATGTATTGTAACTTTGGCGAGGCAGATCCATAAATATGTATTTTTACTGGAATTTTGAAAGAACAAAACAGTTAAGCTGCAAATTCCTAATTTACTGCAGAAATGATCCGCTTTATGGCCGAAATATGCTCTATGAAAATATGTGAACGCAGACGCATTTCTATTGTGTTCCGAAATGCGTCGGAACAGAATTCATAACGCAATGCACATGCATTGTATTCTTAGCACTGCCACAAGGGGCGCTACACTGTAGCTGGCATTTGCATAACCTGTCTTATACTACAGTCAAGTTTCTATTTCATGTCAACTACTATCAACAATGGTTTGAAGAGAATCTTGTTAAACAAGTTAGTTAAACTGATGCCATGTTAATAGCTAGCTAATAATAACATCTATTTTAAAGGCACAGACATTTTAAGACAACTCTTTGTTACTGTCAAAGTAACGCCAACCAGGACTGTGCACTTGCAATGCTGGCAAAGCGTTTACGTATTTGAGTAATGTATATTTCTGGCCTTATGCTAACGCGGTGTTCTTGTAATTTCAAAAGTTCTAGTTTTGAGCAGAAATGTGGACAGAACTTTTCTATGTATCCGTGTCAGTGTTGCAAAAAAAAAGAAAACCGAAAAAATAGATTGTTGCTGTTCGTGTTCTGAAGTAAGTGTATATCTAAATGTTTGGTAAGAGCATGTTTTCTTTTTTTTTTTTTAGCATTCATTGCTGGTTTATGGTTTTGTAAGAATTCAATGTACTGTAAAAGAGAAAATACTGTATTTCGTACACGTATATCATGCTTTTCAAGAGTTAGTAAAAGCATGAAAATGGCTCTTAAAAGATGTGCTGATCATTTGCCTTTCGTTTACAAAACCAAAATCATCATTTTTATGTTGTGGACACGATACATTTTGTGAACGTAATTGCACTTTTCCATTGGCTGATGTTACGCAACCGTAACCAATAATTTCCTGAGCACTGAGGGGGCGGGGCTATCTGGTACCGTGTCATGACATTGGCTGTGTTCAGAATAGCATGCTACCATACTGCATTTGGCATTGCTTCAGTTTACTTACATTTGTTAAAATGTGCAGTGAACAGTTATACCTTTATTATTTAATCATTTTCATAGGATGATAACTGGACCCGACTCTAATGCAATGTGACCACCATACCACAGTTTGAACAGTGAAATAATAACTACAAAATATTATAAAATAGCATGCAGAAAAAAATTATAAAGAGTTGTATGGAAAGTAATACTAGCCTAGTACTTACTGAATATGACACATATTGGAAAAATGTGTATAATTAATAAAAATAGTATGGTAAAACGATATTCCGAACATAGCCTTTGATTTTATGTTTTCATAACATATCTCCAAGTTTTTAATGGAGACATTAAGTGTTTTTCCATGCCGTTATTATTATCAGAAAAATATAGTACAGTATATCACTATCTGCATTTGCTTTAAAAAGGCAGAGAGTAGATAGAAAATGAGTTAGATGACAGATATCACATTTTTTTATCACCAGATTAAGATGAAACTGGTCCACTCAGAACCCTCTGTCTTGTAAAATGCTGAAATACCGAAGTCTTGCATTATCTTTGGGATCATACAGGGATTTGTGATGAAATGCATTTTGACGCATTCCATTTCAATCAGGTGAAGATGATTTTTAAAAGTGTTTAAGTGACAAAGAATGAAACTCTAGATGGAAAAATATCTAATATAAGAGTTGCAAATGGTCGTAATTTAGATTTATCGCACAAATAATAGTGTTGAATGGATGGAGGCCAGAAAGATGAACAGAATTTTTCCACAAGTTACAGCGCAAAATATTTTATGGCATGACATTTGTTTTCCTAGCTAATATGTGGAAATGTTATTTCTGGAAAATACTAATAATTCTTGTCACAGTGATTTAATTTACAAATGAACTATAGCTGAGCAAATCATAACGAATAGTAATTTGTTAAGTGCAATAGTTTACACAGTGGCTAATATTCATTTCACATATTTGTTTGAGCCCAGTTAAAGGGACACCCAAAAATGACTATTCTGTCATCATTTACTCACCCATATGTTGTTCTATGCACAAAGCTATTTTGTGGCTTCAGAACACCTGCAACATAATGCACCGGTCATCTTGAGAAATTCTACTTTTGTGGTTTGGAACGATATGAGGGTGAGTAAATAATGACAGAATTGTCAGTTTTGTGTGAACTGTCCATTCAAAGCATGGACGGGTTTAAAGATGAATCGCTAATATTTAACGCACATACATTATGATGTATCTGTCAGTTTGTTTATCCTCTTAAAGGAAAGGGAGTCATTTTTCAAATGGAGAATGTCTCTCAATAAGCTTGAGACGGGACAATCAAACGCCTTTTATGTCATCATAGTACCGTGACTTCGTGGGGTGGGACTGAAATTATCAAATCTGTAAAGGTGAAGTGTGTCACTTTAAGATGTTCTCTTCTACCCCAGCTTAATTTTAAGATTGAATCTGGTGGACTATAAAACTGGGGGGGGGGGGGGGGGGGGGCAGAGCCACATCTAGGGACCTTAGCAACACCCTAGCAACCAACAACACCACCCTCGCCTCGTATAAGGCCGGCAAGTTTTGCACGGGCAAACGTAAATAAAATCTAGTTTATTTGTGCATGTTTGATGCCATAGTGGTGCAGAAAATAACACTCTTCACCTTTAAAGATTAAATGTGTTCTTAAATTAATTGAGAAGGTCATGTGTGTCCAAATGATTGAAAATACTGAATGTTCTAGAAAGATATCATCTGGTGGGCAGCAGCATTGAAACACCGCCTTGGCTTGCTTGCTTAAAAACGTGAACGCCTTCATTTTGTTATTCATTTTTGCCATCGTGTCTGATTGTAAGAGGTCAAATTCACACTTTGTTTTGCCTTTTAGGATTTATTTTCTGTATTTTGATTCAGAATTTGTTGCAATTCACCTCTTACCTACACCATGCTGGTACAAGACGCCTCATTCTTTGATGAATTATGGGATGTAAAATACAAGTGTACAGATCTATCTGCAGTGGTGCCGAATGCGGGCCGGATTCGTCATGTCATGTTACCAGTTAGATTCTCCTCATTCTGTTCTCAGTATTTCTAATAAATGATCTATGATAATATGTATTTATTGTGCGTTCCTTAAAAGGTATGTATTGAATAAAATGTTTCTTTGTTAATGAGGCCCTTGTCATGTAATAACTATCCTATTAGAAACATTTGTCAAGTTTAAGTCTGATGCTGGCTTGACAAAGCCTTGTCTAAAGGCAACAAAAAGGCAGACAGACAGACAGATAAATAGATGTAGTAAACAAAATAATGTTACCAAAATAATGGATAACCCTTAGAAAGTTTATATCAGTTTTTACAAAATATAAGCAAGGAAAATGAATCAGCATCAATGCCAGTGTAACAGTTGTTCAGTTGTGTAAACCTGTGTTATATCAATTTAAACATTGGCAATATATCTTTCATCCATTGCTTTGTGTTCATTCAGTTCTGCAGTTCATTATTCTGAGGGCAGATGCTTGTATTGTAGCGCCCCCTGCTGCCAGTCTGTGGCATTTACTGTATGGCCAATAGAGTTGTTGCACTGGCCCATGACAGAGACAATGTCCATGTATTCAACCATATCAAATATTTAAGAGACTCAACAGCAACCTACACAATAATCCTTTAAAACTTACGATATTTCAACTGGTGAAATAAAAAATGATCTGATGGCTCGAAACATAATAAAAACATCTCCTCAGAAATTCATCATAAAAAGGTCTAAACAAGAACATGTTTGTGAGAAGGATCATCCTTTATATGCAGTGTATATTCATGCCCCTGTAATCTTAATATTTTGGATAAAACAAATTAAACTATTCATCTTTAAAGATGAATATTATATTTTACTATATTTTCCAAACTTAAAAAAAAAATGTGTTATTTTTTAGATTTACGATTTCAATTTAAAAAAAATGTTTTAGTTGAAATCATCAAATTAATACACACACATACATACATATATACACACACATATATATAAATATTACACACACACACACACACACACACATATATATATACATATATATATATACACACACACACACACACACACACACACACACACACATATATATAAATATTATACACACACACACACACACACACATACATATATATATATATATATATATATATACACACACACACATATATATAAATATTATACACACACACACACACACACACACATATATATATATATACATACACATATATATATATACACACACACACACACACACACACACACACACACATATATATAAATATTATACACACACACACACACATACATATATATTGATGGACGCTTCACTGTGTGTGTCACTCCGCTTGTGTTCGTGTCACTCCGCTTGTGTTCGTGTCACTCCGCTTGTGTTCGTGGCGTTCTCAACTAAAGTGTACGTGTAGTGCATATGTTTTAGGAGTTACTGTCTTTATTTTGGAAATTACATATTTTAGCCAGCAGGTGGTGGAAAAAGATCATTTTTGTGTGTAATATGAGCCAGTTGGTGACGTAAAGTGAATCCGTTAGTCATTGTTTACATAGAACTGCACTCACTAATAACACATTTAAAATCAATTGGCTGAAGAGATGTTTGACTGGTAACGACTTGATGTGGGATTTTATTCCCAATAATATATTTAATAGGATTGGTGGCCTCTCGTTCTTTTTGAGATGTATTTATTCTGTTGGGAAAATACCTATAAAATTGGCTAAATTGCATCAACAGGTATTGTTAGCTTGGAAGTTGGTTTACAGCCACAACTTTTCTACCCACAAAACGATTCTTTGGAATAATATGGACATTAAGATTAAAAACAGATAGTTTTTTGGGGAAAAATGGTTTAACAAAAACATTATTTTTATTGGAGACCAGTTTCATTGCAAATGTGACGTTTTGATATATGAGGAATTTATGAATATCTATTATCCTTTGCCATTTAAAGATTATCAATCTGTTGTAAAGGCGATACCAGAGTGCATAGTATTTTTGATTAAATCGTCTCTAACTTATGGTGTTGGTCATAAACAACTACCTCAGTTATTTTTGGGAGGAACGTTATTTTTAAGTACAGCCTGTAATAACAAATGTATCCGTCAATTATCCCATTTGCAGTTAGCAATTGCACCAAGATCACAGCAGTGCTGATATAGGGCCATATCTCACTCTTGCTCCTGTGATATTACTTTAAAAAAAAAAAGATATACGTATACGTATATATATATATATATATATATATATATATATATATGAATAAGGACTTTTATTTTTCACTAATCAAAATATTTCAAACAATGTTTATTTTATAGAAATACCTTCTTATAATTAAAGACAAACATGTATTTTATTTAATTTTTTACAGAAAGAGATGAAATAGTCCTGCGTAACAGGAATGGCCCAAAAGATCGAATCATTACGCATAAAGCAAGAAAAGAAAAAGAAAAGAAAAAACATGGTGAAAAGGGAATACAAAACATACTTTCAAGAAGTCTTTGGTGTTTTAAAATTTGCATGATGCATAGCAGAAATGATTGAAGAATCTGTCGAGGCCTCTTCTCTCGTTAAAACATTCATAGTCTGAATTTATATTAGCTGCAGTTTCGAATGTGAGAGTGCCATTGTGAATGCTTGTCCAGTAACACGTGTAGAAATGCAATGGATACAGATATGGAAGTCTTTCAAATAAAAAGGAATAAAATAGAGATAAAGATACAAATATAAAACTTCACTTGAATGCACTTTTCTGAGCACACACCCACAAGGTACCTCGGCTCCTACAGTATGTACTTTATACTATATATACCGTACTGTAAATACTGGAATGTCCATGCATGCACCATTTTTTTGGGTCCTTTAGATTATTCCAGCAGCAATATTTTCCATGTCCAAAAATAAATAAAAGTTCTCTCTCTGTCATACAGGAGACTTTGTGTGTAGTATGTGTGTGTGTGTGTGTGTGTGTGTGTGTGTGTGTGTGTGTCTCAGTGGTCCCTGCGCTCAGGTGAAGAGCCAGCGTTGGTATTTGTCAGCTTGATTGCAGGACACTAGAAAGGGGTTCTCGTGTCGAGCAGTCAAACACAGTTCTGAGCCCTTGTTATATAACAGCTGGTCCTGCAATGGGAATAAAATAACAGGACAAGGTCTATCAGCACTGTAGCTCCAGCCAAATAACAAAAGCAAATGTCAGAAAGAATTAGGACCAGTGTTTCCCAACCTTTATTTCTGCCACGGCACACTTGTTACGACTAAAAAAAATGATACGATACACCGCTATCCCACATCGGCTATCCATCGTCAATATTTTTCCTTTTCAAAAACGTGTCCATATTTTCTGTCCATTTTAGTAGCGTGTTTACTTGTAACGGCTGAAATTCGGCTATGCAAAAAAAAAAAAAACATGTCACATAGGTATGAGGTCATAGGTAGGCTATGCTGTGTGAGGTCACAGGTGTCAAGAGCCCTAAATGGGTACTGAAAAAACAACAAATTTGCAGATTTGTTCTTGAAATGCCAAACTATAACAAATTATAGCGATGCAAACTCATGAGGGAAGAAAAAGGAAGACAATCACTGGTCCACAAATATATATTTTTTCTTTAAGAACAAGCTAAAAGCACCAATTCCAGCTATTTTAGTGATTCAAGTTTATGGTTACATAAATTTGTTAAATTTTAACTGATTAGTTTAGTGACCCCTTCTGGAAATGTCACTAGGTGGCGACAAATGAGCGTCTTATGTGCGACGAGTGAGTCAGTGAATCATTTTGAGTCGTTCATGACCGAAATCTACAGAGAGACTTTATAGTGTTTAAGCATTAAAAGAAAAAGCAGATCTATCGTCTTCCTTCAGTCTGAGTATGATTTTTCATCCAAAAAGACAACAATAATAGTCTAATAATAGTGAGTTTCAATAACGTCTTTCTCCTATATTAAAACTTGCATGGCTACAAATCTACTGACTTCAGTTTAAGAATTATAAACACAAAGCAGATCTACAGTATCATGTTCCTACAGTAGCATATTTAAACTGCTGAGCATGACTTTTAGCAGAAAAGACCACAATAATAGAAAAATAATAATAATTTTGAGATTCAATATTGTTCTTTCATCATTGTAAAGTGCATTCACATGAGTTGAGTCGAGGCGTCAACGCTCTGATCAACGCCAGCGTCAAGCGCTGCATCGCCCTCCACATGACAGGAGTTGCAGAAAGCGTCACAGAGGGGCGATTTTACCAGTTTGCCACGTAAAAAAGTGTTTTTGGAAAAAAAAAAAAAATTCTCTATTTGGAAGTCCAATATGGCGGACGAAGAGAGATAAATTTAGATGGTAACATCCTTAAAATCCACACAATACTGAAAAGTATCTATAAATAACAGTTTAATATGACACAAAACCATTTTTTTTAAATGTGTGTCTTATGCATTTATGCTCAATAGAGGATCGCATAGTTTCTCTTGCATCACTTGTACTGAAATCAGTTGCGTGTCGAGTCTCAGACCCTGCGCTTGAGGAGCGCTATTTGAACGATGCACTGAGCTACCGCCTATGTAGAGCGTTACAAATCGCTCTCTTAGGAGGCATCATTTCAGTTAGGATGCTGCCATAGAAGACAGCTACCTATTTAGGCAGGAGACAGCGAAGCAGCTCACTATGTTTTGGAACAGACCCAACGAGCTGCTACCTTGGTGACTAGTGAGGATCCATGATAATTAGGGTGCTGCCTTAGAAGGCATCTCACCAAGTTTCGGAACGGAGTCACTGATTTTGCAAATCAGTCTTTGGGTTTTTCAAAAATTAAATAAACCAACAAGCACAACAGTAGACAAGCCTCTAAAGATGATACAACTTCAAGAGCAAAGATCATAGTCTTCTGAAGAAGAGAGAAAGAAAGTGAGAGAGATCGAGCCAGAGAGAGAGAGAGAGAGAGAACTCCACATGGCCTTTAAATGTCGCTGTACCTCTCTCAGCTCCCATTTCTGCTGAGGTCCCGTTATGGTGTAGTGACCTTTATACTGACACTCCTCTAATTTTACGATTCCATCGGTTGCGTGCAGACACAGCTCCTTCTGAATGTTGTGTCGTATCTCATGATGGGTCGAATACTCGAAATACTGTATGATCAGAGAAGAGAGATGACCTTCACCAGAGGAAAAAACACCTCATTAAGCAGATAACAAAATTTGCACAGACATTCCTGAGAGCTACTGGCAAACATACAAAGGAAACTAATTATAGAATTGAATTGAGATGCAACTGAAATGGTCACGAAATTATAATGGCCACCAGGGCTGGACTGGCAATCTGGCATTCCCGGTGGGCCGACGCACTTTGGTGCCGATCGTGGCCGGGTTGGCCAGTGGGTGAACGCACGGGCCAGTGGTGCGTCTGCGAAACGTGCCGCAAAAAATAAGCAAAAATGAGCTACTGCATTATGCAGAACAGATATGCAGAAAAGGACAGTGACACACACCCCCCCCACCAGATAACACATATTATCATAAATAAAAGTCAAAACAGTGTCTCTCTAACTTGCAGTTTTATGTTTCAGCCACAGATGACGATAGAGAACCCAGAATTCCGCAGTGTACCTTTTATTTATGTCCCCAATGTTTTCCAAACCTGGAAAACACGAGTTAAAAATGTCCTGATATTTCCAGGGTTACCCTGACCGTGGCCTCTAACGTAAGCTTGAAATATGGAAAGTTTCCGAACCAATCAAATTTCTCACGAAATCTTAAATTAATAAGAGTCCTATAAATGTCCTTTTATCGATCCGCTTGATTCGTGTACAGGTCACACTGTTCGCTCTGGCAGTACCTGGTTTCCTCCCATCCTGTGGCAGGGGTACATGATCAGAGGCTTCCCTCCCTCATTATTCTCTCCAGCATCCAAACAGGCCTCCTTTCCCACGCTCTTTATCTGAAGAGAGACAAGGAATGTGAAATGGTTTGAGAGAAGAAAACGAAACAGAGTAGGAGAGGTGACGGAGGAAATGGGATGGATTGTGGTATTGTAAAACATGGAGGCATGCACTCTTCGAGATCCGCTGCATGGCAGGAAACCACAGCAGCCAGGCACAACACAATGCGGGGAGAGGGAGAGAGTGAGTGTGTGTGTGTGTGTGTGTGTGTGTGTGTGTGTGTGTGTGTGTGTGTGCTGGGGAATCCACTCTAGAACTGTAGCTTCCAAATACAAACTCTCATCCTTTTAAGTAGTTAAACTACAGCCAAACTACTCTTTTAAAAAGGTAGTTAGCTAGTCTACAAACTATTAACAAAAAGTGAACTACACATTGAAGCTATTCAAGGTGGCAATATCAATAAATCTAAATTATATACAGTACATCTAAATCAGAATATTTAAATGTATATATACACTGTATACATTTTGAAATATCTACAAATATATATATTTTAAAAATATTAATGTAATCCTTAATACAGTATAAGGAGATATATATATATATATATATATATATATATATATATATATATATATATATATATATATATATATATACACACACAAACATATACACATATATATACATATACACATATGTGTGTGTGTGTGTGTATATATATATATATATATATATATATACACACACACACACACACACACATATATACATATATATATATATATATATATATATATATATATTCAGAACTTACAACTATATTCAGATTTTATACAATTATTTCCTTTTTGGCAACCCACAATGTGAAAATACACCTGTATTCGTCATCAGAGCACAAACAATGAGGATCTCAATTAGCATCACAGCTAGATGTGGAATGCTAATGGACAGTCTAAATGTAGAGTAAATAGAAGAAAAACACTATTTCTATTTAATTTCTATATCCAAGTTGAAAACATGGTGGACAGTAGTATTTCAATACACAAAAGACATGAATACTTACCAGGGATTTCTGCCCAGGGGCTTCAGTGAATCATACATTTATATTAACCATCTGAACAAACTGATTCACTAAAATTAATCAGACTTTCAGATTGTTATAGAGAAAATACAAAAGGAGTGTATTTGTTTTTTTCCCCAAACTCACTCGGCTGCAAAGCTGTATCCATAATACAACATCTAAGAAAATATCTAAACAAAAAAAACATTTTTGTTTAGCATTTTACACACTTAATTGTACTGCAAATGCCTCCCTATTTTAAAAGCAGCTGAGCTCTTGTCACAATACTGAAAAATGTAGTTGAGTTAGTACTGATGCTTCTTTTAGGTAGTTACTCCTTAACACTGCTCCCAGTGTACACGTGCGCACACACACACTCACCGAGCCAAACTGCAGGGGATTAAGATCGGGCATGAAGGCCTCCGGATATACGTTCTTCAAAAACCAGGAAAAGCTTTTACATTGAAGCTTTTCCCGGAGATCCACACGCTTGGAAACATCTCCAAACGAATGCTGTGGAGAAACAGAGAGAGATGGTTGACTCATTAAATAAACTGCTTTGAATCTCATATTGAAACTGAGTCACCATTTTAAAGCTGTCTGACTGTGGTTGTGATCCAGCAGCAGGTTTTGGCTACATATATGCAGAATCTTGAGTGTTTCTGTGGTTTATGACGCAGAAGACCAACACGTTGGAAGCCAAGCAAGATGCCTTCAGAAGAAGGTTTAAACTTCTGCGTAGGTACAGCAGTTACGGTAATATCTGAGGTAGTGTCGCATTTTCTCCAAGGTTATTTTAAGATCTATGCATCATATCACAATGTGACTGTTTAATCATGAGCACCTGATGGTTTTATTTTCCATGAGGTTAAAAGCAAAACGTGACAAAGTATTTTTTTTTTTTTTTTTAATTTTTTTTACACAATAGGTGGATAACACATATTGGGTCGTTATGTTGGGTTATTTTTAAGCTGTTTTAAGTGAGCATTCACAGTCTTGCATTCTATTCGAGACACTTCTGACCTGTATGATATATAGACTGTGTGCTTGACAGTATAGAGAACAGTAAATGTAAGCGCAGCGTAGTTCTAGCAGGAAGACTAGCAGCTGTACATCATCACACTATTAGCTGGGTAACTCCCAGCCAATCACATGTAAGCCGTTGCTTTATAAGTCTGCTCACAATCTATCACATTGCTGTTTCAGTGTGCTAACACGGCAACCTCCACCACCCCACCACCACCAGTTGAGTCCCATCCCGCACGGGGGTAGGCTCCTCGCCCCTGCCTCCTATCTCCGGCAGGATAGGACGGTTCCGAGTACAACTCCCTCGGACCGCCAGACGGGGTCTACGCCAAAGAGAGACATTACATTTCTGTTTTATATTCATCAAATAAATGTCATCTTAAACCTCACTCAAGCCTGCGTGTCTTCCCGATAGAAATCATATTTTAAGTTATGATAAAAAAAGCTTTTAATTTGTCAGCAAATTAAAAAGCCCTGATAAGAGTTGTTTATATTGCCTGTATGCATTGTAAAGTCCAGCGCCAGGCTTACAAACAACAACCATTTAGCACTGGTCAAGCGAGTAATTATTTATTAATTTGACAAAGTTGATTAAATGTTATTTGTCTATTCAAGCTCGCTGCATGGCAGATAACACTAATAATAAAGTACAATAAACAATACGTATCTAAATCTTAACATTAACATGCTTTTAATGCTACAATAATTGAAAAAAATAGTTTTCAATACATAAATTACATTGCTTTTGTTTATTTATGAAATGTATAACTACTTCAGGGATGATGGCATTTTCTCTCCATACACTAGTTAGACGCAGACACACCAATGCATGCAAACACCCATGCTGGCCACTAAAAACCGGCCTCAACTTCGACAAAAATCCCGGCATAATCAATGCCTATAAAATAACTGCTGGGTGGCACATATTTGTTTATTTTGTTTTTAAATGAGCAAACTGATTACACAACAATAATGTTGCATAATAGTCTCACATAGCTAGACCCTTGACTATCATAAAGTCTGTTGCACATTGCAGCTTATTCTGCCAAAACTGCCCACTTAAACTGAAAGAGACTTTATGACTGATAATAAATGCAAACAACCACAGTTTGCATCGTTTATGGGTACAATAACAGACTGGTGTTCAAATAATGGAGGAAAATGTGCATAGATTTTGTGAGAAATTTTTTGTCCATCCAAAAGTAATAAATACTGATTATTTCACAGACATAATTTAAAAAACACAGAGATATGTACAGTTACTGTTAGTGGATATCTATTTACTTCCAGGTTCGTGGCGTTAGTTCTTTTTCAATCTGGGACCTTTAAAAATGTAATTTGTTTCCAGGCAGACTGATTAATACAAATTAAATTAAAAAAAGAAAGAAAGAAAAAAAAAACAGATTGGAGTGCAGTACAATTATCAAGAATGCAGTTGTAACACAAAATGAATTAGGTGAGCTGGCCCCTTATTCTGTACCAAACCTTATAAGAGTTTTTAAATGCTACTTATTTCGTCAGACAGCCACAAACAGACTCTTAAACAAAGCTTAAAAACATGACGAGGTCACCGCGTATCACATCTCTCTATCTTCTGTTAACCATAACCAGAAAATATATGCATCCTTACGCTTTACATTACAAAACTGGGGCTGTCAACCATACAGTTGTACAAATATCATCCATAAGAGTGTATTAAAGCCTAGCCAATGCTAGCACCTGTATGTTAAAGCCTAGCCAATGCTAGCACCTGTATGTTAAAGCCTAGCCAATGCTAGCACCTACTTCTTCTGCATAAGGAGTGTAAAAATGCTCTGTGGGTGAGTAAATATCCTTCACCGCTGCTGACATTCTGCTTGCAGATCAAACATAATTCATTTTGTTTCTACATGTATTATTTTGAGAAGTACCGATCATTTCACAGAGAAAAAAACTGTTTTGCTTGTGGATATCTAAATGAACTTGCTACTAGTGATGTCAAAAATACCGGTACTTCAGTACCAATTCTGAGGTTGTTCTGAGATCTGACTAAAATAAAAAAAGATGGAACGATTCCAGTGTTTCTGCAGTATCGAGCACCGACTCAATTCGGTCCCCGCACACAGTCTTGACAAAGATGGCTGCTTTTAATTGATTCAATTGTTCTGTGACTTTCTTAACAATAAAAATGTCAAATTAATCAAATTAAAATTGGGATATGTCCTAATGCAATTAATAAACCGTAAAAGCATGTGATTTAATTAATTAAATATACAGTCTGCGTGTACTGCACACTGCAAAGTGAATGTGTGATGCTGCTCATATGCTCAAAACACTGCTTATTGCTTAGGTAACGCTTCATCATAATGATCCATCATAAATAGGTAATTATGCAGGAATTAATGCAGGATTAAAGAGTACTACTACATTAATACTTTAGCTACTACTATTAACTATGATTAAACATGATTAACCAATCATTAAGTAATAGTGAGTTAGTAGGTAGTTCACTGTTAGCTAATCAATAATTACTGAAATTAATTTTCCTCATTAAGAACTATCAAATAGCTATGGCTAATTTAAAAGAACTACTTATTAATTACTAATCAAAACATTAACCTGTGTCTAAAATGTGAATTGTGTTCTTATTTTGAACAAGATCATGCATGGGTTCTTTCTTTGTGGGAATACATTTATCCTGCTTGCATGTTTGTTTATTGAAGATTTTGGCTAATTTAATGATAATTTTAGCTACCAATAAGAGTGTAATACTCTCAATACATTTTGCTGTTTGAATTCCTTCCGCATTACAAACGTCAGCAGATTCTGTCAGGGCCTGCCGATCACATATCCGTAGGTGTGAAGCTACCAGCAAAAACAAAGAAACGGAAAAGCCATCATGTCAAAATAAAAGTCTGATTCAAGATAAAAGCTCAACACATGACATTTAAGAAAATGTACTACTAATGTTTAGTCAAATGTAATTTATTATTATTAATATGATTATTATTATCATTATTATTATTATTATTATTATTATTATGTTGAACCTATATCTCACAAGCAAGAGTGCTGTTGTACCCTGAACAGATTTGTCCAGTAATGTTTTCGTTTATAATGATATGCTCTGTTGTGCAGCTCTTAATTTGACAAAAATAAGACCAATTCTATTTTTATTTGATTAAAATGTGGATTATTTTAATTAGACAAAATTTTGATAATGAAACTGAAATAAACTTCAGAGTATGGAATTTAGAACAAATAAATAAAATCTGATTTCCTAGGGTCCTACCTAAAAACATATAGTAAAGTTTACTTATTTGAGAAACACTCAAAGGAAATATGCTATGATTTAAATGAATTGCTTACATTGAAATGTACAATTTGAATAGGCTAAAGGAGTGTGTTCAATAGCATATTACCCATTTATTCTGCGGAATAAATGAAATTCTATTGGTATCATGTAAACACTACTTGTTTACGTGATACACTACAAGTGCCTCAAACAAAACTCTTTCAAAGATTCATTAACCTTGCATCAAATACAAAGCGCTTTCCAGTTGTGTTGAAACTCATTTCTGTAGTATTCAACATTGTCACAGATGCCATCGTTTATCTTGCACTGAACCTGGAACATTCCTCTAAGATGAAGAAAATCATCACGGTTTCAGATCATTATATTTCTGTTACCTCTTTGGCGATCTGAGAGGCCTGCTGGTTTCTCCTGTAGAAGATCTGTTTATAATCATCCATCCAGACCTCGGCCAGTCGCACCTGGTTGCGAGCGATCACCTGTGTGCCTTTAGGGAAGGTGTGAGGGCTCTTTGTGCGGAACACATGACCAACGACAGAGCAAGGGATGATTTCCAGCTGCCCACCACACTGCCATACCTGTAGGCGGTCAGGACCAGAGAAACTTAATGTCTTTCACAAGGGAATGAACTACAATCCCCTGAAGCATTGCCAATGACGTCACTGAACTGAAAACGATGGAAACTCTTGATTTAACATTGCTGAAGTTGCTGATTATATGAAATATTTTAAGTTTATTGCTAAATATTAAGATATATATACAAATATAGAAGTAGTTTGAGAGTGTAGATAGAGCGACGGTTTGTTTGCTGTGATTCTCTGATTGGTGGATTTTTCCCCTTTGGAATTATGGGTAGTGTAGTTCTACACCAGGCATAATGCTATTAAACACAGTTTTTTAAAAATGAAGTTGAAACAATGTGGACTGATTGCTTCAAAAGAAGCATATACCATCGATTAACAACCTCTGAGCTTATAGTAGGTCTGTATTTAAAGGAGTTCATGAGTTCATATAAAAAAATCAAATCACCTATGGAGAAAATTACTGAGATTCTGGCCAAACTTTGACTGGTGGACATTTATGCTAATCCGGAGCACTGCCACTGAGACAGTTGGACTGTGTGTGAGAAATGAATGTTCACTCACCCTGAAGGACATTTCGATATTCTCTCCCCCCCAAATCTCCATTTCCTCGTCGTAGCTTCCGACGTGGTAGAAGTAATCTCTCGAAATGGAGAAGAGCCCCCCGGCAAACGTTGGCGTCCTGCAGGGGCAAATATGATTACGATGGAAATGTTCCTCAAATGTTATGTTTTTCCATTAGCCACAGAATGACTGAAATGTGTTAGTGAGTGTGTGGGAAATAAACATGTTTAATGGAAAACAATTCAATCTAATGCAGTTCTGAGAGTACCGCTAAATATTTTCACTCTCTCAATTAAAGCATTTACAGGTATAATTTACACAAAAATTTAAATTCGACCATTATTTAATCACTCCAATGGCATCAAACTAGTCCGGATATTCTGCGAAACATCTCTTTTTGTGTTCCATGGAAGCCAAGACAACATTTTTTGTTGAACTATTCCTTAAATAGCGAGCAAGTGGTAATTGGGATTAGCATAAATCTGCACTTATTCTTACTTAATAGGGTATGTCTCATCTTTGCGCCTCTGTTTCTCGTGATCGGGAAGGTTCTCCCAGCCGAAGGACAGACCCCAGTCGAAATTCCCGCGGTTATGGTGCTGTCCGTACGGTGAGGGTTTCATGAACTCGAATGTGTTGAGGTCTATGGTGGTGATGTCGGGACTCACTACCGCTGTGGAGTTCTCTGCTATCCGGGCCAACAGAGGCTCAAGCCATCCGTGGAAGCATTCACCTAATAAAACATCATTACACACATACATCAAAAAAATCATCATAATAATAATAATAATATTAGGCACAATGTTAGCTTCAGTTTCACCATTCACTTTCATTGCATCCTTGTTCCACACAACTGAAGCTAACATTCAGCCTAACATCTCAACAGGTGTCCTGCAGAAGAAAGAAGGTCATATGGGTTTGAAATGACAGGAGGGTTAGTAAATGATGACAGAATTTTCCTTTTTGGGTGAACTGTCCCTTTAAGTCTTTGAAGTAATTCATAGGAATTACGTAGAATACGTTTTAATCACTTGTTGCACTGTATATATTGACTTGGCTACAAATGTAAATAGAGCCTTAAGTTAACCGGTTGAACTTGTTTGCATGTAACATTGCAAAATGAGAGCACTACAGTACACCCCTGTTTGCTCTTGGTATTTTTTTCAAGTTAAGCTCAATCGACAGCATTTGTGGCATAATTGATTACCACAAAAACGTATTTCAGCTTGCATCTACTTTTCTTTAAAAAAAAAAAAAAAAGCTCAAATATGACTTGCGGTGAGTCACTTACAATGGATGTGAATGGGGCCAATCTGTAAACATTAAAATACTCACTGTTTCAAAAGTATAGCCAATAGATTTAAACATGTTTACTAACCGATTCTGTGTAAAGTTATATCCAATTTTACTTTGTTGCCATGACAACACTGTAGACTGTAAAACAACAGTAAAAACAGCCATTTAAACAACTTTACAGCATAAATAATACACAAAAGCTTCTCATTTCTGCCTTTAAACTCTCCAAAAATTGGCCCCATTGACTTCCATTGTAAGTCCCTCACTGTATCCTCGATCTTTGCTATTTTAAAGTAAAGTAAAGGAGGTATGAGTCGATACCCAACATAAATAACATTATGCCACAAATGCTGCTGATTGAGCTTAACGTGTATCGAACCCAGAATATTCCTTTAACATCTATCTCGGGTGATGTGATTACTAGGGACAGGTATCACTACAGATTTCTGAATTTGATTTGACTGGGATTCATAAGCTCTCGATTCGACGTTAGAGTAATATAAACACACATTTTAGCAATGTTGTTATGATGAACTGCTGTAAGTTGTATAGCACCATGCATCTTTAACAAGTCTAAACTCAGACAGAATTAAAAAGCATCACATTCTTTCCAACGGAGAACAGCTCGAACTGACCACAGACTTGTTTGTTTTTATTAAGAGACAAACCCAATGGCGCAAGCTGGGCATTAAAGGCCTTAAAGTGACTCTAGTGAGGATTCCAGTAAGGGTGAAAAGATGGAAAATGTCACGCTTCTCTCATATGACTCGATGTTTTCTCACGTCAGAGTTTGGATACTCACAGTGGGCATCCAGAAAGGTGAGGGTGTCTCCCGTGGCAACAGAGGCCCCCAGGAGTCGAGCAGTGATGAGACCTTTTCGCTCACGTTGGCGTACCACACGGACGATGTGCAACTGTTTCAGATACTCGTCCAGTTCGTCCTTTAGTCGCTCTGTGAAACACATTGAAATGTTAGAACAGTGTGTGCGTGCTTTAAAAGCCTGCATGTGCATTTTTGAAGTCTAGTTTTTGACGACTCAAGTGCTTGAAAGGTAAATCCACCGACTTCCCTGAACTGCGCTGTCTGCACTATGCTTTTTAAAATTGTTGATCTATTTATTTATCACAAAAAATACAATTTTAGCCTAATTTTAAGATTTAGGTATTTCAATTTCATAACAAAATTCCATACAATTTACAAAGGCACTTACAATGGAAGTCAATGGGACCAATTTTTGGAGGGTTTAAAGGGAGAAATGAGAAGCTTGTAATTTTATAAAAGCCCTTATATTCATTCTTCTGTTAAAACTTTATTATTTGAATATTATTGCATTATTTGAGCTTTGGCATTTTTACATTCATTTTAGGGTTTGTTGACATTATAGAATAGAAGCCTTTACTTTGGTCACACATTATACATATATTTTTTGCACATATCAAAATCTGGGGTCAGAGTGCCGGGTCAGCCATGATACGGCACCCCTGGCCCAGATAGGGTCAATTGCCTTGCTCAAGGGTCCAACAGAGGCATCTTGAACCCCTGACCTTCTGGTCAGTAACCCAGAGCCTTAAATGCTGAGCCACCACTGCCCATTATATCACCATGGCAACGAAGTTGTAAAATTGGCTATAAATTTACACAGAAAAGGTTAGCAAGTGATTTTATCACACTAAAATCTTGTTTACACGCATATTAATTATACTGTATCTTGTGACTATACTTTAGGAAAAAGTGGGCCCCTTTCCAAAAATTGGGCCCCATTCACTTCCATTGTAAGTGCCTCACTTTTCTCCAAAGAAGAGGAGGGGCAAGTCAAAATTATGTTTTGTGGTAATCAATATTATGCCACAAATCTGTTTGATTAAACTTAACTTGTATTGAACCCGGAATACTCCTTTAAGACGTGGTGTAAATTAAGAGTAATTTCTGCATAAAAATAATGAGCTTTCAAACTGTTTTGGAAATGATGCAGAAGCATGAGTATTACTGCATGTTGTGACTAAAATAATGCTAAACAAATACAAATGTTTTACTGTATAACGTGCATCCTGGGATGCTTTTTAAACAGTTTTGAAGGAGTTCCCATGTATGCTGTACTTAAAATGCTTTACATTATAGTTTTTGTAAAGAAATGTATATTTGGCACAATTTATATTTATCTGCAAAAACCATGTAAAGGAATAGTTCTCCCAAAAATGAATATCCTGTCGTTTCCAAACCCATGATTTTCATTATTCTGTGTAACGCAATGCATGAAAAAAAGATGCAATGAAAGTGAATGGTGACCTGCCTAAAGTGTCACCTCGACATAGCCTTGATTTAGCGACCTGTTACATTCATAAATGTATTCCCACGAAGAAAGAACCCATGCATGATCTTGTTCACAATAAGAACACAATAATTCACATTTTAGACACATGTTAATGTTTTGATTAGTAATTAATAAGTGGTTCTTTTAAATTAGCCATAGCTATTTGATAGTTCTTAATGAGGAAAATCAATTTCAGTAATTATTGATTAGCTAACAGTGAACTACCTACTAACTCACTATTAATTAATGATTGGTTAATCATGTTTCCGTATTAGTTAGAAAGTCAAACAGTTTTGGAAGAGCATGAGAGTTTTTTTTTTTATGAACCTATTTTTCTTTTAGTTTGTAAAAAAATGTAAAGTATCCATACGGACAACTTCTATTTACTTTCAAAACCAATTTCAAGCATTTAAGCATGAGCCTTTAGATTACAAAGGTTATAAACATAATGAGAAACACTCATTCAAGTGGTAGTCGATGTTATATGATATAACATACTGGGTGTATTATCCCAACCTGTTCTCATGAAATCACTTTAACTACATTTTTGCGAATTGTTTTTACGTAGCTTGTGGTACGTTATCGTGGCAGTTTCCTGGTGAAATGAACACTAGAGGCGCTACAACAACAATTACTTTTATTCACTTTCACAGAAATGACATCAAAAGCAGCAGACTATCAATTCATAAACACTCAGTGTATGCCCAGTTCCTCACACAATGCAATCTTATGACATTTAAACACTTTAATTATACTGCATGACTCGTAAGGCGATACATTTTAACACTAGCAATACAAAACCATCTGCGTTTACAAGCTTGTTTAAATACAACCAAGCAGCACGAAAGCTCAACTGATAGAGTGTTGCACTTGTGTTGTAAGAGTCCCGAAGAGCGAGTCGACACGTGAGCCAGAAAGTGTCGTAGAAACATAAAATTACATAGTTGCTATAGAAATGACATTTTTCATCTCGCGTTTGCTTTTTCGAACATAATTAGGTTTTAAGGTTTAAGGTAGGGAGGTTGGTTGGTTTTTGTGGATTTTAAACTCGATAGATTAGTTTCAGAAGATGTGCAACTCGCTTTTAGCGCCACACAGTGGACATTTCACCTCGGAACTGCCAAATTACGTGTAACGAACCACGATATTTTGTTTCGAAAATTAAATGTTGCCACAATCACGTACATTTCTTCAGAATCATTGTAAATCTTTCAAGAGTAAAGATTACACCCTTAAACAGCAACAATCTTGCAGAAGTTGAAATGAGAGTCAGCAGCACAGCAGGTCGTGCTATAGGTTTTGGCTCAGTCTGTCGGTGAGGGCCGACAAACAGAACACTGGTCTTTCTCAACGGAAGCTGACACTGCACGAGATATACAGAAAGTGAGTGTGTGTGTGTTTAAAATAAGTCAGAGCGTTACAGAGGTAGTTGAAAGCCAATTCTCTGGCTTTCACTTCTCACATGGCAAGCCGCCAACAGAAAAAGTTCAATCCCTGTGTGATCATCTCGGGGGACCGACTATTATCTCAATGACTATAGACCAGGTGTACTCTAATACAGAGATTCTCAACTGGTGGGTCGTGACCCAAAATGAGTCGCAGATCTGTTCTGATAGTTTCATGGACAGCTGGGAAAAGCAATGCTACATGGGAATAATAAAACGCAACTATGCAAATAATTGTGCTTTGTTAAGACAGTAAGTAGGTTTATCAACAGAAGCGGCATGTGACCAGAATCTTGCACTGAGCGATATGGGTTATGTACTGTGTAATCACAGGGATGTTTCGCATTTTTTAACATGTTAAACACATTAATGCACTACCTGACAGAACGTGTGGTGTCCTTGCACTCATGTACTCACCCTCATGCCATCCCAGATATGCATGACTTTCTTTCTTCTGCAGAACACAAATAAAGATGTTTAGCAGAATTTCTCAGCTCTGTAGGTCCATACGATGCAAGTGAATGGTGACCAAAACTTTGGAGCTCCAAAAAGCACAAAAGTAATCTGTAAGACTCCAGCGGTTTAATCTGTGTCTTCTGAAGTGATCCGATCAAGTTTGATGAGAACAAACCAAAATGTAACTCCTTGTTTACTATAAACCTTGATATTCTCAATGATTTCAAACTAGATTACACTTCCTAGCGCCATCTAGGTTTCTGCACATGCATCAAGTGCTAGGAAGTGTAATCAAGCTTGAAATCATGATCATGCCTAGAGACTGCAATGGCAAGGTGTACAGTGGAACAAAAAGGTTCAGATGACATGGATTAAACCACTGGAGTTTTATGGATTATTTTATGCTGCCTTTATGTGTTTTTTGGAGCTTCAAAAGCTTTGGTCACCATTCACTTGCATTGTATGGCCCTACAGAGCTGAAATGTTCTTCTAAAAATCTTTGTGTTCACCAGAAGAAAGAGAGTCATACACATTTGGGATGGCATGAAGGTGAGCAAATCATGAGAGAGTTCTCATTTTAGGGTGAACTGTCCCTTTAAATTAACTGGAATATGTTATAAGAGTTTTCAAAGTACTTTGGTTGTTTTATACAATATTGCCAAAATATCAATAATAAACAAAAACAGCGACAAAGGAATTATTATTAATAATATATAATAATAATAATAATAATAATAATAATAATAAATAAAAAGGAGCCAGTAATGGTTAACCTAATAATAAGAGTACATTTCAATAGAAGAACTATTCAACAAGACATTAATGAACAAGTATCGTTATCTTGTGGCGTATCTTGGTGCAAAATAACGTAGTTTAAGTAACAATCTAATGAGGTTTTCAATAGAAACGGAACGCATGTTAACATGTAACACACGTTCATCTTTATTGCTCGCCATGTTCACCATCTGTCACACATTGCTAGAGCGGACTAATACTGTATGGTACTTTAGGCTTGGCACTACATTTAGTTGCAAGTGGGGCAGATTCATTTCTGCCCCAATGGCCGTCAGTTGGGACTTGTTGCAATTCTATATTTGACCACAGGAAACCACAGGACCATTGAAAATAATGAGGGGCTCTGTTGAGACCGGGTGGGCAGCAGTAGCTACTATAAGAAGTGCACTAGAGGGTTCTGACCCCCCCAATAACTCAAACCCCTTCCACATTCTGAGCAAATCTCATGAGAACATTCCCAAACAACCCAGTTTCCCGTAGTAACCCTTTTCACGAGCCCACCCCCGAGCAGCCTGATGTCAGCAGGCCGGCAAGAATTCAGCTAAACGGGTTGCCCGTGTGAAACCGGATGCTCGTTGAAACACACGGGCCATCCCGCTGGGCTACATGCTACAGGTGAGTTACCGTCAATGCTGGCGTCATCCACCAGGATGATCTCTTTGAGGAGGAGCGCAGGGGAGGTGTGCAAGACAGAGTACACAGTCCGCAGTAGCGTGCTCCACGCCTCGTTGTGGAACACGATGATCACACTTGTGGTTGGCAGGGGTGGACATCGTCTGAATGTCTGCTCTATGCATCTATAAAAAGAAAAGTGTGGGATAGACACAGACACAGATGGAGAGAGGAAAGGAGGGAGATATTTCACTCAAAAGATAACTTTGCATGATCTGGACTAGGGGTTTTATTTTAACACAGGAGACGGAACAAATGTCTTATAGGTGAGACCCCTCTCATCTTGGCCTGGGATATTGACATTAGACCAGCAATTCTACTTACAAGGATTTGAGCATTAAGGCAAAGATGTTTTATTAGCGTCTCTGGTTTAAACTTCTGTAGCAGGAACAGTGTTTTGGCTTCGATTCACTTCTGTGAATCAGTTCAAATGGTCCATTTCAATGAATCAAATAGTAACTCGATTTAATGCTTTGTTTTTGTTGTCACTTAAAAATCTTAAAAATGTCTCAGTGTGTGATTTTACATTTTTTATTTGTTTAAGTGGAGCATGTCTTGTTACACTGGTGCATATAAATGTCATTCTTCCACGTGTTCATTATTTAGTGACAACATACTTTGACTAACGTTTTAGTTAAGTTGAAATGATGGTTGGTTAGTGGAAAAATACCCTTTTTAGCCCATTCATTGCAAATATATAAATAACGAGACTTATATCAGAGAATATGGAGTTAATTGTTTTAGCTATATCGCCAAGTCTTAGATTGCAACGGTGCCCGCCAACTTTACCAGCCGTCTCGGTTCCAGGAGTGTTTTTCCCATTAATATCTTCCATAGAGATTTTGTAAAATCCTTCATATAAGAGTTGTAAGCCATGAACCAAACCAGATCACAAACTTTGATTTGAGGACAAAAAGTATTTGAAAATCGGACAAAAAGACAAAAGGCACAAGACTATGTACTTAACGTCTTTCATGAGGGACTGAACTACAATGCAATGATGCACTACGAATGACAATCAAATTAAAACAATGGAAATACATGAAACTGTTCATTTAAAGTTTAAGTGAAAGTATAAAATATATTTCAATTTTATTGAAGAGAATTGAGATTGATATATACAAAGAAGTACCTTTGCCACTTTTCGTGCTGATCATGGGTAGTGTAGTTCTTTAAACGTATTCAACTTATTAAAGACAATTTTCAGTTTTCAACAGAGGCGTATAACATCAACGAACAACCTCAGAGCTCAGGTTAGGTCTGTCTTTTCCAGTTTATTGGTTATCGTGGAGAAAATGAATGGGATTATTACTTCCGGAACCAGACTTTTGCGGTTTAAAACGCACGTGCTGTGTGAAGCGTATGAGCAGTAGGAAATGCAGGCTTAGTTTTGTGTGTGAATCACCCTCTAAACCAATGCGGGCAAGATCAAACTTGTTTAATTGAAGAAGAATAAAAGTGCAGCTTTGTCTCTGTCTCTAATTAGTCACATTAGCTGTGGAGACATGTTTAAATAACCCGTTTGAGGAAAACTCTGTAGGCTATTGTGTCTGAAGCTAGCCTGTAGTTTTGCAGAGACACTTATCAAGACAGACCCAGATTATGCTAATGGATACATAGATTATATTTTCTATTTTCTGCTTAGACAAAAGTTCAAGACATACAGTGAGGTCCAGAAGTCTGAGACAGCACTGCAAAAAATAAATATATACTGTATATATATATGTGGATATACCACAACAAGCAAAAATAACGATTAAATAAATAAATACACATATTGTGAAATGGTAATCAGAAGGTTGCTGGTTTGATCCCCACAGACACCACCATTGTGGCCTTGAGCAAGACACTTAACTCCAGGTTGCTCTGGGGGGTTGTCCCCGTAATAAGGGCTCTGTAAGTCACTTTGGATAAAAGCGTCTGCCAAATGCATAAATCTAAATGTAATAAATGTAAGAATATATAAATGCATATGAAAAAATAAATGCACCCATCAATGCTAAACAATACAAAACAGAACTAAATGTTTAAGGGAAGGCAAAATTGAAAGTTGATTTCTAATTGAATTAATCATCTATTTATTTCTGTATGTAGTTCTTTATGTAGTCCTTTGCGCAATATGCTAATGAGAGGATGTCATTCAAACATCAGTGGCCGGAATTTATGACAACATTGTGTGATCTGTAAAAGTTCTGCGTTTGTCTATGCTTGCCAGCAACTCTAAAATGTAGTGTTAGACAATAGCCTGAGACCTGTTGAAAACAGTACTGTGTATTCTCCTAAACTCTTTATAATGGATGCATGCACAGGCGATTTAGGACAGTTAGCTGCTACATTTGACATGGATCACTATATAGTTTGACTCCTCTCATTAGCATGTTGTGCGAAGGATAAATAACCACAGAACTACATAGAGAAATAAATGATGAACGGAATATAACATTCAATTTTGTGACTCCTTTAACATTTTTGCATTTCCCAAACCATTTATTTAGATTTTATATAATTTTTGCTTTGATGAGTGCATTTTTTAATTGATATCTGTATTTATTAAATCATTTATATATCTTTTCGTACATTTCATTAGTTCTATATTTATTCATGCGTGAATGTGTATTTATTTATTTATTATTTTTGATGTTTTCGTCCTCCATGTAGACTGTATATAAAGTTTCGTTATCGGTTATTGGCAAAAATGCATCCTGATGGTTGCAGATATAATTTTTTTTTCCATTCTACAACATACCAGCGGCCTTTAGAGGTGAAATAAAAACAGTCAGTGACAACTTGTGGGGATTTGTTATACATGTCTCCAACTTTGTATGTTTTAAATGATAATAGAAATAACTTAATCTGGTGAAACACATATATACTGAACCCCAAATCTGGTGAAATATATAGGCTATTAAAAAGCTTAATTTGGTAAATATCATTAATATAGACTTTTGTAACGGAGCCAAGCTGCCACCATTTAAAAATAAGGGTCTCCGGCTTAATTTTGGTTTATTTATGGTTAAAAGTTGCATGTTATGCACAAAATCTTAAATTTCTTTCTGATTATTATTTAATTTTTTTATTGTTTTGGTTAAAAAAAATTTAACTAGATCTGGGACAGTCTTCTTTTTGGACTTGTCTGTGCCTGAGAATGTAAGGAAATATATATATATACATATATATGTTTAATTTTTTTATTTTTTTTTGCAGATTATGATAAAATAAGGTGGTGGATTTCCACCACCTTATATATCGGTATCGGCAAATTTGGGCAAATTCGCCGTTAAAGGTGTTTGTTGAGGTAACATCAGCCAAACCGGAGGTACATACTCTGGAGGTCTCGTATCAGGTCCGAGGTCTCTGCTTAGTGAGATCCGATCACTTGCATACAAGTTAAAGCAATGCTTCTCCTCTCCCTTCTCTTTCTCTTTCTGCTCAGCTGGATCCAGATTCTCAGTGTGAAAAGCCTTTCCGGAAGCACCCGGAGCGCTGGGGTTCTGCGGGGGTCTTTCTAGGACCGGTCTGAGTTCGGCAGCTGTGTAATACCCAGATAGACAGGCCTCGTCTTCTTGCTGCCTCACCGGTGCTTTAATCTGCATCTTTGGCATGGAGTCACGGAGGTTATTCATCGCACCTATCACCATCCCAAAAACACCATCCCGTTCATCCTCGGGGTTCTGACTGACCACTTCTCGTTGCATTAGAAACAGGAATGTCACAAATACTAATGCCACAATGGCGAGCTTCCATGGGTGCAGCCGTCTGCGCAGAAGTCTGCGGAAAAATTTCATTCTTCTGTGGCAGAGCCGAACGGGAGTGTCGGAAACAAAGGTTCACCTGCCACACACCCTGTGAGTAACATCACCGGCTGTCACACCTGTGAGAGAAAAGTGATGACATGTACATTAACCTGACATACAAGCAGTGTCGAAACCGGAGCAGGAAGCTAAACACTCTTGACAACTGGTTTGCAGACGGAAAAATCTTTAGACAGTTTTAACTCAATTTCCAGTTCTGAACATCCAACGTCAACATTTGTTTTGATAGATACGCCCATTTTTTGGTGGCTGGGAAACCAGTCTTCACATGAGAAGTCATTTTGTGAACTTGATTTCTTTAAAAACATCCACTCGGAGTGGATTTTCAAAGGAACTTCCCAAAAAAATTAAAATAAAAAGGCTAATTGGCGCTTTTAACCACTGAAAATGTAAGAAATTATCATTTTAATCCTAGAATGCATGCAATGTCACAGTTTTTGCCAAGTGGTCTTTTTATCTAACAATCCAGGAACTCCTCAATTAAGGCGTATTTGATTATGTGAACTAATTGTTTTCACATTAAGGTTCATATTCTATTATAGGCTATACTGCATATATATATATATATATATATATATATATATATATATATATATTAATTAGTCAAAATAATATATTTAATTTTCCATCTGTTATAAGCCTATACTGTACATATCCAAAATACATTTAAGCAAGGTTAAATATTGTTTATGTTCAAACCTTAAGAAAGTAAATATCAAGATGTCATTTGGCAGATGCTTTTATCCAATAGTTATTTACATTATGATATACAGTAAGCTTATATGCAGAATATACGTACCTACACACCAAAAGCCCACACAAGCACTTACACAATCTAAAACGATCATTAAAACGCATTTCATTGACGAATTATGACGCGTTGCGTTCTAAAGAATTTGAATTTAAACGTAAACATTCTATGGGTAAAAGTTATCTTGGCATGTTCAGGTTAAATGAATCGTGATTACACGATCCGATCCCTGTTTTTGTTCGCTTTGTTTTGATCATTTTAAGTACTATAACGCGATCTAGCCGTTAAAACGGAATCATGCAATAAGTTCACACCTCACATCAATCAAACGTTATCTCGCTCTGACAGAGAACAAAGTTAGAGACATACCGTCGGCGCTTGAAACTTATGGAAGTGCATATCCCAAATGTGCTTTGAACTTCACTGCGACTGTATCAAAGTAGAGATGTAGTCGGTATCTGACTGTTATGGTGCTGCCAAAGTGAAACACTCTCAGCCGGACTTCCGCGTCGTTGGATCCAGGTGCGCGTCTCTCAGGTAGAGGGGCGTTGGGTCCGCAACGCGTGCGTAAATGCCACATGTGCCTTTCATTCATCTCAAGGGCGCGTCCAGCAACGTCAACGCAAAGCATTTAAAAAATGTTGCCATCCCACATGCAAGTTGCCCAATAAATTTCGCTTCAACAATAATAATAAAAAAAAGAATAACAATAAAACAAAATAGAGGCTTAAGTATTAAAGGAATAGTTCACGCACACACACAAATTAAAAATATTATTATTTTTTTTAAATGTCAACATTTACTCACCCTCATGTTGGTCCAAACCGTGTAACTTTTTGTAATCCGTTGAACACAAAACTAAATTTTAGGGTCTGTTCGCACCAAAAGCACACTTTTTTTTGAGTCCATCTGTTTATGTCTTTTTCAGCATCTCGGGCAGAAGTCATTTCAAGTTCAAAAGAACTTGAACTATTAAAAGGGTGAGACACCTGCAATCTGGTGCTACAGGTAACTGATGTTGTAAATCTGCCTAACATCTGCTTTTGTATTCCACATAAGAAAGGGGGAATTTTTTTTTACACTTCAAAATAAAATAATTATAAAAACATAAAATAAAATAAATACATATGCAACCAAAATTTTTTTATTATTAAATAAAAATACATTGCTAAGATCCAAAAGAAAAGAGCATTCTGTGAATTTAGCGAGACGGTTTTTTTTTTTTAAATAAGTAACCAGATTAATGTAAAAAATAAAAATTAAATAATAATAAATAATAAAAAAATAGATTATTAATAAATAATTAAAAAAACGCGATAAAATAAAACAAAACCCGAGGATTATTTTATGCATCAATAAAATATTAATAAATAATAAAAAAAATCAAAATAAATAAATAAAAAAATCAGAAATAATCATAAAACTCCCGGAGCGTTGTTCCTCTCACAGAGAATGGAAGATTTAACCGCGAGTCTGACATAAAATCTTAAAGAAACCCGAATAATCTAAAACATCAAATATTAATAAAAATAAACCAAAAATGATTATTAATGACAAAAATCACTTTCAAATAAAAATAAATTATAACAAAGCGCAAGGACTTTTTCATGCAAATAATAAAATATTAATAAAAACATGTAAACATATTATAAAAAAAACATGTTAATATTAATTAATATATTAAAAAACATATAAACAATAAAGCTAATTATAATAATACATTTCCGCAACGTTTTGTGTCACCAAGACAACGGAAGATCTGTTCCATTCCATTAAAAGTCTTAAATCTTAAAGTAACCGGATTATCACGGCCGGGCATCCGCTCCGCTGCGATGTTGCTAGGAGACGCAGAGCGCAGGAACGCGTGCGCACCGCATCGAATCACTGAGAAAAGCGTCAAAATACCACAAGATACATTCCAAAAGCGATCTGCAGATGAGCGTTTATAGCACGGGAATCTATATTATCCAGTCAAAGTGTCCCATAAATGGCATTCATAATTTTGCATGGAAATAAAAAAAAAAAAAGTTTTGTCCCATCGCCGGCATTTTCAAAAGCGTTTCATCCGACATCACTTATACAAAAACGTCGTGCAACATCTCTGACATGACATTCGAGTTTGCAGCGATGTACAACTCCTTTAATAACTCACTTGAACTATTACTTCAAAAAATGTCCCTATTAAATTAATATAGATGTAGGAACGCACTTACCAGACAAGCTCAGTCTGCGAGGATGTTTAATCCACCATGTCCCCATGCACATGGACTTCATAAAGAGCTTCTGTGTTTGCAGGGCAAAGAAAAGAAACCGGACACGAGAAGAATACAGAGGCTCAGAGTCCTCATCTGCAGGGTATAGCCCTCGGCAAACAAGAGTACCTACCGACTTGAAATGTAACTTCCCCTCGGTGTCCCTTGTGTTAAGCCTCACTATATCAGAGTTTAGTGAGAATGACTTATTAAAAAAAGCTTTTGAGTTGGACAAATGCTCCTGATGATGTCTGCAAGTTTATTCCTTTGACATCCGGCTGATGTGGATTTGTTGCACAGTTGAAATTCTTTATTGTAACACTATCAAGCTACAGTTTACTTTGTAAACCTTACAGAAATTCCTATCTGTGAGACTAGATTTGTTCAAAGGAATTTAACCCTCTGATGCACGCACTGTTCAATCACAAAGGGGGGAAATTAGAATGTTTCTTTATCCTGTAAAAGAATATATACAGTACTTATTCCCAATCTTTTTATAACCGCAAAATTGTGTATTTTGAGAGAGTTACACATCCGTGCACTGCGATAGATATATTCCAGATGTGGTGCTTCATCTGTTGAAATACTGTTGCCATAAAAACAAAATGGCATTTAAAGATAACGTATATATTTATATACTGTAAATCACTGTAAGGCAATCATGAATGTCGGGATGCAACATGACTTAAAACGGCTTTTGAATATTTGTCCACAGTGGACACAAGATGCTTAGTGAGACCAGTGGCAGGGCTAGGGGGTGTCCAGACCATGGACTGAAGCCTGGCCACCCCACTCACAATTTCAGTCCTTTTTTTTTTTTGGTCATTTTATGGCACAATTTAGTTCTTTAGAGGTGAAATCATCTCTGTGCAAATGTTCAAACTTAACATGTGTGCACACCAAAGTCGCTGCACCTCTCCGTCCCGGGTGTCATTGTATAAACTACCCCCCCCCCCCCCCCCCCCGCCCCTGCCTGGCCACCCCTGAATGTGCTTCAATTCTGCACTCAGTTCAAGGAGAAGATAGAGCACAGATATTCAGACAAATTCCATTTTGAAAGTTAGCATCACTATGCCCTATTACTCCGCTTGAAGCCTTGAAGTGAGCACTATGAAGGGAGCAAGGAATTACTCGTATGCATTCAGTGCACTATTTGAAGCCAGGTGTCCCTCGCACAGTATTGTTATCGAAATGTTACCTTGAGAAAAAGTTGAAAAATCTTATTTATATCTTTTAAGATTGTTGTGGCAAATAATCAAATACACATCTTTGTGTTTTTAATGCACACATATTTAAAATTTAAGTAATATCTCTCCGTGGTGTTTGGTGAAAACAAACAAATAAACAAAATGGGAAGTATGTGAGGAATATTTTCCACACTTGGTCTTTGGGTGTACACAAGCAATTAAGTGTTTCAAAATCCCAGGTAAGACTTTACATAGAATTTTAAGTTGCATACATTGCAAGGACTCAAGGGGTGCAAAAAAATCTCATTTTGATTTTAAAGGTGCAGTAAATTATTTTGAAGATTGCCACACATAAAATGTCCCTACCTGACAGATGTTTTTACTGAAATATGTGTCCTGTCTCTGTGTCAGAACTAGGCTTATTAATAATAATAATGTAATAAAAATCCCTAATTTTGCCAATCAGAAATACTCATTGTGCAAATTCAGTTTTGATGACAGCGGATTGGCTGACATGTCATTGGAGGGCGGGGTTTTGGAGAGAGACCTCTGAATTTTTTACAGTCCCTTTAACATGGTAAATGGTCTGCACTCTGTGTCTCATTCACCCATTCGCACAAACACACAAACACTCATACACCAATGGTGCCAAGCAAGGCCACTTGGGGTTCAGTGTCTTGCCAAGGACACTTCGGCATGTGGAGTCGTGTGGGCCAGGATTCGAACCACCAACCCTGCGATTAGTGGCCGACCCGCTCTACCAACTGAGCCACAGCCGCCCATCTACAGGTCTACAAGAAATCACTTGCAAGGTTTAACCTATTTTTAAATGTTTATTCCATTCATTGTCAATTTTAATGAAAATAATTGCACCATTAATGCTTGTTTTTAATAACGAACACTGCATGTAGTCATATCAAGACATGTCTTATACTGATACTCAAAGCACTTGATACAAAATAATACATATAATCACATTTAAGCAACAACACTCACTTACGCGCTCACTCATGCATGCACTCACGCACGCACTCACGCACGCACGCACGCACTCACGCACTCACGCACGCACTCACGCACGCAATCACTCACGCACTCACGCACTCACACACGCACTCACGCACGCACTCACGCACGCAATCACTCACGCACGCAATCACTCACGCACGCACGCACTCACTCACGCACGCACTCACTCACGCACGCACTCACTCACGCACGCACTCACTCACTCACTCACTCACTCATGCACTCACTCACTCACTCACTCACGCACGCACGCACGCACGCACGCACGCACGCACGCACGCACGCACTCACTCACTCACTCACTCACTCACGCACGCACGCACTCACGCACTCACGCACGCAATCACTCACGCACGCAATCACTCACGCACTCACTCACGCACTCACTCACGCATGCACTCACTCACACATGCACTCACTCACTCACTCACTCACGCACTCACTCACTCACTCACGCATGCACTCACGCACGCACTCACGCACGCACTCACGCACGCACTCACACACGCAATCACTCACTCACTCACTCACGCATGCACTCACGCACGCACTCACGCACTCACGCATGCACTCACGCACGCACTCACACACGCAATCACTCACGCACTCACTCACTCACTCACTCACGCACGTACGCACGCACGCACGCACTCACTCACACTCTCATTCACACACACAAACATATTCCATATTGGTTATTACTTCATGATCTTAATGCTGCTCTTGCTTTGTCCAGTATGTCTTTTCTTATCCGTGGATAGTTTGGATGTGCGTCCAAGACCTGAGAGTGTGAGACATTAACACTTTACAATCTCAAAAAAGAGGACAACATATCCCTCTCACAATCTGCTTAAACCTCAGAGCTCATCGTAGGTCTGTCTTGAAGGGTTTAGACCTTATTGCTTAAAGTGGATTTCTCCCTGGAGAAACTGTTGCATATTATACAGTATATTGTTCAGAGATATAAATGTGGAAGATGAGTTCTCATATAGCGATACTCACCTTATGACATACATCTATAGCATCCACGTGTCTTTTGGCCTTCAGGTAATTGAACGCAAGCTTGTAGCCTGTTAAACAAACAGGATGCTGATGTCAACACACAGATAGCCTCACGTGACAGTACAGAATGTCCTGTGATGGGCTTTAAACATACCGATAGTGGGGTTGGTTTGATTGCTGTACTTCCAGGCCATTTCATAATTTAAGGCAGCATCTCGGAACGACTGCTCTTTCTCCATTATGTAGCCCATGTACTCGTACGCTTTGCAGCAAGACTGTTGGAGAGCATGTTGATTCATGTTAATGCATCAAGTTAATAAGTTAAGATTTAACTTGTTCTGTACATTCTTAAAAATCTCTAGAGCTGGAATGTCAAAGTTATTCATTTGCTGATGTATTGATGTTGTAGGGATTCGGCACACTGTGGACTGTTTTAATATAATATTTTATATTCTTTCAATATTTTTCCCCTTTATTTCACTTCTGTCTTTCGTTCACCGTCACCTTGTTGTGGCGCAGACATCTCTTCAGAAGCTCTCCGGCCATGTCATATTTTCCTGACTGGATGTAGATGTCGGCCAGTAGCAGCCAGCTCTTTTCAAACTCATCTGCATCGATGATGTTCCAGTTCATCTTGGCGATGCGTTTCAGCTGGTTGCGGGCTCGAGGTGTCTGCTTCAGGATCATGTAGGCAGTGGCCATGGCCAGCAGTGCAGGGACATAATCTTTCTGTCGAGCACAAAAAGTCAGTGGTACTTCAACGATTGCTTGTTGCTAAAAATGATGCTCATAAAACAGACAGCTAATGCATATAGCAATTAGGACTACAAAAGGAGTAACAGAAGGTTATTGAATATCATATAAGTTTGCCTTGAGGGTGTGATTCCAGGTAAACACAAAGAGAGTGAGCATGTGTGTGTTTAATACAAATATCTGTCATGTGACGCTCACACACCTCACTGTTTGCGATCTCGATGAACACACTGAGAGCTCGCTCTATGTTGGCTTTCTGTTTGGTGGCCAGGCAGCAGTAGTTCTCCAGGATGCGCAGCTGCACGTGTCCTGCAGGAGTCTGCGGCTTCAACTCCTTTAAGAGCTTCTCTGCTGTTCTCACGGCCAGCTGCTCAGACTCCTGCTTCTCTGTAGAGTTCCTGATCACAAATATCCAATCACACCATTAGTGAAACTGGTGATGTGTATACAGTATTTGGTTGGTGTGTACTGTATATAGCGCACAACAGTGTGGTGCCGGAAATCAAAATGATATGATGAGTAAAATAATTACTTAAATTTCGGTCTGAACATGAACGAAATATCCCTTTTATCCATTTTGAAGTGCATTTTTCAAATATCTCAATAAATGAGTGTATTGCAAAGGTCCGTTCAGGACTCACCCCACGTCTCCATCCAGATTTTCAAATACCTCTCCTCCAATAGTCTCATTATCAGGATTCAGGCAAATCTCGATCATGTTGTACACTGCATTCTGACCCCAGTCGTTGTCCTTACGAGCTTTGTTAAAGTGACGCAACCCATCGTTTGGTTCGCCGGTGTACCTGAGAAACAGAAGATCAGTTTTGGGTGAATTAAGATTTTTTTTCAACCGTGACGTTGTTCAGCATATCTCTGCTAAAGAGTTCACTCCCCTTCAAGTTGTTCCAAACCCGTATGACTTTCTTTCTTATGTGGAACACAAAAGGAGATGTTTTAATGAAGATCCCTTGTGTCTATGTAGTACAATGGCAGTGGATAGTGACTCACTTTAAAGCTTAAAAAAAGGACCCAAACGTATCATAAAAGTGGTCTTTGTAACTCATGTGTCACATTCCAAGTCTTCTATAGGCATACGATAGGTTCTGGTGAAAAACAATCAGAAATTCCAGGTATCTTTTAGTGAAAATCTTGACATCTGCTGCGTCTTAATGAGTCTGTTTAGCGCTAAAAACAACTCAATTCATGGAATATGATGCACAAGGCACATAGACAACTTTTAGGATACTTTTGGGTTGTTTTTAAGCTTTAAAGTGAGTCAGTATGCACTGCCAAACTGTCAGAAATGAACTTTTAAATTAAGATGCAAAATAAAAACCCTGTATTTAAATTCAAATGAATTTTTTACATTTATGAGCACAAAACAAACTTGTTTATGTCAAATACATCAATTTATTAAATTAATTAAAACACATGCTCAAGATTGAACTACATCAGATGTTACAATTAAAAACCAGAAGAATTCATTACAGGGGCAATGTTTACCCCACATTATGCATTTTGGAAATTTTCAAAGGGGCGGCGCCCCTGCTAATTTCTGATCATGCACTGCCAATGAATTGAATTTGATCTCTTCAGAATACATGGATTAAAACACTGGAGTAGTATGGATTAATTTTATGCTGCCTTTATGAGCTTCAAAGTTTTGGTCACCATTCACTTGCATTGTGTGGACCTACAAAGCTGAGATATTCTTCTAAAAATATTAATTTGTGTTCAGCAGAAGAAAGAAAATAATTCTCATCTGGGATGGCATGAAGGTGAGTAAATGAATTTTTGTGTGACTATATATAACTTCATTAATAACGTTGATTAAAGTTGTTATAAGCTACCCTCTTGTCATTATTATGTAGTATTACCACAGATAAAGCCCTTTGCAGTAGTTGTATCCAGGTTCAAACTTTGCCCTCGGCGAGTGCTTCTCAGCCATCTCTAGGAACCGTGAAACCTCCTCCAGTTTACCAGCTCTGCGCAGCAGATCGATGAGGCGTGACAGCGTGGGGTAGTTGTCTGGGGAGGAGATTAATTCAGTTCATTAGAGTTTCTGTTCTAATAAGATGCTAGATGGCTTGAAGTCATGAGATCATGAGATGAAGGATTTCACCTGGTTTTCTCTCCAGAAGCTGTTGGAAATGAAACACAGCCTGTTCATAGTCCTGCTTCCTGAACATCAGATCTGCCATCATCTAACAATAAACACAAAAGTATGCAACCAAATTCATCAAAAAGACATTTGAAAATGTCAAAAGCTTATCATTATTTACTTCATTTTGTATTATGTAAAGTGTCTTGCACTAATGGTGCGTTCACGTCATATTGGAATTAGGGATGCACCGATCCGATACCTGGATCGGTATCGGCTCCTATACTGAAGCTTTTAGACGGATCGGGTATCAGTCCAACAAGCCCGATCCAAATCTGATACTGTATGTTAGTCATGTTCGTTACTGTCAAGCTCAAAAAATGACATAAAATAACCATAACAACACAATTAAAGTAGTTCATATGACTCGTGCGTTTTATTCAAGCCACTTGAAGACGTGCAATAGTTGCAAGAGTGGAATTACTGTTAATTTTGCTGCTACATTATCCAGTATAATAGTTAATAATAAAATGTTTCTTAATAAGCGATACATTAATATTGAAATAATGTGTAGTTAGAGGTTTGTGTTTCTTTACATATTAAAGACTACTCCCAATTAGCTCCACGCAATAATGTAAAGATATTATAAACTGATTATGCAAAAAACAACAACACTGATATCGGACCGGGATCGGCCGATAATGAGATTTCCGATATCGGAATCAGATCGGAAGAGAAAAGTCAGATCGCTGCATCCCTAGTTGGAATTATCGTAATTCCGAGATTCCGACTTGTAAAAAGCGTTCACTTCAGGTCTACATTCAGAATTCAATGAAAGCTGCGACTTGACTGTTGTGACGTCATGTGAAGAGGACCAATATGGCAGCGGCCTCAGCAGTTGAAGGTAGTGAACATATTTCTGTGTAACATGCTATTTTATTATGCCATTAATACCTGGAGCATTCCTTTTTGTTCTTTTACATTTTTCAAAAGTATTTTGAGGAGAATAAATCTAGTGATAAACATCTAACGTTTATCAACAACAAATCCGTTTTGGTGTTATCAGTTTTGCCATGGAAAGGTCTAACTTATGAGGTCTGAGGGTGTGAACGGCTCCGAATAGAACCTCCGAGTTGCCATCTTGTAATTACAGTAATTCCAACGTGAAGTGAACGCACCATGAAAACCGTAATAATTACGTTTTTCATGAGATATACAGGTCTAATATACAGGTAGTTTTTAACAGCCCCACCCTTCATTAACAGCCTATTGGTAAAGCTGCGTTACATTGTGACAGATTCATGAAACAATCTGTTCTGAAATGTGGCGCTCAAACTGTTAGTACCAGCCTAAAATGTTTAATAAAAAAAAAAAAATCAGTTGCTCGTTTCTAATGTTGAGATTCATCAGAAGGATCTGCAGAGCCGTAGGTGCTACACACAGACACAAACAGCACAATATTTGATCAACTTTCACACATTTTTCTCTTATCGTTAGCTTTTCTAGTGTTTAGGAATACTATCTATCCTCCTACTTCTTCCCTATTACCTTACCTTGACTTAGCTGATCATTCAATAGGCGTCAATCATGTGTAAACGTGGGCGGTCGCATGTTTCCGACATCAAAAACTCAAGTCTTTCCGAACACAATTTTCTTTCAATAAATGCTTATTTATCTCCAGGGAAATTTGATTCTGCATGACAAGACCCCTTCAAATATATCTGAACTCATGGGAAAATTCAATTCTGGTAAGGAAATGGACACATGTAGGTGTGTGAGGTCAAGCGACGGCGTAATTGATTCAGGAACTGACCAGTGTGGCGGCCTCGTTGACAGGGTCGTTCTTCAGAATGGCACTGCACTGCTGCTGACAGGCCTCAACGTCATCTAGAGTCAGATATACCTGCGCCAGCTCCAACATCACCTGATTATACACACACACACACAAACACGTACACTTTCAGAGCCATTCGACAAGAGGGACATTCAAATCTGCACTTGTTTGAAAAGTGTTTTCTTATTCTGTTTGATACGCTTTCACTCAGTAGCATTGACATTTTATGCAATAATGCATGTATCTTTTCTAATTATTGTTTGATTTATTACCTTTGAAAGATATTCAGAGTTTGGTTTGAGGGGCTAAGTAGTAAAGCGTTATTTTTGACTTGTTGTTTCTGTTAAATAATTGGGAACTAATACTTTTTGAGGAACAGAAATTACGAAGTTTACACACATTTCCACTAATTATTTCTTTGTTTTCTGTTCGACTGATCACAGACCAACACTACTTCGCAGGTCTATTATTTTGTTTTTAAAACTACCCATGAGCTCCACATTAAAACAAAATGAACTGTGGCTGGTCACTTTATGTGTCATTTAGACATCATACTTGGGCTTCTTTTAGTTTTGCTAAACAATTCAGACAAAATGCACTGACATTTTTGTTTGGCTAAGCTGTTTGTGTAGTGATATTTCTCTTGTTCACACACACACCCCGGGAATACTTGATCTAGGAGAACTCGACTGGTCGAAGAGCGTTGATGCTTGCGTTGACAAGCTTCCATGATGTCAACCACAACAAACGCATTTTCTACCATGTTTTTTTTAAATATTAGATTCTGAAAAGGCTTAAAACCATTTAATGCACAGGCAGTCCCGTTGCGAGAGTTTTATGCCTCTTTACCTCCGGACGCGAATATAGTGTAGCAAGTCTCAAAGCTGGGATTTACCGTCACCTCACAAAACATGACAATATCAAGTCAATGCAATGCCATCTTTAAATCAACTGTTAATCGCTACCAGACACCAGTGTTCATCAAACCCGTATTACTGAGTACGGAGATAATTAGGAATGCACCTGCACTTCCTCTTACACACCCATAAGGCTTGTAAGGAAAGCATGTTTGGATATTCTGGTATGTTTAGCACAAAGGGAAGAGAAGAAAACAGGGAAAGGCGTCATGATAAACATCATCTAATATGCGTTAGAGGGTGCCGCTCAATCACGTAGCACTGACTGAAGCGCTGAATGCAGACCGATTTGTCATTTATTTAGTAATTGCAAAAGGCCAAATCAGATTTCATTCTTAATTCAATCAATAGCTGCGTTTACTTGGACCCTGGTAATGCGTTTGTGATCGGACTAGAAGCTCAATCGAATAAAAAAGTCTCATGTAACCACGTCAGATTAAATTGGCAACATCCGATTTAAATTACATTCGGATAGTAAGGGGTGGCGTAAACCTTTTCTAATCCGTTTGAAGAGGATTTTTGCCATGTAAAGATTTGATCGGATTGCTCTGTGAAACTGGGATGATCTGCACATGTTCAGTACTGACGCAGTAATGGCGTCATGAAGTTTCATGCACAACAACACGCTTTCATCACAGTAGGCATATTTCTGACCATCAGTTTAAAGGAGCAACAGCGGTGAAATTATGTCAATAAAAGCATCCAAAAGTTGCTTTTGATCCAAACTAAGTGCCAGAAAAAGTGATTCATCTGTCCGCTAGCCAGTCTGACGCGTGATCCACGAGCACACACACACACACCCAGCGGTATATCACCGTAAACATCTCTCATTCAGGAGTTTCAAATGTTTGTGTTGTTTTCTAGTCTGATTCGGTCACTATATTACTAAACGTCTGTGATGATCCCCCTATATGAAAGTAAGATCTGCTTTTAGCTCATTAAGAGAACACAGTAAGCAACCGAGGCAAACAAACCTATGCAAATTATTAATTATTACTATTGTGTTTTGTTTATGTTGTCATGCATATGCTGTCTCTTTTGTAGCTGTCACGATCCACTGTTGTCTGGCCTGTGTTTCTCCTCTGTCATCTGCTCCACATGGACTACACTTCCCATAATTCCCTGCTCTCATCACTGCCATCTGTCTTTCATTGTCCTCACCTGTGTTTAATTTAATCATTATCCTTTGTGTATTTAAGCCCTGTTGTTTGATCATGTATTGATGTATGTATTCAAACCTCCCGTGTTTTGTTCCTGTTCCTGTTCCTGTTCCTCCATCGTGGTTGTTTTATTTGTTACTGGGTTTTCGTTTATATTCTGAGTTATCTGTTTCATCTTTTGTTTTTTCATTAAACGCTGCACTTAGATCCTCATCCCTCGTCTGCCTCGTTACAGTAGCGTAATTAATGTAGTTAATTCAAAAATATCCAGCACTTTCCATATCAGCTTGCTGTGTAAATATGACTATTTTTACATTGTAATCTAGTTGGTGTGAATATATTCTGTGCTTCAAAAACTTATGTTTTATTTTTTTTTTACATTTATTCCCTTTTTCTCCCCAATTTGGAATGCCCAATTCTCACTACTTAGTAGGTCCTCTTGGTGGCACAGTTACTCGCCTCAATCCGGGTGGCAGAGGACGAGTCTCAGTTGCATCCACTTCTGAGACAGTCAATCTGTGCATCTGATCACGTGACTCATTGCACATGACACTGCGGAGACTCACAGCATGTGGAGGCTCATACTTCTCTAAACGATTCACGCACAACTCACCACACACCCCACTGAGAGCGAGAACCACTAATCGTGACCACGAGGAGGTTACTCCATTTGACTCTACCCTCCATAGCAACCGGGCCAATTTGGTTGCTTAGGAGACTTGGCTGGAGTCGCTCAGCACACCCTGGATTCAAATTCGTGACTCCAGTGGGTGATAGTCAGCGTCAATACTCGCTGAGCTATCCAGGCCCCCATCTTAAGTGTTGTTTAACGTTAGTGTACTGTATAGCCTACAATTAAATATATACTGTATAGTGATGTCATAATGCTTTTTATACAATATGTTACAATTGTCACACATCTTACATGACTGTGGTATTATAAATGTAAGCGTTTAATCGCTGCTCTCCACCTTCATCACTTGTTGACTTTGTGATTTTGGCTCTGGTATGTAAACAGCAGCATCACTTTATTAACAGTACGTTCGGAATCATCATTCGGCATGATTTCATTCCGATTAAAACAAAAAGTGTCCATGTAAACGCAGCTAGTCATGCAGCTTTAATGGTTATCATACCAATGACTCTGAGGTCAAAGTCTGCAAGTTTAAGAACATTTTGGACTGTTTTCCCACACCACGAACAGTAAGTGCCACTTTTACAACTGTCCAGTACTTCACACGTTATTTCATTAATGCGAAAATAACAAAGAATAGAAATTAAATATTACATGCCCTCATGAGTGCCAACCCTTCCACATTATGTGGCAATTATTATTTCTGGATAGTGCATTTAAATTCACAGAGTTTCTGCAAAGTGTGTGGTCTCCTAAAAATGAATCTCCATTTTTCCAATTATTCATAGAGCTTTTTACTTCATTCAAATAAATGTAATCTTATTGCACTAATTTAGAGTACCTCTGTGTCTGATTTAAAACTGGCAGAACTCTATGTGTGTGTGTGTGTGTGTGTTAAACTATTTTTATGCTCTTTGCGGAGGCTTTGCATCGGGTGGTACTTCGCCTCCACGTCATAAATTAAGATAGTTTAGCGCACACCTAGCAATGGATTATCCTTTACTTAAAGCAGTCCCACTTGTAATAGAAATGCAGGTTTAGTTCGACAAGGTGAAAAAAGTTTGCCTTCTTCCATTGTATAAATTAAGCAAAAGTGGCGGTTCTTGGCAAGAAGCTGCTGCAATGTGGACCATAACGCATGCTGATAGTCTGAGTCTGACTACATGCAACTATGATGACTAGGGATGCACAGATGTAGCGGCTGGCGATATTTATCGTCTATTTATTGACTAAATTAATCAGAATATCAGTTAGAAGCATGAAAATGACAGAAAACCAAAGGTTTATTTATAGTTAATTAGCAACACACTTTGTAAAAACTCTGTAAATTAAAATACACAATCCAGAAATAACAATAGCCACAACATGTAGAAGGGTTGGCACTTCTAACAACATGTAATATTTCATAAAATGTCTATGGCCATAAACGGACAAGACAGTTGTGAAAGTGGCACTTAGTTATAGGCTACATGAGGGAAAACCATCCAAAACGCTTTGAAACCAGAAGACTATGATTTCTGAGACATCAGTATGGAATCAATTAATGCTGCATGATTGATTGAATTAAGATTGAAATCGCAATTTGGCCATGCGTTTTAAAATATAGTCTGCATTAAGTTCTTCACTCAGCACTATGTGAGCAAGCAGCGCCCTCTAGCGGTCTGGATGGCATTATCCATTATACAAATATAAAAACAGTAAAAAATAAGGTGAGTGGCAAAATATCTGTATCTGCCTCTTGTTTTATATTAAAATCGGTATCGGCCAAAAATAATCTTATAATGTGCTTTTTCATATAATTAACATATAATGTGTTATCGATTCTGTACAATCAGACACATACCCCCACCAGGCCATAACAATGTATTAAAATGTGTCTTCTTTACACCTTGGAAATACCTCTGCTGCTATATCACCAGGGTTGTACTCTTTCATTTTTTAAATATACCATTTTTTCAGGCCAGTGTTGTGTTTAAATGCAGCACCACACACACACACACACACACACGAATCGCAGTTCCAGCTGCAGAGAGAGTGACACACTGGACTCACTGATGCGGCCCTCACTGACCTTGCTGTCACTTTCACAGTACACAAGTGCCTCTTTGTAGAACTTGACGGCTCGTTCGTAGCCGCGCTGGCTGCTGCACTGTTTGGCGATTTCGGCACAGATCTCCGCAGCTAGCTGCTTCTGCGAGGTGGCAGAGTCAGGCTGCTCCATCTGAACACGCTTCAGAACCTTTGCCTGGACATCTCTTGCCTGAAGATGACAGACAAGAAAGGACGGGCTGACTACAATTTAAGAACAGTTCCATCATTTGTGTGGGCATGAAATTGTCGGAATAGTTACTCGCCCTCATGTCATTCAAAACCCAAATGCAGAAGGTTATTCTTTTTGTGGACACAAAGGGAGACATTTTGAAGAATCTTCAGGCAGCTCTTTTTTCAAGCAATAATAGTTCATAGTGACCAATGCTGTCAAGCTCCAAAAAAGGACATTAAAACAGAATAAAGTAGTCTATTTGACTCATGCGCTGTTTTCCAAATCTTCTAATAGTTTTGTGTGAGAAACAGACCAAAATTTAAGCCGTTATTCACTGAAAATCTTCCTCTCCACAGCAGCTCTCAACTCTATGACTTGGAACATATAGCGCACATGTGATATGGGCTACTTCTATGGTGTTTGTTGTCATTTTTGAAGTTTGGCACGGTCAATATGAGCTGTCGTTGTATTGACAATTATTTCTCCTTTTGTATTCTTAAACAGCATATGACAACATAATTGAAAAGATCTGGATAATACATGAGACATGACTTGGTGAGTTATGACTGTAAGATGCCTTGTGGGTTTGTGGTGATCTGTTGAACACTTTTAGAGGAAGAGCGGCTAGAATGGAACTCACTCTCTGCAAGGATAGTAAAGCTTCGTCATTTTTATTAACTCTGCTCTGGACTTTGGCGAGCAGCACAAGATACCGGCAGTCTTCGGTCAGCACAGGCAGTTCATTCACTGACAACACAGACAGAGAGAGAACATTGAGGACAAACAACTCCAGTGTGATGACAAAATACTCAATTAAGTACAACAAATCAATATGATTGTATTATCATAATAATTAAAGGGATAGTTCACCCCAAAATGAAAATGATTGCATCATTTACTCTCCCTCATGTTGTTCCAAAACCGTATGACTTTCTTTCTTCTGTGGAACACAAAATAGAAGCAAGGCTAAATGTTAGCCTCAGTCACCATTCACCTTAATTGCATGTTTAGAACAACATGAGGGTGTAGATAAGGACAGAATTTAAATTTTTGGGGTGAACTATCCCTCTAAACTATCCCTGGTAATAGAAAATGAATATCCGTCCTCTATCTAGATGAACTACTTAACTTGTAGCTTGAAAAGTTATGTTTCAGACTAGCTTTCCCAACACTTGTTCTCACCAGGTTCATGTGTGAGAGCCTCCTGCAGAACTCTTTCACAGCGTTCATACTGTCTGAGCTTCAGGAGCAGGTCGGCAAGATCATACCGCAGGAAACTCTGCTGCCCGCTCTTCAGCGCTGCCTCGTAATAGTTAATCGCCTGGGAAAACAGCCAGATATATGGAGAAAACGCACTGATAATTCGACATTTTCAATGCATCCAAAGAAACCACTCTTATTTCAAATGTTTTGCCTTAATAAATAAATACTCCTCTCTAAACAATTTCGAATAGGACGGCGAGATTACCTTTACATAGTTGTGTGTCTTGACAAGTGCTTTCCCAATCTTACTGGCTACAGCTCCATCTTTAGGGTTTTTCTTCAGGGCTTGTTCATACACCTCGATGGCCAACTCTGGCTGTCAGCGGAGAACATTATATTCATACACACACGACTGTTGGCATCGAACATGAAACTGGGAGTTGTGCTACTGCAAATGTTGCTGGCTTTTGAATGACAAATTGCTTGTGATGTTCCTTATTTGCAAATTGCTTCGGATTATGGAACTTTTAATATTATAACCATTTTATAGAGATTGCACTCAGAAATGTTTCTATTTCTCACCGTGCATAACTTGAAAAATGCATGTTCGCTTTTGAAATCCTCATGAATTGAATTGCATTACTTTCCACGACTTTCACACCCTGGCTCTTAATCTTATTTTCTTCTTTCGATTTTGGGTTGAAATGTGATCTGGATGTTTTCGAGTGATTCTAGCGTTTACACTGTGCAGTAAATATTTGTGGGGTTACAGAAGGAGACATCTCATAAACATTACAAAATACACATTTGAGCTTCTAAACAAAGACCTTCACTAATTCAACGACATTTAAGCACATCTGAATAAACAACATGACTCTTTCTCACCTCTTGAATGTTGATGTAGGCATCACCGAGCAACAGAAAGGTATGAGGGCTTGGCAACTTGTCCACCAAATCCCTGACAAGAACACAGATTTGATCATGGTTTTTTTCTGTGCAATACAACAGCGAATAAAACCACATCTGCATTGTGTGTGTTTGACGATTGTTTGCGTAGGTGTAACCGAGCTTGTTAGTGGAAGCCTGTCAACACAAGTGAATAACACACGAGAGACACCTAACTAGGGCACTTAAATACATAAATACAGAACATGAAAGAACAGATTCATCGTTCCATATGGCTCTTAAAACTCCTGTATCAAATACTAAAAAATTTAAAAACTAAAATAAGTTATATTTACACAATAATATTACACAGTAGTTGAATCTTATGAAACCTGTCTAGAACAAGTGCGGGTCACATTCTACCCTTAAAAAAAAAAAAAAAAAAACAGAGATGAAAAATTGTATATACTTAAAAGAAAGCAAAAGACAATAATTATTTTTTTTTTAAATGCATTTTGATAACAATTAAGCACATTTTCCCCACAAATTCCCATTATTTTTGTGAAAATATAGATATAATTGTCATTACTGTATTAAAAAACACACACACACATATATACATATATATATATACACATATATATACATATATATATATATATATATACATACATACATACATACATACATACATACATATATACATACATACATACATATATATATATATATATATACACAGTACTGTGCAAACTTTTTAGGCACTTGTTGCATAGTGAGGATGTCTACAAAAATCCTTTATCATTTAACGTCCAGTAAACATAAAAAAAGCTAAATCAATATCCGGTGTGACCACCTTTGCCTTTAAACAGCACCAATTCTTCTAGATACACCTGGACACAGTTGGAGAACTGTGAGAATTCTCCACAGTTCTTCTATATATTTAGTCTGTCTCAATCGCTTCTGTCTCTTTATGTAATTTCAGACTGACCCGATGTTCAGTGGGGGGCACTGTGAGGGCAATGCCATCTGTTGCAGGGCTCCCTGTTCTTCTATTCTAATTGCAAAATAAATGTTTGGAAAGTCTAAAATATATATTACCTATTGACACACTAAAACTGAAAATATAAAAAACATCTTAAGACAAATGTTTTTCTGAAGCATCTTATGTGACTTTTGTACAGTACTGTATGTATATATATATATATATATTAGGGATGTCGATTTAACGAGTTAATTCAGTGCATTCATTCAATGTTAAAAAATGTACGCAATTAATCGCAATGCCCCCGGACCGTAATAAGGAAGATTTCTGAGAAATGTAAGCTTGCAGTACCACCTGTTTACTCCAGAGGGCAGTAAGTGAAACTTCAGCTGTATGAGCAACACACAGTTTATACAGTGAAGAAAACCCTTCAGCAGAACAACACAAACATGCGTTACGTTCTTACATTTAAAACACTTGATGGAGCGCAAATCTGAACTAAGGGATCTCAAGATGTGTTGTAAGTATTAAACTATATTTAACTTGACACAGTGACCTAAAAATTATATGTTTATGACCCAACGCACCCAAGACGCTACACAAGCATGTCTGATGCAGGTGTTCATTGACGGGTCCTTAAACAAGCCCTCATAATAAATCTCCAACTGATTGATAAATTCACTTGTGAAATGGATTGCTGTGAACTGTGTGTCAATGATTGACTTATGATCAATAATATGGTAGTAAACAATACATTGTATTATAAAGCCGCTTTTTGTATCGTCTTACCAATGATGAACTCTTCTACCACAAGTATGTAATGCATTTTAATTATAATTAAATATATATTTAATATATATGCATTTGAATATATATGCATTTGAATATATATATATATATATATATGCATTTGAATATATATATATATATATATATATATATATATATATATATATATATATAAAATTGTCAAGTATTTACACATCATGGTATTATTACTTGTCCTGCCTTTTATGCTTATTAAAAATATATATCCCGGTTTTACATACCTTTATTGTATTGCAGGGTTTTTTTTTTTATTACTGTATTACAGTAATGAGAATCTACAATATATAATGGGAATTAAATAATAATAATACATTTAATGCCATAATGCAAATCATCTTAATGGTCCAACAAAAAATAAGAAATAATAAATAATAGCTTCTTCATGCAAAATATGATTATTTCTTTTAATGAAACAGGACCTGGAGATTTACAAATTATATAAAAAATAAAGCTATAATTCATCATATTGTATGTAAACTTGATCAAAATTGACAAATTTACAAGGTGGCTAATTAAATTCTGTAATTACCTGTAGCAGCTCACATAGAGGCGTTTCTCTTTCCTGTAGTTCAGGTAGATGTCTGCCATTTTTTCGTGGGCTTGTACATAGTACGGCTGCTCTGGTGTGATGTTTCTGAGCATGCTCAGTGCCAGCTCAGCATCGCCACGCTTTAGCGCGAGGTCAGCATTGGCGATAGTGACTCGGAGCTCCTCCGGAGTACCCATGAACTCATTTATGGCATCTTGCATTACTTTAGCTGCCTCGTGCTGGAAGCCACAACAATATTTTAACCCCAAAAACAAAGTATGAAAACAATGTTTATTTTTGCAATTCCTTTTGGTGATGCTAGTGTGGCAGAAATGACAAACTTCAGTTTTAACTGACGAAATGGGACAAGACTCATGAATGTTAAAGGAAAAGCACACTTATAAATTTGAATTCTCTCATCATTTACTCACCCTCATGTCATTTCAACCTGAAACGGCTTTCTTTCGTCCGCTGAACACAAACAAAGATATTTTAATGTAGATATGACGTCAGTTTGTCCATACAACACAAGCTAATAGTGACCAAATTTTCAAGCTTTAAAAAGCACATAAAGGCAACATAAAGGTAATCACAAGACTCAATGGTTTAATCAATGTCTTCTAAAGCAACACGATCCATTTTGTCTGAGAACAGACCAAAATTGAACTTTTTTTTCACTATAAATCTTCTTGATATACCAGCACTCTCCTTTGTGATCATGATTGCTGCTAGATTAGACTTTAAAATATCTTTGTTTGTGTTCCCTGGAAGAAATTCATATGAGTTTGAGATAACATAAAGGTGAGTAAATAAAGAGAATGATAATTTTACGAGTGAAATTTTCCTTTGAATGTTTTTCAAGAATTAGAGACCTTTAAACGTCTCACATTGTCTAGGACAGGTCAGACACATTTTTGGAAGAAAGCAATTGTCCACTCACCTGCTCTCCATTGAGCCAGAGAGCTTCAGCTAGCTCCAGGAACACAGACACACAGTCTGCTGAGCTGAGCTCGGCTCTCTTACTCTGCCGTTTGGCTGAAGAACCGGCTCTCTTCACGGCACACAGACTCATGGCCATCTGCAGCGTTTGAATGGCCTCCTGAAGCTGCCCCATCTTCCTCTGAGCCTGAGCCTTTACCAGGTGATACAGAGGATGCTCACGGATCTGACCACATGGAGAAGAGAAAGTTTATATATAGCGATGGCTACATTTTGAGGAACTGAATTAAATAGCCTACAAGACAACCCTGCTGTAAAAAAACAAACAAAAAAAAGACAAGCATGAATTCCTGTGCTGGTCCAGACTGTTTTTTTCACATGATTGAAAATGTTGGAAAAAGTTCAAACATCTGAAATCTAATGTTCTGAAATCCGATCATAAATGGTCATGGGGGGGTTAATGGTCATGCATGTTAATACTGGGTGTAAACATTCATGCGTTTCTGTTATCCCAGACCCAAACCCAAAAGGATGTTAAAGGGAAAGTTCACCCAAAAATGAAAATTCTCTTATCATTTACTCACCCTCATGCCACCCCAGATGTGTTGGGGTGCCACCAGCAGAATATCTGCCACCACAGGTCCATACAATGCAAGAGAATGTGGACAGAACTATTAAAAGGCACATGAAAGTAATCCATAAACTCTAGTGGTTAAATCCATGTCTTCAGAAGCAATATAATAGGTGTGGGTGAGAAACAGATAAATATTTAAGTCCTTTTTTACTATAAATATCCATTTTCGCTTTCACTTCCACATTCTTTTGTTTTTTGTGCATATCGCCACATACTGGTTGGAGCTGGTCAAAGGTGGACATTTACATGCTTACTTTTTTTTATGTGCTTTTTGGAGCTTTAAAATTTTGGTCACCATTCACTTGCATTGTATAGAGCAACAGGGCAGAGATATTTTGTAAAAGTCTTTGAGTTCAGCAGAAGAAAGAAAGGCATACACATCTGGGTCTTTATGAGGGTGTGTAAACGATGAGAGGATTTTCATTTTCAACTCTCCCTTTAATATCAGGTGTAAACAGGGTCTAGTAGTCAGAGAGAGTACAGACTGGCTGGCAGTGATGTTGCAGCACATGGTGTCTCACCTCAAAGTTGTGGCTGAGGCAGAGTTCCAGAGACTGGGACGAGAGCTTGAAGTTGCCTTGCATGAGATGTATCTGAGCCATGAGGAGATGAGCATCAGCATAAGCTGGGTTCTGATCCAAACAGTGCTGCAGACTACTCTGAGCTGCCTCGATATCACCTGTACAAAGACAAGAACATATGAAGGGAACACAAACCAGGCTAACTGGGGAATTCTCGTAAAAATATGTCCATGTCCACTTTTTAGATTAATTCCCATTATTCTCAACTGTGATTCTCTTAAGTATAATTAGAATGTTAAAAATCATTGTGTATCAGAGCATTTGTTCTGTATTGTAAAACAATATTTTTTATACAGTATATAAATCAGCTTAAATTATGCAGAGTACATCATGGACTACCATTAAAGGAATACGCCATTAAGCTCAATCGACAGTATTTGGGACATTACAACTGGGAAAATTGAGTTCACATGTGCCCCATATTCCCAACAACACTTACTGCTTTGGCCACAGGGGGCAGTGTTTCAAATTTCGGTAAGCATACACTGATTTTTGCTAAAGAAAATTCGACCTACTCTTTCCGATCTCACTGAGAGTTCATTCTGGAAATTGGACCTAGACACATTCTTGAGAGTCACTCAAAGCAACATTTCAGCTTCTGACAGGTTAAATAAATGCAAAAACCAGTAAATCAATGAGACATGCTGAAGTGTGAGGAGCGAAAAGGCACCTGACAAAAAGCGGACTTTGGCCATGAGATAGACGGCTTGCAGCAGTCCAGGGACGACTTTGACCAGTGTGTCCAGTACAGAGGTGCAGTGCTGCAGCTGAGGCGCAGGAGGCTGGCCTGGACCAGGGGACTGCAGAGAGAACGACACATTTCAATAAATTAGAGAAGAAAAGTTTGCCAACATAACCTTTTTTGGTTTTTGGTCTATTTTTCCCCACAAGAACAGCAGTTTTAATTTCATTTAAATAAATGACTTTGAACAGCACTCTGACAGTGAGCTGTATATGAGACTTAGAACAGACCTTGGCTGGAGACAGTGCCAAATATTCCTTGGCGATCTCCAGCAGGAAGTCGGGGTTGAGTTTCTCAAAGTACTCAACGCTGAGCGGCAGCCCCTTCAGAGCGGAAAAGTGCGTGTCCACCGCATCATTTAACAGATTGGTTGCCTCGTCTGGCGGTCGTCGCTTTTTCACAGCCAACAAGGCCCGCAGATACAACAGCTCCTAACACATTCGACAAGAACCCAAACTCATTTACTTTCTTATAGGTGAGGTATGCAATTTCAGCGCCTCTAGCAGCCCTGAACATGATTTTTCAATTCTCATATGTTTTTATTCTGGAATGTAACGGACACTTTTCACAATCCATTCAATTGCAGACACATAATATCAAGTTCCGCTGTACATATTTTTCACCTCATTTATTCATGTTGAATATCTCCAAAATGCATTAGATTATAAGAGTGAAATGGGCTGTGCATCCCATTTCGAGGACTTTATTTACCCAACTTGTCATTAGGAAAGATGTGGTAATCACTAATGGCTTGTTCAGTTTATCCTCTTTTGAAAATAAATAAGAAAAGGATTTCTCAGGGGCCTGGGTAGCTCAGTAAGACGTTGACTACCACCCCTGGAGTCATATGTTAGAATCCAGAGCATGCTGAGTGACTCCAGCCAGGTCTCCTAAGCAACCAAATTGGCCCGGTTGCTAGGGAGGGTAGAGTCACGTTGGGGTAACCTCCTTGTTGTCACTATCATGTGCTTTTCTCTCGGTTGGGCACGTGGTGAGTTGTGCGTGGATGCCGCGGAGAACAGCGTGAAGCCTCCACACGCACTATGTCTCCACGGTAATGCGCTCAACATGCCCAGCGACAAGATGCATGAATTGATGGTCTCAGATGCAGAGGCAACTGAGATTCGTCCTCCGCCACCCGGATTGAGGCGAGTCACTGCGCCACCACGAGGACTTAGAGCACATTGGGAATTGGGCGTTCCAAATTGGGGAGAAAAGGGGAAAAAAAATCCAAAAAGAAAAAGAAAAGGATTTCTCTGAAGGGTTTTGTTTTTGTCACACGTTTACTCATGCAGTTCCACTACAAATAAGGCATAACATGACAGCTGCTTTTTGCAAAACAGATACTGTTTATGCAAGCACTTTCTATATCGGGTGCTTCAAGGGCCTCGGTTTTTGTATAAACAGGCCCTATTACACACAACGGATGACTCAGTGGCTAAACACAGCAGAAGTGGATGAATAAATCAGGTCTCTCTGTTGAATCGGAATTAAAAGATCACAAAAAAGAACCACTTCTCTTTACATTTTATGCTTTATTCTGTGGAAATATTCTGTAGTCTCTGTGCAACACACTATTGACAGTGGTCATATACATTTTTTACAAGTTTCTCACCCCTGATTTGCCAATAGACTGTTGAATCTCTGTTAGAAATTCCAGCTGTTGTTCTGCATCCTCAATGTGTCCTTCCATGAGCTGACACCTGATGATACCTGACCACACAAACAACAATAATACACAAGAACAGAACTACAAAAACAAACAAAATAAAGCTTGCTACTATGATCCATGTTTAAACGTGCTTTAAATGCTGCCTAACAGTTTCATGAATCAGTAGTTTTATCAATGCTGTTTATAAAGAAAGAATGAAAGAAAGAAAGCAAGCCAAGGGTACAAAAGTACATATTTACCCCCCCCCCCCGCATTAAATATTTCTAGCCTGTCCATGAAACAGTATTTTTTAAAATTGTATTTTTTATATTAAAATACATGTTGTTTTCCTTTGGAAAAAGAATAATTGACACCTGTCAAAAATCATATGATTTTTTTCCTTATATTTTGGGTTTGGGTAGTTTAAAGTGATGAATATTCATCTAAAACATGCTAGCAACTTGCTATCAATATGCTTAAACATGCTAGCGATGCCTTGCTAAGTGTTAAAACATGCTAGCAACTTGTTAAAACATGCTAACAATGCCTAGTTAAATGCTAAAACGTGTTAGCAATATGCTAAAACATGTTAGCAATGCCTAGCTAAGTGCTAAAACAGGCTAGCAACATGCTAAATATTTCTAGCAATGCCTTGCTAAGTGTTAAAACTTGCTGAAAACACACTAAAATATGCTAGCAACATCTGGCAACTAAAACGTCAAAAGTTACTAGATTTTACTTAATCTGGGTTTTTAAATTGGGCTTTTTCAAGTCAACCTCAAATTTTGTCCACAAACTTTATTTGTCTAGTTGTTCTTACAATTCAATATAAACCATGTAATGTTGCAGTTACAAATAAAGTTAACAGCCAACTTTAGAGTCACTCAGTTTAACATACTTACCAAAGACATATTTGGTGCTAGGTAAGTGTTAATTATTTAACCCTGATAACAAGCAGAATCCAATCAGAGTTGAAAGTCAGTTTTATAAGCATCATTATCCTTATGACATTCTAGTCTCACCAATCAAAGCGGAGACGCTGCTCTCATCCAGAGTCATTGCTGTCTTGTACCATTTCATGGCTTCTTTCACTCGGTCCAGTAGAATCAGTTGGTAGCCCATCTCTGTGGCGAGCTCAGAGTCGCCCGATGCCAGAGTAAATGCCCGCTCCACCATCCTGTGAGTGTGCTGAAGGACTTTCTCTGCTCTCCCACACTGCTCAGGGATCACATTTTACATCTTACATCAGAAAACATTACATCTACCTGCAGCCGGATGTTATAACATCCTAAGACATACTAACATGAAAAAGTAACTTTTAAGAAAATGTAATAAGAAAAAATAAACAACAATAAGGACATTTTGAAATTGCAAAGCACCAAGAAGTCAAACCCATAATTTAAAAACATGAAATCCAATTTATTCCTCAATATATATACATTATTTAAGGTTGATATATGCATTGTGAATGCGGTTTCATTTTTGTTCAAATAAACATAATGCTTTAGTTACACTTAATAATAACTTAAATCTTAATTAATTTTCCCTGCATTGTTAATAAATTAATAAAGTATATACAAATAGTAGGCTATTTTATTCTTTTACATTTTCTGTTGCAAATTATTTTGTTATATCAATATTATTGTTTAATATGTTCATATACATTTGAAGTCAGATGTTTACATACACATTAGCCAAATGCATTTAAACTGAGTATTTCACAATTCCTGACATTTAATCACAGAAAACATTCCCTGTCTTTCCCGGACCACTACTTTATTTTAATAATGTGAAATGTCAGAATAATAGTAGAGAGAATTATTTATTTCAGCTTTTATTTCTTTCATCAAATTCCAGGTGGGTCAGAAGTTTACATACACTTTGTTATTATTTGGTAGCATTGCCTTTAAATTGTTTAAATATTTTGAGTTGCCTTCCACAAGCTTCTCACAATAAGTTGCTGGAATTTTGACCCATTCCTCCAGACAGAACTGGTGTAACTGTTTCAGGTTTGTTGGCCTCCTTGCTCGCCCACGCTTTTTCAGTCCTACCCACAAATTTTCTGTCGGACTGAGGTCAGAGCTTTGTGATGGTCACTCCAATACCTTGACTTTGTTGTCCTTAAGCCATTTTGCCACAACCTTGGAGGTATGCTTGGGGTCATTGTCCATTTGGAAGACCCATCTGCGACCGAGCTTTAAATTTCTGGCTGATGTCTGGAGATGTTGCTTCAAATATATCCACATCATTTTACTTCCGCATGATGCCATTTATTCTGTGAAGTGCACCAGTCCCTCCTGCAGCAAAGCACCCCCACAACATGATGCTGCCACCCCCACGCTTTATGGTTGGGGGGGGTGTTCTTCAGATTGCAAGCCTCACCATTTTCTTCCAAACATAATGATGGTCATTATGGCCAAACAGTTCAATTTCTGTTTCATCAGACCAGAGGACATTTCTCCAAAAGTAAAATCTGTGTCCCCATGTGCACTTGCAAACTGTAGTCTGGCTTTTTTATGGCGGTTTTGCAGCAGTGGCTTCTTCCTTGCTGAGGAGCCTTTCAGGTAATGTCGATATAGGACTCATTTTACTGTGGATATAGATACTTGTCAACCTGTTTCCTCCAGCATCTTCACAAGGTCCTTTGCTGTTGTTATGGGATTGATTTGCACTTTTTGCACCAAACTACATCTCTATAAGACAGAATGTGTCTCCTTCCTGAGTGGTATGATGGCTGCGTGATCTCATGGTGTTTATACTTGTGTACTATTGTTTGTACAGATGAATGTGGTGCCTTCAGGCGTTTGGAAATTGCTCCCAAGGATGAACCAGACATGTGGAGGTCCATGATTTTGTTTTCTGAGGTCTTGGCTGATTTAATTTGATTTCATCCCATGATGTCAAGCAAAGAGGCACTGAGTTTGAAGGTAGGCCTTTAAATACATCCACAGGTACACATCCAATTGACTCCAATTAGCCTAATGGTTTGACATCCTTTTCTGGAATTTTACAAGCTGCTTAAAGGCACAGTTAACTTAGTGTATGTACAATTCTGACCCACTGGAATTGTGAGATAGTCAAATAAAGTGAAGCAATCTGTCTGTAAACAGTTGTTGGAAAAATGTATCATGTCATGAACAAAGTAGATGTCCTAAACGACTTGAAAAAACTATAGTTTGCTAATATGACATCTGTTGAGTGGTTAAAAAATTAATTTAAAACTTCAATCTAAGTGAATGTAAACTGCTGACTTCTACTGTACAAGCAGTTTGTTAATGCTTTAGTTTGTTAATTATCCATCCTTAGTTAACAGCTTGTTAACCAAACCTAACTAATTTATTTCAGTTAATGCAAACCAGTGATAAGGAAGTGTTTATGAGAACATAAAGAAGGTATAAATTCATTATTAATACATTTTTGTGCATTTATACAGTATATATAATAATTGGACTTATATGAATGCTTAATCCATTTTTAGATTTCAGTGTGATAAATTCACTATCTAACCTTTCCTGTGTAAAGTTATATCCAATTTTACAACACCGTTAACCCTAATACCGGTGTGTGAATAAAGCTCGGAGGATCATCAGAGACTCCAGCCACCCGAGTCATGTGCTGCTCTCACTGCTTCCATCAGGCAGGCGGTATCGCAGCATCAGGACCCGCACCACCTGACTACATGACAGCTTCTTCCCACAAGCAATAAGACTTTTGAACACATGATCTCTCACGATCAACAATCAGCACTGCACTTTATTAATCATCACTCTGTCAATATATTCTGTATATATAATATATAGTGTTTATATATATTTATACCCGTATCTAGTGTATGTGTATTCTACATTGTGTGTATTGTGTACATTTGTTATGTAAACTGTTTTGTGTAATATGTTGTTTATTGTAAAGTGGTTTATGTCTCGTCACTGTCATGACTGCTATGTTGCTCGGAACTGCACACAAGAATTTCACCTACTGTTGCACTCGTGTACACAGTAGTGTGACAATAAAGTGATTTGATTTGATTTTGATTTGATTTGATAAAATGAGTTTTAACAGAAGAATTAATGTCAGTGCTTTTATTAAATTATAAGCTTCTGCCTTTAAACTTTCCAAAGATTTTCCCCCTTAATTTTCCATTTGCTTTGCTTCGATGCTACAGAAAATATGAATGAATAAAATACTATTTGTATGTATCCTGATAATGTATTAATAATGTAGGAAAGTATTACTGCTGATTTTTCCCTAACCCACGCATCCCTCTAATGCCATGTTTATATAACCTTTCCGATAAACAAGAATCTTAAGTGGTGACTACTCTAGTCTGTGTTTGTATATCTGTGAGTCTATGGAGAATGTGAGTATTACCACTCGAGTGAAAGCTAATGACATCCTGTAGAAGAGTTCTGGATTGTTCGGTTCTTGAATGTCCAAATTACTGATTAGATTTGATAGCTGGTTTACCGACTGTGAAAAGACAAAAAGAAAAGAGAATGATTAAAAGTTGTCAAAAATAAAATGAGAAAACATCAATACAACAACACTATTCACAAATACACAACCTAATTCACATTAAAAAAAATATGATTCACTAATGCAAAACACATTTCATAAACACACAAGTGTGCTCGCACGTTTGTAGACTGCCTTGGATTTTTCTGTTCGAATTTTTAGCTAATTTTCTAGCTTTGATTCACAATTTGAAAGTTTTGATTCACAAACTCTTTAGGTACATCCACTTTAGCCAATTAAATGAGCCATTTTTAATCCAGCCAATCATAGTACGGCTTTAAGTCATGCATATATCATGATGTGTGCAAAGTGTCTTTCATACTGAAATGTAAGAGTTATCCAAGAACAATTGTACACAAAAAGTGAATTGTGCTTTGAAAACACATTTTGTTGAAGGTGTTATACCTCTCCGATGTCTCCCTCCCTGCAAAGCGAGTGCAGCGCCAGCATCCTCAGAGCCTCTAGATTATTTCTCTCTCTCTGAAGAAGCCTGAACACATGGATAGAATGTGGAAGTCAAGAGCAAAGTTTGTTTTTGTAAAACACATGTTACATTTAGGTCTTTATTTGAACTTCTGTATGCAAATTTTCATACTAAACAATCACATTAATCTTGTGAGCAAACATACAGCATCAACTCACATGCATCTGTTTTACTCAAGAACACTTAACAGTCAATAACAGATTGCTGCACCTGTCATATGTTGTTATAGGAGAAAGCCTACTTTTAAGAAGTAAAATATATGATATATTGAAAATTCACAATACATTTGTAATAATTTGCTGGCCATATGGGTAACACTTTATAATAACTGCATGGTATAAAGTATTTGTAATGCATTAGTTTATAATAAATTGATCATTTATAAATTAAATGACCTTCTGACATTATGGAAGTTTTACAGATTAGATTTTTTTCCCCATTATTACACACTTTTAGACCACAATAATAACAAATGTTAAGGGGGCTCTTTAGTGCCTAATCAAGAATTAATGCATTTTGAATAGCTTTCAATTTAGGTTAAAAAAAATCCTGGAAGACAAAAAGAGGGTGCAGTTTTTTTAAGACAATAGAAAGGATTAAAAAAAAAAAGAAGAAAAATATGGACACAGTACAACAAATGAAACAAAATGCAGGTGTTGAGATGCGTTCTTTTTAACTTGGCATGGTGTATAAAAAATGGGGCACATGCTTGCATAGACAAAACATTTTTTTAAAAAAAGCAGATGGGCACACAAACTTGTTTGGTGTGAACCCCCCCTTACAGCTGAGGGGAAGATTTTCAGCATATAAAATAAAGTTTCAGTCTATTCAACACACAAACAATCGTATTATATCAAATGACTATGAATATAATGCACTGTATTCATATGGACTGCATTAATGGTGCTTTTATTTTATGTCTCAGTTCACATTATTAAAAAAAGCAGTCTAGACATTCTGCAATAAATCTCTTTTTTGTGTTCCACAGTGGAAAGAAAGTCATACGGGACAAGAACGATATGAGGGTGAGTATATGATGACAGTTTTCATTTTTGGGTAATCTATCCATTGAAGTATCATGTGATGTGTTGTGAATAGAGTCTGACCTCTGAGCTGCATCCACAGTTTGTTCCCAGTCCTGTAGTTTCAACAACAGCGTCATCTTTTTCACCAAGGCAGGTAGAAATGACGGGTAACTCACGATCACCTGGTTAATGGTTTCTAACATGCCAGAATAATTCTGGCGAAATTCATAATAGTGTGCCTGAGAGAACAACACATATAGAACAATACACAATTCATCTTTTGGTGATAGTTTCAAAACAATACATATATACACACACACATACCGATCAGCCACAACATTAAACCACCTGCCTAATATTGTGTAGGCCCCCCTCGTGTTGACAAAACTGCTCTGACCCGTTGAGGAATGGACACGACAAGACCTCTGAAGGTGTCCTGTAGTATCAGGCACCAAGATGTTAGCAGCAGATCCTTTAAGTCCTGTAAGTTGTGAGGTGGGGTCTCCATGGATCAGACTTGTTGGTCCAGCACATCCCATAGATGCTCAATTAGATTGAGATCTGGGGAATTTGGAGGCCAAGACAACACCTTGAACTCTTGTGGACAGAAGTCAGCATGGGCACTCTGACCGGTCTGCGGCTACACAGATCCATACGCGCACAGTGTGTTCTGACACCTTTCTATCATGGCCAGCATTACGTTTTTCAGCAATTTGTGCTACAGGAGCTCTTCTGTGGGATCAGACCAGACGTGCTAGCCTTCGTTCCCCACGTGCATCAATGAGTCTTGGGTGCCCATGACCCTGTCACTGGTTCACCGGTTGTCCTTTGGTGGACCACTTTTGGTAGGTACTACCCACTGCATACCGGGAACACCCCACAAGACCTGCCGTTTTGGAGATGCTCAGACCCAGTCGTCTAAACCATCACAATCTGACCCTTGTCAAAGTCCCTCAGATCCTTATTCTTGCCCATTTTTCCAGCTTCCAACACATGAAATTCAAGAACTGACTGTTCACTTGCTGCCTAATATACCCCACACCTTGACAGGTGCCATTGTAACAATATAATCAATGATATAAACTTCACCTGTCAGTGGCTTTATTGTTGTGGCTGACCAGTGTCTCTATATATTATATTACATTTTTATTTTATTAAAAGTTATAATACATTTCTAGAGAAATTACCTTTCCCATTAGGGCAAAAATGTCACTTTTCTCCTTCAAGGCCTCGTCAAAGTATTTCCCAGATTTCTTGGCATAAGCATCTTTATTAGATTTCAGATCGATCCATCCTTTCAGTACAATTCCCTAAAGAACACACATAATCCCAGTATTGACAAATAAGAGGAAAAGCTGGCACAAAAGTCTACTGTGTAATAATGAATTTTCAAATAGAGCAAACGGAGTATGGCCTAAACACGTAATACAACATAACATATACTGGCATCCTGATCAATTAGTTTCTCATCATGGAAAGCTCACTTAGCAGAAATCTCTAAAGGAGATGCATCAGAAAATCTGACCTCTTTAGCTCCACTGGAGATCTTGATCATTCTATCCACATACTCTCTGGCTTTCTCACTGCGACCCAGCAGCCATAGCAGCAATCCGGTGTAATACAGCGCTTTAGGACTCGCCGTCTTCCTCTCCTCCTTCACCCTTCCATCCAACTCCTGAATCACATCACGATCTGCACACAAGCGAAGGAAGTCAAAGGTGAAGTTGAAATAGAACGTGTGACTGTGAACTTTGGTGCAGGTGCACCTTTCATAGTAGGTGACTTAAAGGGATAGTCCAGCTAAAAATGAAAACTCTTGTCACTCTTATGACATTCCAAACCCATATGTTCATATTCTGTCTTAACAATACAAACGGAGAAAGTTTGAAGAATACGTTTTTTTTCTCCATACAATGACAGTTGATGTTGACCACAGCTGTCAAGCTCCAAAGAGGGACAAAAACAACAACATTAAATTATCTCAAGTCAAGTAACATTCAATCAAGCTCTGAAATGTCATATGGACATATGATATGATTAATTATGACATATGATCATGATGATATATGTATATAAAAAAAAAAAAAATTTCTCCCCAATTTGGTATGCCCAATTCCCAATGCACTCTAGGTCCTCCTGGTGGAGTCTTGACTTGCCTCAATCTGGATAGCAATGGAAAAATCTCAATTGCCTCCTCGTGTGAGAAAGTCAATCTGCGCATCTTATCACGTGGCTTGTTGAACACATTACCATGGAGATCTAGCGCATGTGGAGGTTCACGCTATTCACCGCGGCATCCACGCACAACTCGCCACGCACCCCACCGAGAGCGAGAACCACATTATAGCAACCATGAGGAGGTTAACCCAACGTGACTCTACCCTCCCTAGCAATCGGGCCAATTGGTTGCTTAGGAAGCCTGACTGAATTCACTCAGCACGTCCTGGATTAGAACTTGCGACTCCAGGAGTGGTTGTCAGTGTCTTTACTTGCTGCGCTACCCAGGCCCCACTTGTTTTTGTTCTTTTTGGAGCTTATCAGCTGTGGTTACTATGAATTGGTGTTGTATGAAAAAGAGCTGCAAGTTTGGAACAACATGACATTTTCATTTTTGTGTGAATGTCATTGTCCTTATATTTTCGACAGGTTGAGAGATTTTGGGTGGGCTCTTTTGAACTGAGCAAGTATGCAAAAACCCAGAGCATCCTAGCAGCCACCTAGCAACGCCCTAGCAACCAACCAGACTACCCTAGCAAATCTTGAGTGCATTAGACCTACCAGGGTTTGGTCTTTTCTTGTGGGCATAAACCAGAGCCATGAGAGCACACAGAGAAACATCTCTCTTCTCCTTCAGCTGCTCCAACTCTTGAATGGCATCCATCACTTGATCTGTCAAAATAAAATAAGAAAGGGCCTTAAAACCCATCTACTTGCTGAGATGCTGTGAAATTCAGCCAGTGAATGGTGGGTTTTCCTTACCTTGCATGAGCAGTCCATATGCATGGAGGAAAGTGAAGATTGGATCATGGCTGAATTTCCGTTGAGCTTCACTGGAAACATCTACAGCATGATTGTAGTATTTTTCCTGGCAGTAGTATAAGATCAAGGCCTGAAACAGACGATTGGGTCATTCTACAGATGCAATGGCAGATTATTTGACTCACGTTTTGATGGCAAAAAGTCAAACTGCATTGTAAACAATTCCAATAATATGTCATATACTGTCCAATACTGCACCTTCATTTTGAGTAACTTTGACCATGAAACAGATTTGGAGTTTTATGCAGAGTCTAAGCTTTCTAACCATGTTAATTTAATGTTTATACTCCAAACAGTTAAGATAAAAACAATTGAAATGCTTTCCTTTTTACTTTCGTGCATAGAACTCAAACTGTGTCTCTGGGACAAAGTGAATCAAAATGATAGAGTGAGTCACATACACATTTTTAACTTGGTTTAGTATTTAATCTAATATGTAAAACAGTATTTAGGATTACATCAATTGATTATATATCAGTCGCTGCTCCGTAATGAACTTTTCCAGTTCAAAAAAAGTAAAAAAAATATCAGTTGTAAAACAAAGAGTCTTGGGTATTAATTAAAATAAGTAAAAAGTTAAATTAAAAATATTTTATTTAATAATGTACACAAAACCAATTGGCACTAATTAACAATTTTAATTAAAACTACTGCTTGTAGAGTGTCTACCTGTGTCTGTGTCTGTGTGTGTTTCACGAGAACATTTTTTGAGGTTACAAACTGGCAATTACAAGGGTATTATGCTATAAATGTGGTTTATGAGGACATTTCTAGTGTACCCGTAATTCAAATCGCTTAAAAAAACATACTAAACAATGTTTTATTGAAAAAGTAAAAACGGAGAAAGTTTTATTGTGAGGGTTAGGTTTAGGGGATATAATCTATAATTCGTACAGTATAAAAATCATTATGTCTATGGAGAGGCACTAACATGTGTGTGTGCGCGCGCGCGCGCGTGCGTGCATTTAAAAAATTACAATTATAAAAATATTAAAATAAAATATTTCTACCAATATTCAATTCTACCTTGAATGAAATGGGAAAAGACAGTAATTTATTAGCAAGGAAGACGAAACAAATTCAGATAGAAATGCTACTGCAGTTGTAAATTCAACAGGTATGCACTGACAACATCAACTCATGTGCTGTAAAACTGAATGACGCTAACATAGTTCCCTATTGTCTTGCTTGAAGAATAGCACGGATATTTTTAAAACATAAAAAACAAAAACTAAAAGCATGTCAACATAACAGAGTGTTTGCATTTTATGTATGATGCATAAAGCCCCGTTACATTATTATCATGAGTCTTATTCGTTTATCCTATTATCCTGTAAGTTCATCACTTACAAGCGTTGACTCCTCATCCTCAACGCCCGACATCGTGTCAACACACAGCAGCTGTCGAAACAACTCTGAAAGAAAACAAAATAGACGTTTCTTCGCGGCAAATTGGATACTTTTTATCCGTTCCTCGCCATTTTTGATGATGAAGCGTCATAGTAACCAAACAAGCGCCGCTATTTCCGCCTGAAAACCAGGAAGTGACGTGCATGGCTCGGAGAAGAACGAAAAAGGAACAGTGGCGCAATAGTTTTTGGTAACACGTGGTGGCGCCACACTCCATTATTAGTCTTTATTTATTTATTTATTCATTTATTTATTTGTTTTGCATAAAATATACTTTTTATAGAACAAAAATATAGAGGGGATACTTAAACGAGGAAAATAAATACAACTGATAAAAATTGCATTCAATAATAAGGGATGTTAATGCTTTCTTATTGGTGGATATTTTCAGAAGGGAAGACAATATAATCCTACATAACAGAGTCCATTGGGAATACATGTATTGGGTTTGAATTTAAAGTAACTTGCCTTATGAATATGGTATTTATCCTACCTATCATAAAATAAAATGTACCATATTATCTAATTCCTTATTATCAATTTCGTAATTATGAAAAATAATCAAAGTCATATAAAAAAAAAAAAAAAAAGTGGTGAAATGTAAGAAATAAAGCAAATCAAACATAAGACCAAAAATATTTAAAGTAGGAACATACAGTTGAAGTCATTTAAACTCATTTTGTAACCACTTCAGGACATTAACCTTGTGCATGACATGAGTAATGATTCAAAAATTGTTTACAGACAGACTGTTTCACTTTTAATTGACTATAACAATTCCGGTGGGTCAGAAGTTTACATACATTAAGTTAACTGTGCCTTTAAGCAGCTTGGAAATTTCCAGAAAATTGTGTCAAGCCTTTAGTCAGTTAGCCAGTTTGCTTCTGATAGGAGGTGTATTAAATTGGAGGTGTACCTGTAGATGTATTTTAAGGCTTGCCCTTAAACTCAGTGCCTCTTTGCTTGACATCATGGGAAAATCAAAAGAAATCAGCCAAGATCTCAGAAAACAAAATCATGGACCTCCACATGTTTGGTTCATGCTTTGGAGCAATTTCCAAATGCCCAAATGTACCACATTAATCTGTACAAACAATAATACGCAAGTATAAACACCACGGGATCATGCAGCCATCATACCGCTCAGGAGGGAGACACATTCTGTCTCCTAGAGATGAACGTAGTTTGGTGCAAAAAGTGCAAATCAATCCCAGAACAACAGCAAAGGAGCTTGTGAAGATGCTGGAGGAAACAGGTAGACGAGTATCTATATCCACAGTAAAACGAGTCCTATATTGACATAACCTGAAAGGCGCTGCTCCAAAACCGCCATATAAAGCCAGACTACAGTTTGCAAGTGCACATGGGGACAAAGATCTTACTTTTTGGAGAAATGTCCTCTGGTCTGATGAAACAAAAATTGAACTGTTTGGCCATAATGATCATCATGTTTGGAAGAAAAGGGTGCGGCTTGCAATCTGAAGAACACCTTCCCAACCGTGAAGCATGGGGGGTGGCAGCATCATGTTGTGAGGGTGTTTTGCTGCAGGAGGGACTGGTGCTCTTCACTAAATAGAGCATCATGAGGAAGGGAAATTATGTGGATATATTGAAGCAACATCTCGAGACAGCAGCCATGAAATTGTGGGTAGGACTGAAAAAGCATGTGCGAGCAAGGAGGCCTATAAACCTGACTCGGTTACACCAGTTCTGTCTGGAGAAATGGGTCAAAATTCTAGCAACTTATTGTGAGAAGCTTGAGGAAGGATCCCCAACGTTATTTTTACCTATTTTAAACAATTTAAAGGCAATGCTAACAAATAATAACAAAGCATAAGTAAACTTCTGACCTTCTGGGAATGTGATGAAAGAAATAAAAGCTGAAATAATTAATTCTCTACTATTATTCTGATATTTCACATTCTTAAAATAAAGTAATGATCCTAACTGACCGGAGACAGGGAATGTTTTCTATGATTAAATGTCAGGAATTGCTAAAAACAGAGTTTAATTGTATTTGGCTAAGGTGTGTGTTAACATATGTGGGGAATAGTTTCCTTTTCTTCTAAACAAATAATCAGCGACAGTACCGGTCAGTAATACTACTTTGAAGATGAATAATTCCAAGAAATAGACCATGTATTAAAATGGTTCCTTATCACTTCCTTCACAGTTTTAGCATTAAATGCTTTTCATTGTTAAAAAGTGTGTGCTGTCCTTTTCTGCATATCGCAGCACCGTTTTGTGGTCTGTTCTGCATCACGTGGCCCATTAGGCACAATTCGCGGCCGACCCACCGGCCCACTTGGTTCTCTTTATGGCCAGTCCCCCCGATCGGCCGCAAAGTGCGTCAGCCCACCGGGAAATGCCTGGTGGGTATGCCAGATTACCAGTCCAGCCCAGCCCTGGTGAACAGCCTTTCTTATATGCTGAGAACTTTCCTGACCCATGACTTTTCCTTCACCTGTACTTCTTGTCTTTATGACTTGGTGATTGTATTAATACACTGTTAGATCTGTGTAATTTTGTACATCTTATTGAACATTTATATTGAACCTTCTGTTTTTCAATAAAAAATCAAAAGTTTTAGCACAATGTGAGGACTTTTCAGACGGTCCCATACTATATGAAATACAGTATCAGTATCAGATATCAGTTAAATTAACGATCTGGTACGATTTCACCGTGACATCATCTTACCAGCTTACTGGAAAAATCGATAAGTGATGCATAATTTCCTATTTTAATACGGGACGATACCGTGTGTATTAAAGTGTAGATGCATGGAGGAAGACTGGTGGCAGGTATGGGTACAGATGGGCGGGACCTAGTGACCCAAAGGTTTTCTCTTATTGGTCAGGTATGATGGGACAAATAAGGAGGTCTTGTTTATCTCCTTATGTTAAAATGTGGGTTAATTTTGTCATTAAAAGATGTATTTTTATTTTTCCAAATAATAGCCATGCTGTTGAACATGTTGTGGTTTTCTTTTATTTATTTATTTATTTATTTGCAGTGTAAATAAATGGCTTTTTATGTTTTTATGGTCATTTTTATATGGTCATTCATAAACAGTATAGGTGTTCACACACACACACACGCACGCACACACACACACACACACACACACACATTGGCGGCCATATTGGAAGAATGTACAGATTTTGCTGTTTCGGAAGGAAATTGGTACTTTAATTCACCAAAGTGGCATTCAACTGATCACAAAGTATAGTCAGGACATTACTGATGTAAAAAAACAGCACCATCACTATTAGAAAAAAGTTAGCAGCATCACTCCAACACCTTATCCTTGAGTAATCATGCTAAATGGCTAATTTGATATTAGAAATCACTTGCCATTTTATATATATATGACCATGTTAGCCAGCCAAACCTTGATCCCTTTGATATTTGCATCAAATGAGCCTCTCACTGTGCCAAAATTCACAAGAGTTTCAGTGTCACTTGATGCCTGATACCAAGTATATTAATTCATTATTCACTATTAAAATGCACAGAGGACTCTAAAATTTAAGCATTTTTTGTACGGCTCTAAATGTATCCAGTTTTCTGAAATTGTTATAACTTAAAGAGCTTCACTTGTTGAAATAATGACTGAGATAATGACTGACCACACTTTCCCCCTTTAGTCTTGTGTTTTCTTCCTTGGTCTTGGGCACCAAGTGAGCCAGGACTGCTTTAAATGTTAGGTTTGACTCTCTCCTGTCGTTAACATTGGCCGCACAGCATGTGAAATGTAATGTTCTCTCAAGCTCATCCTGGCGTTAATTAGAAAACCCAATTACGGAGCACAAAATTTGAGCTTATTGATAATGAAATCAGAGCTGGGTCTGTCTCGGGTTTCTCGGGACAGTGCTGTGACCTGCAGGTCGGCATCTAGAGGCCTGAGCCAAATCACAACCACTGTGTCCTGTCCTAAAGGGGACCTTTCCCAGCCTGGCCTGTCCGAAACCATTCCATATACACAGTGACAGATAATCATTATCATCAAAGAAAGAGTAAATCAGGCTGCTATCAGCACATGTCAGTTTGCTAGTAGTAGGACTTGCAACATGGGCCGGATTCACGAAATGTTCTTAAGAAAATTCTTCTTAACTACCATTTTCTTCTTAATTTCGAACTTAAAGCTGCACTACTTAAGATAATTTTTTGGTTAAAAATGAACATTATTGATTGAGTACAATTCACTCCAATAAGCTCATAAAAATTAGATGTGTTTTGAACTGTCAGGTCAGATTTGGTGCAAAATTGCTTGCTTATGTCGTTCATCCTTGCGTCATTACGTCATGCCCGTAAACACAGGAAAGAAGTACCGGCTGTCTCGTGTTCCGGGCTTCCGGGCTTCGCTGTACGTGGACTGCAACAATCTTTAGGTAAGTGGTATGTGCCACAGTAACGTCCACATAATTGCCAGAACCCAAGGTTTCCCAGCAGAACATTGCCTAAGTCTGCCGGCCTGCCTTCTTCCCATGGTGCATCTTTCTGCCATCTCTTCCCCAGGTTAACGACGCACACGCACCTGGCCATCCACATGATCTAAATTAAAACATTAGTGATCAGACCAGGCCACCGTATTCTATTACTCCATGGTCCAGTTTTGACACTCACATGCCCATTGTAGGGGCATTCGGCAGTGGACAGAGGTCATCATGGGCACTGACCGGTCTGCGGCTACACAGCCCCATACGCAGCAAGATGCGATGCACAGTGTGTTCTGACACCTTTCTATCATGGCCAGCATAAATTATTTCAGCAATTTGTGCTACAGGAGCTCTTCTGTGGGATCAGACCAGACGTGCTAGCCTTCACTCCCCACGTGCATCAATGGTCCTTGGGTGCCCATCACCCTGTCACTGGTTCACCGGTTGTCCTTTGGTGGACCACTTTTGGTAGGTACTACCCACTGCATACCGGGAACACTCCACAAGACCTGCCGTTTTGGAGATGCTCAGACCCAGTCGTCTATCACAATCTGACCCTTGTCAAAGTCCCTCAGATCCTTATTCTTGCCCATTTTTCCAGCTTCCAACACATGAAATTCAAGAACTGACTGTTCACTTGCTGCCTAATATATCCCACACCTTGACAGGTGCCATTGTAACAATATAATCAATGTTATAAACTTCACCTGTCAGTGGCTTTATTGTTGTGGCTGATCAGTGTATATGTGAAAACGCTACGCATCACATTATTCGCTAAAAACGTCCGCCGATGCAAGTGAAAACACTGAAAACTGCACAATAAAAATGTATTTCTGTTATGAATAGATTTCAGCAGTACTGCTAATTGCCAAAAATGCTTAATGATTCACAGGCAGAGAGCTTTTCTGATTGGCTGATAAAACACGGGCCTCTAACCTCGCTCATGTTGCTATATTAACAGAGTCAAGGGCTGTTACAGAGACAGGTGTGAAATTTCATGACACCTACTTCACTAATATCTGTCTGGTTGTAGGCACATCTGCATGCATTCCATAAAGACAATGAGCATCTTCAAATGTTCTAGATAAAGGACGATATTGTGAGTGTTTTTTGTTGGTGAAGGGAGATTGCAAAAGCGCTTTGTGACTTTCTGTCAAAAGCACTTTAACACTTTTAAAGCCTATATATGCAATTACTTGGGCAGCCCAGAGCCTGATCAATATCACAGAGAGTGCTCTTTGAAATTTGCATCAACTCGTTAAAGAACATTCTCAATTCTTATAGCAAGTGTGGTGGTCAGAGGCACCTCTCTGTGGGAATTCTGGTTCCATTTGTTGGATGTAGCTTCCTCCTTTGTGGTTTTCCTGTACACTAGTTCCCCACGAAACTGATTGTAAACCCACTGTAGAGTGTCCGCTACTGTATGTGCAGCACAAGCCATCACATCATTATCACTATATCAATATCAAGGCATTATATATTTCATTAAAATTCATTATAAAGTCAATCCCAGCATTTAAATTGATCACTGAATATTTGCAATAAAACATTTATGACTCTGGCTTGATATGCACCAGTCATTAAAGGGAAAGTTCACCCATAAGTGAAAATTCTCTCATCATTTACGTACTCACACTCATGCCATCCCAGACGTGTTTGACTTTCTTTCTTCTGCTGACCACAAACAAAGGTATTTAGAAGAATATCTCAGTTCTGTAAATCCGTACAATGCAAGTGAATAGTGACCAGCACTTTAAAGCTCCAAAAAGCAAAAATAATCCATATGACTAAATCCACGTCTTCAGAAGTGATATGATGGGCATCGGTGAGAATCAGCTCAATATTTAAGTCCTTTTTTAACTATAAATCTTCACTTTCACATTCTCCTTTTGTTTTGTTTTTTTTGCGATTTGCAGTCTTTGCGCATATCAGCACCTACTGGGCAGGGAGGAAAATTTATAGTAAAAAAGGAATTAAACATTAATATGTTTCTCATCCACACCTATAATATCGCTTCTGAAGAAATGGATAAAACCACTGGAGTTGTATGGATTACTTTTATGCTGCCTTTATGTGCTTTTTGGAGATTTAAACTGCTGGTCACCATTCACTTGCATTGTATGGACTTTTAAAAATCTTTTTTGTTCTGCAGAAGAAAGAAAATGATACACATCTGGGATGGCATTAGGGTGAGTAAATGATGAGAGAATTTTCATTTTTAGGTGAGCTATCCCTTTAAGCCCTAATTTTTGATTGTGCCTGCGTAACTTCGCAACTGTGGATTTTTGATGGCGTATCCATAGTTTTTCTGTTTTCTGAGTGTTGCAATAAGTGCCATAAAAGTTTACATGTTTCAACTACATTTACTTTTCCTCAATGAAACAGCAGTGTTTGCACTACCAGTGTGACAAATAGGTATTTTTTATATCTCTTTCTTGACTCATTATTGACCAGACTACCAATGTTAACACATTTGTACCCAAATTTGGAAGTAAACATGCAAAAATAACTATTTTTATTTCAAAGACGATAACTTCAGTGTGATAAGGTAATTGACAGCAATGTTGCATGCTGTTTGAAACATTTAGGCTATCATTGCATGACGTGTTCTCTTTCACGTACTGATTTTTTCTTTTTTTTAAATAGTAGGAAGTACACAACATATACTGTGCAGTATTAAGTAGCCTAAGTAGTAAGCTAGTTCTCCATTCTAATCATATTCCTAATCACCGTGCAAGGTGCACTGTAAAAAAAAAATCCTGTTGTTTTTAAAAAACAAAAACCGTGGTGGTGGCGTAGTGGGCTAAAGCACTAAACTGGTAATCAGAAGGTTGCTGGTTCGATCCCCACAGCCACCACCATTGTGTCCTTGAGCAAGGCACTTAACTCCAGGTTGCTCCGGGGGGATTGTCCCTGTAATAAAAGCACCGTCCCTGCCAAATGCATAAATTTAATTTTTTTTTAAAAATACAGTAAAAATGTAAACAACTTTACAGAGCAACCTGCAAATTTTACAGTTTAAAATGGTTGTAATTTACATGACCATGCTGGCACTGTAAAAAATTATTATGTTAAATTTACAGTAAAAAAAAGTCATAAACTTGATATTAGCCTTCTGAAACTGTAAAAATCTGCTTTTTACTTTATAAGGTGTTTGTTAATCACCATTGTAACTACAGAAGATCACATGATGGTCTGCACTTATATAGCACTTTTTTTAACCTTAGAGGTTACCAAAGCGCTTTACACTTGGACTCATTCACCCATTCACACACACACACTTTTACACCAATGATGGCAGAGCTGCCATGCAAGGCGCTAGCCTGCCATTGGGAGCAACTTGGGGTTCAGTGTCTTTCCCAAGGACACCTCGGCACATGGAGTCATGTGGGCCAGGAATCAAACTGTCAATCCTGCGATTGGCAGATGACCCGCTCCACCAACTGAGCCACAGCCGCCTCCGTGATGACATGAAGTTCATCAATAGTGGCTCTTCCAGGAGCAATGATCAATAAACATGTACAGACAGCGCTCAGTCACTCACACTAAACACCATCAGGGTAACACATGTGAAATTTAAATAATACTGTAAACAATAACTAAACTACATCAAATATAACACAAAACACCCCAATGTATGAAACTGATATTAAAAATAAGATGAAACATAACTATTCAAATTAAATATAATGAAATATAATGGGTCACGCAGGGAATTCTAGGAAAGCCAATTTAAGAATAATTTACTGTAAAAAGTACATGTACTCTCTTGTTAAACATAATGTACAGTTTTACCATTAATTATACAGGAAAATCATATTTTTACATCTATAAAATGTAATTTTTACAACATTTTATTGTAAAAACTACTGGCTTGTTTTTTTAAATATATGAAAACATTTTACTGTATATTTTAGAGTTAATATTCGTTAATCAAACATTTTATATTAGCATTTTTACAGTATTTTACTGTTAAAATTGCAGAAATTGTTTACTGTGTGGCTATAAATGATTTTAGTACGCAAATATTATGATGCCGTCATTTCTGTCAGTTATGTCAAGTCAATAGAAGATACTTAAATTTTATTTAAATTTTCGTCAAAAGTTTTCAAAAAAGCAAACAAAACAAAAATAAACAGTAAACCTAAGGCAGGGATTATCTTCAAAACAAGGTGGTTCGAAAAGAGTCTGTATGCAGTTCACACTGATTAATTGCAGAATTTTAACATGATTAGAACAAACCCTAAACCACAACGTTTGAGGAATATCTGGAATAGCATGCCCTGCCATCACTGTAATAACTATGTAAACAGCGGGAGAGGAAAAGGACGGGTTCTAAATGAGAATTCTCAGCAACCAGTGGCCACCTGATCGCCTATGATGTCACGTTACTAAGCAACAGCACAGAAACTGCAGCATAATTTTTCATTTGAATAAGTGTTCCGACCAGAGCTTCCTGGCTATTACAGCACCCATTAGCTCCTGCAAATAAACTAACTAGGGCTACTACACCATCTGTTCTGTGCCAGTATTGGCCACTTCATAGCCTACACGGATGGCACGTCTCTTGTAAGGAAACACCTAGCTTAATTGTGTTTTCCTTAAATGATCAAATTATTGTCGTACTGATGGGGATCAAATGCAGGACAGCCTGTGAATCTAATCGAATCATTCAACATGATCTAAAATGACTCTAAGTGGAAAACAAACTCCCCATAAACTCCCCAAATGACACAATAACAGGGTGTGGTGAGTTGCGAAATGACAACGTTGAGAAGGTCTTATTGAATAATCAGAAAATGGAAGGATTGTGCCATCCTAAGATAAAAGCTCAGATTATTAAATAATCAAATATTAATAGATTCTGCCCATTAGTCACTGAGTCACTTAAAGACACTTAAAGAAGATTGTCTTGATGATCTAATGCGCGTGGACAAATGTACATATGCAAACATGTTCTCTTCAATATTTGATGGTGTTAATGAATCCTGGATGAATGAATTAGATTATTGTGTTGGCATGGTCTTATGAAGGTAAACAGTCTTATTTAGGTAATTATACCTGGCATAATGGACAATATAAGAAATAAAACTATCAATACAGAATATACAATATATGGATCATTACAGAAACTAAAATGGACCTGTAAAATTTGAACATAGGGACTGCTTACAAAAGCAATGTTATATTATTGATTCATGTGGGTTGATTTTGACACTGTTTTTGCCATTATTTAATCTCATTATATTACTGAATATTTGTGTTCATCTAAAACTATTACGCATGAAGAATATATTAATAATATATAAAGAATGGCTTCATTATCGTTGCTATTAGGCCTGCTTATAAACAGAAGTATTAGACGGTTGTGGTCAGACACATGTGCACTCACACACAAAACCTCCAAGGACAAGGTAATGAAGCATTTGCACTTGATTGCTCATTAACGGAGAAACGGTGGCCTTTTCCGGAAGAGGCTCATGCCTTCAGCTAATTGCGGTTGAGTTGAAATGATCATGGCTAAAGCTATGGGTAGTAATGTGCTCCTCATTAGAGTTAGCGATCACACGAGACCAAAGCGGTGTCCATAAAACATCTCTTGCCCAGAGAAATGTTGATGTGTGTTTTACGAACAGACTTTACAGTAGTGTTTTTAAATTCCTGCATTGCTTCATCATCATCCTGTTATGTGGAAGAAAGGTCCCATGATTTAATAACGTATGATAAGCATCACTTATTTCATATGCCCCCTTCGGCATATCACGGCGGCCCGTGTCAGCTTATCTTCACCCTATGGCCAGTCTGCCCCTGATTGTGAATAACTTTCAACATCAACACACCTGTGGGTCATTTTGCTTCATTTTTATATACAATTTGCTATATTAAATTTTGTTATCATTGTACAACACAGATCTTTTCATTAACATTAATAAATGCATTCCTATTTATTTACTCTGTATTTCCATATTGAGATTTGAAAGTCTTGTTGAAACTAAATGAAAAATTAGAATCAATAGGTTCATCCAAAAGATGAAAAATTATGCTTTCAGAGGCTTTATATGGCATCAGGATGAAAATAAGGTGCATTTCGAACTGTTCTGAGACCAGTCCAGACAGACAGCATGCTCTAGGTTAAGTCATTCACTAAATAGGGTGCAAGAGAGCAAGGATGCATCCTATAGCGTTCTATGCAGTTAAGTGCATTCACTTCTAAAATCCGACCTAAAGTTCAGTTTTAAGCTGCAGATGATGTTTGGACCGCTCAACATGTCTGGCAGACTTGGGACAATGATAATCAGTACATAGATGCAGAATGTACAATGCATAAATTAATTTTAACATTGGCATTTATTGGATGATGCTGGACATTACTTTGAATAAGAATTATTTATTCAGCTTTACAGAAAATCAGCAGTAATGTTCATAACGTCTCAAAAACATGTATGACCAGCACCCCTGGAAACATAATAAACATCATTTGATGAAAACAATCTGACTTTCTATAGCTTGGTATTATTTAAAATGTAAAACTTAGTCCCGCTGTCCACATATGTGAACGTCAATTAGTTGCTCGCTCTCTCTCTCTCTCTCTCTCTATATATATTATTTTTAATTTGTTTGCTTGTTGTTACTAGTTACAAATCAAAAAGAGAAATGAGAAAAGCACACAGCAGTCACGTTCGGGTCTCATGAGGTTACTGTATATATTAATTGCCAATATACATTTTATGTACTTTTATTTATGTAATTTGCTCTGAAATGGTTAAAAAGTTGATTTTATTCAATCAGAGGAACAGCCATGGTTGCCAAGTAGATTCAAAACTAAAACATTAGAAAATCTAGTTGAAAATGATCAAGGCATGTTGATGCCGCACATTTGAATATTTGAAAAATGTGGTGCATAGATTCACAGTTTTGAGTGTTGATGCAAGACCATATTTTTTTTAACAACTGATTGAAACACATTTTTTTAACTAATCCACAAAAATGAATTGAACTAACCAATGCAAATGTGTCATTTCTGTGCCACTAGCACCACCAAACAGAATGGAAAATATAAACATTGTTTTCCAAAAAATTTTCTGTATACACCATCATCTGCCATTGCTTAAATGAACAGAGAGTCCTACCCATGGCCTGGTCTAAGGGATGGGGGTGTCCTGACACCCACCTCCCTGTCCAATGAAAAGACAACCATGCACTTGCCCACCCTAAAGATCAAAAATCGCATCTTAGTACTAGCGCTGGTCCCGCCCCAAACTCATGCAATTGGTTGAGTCAATGTTGTTGTGTCAATCAAATGTCATAAAGGAAATACACAAGGAGTTCTCACTGGTCTGAGGTATGTGATGAGTTTATTATTTTGGCTTCAATAACTTAATGATACCTTGCATACAGTTTAACTGACAGACTACAAGCATGATGCATATGCTATAAATGCTATGATTTTTTTGATATTTATTTTGTATAAATCAAAACATACCTATAATGATTTTTTTTTCAATACAAGTCACATTCATAAGGAGCAATTATACCAACGGTATTGTATAATAGTGTTAATGTGGAATATATTACTTCCTGGATCCTTAAAGAAACAGTCTCTTTGAAACTAAATGTAAAATTAAAAAATGAATGACTATAAAAATGTAAACAAATACAGGAAATCTGATGCCACAATATTTCTTGATTATATCAAACAGTTGACTCGTTTAAGTCTTCTGTCATTGTAAAGATAGATCTGCATGCCAAGCAAAATCTGATAATAAATACATGTAACTAGAGTTGCTCAGAATAGAATTTAGACTCACTCAATCTCAATCATTTCTTCATTGGTGAAAAAAAAGTGGTACACATTTCTTATAATGTCATTTATATAAAACAAATGCATAATACAAATAAAAATGGCAATATTTCACAACATAATTTCAGCTTAATTAAAATGGCATTTCCCATATATTTTTAGCATAAGTATGAGTCCTTAGCTTTTATGATGCATAACCTATATGATCACATTCCCTATATAGATTATAATCCATTATTTATGCTTTATAGCAATTATGTAACAGATTATATTTTCCTACAAAATATAATTACACATGTAGAGGATAATTTTTGAGAGAAAATGTAAAAATTGCAAAGACATAAATGTTGAAAAAATGTTATGACTTCAGCATTTGAAGACAAGGTAAACAAGGCCCAGATCACCGTCATGGTGTTAAAACCTCTTAGAGAAATCAGACACCGGTTTCACAGTCCAGGAAGTGACAGAACTCTTGAGTTTGTTTGAACAGAGTATGCTGCAAGCTCTCAGCTGAGGCAGGTGTTGGGCAGGCACATGTGCGAATGGCTTTCTAGCATGTTTAAAAGACCTGAGAAGCAGTGAGCCATTCTAAAATACTGAGAGGAAAAAGGCCTTGGTATATGACTGTAAGTGAGCATTCATGCAATTACAATTACTTTTCTATTGACAACCAGTACAGACTCACTGGTTAACTGTAGTCACAGTTACGATAGTCAATATTCGCTTGTAGAACTTTTGAAGAAATACATAAACTCTGTCTCAAGTAAATTAGGACAGAGCAACACATTACAACAATCACACACCCTCTTAAAAAACAAACATTATTGAAAAATGTATTTTTTCTCTCTCAAAAAACAAAACACAAATTGTTGAATGAATGGCATTTAAAAGTGAAGTATGTAATTTCTGCAACACTAGAGGCAACAAACGGAATTTCAATATGTATGTTGGAGAGTATGTTTCTCGCATACTAGCCAATATATTTCCAAATTCAATCACCTGAGTTGTAAATACGCATTATTTTGGAGCTACAGGAAATTTGTGTCCTGACAACGCTGATTGTCTGAAGGCACCACAAGAACGTGCAAAATACTAAACTATTTAAAAGCAACGATTCTGAGCTTTGACGTCAAAGGCAGCAGACAGGGAAAATATCTGTCTAATTCACACTTTAAAGAGCCCTAGAAAAAATGTAAGTATTGGTAAAACATCTACTATAATACAATAAAATATTTGAATTTATATGTTGCTAGCAAAAATGTTATTTCGTCAGAATATATAGGTACTTTCAATGGCCATCAATTCATTGAGAAAGATGCTTTTTACACACATAATGACCCCGTTTGCATGAATGTATGAAAACTGCTTATTCCAGGAATATTTTCCAGAAAGCAGCATTCTGAAACATCATGTAAACGCAATCTTCATTTTCTCCAAGAGAAAGCAGTTTAATGCACCCAAGTTTCTGCCAGAGAATGTGGCTTATGTGGCCATGGAAACACACAAGCAAAGTTCTTATGGGTTTTTGAAGAGTGTGCTTGTGCATATACTGTATGCTCAAGTGCACTGGGGGAATCCCAGAGTATGATGTAAGAGGGGAAACCCCACTATTATAGCACAATGCCTCAGCAGGTTGCAATGGAAACAAACAAAGCAACAACTGAGGGACATCTGGAAATATAGCGAAGCAACAGTGAACACAAAATAGCGAAGTCATCCTCAGATACTGTTTTCATTATTTACAGCAGTTTCACTGGGAAATTACATTGCTGTGGAAAAAGCTGCTTACTTACTGAGTAAGTATGTGTTTTTGTGTCTTAAGCAGCTTATAAAGTGTTTCTGCTGTCTTTGTAAACCAACTCACTGGTATTGATACAGCATCTACTAGTAGGGTTACTACTAAAGCTAGCTAGCCAAATCTTGACCCCCTGGGCCAGTCATAACATCATTGCCTCAACCAATAGCATGAGTTTGAGGCAGAACAATCTGTTTGACCAATGGCAGACAGTTGGAGGTTTTGAAGAGTTATTATGTTTTCAATTCTATTAGATGGTGCTGAAATGACAAACTTCACCTTTAAATGCAAGACACTGAGTGTAGCCCTGGCATGCATAGCTGCTGGAGAACACACAGTTAAACTACACATATCAGATCACAACACTCAGTTACAAAATAGACTTTTTTAGCCAGTGAATGAAACAGGATAGACATAGCAGCTTCACTGCCTAAATCCCCGTTTATACTGACAGCGATTAAACAGCAGAAGGTTGGTTAGTCTCAGTGCTGTTGGTCGCTAGTAGGTGTTCCCATTTGTCCGCTGTATCCAGCTGTATCAGTTGGCGCAGCACTGTTTGCACTTCCATTTGTAGCCACAGCATCACATTGCTGTTCAATCGCATAAAGTTGATCTCATTGGTAACTGTGTTTGTCGCCTATGTCTGCAGATATTGCCAACTCTCTTTGAATGTCTTCAGGTCTCTTTGTCATTGCCAATCATTATCAGCGTGAACACTTCTATGTTATTCACTGCTCCAGAATAGGCCCAAAGTTCAAGTATGCTAAGGCAGTATGGGATAGACATCCACTCCAAAGAGGCAAGGTCAACCGACTCTGACAAAACACCTGGAAAAGTTGTAAACAAATGTTCCCATGTCAATTAAAAGACAGAGCAGCATCTTTGTACTTCACTCTTCCTTTTCTCTGCTATCTTTGCCCTCCTTTTCTTTCTCACACTTGTCTTTCTTGTATTTGTTTTTGTGTTTTTGCTTCATGCTATCATACGATGGTGGAGAGGACGTGGTAGGTGTTACGTCTGAATTGTCTGAAGTGCCAATATCGATAGACTTGTCATTAGAGTCTTTTCTGGGAACCTTCCCGTTTTGCTGTTTTGTCTCTCGGTACTTATTATTGAACTTACTATTTCTGATCTTGTGCTTCCTAAAGGCTCTCTGAATTATCGCGGCTGACATGTCTTCATGCTTTCTGCGTAGGGTTGAGGTGATGGGCTCGTAGGACACCTTGGAGGGGTTGGACGCCATAAATCTTTCTTCCATTTGTCCACGAAGGACATCCATCTCACCACCTTCCCCGAGAACACGTTTAGTGAACGCGAACAAAATATCCAGACAATGAATTCTTTCACCACTCACCATCGGCAAATCCATGGACATCAGTTGGAGTCTGTTGGGTTTGGGTATACGCAATGGAGGATCCAGAAAATCTGCAAAATCTGACAACTTGCTGTACTCAATGAACTGTGTAGCTTTAGGGTCAAACTTCTCCCAAACCTCGTAAAACCTGTCGAAGTCGTCTTCGCTTAAAGGTTCCGCACTCTCTTCAGTGGCCACACTGAAGTTCTCCAATATCACAGCAATGTACATGTTCACAACGATCAAGAAACATATAATGACGTAGCTGACAAAGAAGAAGATGCCAATAGGTGGGTTGCCGCAGTCACCCACTACATTGTTGCTGAATTTTCGCTTAGGGTCACAATCGGGTTCTTTGGTATTGAGCATGGGCGCCAAGAGGCCATCCCAGCCCGCCGAGGTGGTGATCTGAAACAAACACAACATGCTGTTGCCAAAAGTCTCGAAGTTAAACATGTCATCAATGCCTCCCGATTTCTTGACATAGGCAAAGCTTGACATGCCAAAGATGGCGTAGATGAACATGACGAGGAAGAGCAGAAGTCCGATGTTGAAGAGGGCTGGAAGCGACATCATCAAAGCAAAGAGAAGGGTCCGTATTCCCTTGGCCCCTTTGATAAGACGTAGTACGCGGCCAATCCGGGCAAGGCGAATTACACGAAACAAGGTGGGCGAGACAAAGTATTTCTCAATGACTTTAGACAGGAACATGCCTGCAAGGACAAGAGGCAAATTACAGTCATCACAGCACTTTTGATATGCAAAATGATTTACAACTGACCATTTGCAAAGTCCTGCCTTGAAAATGTTATTGACCAGCCCTCCATTAGCAACTGTTGCGGTCCACTACATTATATATATAGCTTTTTCACTTCTCGATGGACCTGCAAGTCTATGAAAATCTTGTGTTTTTAAGTAGTTTTAAACTGAATTTTACAGAAATTACTCTACAATGAAATAAAAAGTTGTTGGCGAGGCATGTGTAATAGTGACACAAGTTACCCCTCGAGTATTCATGTGGACTTTTCACCTTTTCCATATCTTCACATAAAAGGAATATTCTGGGTTCAATACAAGTTCAGCTCAATCGACAGCATGTGTGGCATAATATTGATTACAACAACAAAAACAAAAAAATTTCTTTAAAAAAGCAAAAATCTGGGTTAAAGTGAGACACTTACGATGGAAGTGAATGGGGGGCCAAATTTTTAAATACTCACTGTTTCAAAAGTATAGCCACAATACAAACAATATGTAAACATGATTTTAGTGTGATAAAAGCTCTTACTAACTTTTTCTGTGTAAAGTTATAGCCAATTTTACAACTTAGTTGCCATGACAATGTAATGTCAACAAACCCTAAATCACTTCAACAACTGTAAAACAACTTAGTTGCCATGGCAATGTAATGTCAACAAACCCTAAAACACTTCAACAACTGTAAAACAACTTAGTTGCCATGGCAATGTAATGTCAACAAACCCTAAAACACTTCAACAACTGTAAAAATGACGATTTAAAAAACGTTTAAAATAATACGTTTTAACAGAAGAATTAATGTAAGTGCTTTTATAAAATTATAAGCTTCTCCTTTCTGACTTTAAACCCTCCAAAAATTGTGCCTCACTGCAACCTTGATTTTGACTTATTTGAAAGAAAAAGAGGGATGAGTCTAAATACATTTTTGTGGCAATCAACATTATGCTATAAATGCTGTCAAATGAGCTTAACTTGTATTGAACCTGGAATATTCCTTTAATTTAGCTCAGTGGTTATGGCTCTGGGTTACTGACCACAAGGTTGGAGGTTCAAGCCCCAACACCGCCAAGACACCACTGTTGGGCCCTTGAGCAAGGCCCTTGACCCTATCTGCTCCATGTCTATCCCTATCATGGCGCAGCATGATATGTGAAAAAAAAATTTCACTGTATATGTGCAGAAATGTATGTATAATGTGTGACAATAGATCAATTATTATAGAATCAGGTCATAAAACCAGTGATTGTAAATAAAGACAGAGAGAGACAGACCAAGGGGGCGGAGCTAGCGAAGGTTCAATTCATCATATTGCAAACATATCTTACTCACCAACTACAGACATAATGACCACGACAAAATCAAATACATTCCAGCCAGCGGTAAAGAAGTAATGTCGTAGCGAGAACATCTTCAGCAAACATTCGCAGGTGAAGAGCACAATGAACGTAAAATTGATGCAGTACAGTACATCATCCATTTTTTTAGTCTGATCATCAGTTTCCACCATCATTGTCACCATATTGAGCCATATCAGCGCCATAATGAAAATATCAAAGGCCTGGTTGGTTACAACGTCAAAAATGAATCCTTGAATCTTGTTCTGGAATAAATAAGAAGGCAGAAGCTTTTCTGTCATATTTGAGTGAAAATGTTGTTTATCTAAAGACATGTATGAACAAAAAAATAAGATTTAGACCCAAAGATGAATATGTTGTATATTATATATATTTTATTTAATATTTTAAAACACAAAAGGAGATCTTGAGCAGAGTGTCCGAGCTTCTGTTTTTCATATAAGGAAAATGACTGGTCATAAATACTGTAAATCTCTAAATAAGGACAAAAAAAGCTGTATAAAAGTATCATAAAAGCAATTCATGTGTTTTTCGTACTATATTCCAAGACTTCTGAAGACATATGATAGCTTTGAGAGTTATGGTGGAGGGAAAGATTATCAGTAACTTAATTTCAGTCTGTTCCTCACACAAAGTTATCGTAAGGCTTCAGAAGATGTCATATAGATTACTTTATTGTAACCATCACTTTAATGGTCCAATTTGGCAGTATAAACAATCCTTCACTTTCATTGTATGGAAACAGAGCAGCTTGAACATTCTGCCTAAATTGTGTCTGCAGAACAAAGACAACTAGATAGGTACATTTCCTGAAGAAAATGTGAGTGGTGCTTGCCGTGGCAAAACTCGTCAAATAGCATTTTCTAACTAGTTGCTAAGCACTAAAATAATGGTCATAGAATGTTGCTAGCATGTGTTTTTCATGATGGTAGCATGTAGGTGCTATGTTTGTGTTAGTATGATGCTAGCACGTTTTTAGAATGTTTTAGCACTTCGCTAGGCGATGCTAGCATGTGTTAGCATGAATCTAGCATGTTTTTATCATGTTTTAGGACTTCGTTAGGCGATGGTAAAATGTGTTAGCATGATGCTAGCACGTTTTTAGCACTTCGTTAGATGATGCTAGTATGTGTTAGCATGATGCTAGCATGTTTTTAGCATGTTTTAGCACTTCGCTAGGCGATGCCAGCATGTGTTAGCATGATGCAAACATGTTTTAGCACTTAACTAGGCGATGTTAGCATGTTATCATGATGCTAGCACGTTTTTAGCACTTCACTAGGCGATGCTAGCATGTGTTAGCATGAATCTAGCATGTTTTTGGCATGTTTTAAGATTTCGTTAGGCGATGTTAACATGTGTTAGCATGATGCTAGCACGTTTTTAGCATGTTTTAGCACTTCGCTAGGCAATGCTAACATGTGTTAGCATGATCCTAGCACATTTTTAACATGTTTTAGCACTTCGCTAGGCGATGTGCTAGCATTATGCTAGCACGTTTTTAGCATGTTTTAACACTTCGCTAGGCGATGCCAGCATGTGTTAACATGATGCTAGCACATTTTTAGCATGTTTTAGCACTTCGCTAGGTGATGCCAGCATGTGTTAGCATTATGCTAGCAAGTTTTTAGCATGTTTAAGCACTTCGCTAGGCGATGCCATCATGTGTTAGCATGAATCTAGCATGTTTTTAGCATGTTTTAAGACTTCGTTAGGCGATGTTAACATGTGTTAGCATGATGCTAACACGTTTTTAGCAGTTTTAGCACTTCACTAGGCGATGCTAACATGTGTTAGCATGATGCTAGCACATTTTTAGCATGTTTTAGCACTTCGCTAGGCGATGCCAGCATGTGTTAGCATTATGCGAGCACGTTTTTAGCATGTTTTAGCACTTGCTAGGCGATGCCAGCATGTGTTAGCATTATGCTAGCACGTTTTTAGCATGTTTTAGCACTTCGCTAGGTGATGCCAGCGTGTGTTAACATGATGCTAGCACATTTTAGCATGATTTAGCACTTCGCTAGGCGATGCCAGCATGTGTTAGCATTATGCTAGCACGTTTTTAGCATGTTTTAGCACTTCGCTAGGCGATGCCAGAAAATGTCATTTGGGATTTAAATTTCTGAACATTCCGCAATGTTAAGTCAAAGGGACTTTTTTGGCCACTTTTTCCTCCGCTGTGCGAACATCGTACATCCGATTGCTTAGAAAAGATGCACGATTTGATGCCTCACTCGGGGGTCTGTGACAAAAGCTGCGGGAGGAGTAGCGCGCCAAACTTTGTGTGGAATAATATATGCAAGAGAACAATAGTGAAGCTTTGCCTTTGGCAAGCACCACTAATAATATGGTGTTGGAATGACATGAGGGTGAGCAAAGGTTTGACAAAACATTTTTGGTTGAATTCATGCAGTAATGCTTACAGCTGGCCTTGGAATTGGTTTTTGAGGTTTCTTTGACCCCAGCTTCTTCATAGCATTGTAATATTTCTTCTGCTCTTCTGTCATGAAAATATCCTGACCTCCAAAGTAAAGATAGAAAACAGAAAGATCATTTAGGGATGAAAACTGAGAATTCTGTACTTTGCATGTCTGAAGAAACTTGCAATTCAATTTAAAATCAAGCTGATGTCCCACGTCAAGACCATATTGATACTTATCTTTTTCTTTTGCTGATTGAAGTTGTCAATGATGACTCCAATGAAGAGGTTTAATGTGAAAAAACCTCCAAGGATGATGAAGACTACAAAATAGATGTACATATACAGATTCACCTCGTAGACTGGCTGCTCGTTTAGCTAGAGATAGAGATTTAGATGTATGATTATATGCTTTTGCATTCCTGCTGAAAAATGCAATCCTGCTTAAACTAGCTGTTTCAAGCTGGTCTAGCTAGTTTTAGATATTGTAAAGGCTGGTGTTGAGCTGGTTTAGCCAATCAGCCAGTGGGTCGCCCATTTCGAACCAGATGACAAGTGCTCAAAACCCCCTTTAAAACCAGCTAAACAACCAGCCAGATATCACACCATTAATACGCTAAAATACAATGAACGATATATTATTGAGGCATTTCTAAAAGGCCTAAGACTTACTTTGCGAGAGTCTACTGCCGCATACATAATGGGCATCCAGCCTTTAAAGGTGGCCTGGAAAATAAAAAAAAGAGCAAAATAAATGAGAAAAATGAATAAAAACCTGAATGGTGTTACAGTATGTGTTATACAATTAAAATTAGTAAAGCAATAGCAATCTAATGATAATCATATACAGTTTTGACCAGCATTGCAGGCAACCTTACCACTTGTAACAAGGCCAGGTATCCGTTTCCAACGTTGTCAAAGTTAATCTTCAGATTTTTCCAGCGAGTTCCATTGCTGCCCAATTTCGCCGTTTCACAGTCTGACATATTATTGACCTCTGAGTCAGGCAGGCGCTGATCTGAAGCATTTACACACTCATAAAACTTTCCAGCAAAGAAGTTGACACCCACAATGCTAAAAATCAGCCAGAAGATCAGACAGACCAGCAGAACGTTTATGATGGAGGGGATGGCACCTAGAAGAGCGTTCACGACAACCTGTGAGCACAGAAACGTTACATACTTACACATTGTTATGAATACCGTGCAACCACCACATAAGCATTTTGTTTTACAGATCAATATTTATTTTGGATTTAAGCAGGATGAAGCGCTGGGTGTAATTTGTTTGAAATGATGGTTACTCTGACTAAGCCCCCAAATTCAGAATTTAACAATTGGCTCCTTTTGAATGCATGAGTTCAAATGGAGCACCCCACAGGATGTTGAAGTGGATTATGAAGAGCCTGATCTTAAGGAAAAGTATGTGACTGTGGCGATGCTTTGCAGAATGATGTTAAGCCGTTGCTTACAAGTATTGCAGCAGGTGAAATGTCCACTAGGTGGCACTAAAAGCGAGTTAAATGTTCTTCCAAACAGATGAGGTTTTTAGGGTCTCTTTAGACCTGCTCTACTCAGTTTAAATCAACAAAACAACCTCCATACCCTAAATCTTAAGCCTAAACCTAGCCAATAGTGTCAGAAAAAGCAAATGTGAGAAGAAAAATGCAATTGTTGAAGAAACCATGTCATTTTGTGGTGCTTCTGTGATGCTTTCGGCTCAAGCGAGCTCTTCAGGACTCATACCCGGTGTTTTTCATCACAAGTGCAACGCTCAATCAGTCGAGCTACTGTGGAATTTGACCGCACTTGAAAAAGTTTGTTAAAGTTGCTGGTTATGTAATGTAAATGTTAATGTTGGGAGTGGTGGTGGCGTAGTGGTCTAAAGCACATAACTGGTAATCATGAGGTTGCTGGTTCGATCCCCACCACCATTGTGTCCTTGAGCAAGGCACTTAACTCCAGGTTGCTCCGGGGGGATTGTCCCTGTAATAAGTGCACTGTAAGTCGCTTTGGATAAAAGCGTCTGCCAAATGCATAAATGTAAATGTAAAAGTAAAGCATTGTGTGACAAACAGGGTGAAAAGTAAGTGTTTATGAACTGATAATCTGCTGTTTTTAATAGAATTGGCCATGTCCTACAGCAGTGATTCCCAACCTGGGGGTCACCCAACGAGAGGTCGTGGACTCTCTCTATTTTGAGGGTTACAAGAAGAAAAAATGGAAAGTGTGAAAATGTTTAAATCATTTTTGATATATAGCAAAATCAAACAGGGCCATTTTGAGTATTTTAATCATATTTAATTATTTAAGAGTTCAAGACATACAGCACGTCTAACAATTTTTTAAGGTGTGCATCTCGCAATATTGGTAAGGACGCAGGTTTTCTTTAAAGATGCGGCAAAATTTTGTTTTTTTATTTGCACGGACAAGAAAGAGGCGAGAAACCAGCTGAACACGTGAAATCATAGTTTAATGTAAAACTCAAAAGACAAACACATAAGACAACGGACATGTCCGTGAACGATCTCTCTCTCACGCCCGTCTTCCGCGGTCGGCCTTTAACCCTCTCGGAGGCTTGATTAGCCTAATCGGGACCGGGCATGTTGAGTCACGACCCGGCCCCACCCTCCACCGTGCCACACACAGTAATGAGCAACGATACAAAGTACAGGTTAGATAGCGAAACCAAATCAGTGACTATGGCAAAGCGTCAGGTAGAATAGAAAAACGAGGATTTATTTGGTTTTACTTATCCATTATTATTTATGTGGATTTATTATGATTTCATTATTTGTAATGTATTTGGTTTCATTGAGAAAATGGAGAAAGTGCAAATTGTGTGTGTGTGATTTGTGGTGAGAGACTAGCAAATGAAACATGAACAAACTGCGCGATTGTCGCTTGGTGTCACTTGAGCGCCAACGGAAAAGCGCGAGACATTCTCCGTGTCATTAACAAGTTGGGTGAATACATGTGATATGATACATTTCAGTAAGTTTTATTGTATCGTTCAACATGACCTCTGATTTATTCATTCATGTTTTTTTCATGCCAAGTTGGAGAGAGAGCGTTATGACCCGCTCCCTTTGAATGGGCAGCTGCCCCGATCCGTCACACACAGCTTTACAAACTACTACTTCTGGTTCAAATGGTGGAGTGTGTCACATTTGTGGAAATGTAGCTAATGGTAAAACCGTATATATTATACGCAGTCTATATGCAATTTGGAACAAAAACAATTACGTTTGTGTTCTCATGAATAGACAGTCTATATTTGGGTGGTGGGGTTGCCGATGATCCACATGCTCTGATGACATCATCATAGGATTATCGCTGGGCATATCGCATTATGCGGCATCTTAGCGCACATTTTCTTTTCCTCCATATCGTTAAGGCACATCTAAGTGTATCCTGTTAAAGGGATATATCACCCAAAAATGAAAATTCTCTCATTATTTACTCACCCTCATGCCATCCCAGATGTGTGTGACTTTCTATCTTCAGCAGAACACATTTGAAAAAAAAAACAAAAAAAATGCTGAAAGATATCTCAGCTCAGTTGGTCCTTATAATGGAAGTGGATGGTAACATGATTTTTGATGCTCCAAAAAGCACAGACAATCAGGTTTCACATCTTCCATACGACTCCAGTGGTTAAATGAATGTCTTGTAAAGTGATCCGATCGCTTTTGGTGCAAAAAATATCAATATTTAAGTACTTTTTAACTATAAATCATCACGTCCGGTAAGCAGCAGTATGCACGTTCATGAGTGGGCTGAGGTCATGTGGTTTTTCCAGCACTGGCATGGCAACGTTCCATTCGTTGCAGCAGACACTCTCTAGCTCTCTTGGCATTGCCATGCATTGCCTACAAGTGGTCCAGCCTCACCCATCTCCCTGTGCTCCTGGTCATAGTACACAGAATCAAATAAATATGTCATGGAAAAACTTGTATCTCCTCTTCTCATCTTAAATCAAAATCTTCTGACATCTTTGTTTAAACAGCGTTGATCTTCCGGGTGTGTCGCGCATGCTTTACAAATCGTGTGATCATGCTGATGCCAGTACATCACACGAGAGACCTCTTGTGTGCGAGCATACCTCTGCTTAACAGAAGTGATGATTTATAGTTAAAAAGTACTTAAATATTGATATATTTTGCACCAAAAGCAATCGTATCACTTTATAAGACATGCATTTAACCACTGGAGTCGTATGGAAGACGTTAATGCTGATTTTCTGTTCATTTTGAAGCATCAAAAATCATGTTACCATCCACTTCCATTATAAGGACCAACTGAGCTGAGATATATTTCTATTTTTTCTTCAAATGTGTTCTGGTGAAGAAAGAAAGTCCTACACATCTGGGATGGCATGAGCGTGAGTAAATGTTGAGAAAATGTTCATTTTTGGGTGAGCTATCCCTTTAAGGGGGTTAGGAGAGGGGGGTCATTCTGGATTTTGAATGAAAAAGGTTGGCAACCATTGTCCTACAGGATGTTGAAATGTAATTTAAACTTGAATTATAGGAAAAGACATTTACTGAAAAATGTCTAAACTAAAATGTTGGTTCAAGAAAGGGGGTTTAAGAGGTTCTGTTTAAGATTTGTACGCTGCTTCATGTTATTTGGCTCCATTTTGACGACATTGGGGTAAGTTAATCCATGTTGCATAAAACGGAAGGAAATATAATGAATATATATATATATACATTATATTTCAATCGTTATCTTCAGTTAATATATTCTAAGGTTTCTGGAAACAGTCCATATGTTGTGTTATAGGGAATTCATCCTAAAACATGAAATGCATTATTAAAATCTACACTTCTACAAAGTTCAATTACATTTTCTTCCATTTGAATTCCACTTGTTTAAATTCCTCCTGTTTGCAACCTCAATTCAAACTCAGAAATTGATTTGCAAATTAAAATGCATTCTCAATTCAATTCTGAATGGTACACAGCCCTGACAGCTGTCCCTGTGGAAGTACCATGAAGCATTTGTGTTTACTGTAAATTAATACAAATATAAATATAAATAATAATAAAAAACATTGAAACAATAAATGCACAGTGCATCCGGATGTGTCATTCCTTTATACTGTGCATTTTTACACACCGTTGATACAAACAGAGCAAAGAGACAGAGCAGGAAATGAGACGGGAGAGTTCAGTGGTTGCCACGTGAGAAAGAGACATTGCAACCACACATCTGTGTGGAAAAAGTATGTAAGCATTTGGTCAATACAAGCACTATCGACCCCTCATTACATAAAGCTGCACATCAATGCAGCCTACCATTGCTTGCAATTCACAGATTGTAATTGTTCAGCAAAACATCCCAAATGGTGACCACACAGGGCACACAGGCATAGTGCACAATAGATTCGATTAGTGGTTCTCATCTGGTTTTGCTTCAGGATGCAGATTTTACATTGGACCCAAGTGGCAAACAAATTCAGTACCAAATTATTTAATCGTATAAAACTATCCTTTAAATCAAACAGAACTGATTGTAATGTATGAAAGGGCTATAAAAGGTTCTGTCATCATTTACTCACCCCCATGCTGTTCCAAACCTGTACGACATTCTTTCTTAAGTGGAACAGGGGATGTTATGCAAAATGACAATCTCAGCATTCACTTTTATTGTATGAAAACAAAAATGCATGACGTGAAAGTGAACGATCTCCTTTAGTGTTCAACAGGGGAAAGCAAGTCGTAGGTTTGGAGCAACATGAGGGTGTGGAAATGATGACAGAATTGTCATTTTTGGGTGAACTATTGCTTTAATATTCCCATGAATGCATAGGCCCAAGAATTTGCTAAAATGATGAGAGTTTGGTTTTTAAATGTCTTATCAATTTGATTTAGAGGCTTTCATGTGCTTGGCAGCCAATACGGTAATTCACTTCACAAAACAAATTGTGGCAACACAATGACATAATGTAGCCTGCTCACTGCCCATGTGGTAGAGCGGGTCGGCCACCAATCGCAGGGTTGCTGGTTTGAATCCCGGCCCACATGACTCCACGTGCCAAAGTGTCCTTGGGGAAGACACTAAACCCCAAGTTGCTCCCAATGCCAGGTTAGCACCTTGCATGGCAGCTCTGCTTTCATTGGTGTGTGTGTGTGTGTGTGTGTGTGTGTGTGTGTGTGTGTGTGTGTGTGTGTGTGTGTGTGTGACGCTAAAAAAGCGCAGACGGTTTAAAATTAGGAACTTAACCTAAGGGCAAGTCTTGTGATTAAGATTCAACTTTTATTGTCATTGTGCAGAGTACAGGTACAGAGCCAATGAAATGGAGTTGTTTTCTCATATCCCAACTAAGCTGGTGTCAGAGCGCAGGGTCAGCCATGAAACAGCACCCCTGGAGCAGATAGGGTCAAGGGCCTTGCTCAAGGGCCCAACAGTGGTATCTTGATGGTGCTGGGGCTTGAACCCCCGACCTATCAGTCAGCAACCACTGAGCTACCACTGGCCCTTGCTGAGCTACCACTGGCCCTAATTAGGGGCGCATGCTACACAGGGGGAAACAGAGGAAATGATTACTTACTGTACAACATACATGCAATGCAATCTATGCTCTTAAAGACAGTTAACCCAAAAATGAAAATTCTCTCATTATTTACTCACACTCATGATATCCCAGGTATGACTATGTGAACTATACCTTTAAGACTATCTTCTGTGCAATGCAAAAGATGTGCGGCATAATGTTAGCCTCAGTCACTATTCGCTTCAGTTTTCTTTGCATCAGTTTCCCATTCAAAAAAGCGAATGCTAACCGCATAACATCTCGTTTTGTGTTGCACAGAAAAAAGAAAGTCATACAAGTTTGGTACAAAACGGGAGGGTGAGTAAATGATGACGGAATGATCATTTACGGGTGAACAAACTAGCGGTTATTTGTCGATTAATCGATACTGATAGCTGTTTTTTGTTTTTTTACCACATTCAACAAATCGATTTTAAAAACTAGCCCATAAATCGGGTATTAGCTTTTTTCCAACCCTTTAGTTATCTGTATCAGCTAAATCACATTTCACATATCAACCTCCAGAACAAATCATTTCAATAAACAATTCACCCTTTTACAATTTTAAGAGTGAACAAAGACCAAAGGCGACTGAAAGGAAAGTTTAATACCATCCGTCCCCTTGTCAGTCAAGCTTTCGTTAATCGAATAAAGTCCTCTGTATAATGGCTTTGTGTTTACGGTGATGGAGGCAGCATTACGAGTGATCTTACCCTCATGCCCTCAAAGCGTGAGAGAGCTCTCAATGGTCTGAACGCTCTCAGTGTTCGGAGAGATTTGATGGCGCCCAGCTCCGAGTACTCCAGGGCATTGGCCACCAGACTGATCAGCGAGACCTACACGCATACACACATGGAAAGAGAGGTAATTAGAGGAGAAGCATATGCTCCCTCTTTGCTAAATCAACATGTCTCACTCTGTGGCTTCCCTTGAGAAAATGGCATTTTAAATGTCGAAATCATTTCCAGTTACTTGCTCACACAAATTCACACACAAAGTTCACTGTTACACTCTTACTAATGGTGCTTTAAGCATATTATTTACATGGTTCTCTGGAACAATCCATTCAGATTGGTCAATTGTGCCATCCAACGTTCTGATATTTGTGCATAATGACCGCACATCCGGTGATAAACTTATATTTCACCGGATATTGCGAGTCATCATTATGCGATCTCAACTAACCCAATTAAATAATTTAAACTCAAATCAATATTTATTTTCCTTTGCACGATTAATCATTAAAAGCTTGTGATCTCCGTTCAGATGCCCAATGTGATCTTATTCCTAAATGACAGATTCAGCTATGTATGTTTACATTCTAGTGGCATGCATTTTTCCAAGGTGGTCAAATTTCATTTTGAAATTCGCTTCAAGATGCATTTTAAGTTCTTTTTAACTTGATAAGGCATCGGAAGAACAGCGCTACTGCACGAGATGCTGAACAAACTAGGAAAAGTGGAGTGGAGTGTGGAGTGGTGGTGGTGTAGTGGTCTAAAGCACATAACTGGTAAACTTGTAATCAGAAGGTTGCTGGTTCGATCCCCACAGCCACCACCATTGTGTCCTTGAGCAATGCACTTAACTGCAGGTTGCTCCGGGGGGATTGTCCCTGTAATAAGGGCACTGTAAGTTGCTTTGGATAAAAGCATCTGCCAAATGCATAAATGTAAACGTAAAAGTAACGGCCAAAGACGTAAGTCTAGTGCAGTGGTTCCCAAACTGCAGGGTGCCACAAAATCTCTGCTCAGTTCAATATTTTAATGGCTACCGATGCTAAAAATAACTGCAGTATCAAGCTCTAACTCATTTCTGTAGCCACACAATGTTTGATTTCAGCTGGCTACTTTCAAACGCTCACATGCGTGTGTCTGCCCGTGCACTTGTGTCCTGCGTGCGTGAACAGCCGAATGCTATATTTTTTGTGAAAATGCCCCTCTTGGTGCGGTTGAAACACAGCTGTAAGAAGACGGGACAAAAATCGTATATTTCAAAATATTGGATCTGTGCGATGTGTAAATGAAGCCTAATAATCCCGCTGCTCTCTGTTATAGGCATTCTGACATCCTGAGTCAATGTAGTATTTAGTCATTTTTTGCTCCCCAATTTGGAATGCCCAATTCCCAATGCGCTCTAAGTCCTCGTGGTGGCGTAGTGACTCGCCTCAATCCGGGTGGCGGAGGACGAATCTCAGATGCCTCCTCGTCTGAGACTGTCAACCCGTGCATCTTATTGCTCATTACACGCTATTCACTGCAGCATCCACGCACAACTCACCAAGAGTAACCCACATAATAGTGACCACGAGGAGGTTACCCCATGTGACTCTACCCTCCCTAGCAACCGGGCCAATTTGGTTGCTTAGGAAACCTTGCTGGAGTCACTCAGCACACCCTGGATTCAAACTCGTGAACTCCAGGGGTGGTAGTGCATCAAAGTATTACTTTTATATAAATATAATTTTTTTTTTTTATGTTTAATTGCATTGTTTTCTCTGTTTTCTATTTAATTATTGAATTATTATTTTAAAAGTTTGATGCAAAGTTCACAAAAGAAACAATAAAGGCTACATTTTTTTAATTTAATGAGTGTATTTTTAAGTACATTTGCTTAATTATTTACCAGTGCAACACCAAGTTAACATAGAACTGTTTATTAAAATTTTCCCATCTTTTTTTTTTTTGTTTTACTTTATTTTAGCAAGTTAGAATATGAACGGGCTAAATCCTTTTTTTATGCAATTTATTTGGTAAATATATATATATATATATATATATATATATATATATATATATATTTTATTTTATTTTATTTTTTATTTTTTGTAATCTCTTGCGGATTTAGAACTTTTTGAGACATGTTTTTGATTTTCATGTTTTCACAACTTACACTTCTTACTTTTTGTTTATTGCATTTTTCAAATAGTTAAAGCAAAGAACATTTTGTCAGAAACTTTATTAAATTTCATGTTATTTTGTTTAGAAGCCTAATGTGTAAAAACAACTTGAAAGCAAAAGTCCACCCTAAAAATCTGTCATCATTTACTCACCTTCATGTTGTTCCGAACCCATATTATTTTCTTGCTTGTATAAAACACAAACAGAAATGTAAATGAAAACAGGCAGTGACCAAGAGCGGTCAAATTCCAAAAAGGGAGAAAAAAAAACTTAAAGTAGTCCACAACTTCTGCTCTTATGTTCCAATTGTATATTTTGGAAAATCTGCTCCTCCACTGCAGTTCTCAAATTTTATTTGCACTGCATTTCATTCAAATATGGCACTGGGTGACAAACCCAGCATGATGTGCTTTGACGTGCTATATTTGAACCACAGCAGAGGGGAAGATCTTAATGCCGGTTTCAGACATTTCCAGGCAAATCACAAGGACATTTAAAGAGCTTCCTTTTCATTTTTTTGAGCTTGCTAGCCCAAGTCCCTATTATGAAAAAGAGCACTCTGGTCAATAAGCAATATATCATGCTTTGTGTTACACAGAATTAAGAAATTCATATGGGTTTGGAATAATACAGGGCTTAATAAATGATGACAGAATTTTTATTTTATTGAACTATTCTTTTTGGGTCTCATTCTCTAATAATTGCGTACAATTTACAAACGTACAGTATGTGCACAGAAAAAAGGTTCTCATGCATAATTTCTGATGGATTTTATCCAAAATTGACAATAAAATTAAGTGCAAACTTTACGACGAATAATGATGTGATGAGGTTCTACACAGGTTATATGCACAAATACATGCATATGCACAGTTAGCGAATGAGACCCCTAATGTATATCAAAATGATCACCTACATCAACAATTACAAAATCCAACCAGCACCAGACGTTGGTGAAGTATTTGGCAAATCCATATGCGACCCATTTCAGCAGCATTTCAAGAATGAAGATGTACGTGAAAACTTTATCTGCATATTCCAGTAGGGTCTTTATGGTTTTCCTTGTGTCAAGGTAAATATCCTCGAATGCCTGCAAAACAAATGTTATACGTTACACCATGTAATAAAGCAGAAAACATCACTGTGGTGACTTTTTCCTGCACCATCAACATTTCATTGTCATGTTCTCACCTTGGTTCTCAGTTTGGACGATTCTGTCACAGGCTCAGCAATCATCGGATTTATTACGTTTAACCACAATATGTTTCAGTATAGTTAAAAATACAAGTCGAGTTACAATATACTATCATATGGACATTTTTTAACACCTAACCCAAACCCCTACATCTAAACCTAACCAGCAAAATAACCAACCTACAATATCAAAGATGTAACCAGCAGATACAAGTACCGTCACAATCATTTTAGCATAAAATGTCAAAAAAGCACCATAAAGTATTCCAAAAAGATTGCATATAAAGTCTGAACTTTCAAAATCATTTAAAGGGACAGTTCTCCCAAAAATGAAAATTCTCTCATCATTTACTCACCCTCATGCCATTCCAGATGTGTATGACTCTCTTCATCAGAACAAAAACAATGATTTTTAGACAAATATCTCAGGTCTGTAGGTCAATACAATGCAAGCGAAAGGTGATCAGACTTTAGTAGCTCCAAAAATAACATTATCCATGCGACTCCAGTGGTAAAATCCATATCTTCAGAAGCAATATAATAAGTGTGGGTAAGAAACAGCTCAAAAGTACTTTTTTTATGTATTTTTTTTTTACACTAAATCTCCTCTTTCACTTTTACATTTGGTGCCTATTTAGTTTCACTTTCACATTTGAAAGTGAAAGTTAAAGTGGAGATTTAGAGTAAAAACAGGCTTAATATTGTTCTGTTTCTCACCCACACCTATTGTATTGCCTCTGAAGACCACTGGTGTCTTATGGATTACTTTTATGTTTCCTTTATGTGATTTTTGGAGCTTAAAAATGTTGGCTCCCATTCACTTGCATTGTGTGGACCTACTGTACAGTGATGAGATATTCTTCTAAAAATCTTTGTTTGTGGTCAGCAGAAGAAAGAAAGTCATACACATCTGGGGTGGCATGAGGGTGAGTAAATAATGATATAATTTTCATTTTTGGGTGAACTATCCCTTTAAAATGTATATTTAGCATTGGAAAGCTCAGAAATTAGTTGAATACGGCACCAGAGTGATACTAAATAAACGGACGGCATAATATAAACAGACCGAGAGTGACATTTGGTCATAAGACTGTTGAATAAAGACATAAAGAATTACAGTGTTTCATGATTTCATAGATCATTTAGTTTCTATATGTTAGAGTGAGTTTCTGTCATTAGTCTCACTTGTCTCTTTTCCGTGGAACACAAAAGAAGATATTAGTATGTAAGCCTCAGTCACCATTCACTTTCATTGTACGAAAAAAAGAAAAGAAAAGCAAAGCGAAATGAAAGTGAATGGTGACTGAGGCTTACATATTTACTAACATCTGCATTTGTGATCCACTGAAAAAACAAAGTCATACAGGTTTGGAACAACATGACAGTGAGTAAGTGATGACAGAATTAAAAATTTTGGGCATGAACTATCTCCTTAAGGAAATAAAACCAAGAGCTATTCAATGTATTGTTGCTTTGCTGCTTAAAAAATGAACTGTAGATAAACATGTATCTCCCTCACCAGAGCGCCACTGCTTAGTATAATCATGAAGACTATGAAGGTCTCAAACCAGCTGTGCTCCACTATGTTGAAACACGCCTGTCTCAAAGTCCACCATGTTCTCCAAAAGCCCTTCTCATCATTCACCTGGCAGCATGGGAACTTCTGGATACAACCTGAAGAAGGAAATGTCACACATGTGCTTTTTAAATATATTCAAAATTCTTTGACATCAATCAATTTTCACTTACCGTGGTAATGTCATGGATTATTTTAAAGACATGTACTATGGTATTACCATGATGTTCTTTGAATTACCTTGATGTCCCATGTAAATACCAAAGTATATCACAAAGTACCATGGTATTACCATGGTCCCACCACAGAACATCCTTATATCAATTTGTCATTTATTACGTAAGGGATGATGTACAGTCATTATCACAAAATAAACCCCAGCAGAGGTGGTCAGGACCCTAATGTGGAGCAGACGGATCTTATTTCGCCCTTATTTTGCAATAATGCAAATTTCCTGCTTGTTACACTGCTAATTACCAACTTATAACAGCTACAACAGTAAATAACAAATGATAAATAATAATAATAATACATTGGAAGATATTATTACATTTAATATTTCGTATAAGACTAAAAGTATTTACAGTACACGGAAGCGAAGAGTACTAATCACAAGCTCGGATTTTTCCGGCATGCATGTTTTTGAATGGGAATATGGGTGGCCTTTACCTACTGGGTCGTATACGTGGTAGTTTTGTGTACTTTTTATTATTGGACAAATGTGAAGGCTATCTGTAAATGCTGATTTTTAAATTCACCGGTCGAGCTTTTGAGAGACGAGCATTCATGAACTTCTTTTAGCATCATTTCCATGATGAGCAAGTCCCTCACACCTAAGCTCCCAGAGCGGGGTAACGTTAGTTTTAGGTTTGATAGAGTTCTCTGCCGGCACAGATTTTGCACACTTGGCTTGATGTTATGGTATATAAATATAAATGGTATATAACTATAATATACAGACATAAAACACTGCACTCAGAACTGTCAGCTGGTGTGGCTGCAGTATAATGACTGAAAATGCTCCGATGTGCTTTCATTGCTTAGCGTACTTCAGGGGCCATCTGAAAATCCCACTCACTATTAAACATGGGCGGTGTCCAATTTCATTCATTCAGTCCATTCAGCTGACGTGCAACATAAACATGAAACATTAAAAGGACACGTATATATTACAAATGTTGCAGTATGTTGCCAGTTAATAGACGGACATACCACAGATGAGATGTTTACAGTAAGTCCAATAATAAGTGCAGTATTAGATTATTTTTGAGAAATATTTAAATAAAAAAATTCACCAAAATATTGTTTCACATTCTAAAGGTTGTTGTAAGCGCCCAGTGGATAGACTGATTCATGACAAGTGAGATTATTACAGTAAATCCAATAATATGAGGACAGTATTATGTTATTTTAGGATAAACGTCAACAAAATTCCTGAAAATTGTATTTTCATATTGCAAAGTTTATAGTACCTTCCCAGTGTATATACTGACTATGTAAAAAATCTCACCTGTAGAAAGTCAGTATATCTACTGGGAACTAAATACAACCTTTGGAATGGGAAAATGATATTTTGGTGAATTTTAGTTCATTAAATTATAAAATAAGTGACGTTTTAGTTGTGGGTGGATTCCATTACGCACCACAGGCGAATATCCAACGAATACAGAACCTAAAACTAACATTTACCCTGCAGTTACAATGTAAGGCTGTGTCTTTACAATGTAGGCATCTGCTTCAATAGTCTTTTGAATGTATGGTTATTTTCGCAATCTCATTTAAAACCACGCCTTTTCAAACCGGAGCAACGTCAAAGGCAGCATGTTTATGTTGGGTGCTGTCTGATAAATCTCTCTTGATGAGAGAGATAAATGGATTGGAGAATAAATGGAAAATAATGTAATATTAACTGAGATTAATTTAGGGCGGCATAGTGGTGCAGCGGTTAGCACTGTCGCCTCACAGCAAGAAGGTTGTGGGTTCAAACCCTGGTTACCCCGGCCTTTCTGTGTGGAGTTTGCATGTTGTCTGCGTGGGTTCACTCCGGGTGCTCCGGCTTCCTCCCACCATCCAAAGACATGCAGGCTAGGTTAACTGATGTCTCCAAAATTGTCCTGGTGTGAGTGTGAGTGAGTGGTTGTCTGTCTATGTGTGGCCCTGCGATGGACTGGCGAACTGTCCAGGGTGTACCCCGCCTTTTGCCCAATGTTAGCTGAGATAGGCTCCAGCCCTATCCCCCAGGATAAGCGGTTGTCCATGGATGGATGGATGGAGATTAATTTATTTGAGCAATTAAAAATCAGAGAACTTTTATTCTGTCTCACAGCATTGAGGTAGACGACGGTGCAGGTCGACCAATCAGAAGAAAGGGGCGTTTCAGGTCCACCCATATGTGCGAATCAAATATTCAAGCCATTTATTAGTGAAATCAAATAATCAAAACACACGGTGTCCCGTGGGGTCCGTGTATCTTTTGGTCATTCGATTTTCCATTTAGAATCGGGTATTAAAAAACAAAAAACAAGTGGCTATTTGATTTTTGTTTTAAAATACAAAAATTTAAATACAAAGCGTTTCTCTTTTTCAGCGTCAAAAAGGGATGAGTGATATTTAGTTTCATTTTCTCTTTCGGATAACAAAAAATAAAATTACTTTAAAACAGAAACGAAAAAAGACCGGATGTGGTCATTTACGTGACAAGAGCGCCAATGAGGACGGAGCTGTGTAGAAAAAAATGCATTCACCTATGCTGCAGCGCTAATAAAGTTAGTGGAGATGATGTCTAACTTTAGCGGACAGTCTGTGTGATTTCTGTGGATGACAGGCCTTGTTTTGCCATGTCTAAAATCATAACTGAGTGAGGTTCTAAAGACATTTTATTCTGGGCTAAAGCAACACCGGCACCCTGTCAAATTTGGCGCTCTTGTCACGTAAATGACCACATCTGGTCTCGGAATATGAACAAATGGGCCTTTTTTCATTTCTGTTTTAAAGTCATTTTATTTTTTGTTATCCGAAATAGAAAATGAAACTCAAATTATTTTTTAAATATCACTCATCAGTTTTTGACACTGAAAAAGAGAAACGCTTTGTATTTTAATTGTAATTTTTATATTTTAAAACAATACCCGATTCTAAAAGGAAAATCGAATGACCAAAAGATACACGGACCTTGTAGCTATTTTTCCAATTTCCTATTTTTAACTTGAGCATTACATCGAAATTACTTAAAGTCATTATTTGTTTTTTAATATTGGTTTTGTAAACTAATAATGAAATAAGTCGTTTTTTGTTTTTCCAATTTTGAATTCCTAATTGAATACGAAATTAATGAAAGACTGAACGCAGATTGGCATGAAATACTGATTTGAGTTAAAGTGATTTTTTTATCTGACTCACAATACAAGGATGACCATTGAAATATCACCTTATCTTACCATTATTCAGCATTTTTTTTCCGCTGGACCAGAATCGAGTATACCAGAGAGACATCTAATAATTTATCTTATGTTTTCTACTGACAGTTCCCAGAGGGAATTTTGTCTCAGACAAATGGGGGGCCTTAGAGGCAAAGATGTTGAGGACTACAGCTTTTAAGTCTCATTATATGGTAAATGGTCTGCACTTATATATAGCCTTTTTAACCTTAGTGGTATTCAAAGTGCTTTATACTGCATCTCATTCACCCATTCATACACACATTCACGCACCAATGACGGCAGAGCTGCCATGCAAGAGCTGCCTATCCTTCTAGGATTCGTGATTCATGAAGTGTTCATTAATATGGTCCCCATTGGCTCTTCATCTGCTTATGCATCTGGAATGATCCCAAGTGGATGAAACCAGTAACGTTAGCCTTATAAGCAGCGCTAGTGGTCATTCTAAAACAAGCTGTGACTTTTAATGCAACTTTTTAAGACTTTCACATCATTTATCTGACAGAATAAGTGAATCCTGCCATGCAAGGCGCTAGCCTGCCATTGGGAGCAACTTGGGGTTCAGTGTCTTGCTCAAGGACACTGCGGCATGTGGAGTCATGTGCGCCGGGAATCAAACCACCAACCCTGTGATTAGTGGCCGACCCGCTCTACCACCTGAGCCACAGCCACCCTTATGCAGGGATGGACTGTAATCTGGCATACCGGGAATTTTCCCAGTGGGCCAACACACTTTTGGGCTGATCAGGGGCGTAATGGCCATCGGGAGAACCGAGCGGGCTGGTGGTTCGGCTGCGAAACGTGCCAGTTGCCATGTAAAATCCCAGGCCGATTTCTCTTCCCAGTCCAGCCCTGCCCCTATGTAATGGATTTTGTTGCACAGATTCATCTTTATTCGTTGTATCACTCGGACACCTCACCTTGTGTGAAACAGGCTTCTGGCTCTGTGGACTCCTCCATCTCAAAGTCCAGTGTGTCTTTACCATTTTTAGCATGTCCAAAGAGATCCACCGTACTGCCCTCAGATGAGCTGGGATCCATGTCAGCCAGCTTCTGCAACAGCAGCACAGATGCACGAGGTTACTATGGCAAAGTCTAAGAACGCGGTATTCAAAGTCAATCATTTCAGCTGAGCCAATCTGCCAGGCAGAGAATTGACCTCAAAAGCATGGATGTTCTGTTGGTATCCTTCTAGGATTCGTGATTCATGAAGTGTTCATTAATATGGTCCCCACTGGCTCTTCATCTGCTTATGCATCTGGAATGATCCCAAGTGGATGAAACCAGTAACGATAGCCTTATAAGCAGCGCTAGCGGTCATTCTAAAACAAACTGTGACTTTTTATTAAATTATTTAAGATTTTTACATAATTTGTCTGGTGAAGAATGAAGGGAGAGTGGAGTGTTACAGTATATAGAGGAGCTGACTGACAAGGTGATTGGAGGCAAGTGCGGGTGATCGGTATTCGGGGGAGTGGGACGGTCGAGTGTTTGTGGCGGGAAGGTCAGGGGGATCCGTGAGAGTATTAAGAAAGAAAACAGGGTGAATTTTGATTTCATGTTAACTTTAACAGCACATCACTTCTATGCACTTTCTCAGAAATTACACAGAATAAATTTGGTTAGAATTTCTAACCAAATTTCTAAATTTGCCTTAGTCAATTTCTATTCTAATGCAGCACTGAATCAAGGTTGTGCAGGTGGTCAAAAGCTTTGTTTAGCCCATGCAGGACCTTTTCTGTCTAATGTCATTTAAATAGTTATCGATGCTACGGAGGCCACAGCATTTGGTTTGATGTGTAGTAGTACCTTGTTTTCTCAAATTCATGGAATTTACTGCTTACGCTTATTTGTGGGAAATCAATTTTACTGTATAAGTAGCTTGCAGCCTTTGAGACTGAGTATTGAGTCATTTTTACCGATTCCAATGTTTTTTCATTGTTTTAATATGCGGCAACCAGCCTTTCCCTCTTATTGCATCCAATTCACGCTCCAATTTCAATCTCAGGCTACGTCAACACTAATATGGTTTCGTTTGAAAACGCTTTTTTAGTTTCCTAACATCATCGTCTTTTCAAAATATGCCGCACTAAATAGCATTTTCGAAAGTCTCAGTTTTCGGTCAATGAAAATGCTGTTCCAGTGTGGATGAGAGGTGTAATCGTAGCAAAACCAATGCATTTTCAAGCCTCAGATTTAACATCCTTGCATTAGCCATGGCACTTTACATTCAGTGTGTCATTGCACAATCACTAAATACCGGTGTATGAATGTCCAAGTTCTTCAGAACAATGTTTTGTCAGCGTTTGCAGAAAAATACAGATGTTCAAGAACCTTTAGAATTAATTTGAAATTCAATTGGTTCTAGCATTTCGTTAAAAATAACTGGTTCTGAAGATCTGCTTCATTCCTAAAGCTGTGGATCATCCTTTTATTCTCATTGACCTTTTTTCCAATTTATTTTCAATCGCCTTCCACTCCTAATTCATCTACAAACAAATAGCAAAAAAAAAAAAAAGTTTATCCAATCAGAATTTATTCCTCGATGCTTACAAGCAAAGTGAGACAAGTTTTTTCAAATCGCATGCCTGAAGCAGCGAGTGAGTCTGAGCTCTAGGATGTTAGGACTCCCTCAACAATGCAAATGAATGGGCATCTAAAGTCAGATTGTCAGATTCATCAGCCAATCAGATTGATTTATTTGATCTTGGTGGGTGTGGTCTTTAGGATATGGCCCAGTCCAGGCCTTCTAGCTGGCCTTGAGTGATGCAATCACACTTTAAAGCTGCGTTCACACTGCCAGCGACATGCAGCGACAAAACGAACATTCACTTCCGGCGACTTCCGGCAACACAAACGATGGTGACCGTTGGCGACCGGATGTGGGCGTGTCCAGCGATGCGACAAATTTAAGAAATGTTTAACTTAATGCAAATGATGAGCGACTTTCGGGAGCGACAGCCAATATGAGAGAAGATGGTAGAGCTCACATGATCCTAATATTTGAATAATAAAATTAATTGTAATGAAACAGTGCTGTTTAGACTCTCCATACACACCACTAGCGACCTAACCGCCAGCCACTGGCGACATGCAGCGACAAAGTAGCTGGCAGTGTGAGCGCAGCTTAAGTGATGTATGTAATTTGAAAGCGTAGAGTGCGAGATCTTGCTGACGAATCGGCTGTCATCACTGCCTCATCACCATTGTAAAAGTAACCGTGTATCCTGACAAAACAAAATTTATTGCAAGCAAAATTTTAATTGCAAATATTATTAGAGAGCTTTTTCTTGGTATTAGACCTCCTTGGTTCTGGCTTTCGTGCATAGACGTGTTATTAAAATGTCAATTGTATTATTAGTTGACTGCCATGTAATGTATAATGTATGGCATACGGTGTCTTATTTATGAAACTGTGCACTGAAGGCCTAGACTTAAATGCACGGGCCGCACTGTAACTGTATGACTGCAGATGAAACTTATGACATTGGTGATATGGCAGGATATGTAGTGCACAAATGGCAAAAAAAAATCCATAATGAAGAAATATCCTCTTTTTCATAAATGAAAGAACAGGCTTCATTGCTGTGGTAATGTATTTGAAAAAGGTTTACTGGTCCTCCTCTTATTGTACACTTGATAGCGTCTCATAAATGCTGCAATGACAGACCAGGTAAAGAGGTAAGACTCAAAAAACTTGAATTATGTGTATTTTGTTAACCCTTATTCCTGGAGATCGACGATATACCAAATGGTAGAAATATATATATATATATATATATATATATATATATATATTCTTTTTCAGCATCTTGTGCAGGAGGGATGCGTTTCAGAGATCGTGTCAAATTATAAAATATAAAAAAAATCTGTCTCAAGACACCTGCGATCTAAAGTATTTGAGGCAATTCGTTTTGGGACAATCAAGTCATTTTTAGTAGTATCGTACTTTTCACTAAACGTACGGTTTCATACAGCTTTACAGAAACTTCATATAAAAGGAACAGCGGTATATGATCCGAGTATAGAAGATTTTGTGCCAACACTACAGACCACCACCTCCCCATTTCCTGGCAAAAAAGCAAATGAGCACGTTATCTTAACGGCTAAAATCTACACTCAGCCTCAAATGGCACATAATGAGATCTAAAGACTAATATTTCACCGTTTCCCTGACTGCTCTTCCTTGAAGTCCACATAAGTGTTGATGTAATCCACAATGCTCTTATGGGAATTAAACTGACCAGAGAGGTTCAGAACTTGTCCAGAATTTACGGCACTAAGAAAACCACTTTTCTACACAGTAGATGTTTGATTACTTGGTCAAAACATATACGTAATTTCCAGTTTTCAATGCTCTCTCTTTCCACACTGACAGCTACTCTCAGATGTTGCATGAGAAAGTCTCTCGACGTGACACTTACTGTACATCATTACTGTTGCCACCGGATATTGACTACTCTGTCTGAACTAATGGATCAGATTTCATCGCTTACGAAATTACATTGTGATCAGTCAGTCCCAAAGATCAGATTCGAAAAATAAATCTGATTTATGTTTATTGTGAAAAAAGCCAAAATGACCCAAGTGTGCAACTGCAGTAGTCTCAGACTCATAACTACCATGACTGGTCAAGATTTCATTGGTAAAGTTTGTTACTTTCAAAGATCCCGATGTTTAAAAAACTGACTCCAACTTCACCATCTTACCTCTTTATCTTCATCTAGGTCTGATGAAAGGCTGCTAAAATCCTCTGTGTTAAGGCACTCAAAATCAGACTCTTCTTCAGCAATTGGGACACTGATGGTCAGGCTTGGGTTGCTGATGAAATTCTCACAGTTTTTATCCACCCCGGCCATTCCCCCGGGGTCTTTAAAGAGCTCTAATGCTGTGTGGTTGGGGTTGTCTTTTATTTCGTAGATGTTCAACGATTGCATGTTCCCATCTCTAGTTTTACTTTTCTTCTTCCATCTTAAACAGCTGCTTCGGAAAAAACTTTGCAGACAGTCCTTAACGAAGGCAAAGCCTTTCTTGATACGACCAACAGCGATCTGCAGGTTGTTCTTCTCGCCTTCGTCGTCAGTGGCCGCGAGGTTGTCAGCACTGAAGGAGCTGAGCAGCAAAGCGAGGAACAGGTTCAGAACCTAAAAGAAACATTAAATATGAAGAAACCAACAACTGGCGCAGCGTAAATTTATGCAACAGAAAAAAAGCATTTGTTTAGTGGCAAGTAACCTATGAAGCATTCTTTCAATCTTCTCAGTTATGTATTATTTAGAGGTGAAGTGTGTAATGTCTGTGCCACTAGTGGAACCAAATGCAATGGACTTAACATTTGCATTGCAAATTACATAATAATATGAAAAGTGATGATATAAACTCTAAAACTATTGATTTAAAGTTGTTGATTATAAGCGAAGAATCAATATATTTCAATAATATTGCAAAGTATTCAGATATACACAAATATATTAGTAATTTGAGAGTGTAGGGAGACAGGCCAGTTTTATTAACATTGATGGGAGCTCTAAGCGCCCAACCATAACGGATGTAGAAAGGAAGCCCCACCTTACAGGTAAAAGAGCCAATCGCCTTTTAGATACAGACATCGCCTGTCAATCAACTCAAGAACGTGCATGAGCATTAGCTATACAAGCTGGGAAATTGCATTCCAGTGTTGTCAAATGTTATTGTCGACTTGGTTGCATTAGTCACAGTATGACATGGGAGTCGGCGGTTGCTGTAGAGTTCTTTTAGCATGCTTTGTTGGCCACAAATTTTCTGATTGGTGCAACTTAACGTTCAAGATCATGTGTATTGTAGCTCTTCACCAGATATTCCACTATTAAACACAAAGTTTGACAATGAAGTTGTAATAACATGGACTGATGGCTTCAGTGGAAACATAAAGCATCAATTAACAACCTCTGAGCTCACGGTTGGTCTGTCTTTAACGTTTTTTAGTAATCGTTAAAGATTAATTGGCCTATGTGATTGGTGTATGTGATTTTTACTTGGGAAACCAAACTGTTACACTCTAAAGGCATAATTCATGAAAAAGGCAAATTCGTACAAAATTTGTCACATTCAATTTAATGTAAAGAATGGTTTTGCAAACAATTTACACAGAAATGTGTTCTTCTCATGCCCATGAATGAGGCCCAATATTAATATTTGACCATTCAAACAACGGCACAGTTGAAAGCGCCAACAAGTTTAACCGTTTCGGGGGAAAAACAACCTACAAATTGCTGACTTATACTTCTCTGTACATTAAACTGGCATAAAAGGGAGTATTTTAAAGTTGAACAGATTGCACATATCATCTTGAAGAATCAAGTTTGATGTATTATAGATGACCAAACTTGCAAAAACTTATAAATACACTCCTGGGCAAAATAAATAAATAAATAAATAAATAAAATAAAAATGGGCCAAGCCCAAAATGGCAAAACATTAAGCTTTTATGGTCTTAACCACAAATCATTGGTCAGGAAAAGTGACTTGGTATGGGATAGTTTTTCTTTAAATATTTAAGCCTTGTGGGTAAATTTGCAGACAGCTTTTTACAGAAAGTAGAGTCGATGTTGTTCCATTCACTGTTGATGGCTTCAAACAGTTGATGAGCCCAAATATTCTCTCTAGGGTTCAAATTTGGACTCTGACCAGGCCAAAACATGAGCCTGATAGACTTGTCCTCAAGACACTTCTTGGTGGTCTTTGCAGAGTGGGCATGAGCATTGTCTCGTTAAAAAAATACATCTTATCATTCCTTTAAAAAAAAAAAAAAAAAACACTTTTCACAACTGTGTGAAGCAAGCCTTTCTGCTATATTCTCCTGTACTCAAATCATTCGTTGACTTTTCACGGTGAAGCAGCTCACCAGTACCAGCAGCTGAAAAGGCTCCCAACACCATGACACTTCTTCCTCCATGCTTCACTGTGGTAGAGATGCATTCACTATTGTAATTCTCAGCAGATCTTCGAAGACACCTCTCTGGAGCATCACCATGCAACTCAAATCGTGATCCGCTGAACCACTCTGAATCAATCTTTCCAAATTCTGCCAAAAACTTCATTCTGTCTTTGATGTTTTTCTGAGACAACAATGGCTTTTTAACACATCTTCTTGACACAAATCCTGCATTAGATAACCTTCAGGTTATTTTTCTTCTCGAAACAGTCTTGTTTTCTGAGGTCTTGAATTATGATGTCAGTATTTATAGGCTTTTTTTCCTGTCTTTGAGATTTCAGTAGGTGGTCATTCCTGCATGAAGAGTCTTTGGGCCTTCCAGATCCTTTCTTTCTGGCATCATCACCTGTTGTTTCAAAGCGTTGATCTATTCTCTTAATAGCTGATAAAGAAATGGGGATTTTCTCTACCTTTAGGGTCTTGTAATCTTCAGAATAGCTACAGTTGGCCAAAAGCAGACCAGCTATGAGGTTTTTGACGGCAAACCATGCATGATATTTAGCTTTTTTTGGAGCCGATTGACTCATTTCTCACAACGCTGCATATAAATCTCTTCCCGTTCTATCACTCCTGGTTCCATTTATGAACTTGTTATCAGGCCTTTGAACTAATGACTAATCTTTTAAGAAAAAAATATTTTTGGAAAATGTTGTACACCCAGACATGTGTTTTATATCAAATTTTATATCAAACATTTGAATCAGTATCATGATTTTACCTTTGCATACAAGAAGGCTGTATAAGTTAATTTCCCTGTTCCCAGCATTTTCCCACACAGTTTACTGCAGCAAACGTTAATGAGCAAATTGTGGCACAGAAGTGAACCAGGAGTGCATTTGTGCATTTTTTAACCTTAGAGGTTACCAAAGCGCTTTACACTGTGTCCCAGTCACCCATTTACACTCATACACCAATGGCGGCAGAGCTGCCATGCAAGGTACTAGCCTGCCATTGGGAGCAACTTGGGGTTCGGTGTCTTTCCCAAGGACACTTCGGCATGTGGAGCCATGTGGGCTGGGAATCGACCCGCCAACCCTGCGATTGGCTGCCGACCCGCTCTACCACCTGAGCCACAGCCGCCCAATGATTTGTTGTGGAGACCATTAATGAGGCTTAATGTTTTGATATTTTGTACATAAATAAATAAATTAGTCCTACCTTCAATAAGTCAACAATTAGTCCAATTTTTGCAATTAATTTACTACTTTACTAATTTCTATAATTATTACACATTTGTATTTTTACATCTACTTTTATCTGTATTTATTATTTAAACATACTGTATTCATTTCCGTATTTTTTTATTCTTACAGTGATTTATTTATTGTTTAGTTGAATTATGCATTCTATGAATGATCAACCAATAAAGATAAACTGACCACCCCCTCATTATCATAATAATGGAGGAAGTGCAGGAACAAATAAATAAGTCCTAAAATAATATAAGATCTCATTTGGGAAAAATGAGAGTTGAATGATGATTGACGAGAATAATATTTCTGAAATAACACACACGTACATTTTGTCATTCATGCTCATTCCTAGAAATAGACAATACATACCACCAGATTCCCAATCACCATGACCATGAGGAAGACTATCAAGCACATGGGCTGTCCCGCCACTTGCATACAGTCCCACATGGTCTCGATCCACTCCCCACACAACACCCTGAAGACAATGAGGAACGAGTGGAAGAAGTCGTTCATGTGCCAGCGAGGAAGAGTGCATTCTTCAGAAATCTTGCACACGCAGTCGCGGTAGTTCTTTCCAAACAGCTGCATGCCCACCACCGCAAAGATGAAGACGATGATGGCTAGCACCAATGTCAGGTTGCTCAAGGCTCCCAGTGAGTTGCCTATGATCTTGATTAGCATGTTTAAAGTCGGCCAGGACTTAGCTAGTTTGAAGACTCTCAACTGTGACAATAAACAACATAAAGAATGATTTAGCATCATCCAAGAATTACATTTATCTCTGTACAAAAAACAAACTGGAAATACCCCAAATGAGAGGCAATGTGGATGTGACGGATGAAAGCAGGATACTCTTACCAATCGGCATGGCCTAAGGAAACCCATTCCAGACAACACGTTTGTCAAACAAAGCTCTAGCAGACTAAGAGTGACAATGATGCTGTCGAAGATATTCCAGCCTTCCTGAAAATAAGTATACGGGTCTAAAGCAATGATTTTTAAAATCATTTCTGCGGTAAAGATTCCGATGAAAACCTGCAAGTAAAGAGAAAACACTTTTAACAGTATGAACTTTTATTAAAACTAGGGATCTCAGTCAATTCAAATTTTACTACTACATTTTTCTTTCAAATGCTGCTTAAAATGTGCTTACCACATTGCCGTACGAAAGCATTTTGGAAAAGTCGTCATCCATGGGATGATATTCCATGGCCATGAATACTGTGTTTATCACAATGCAAATGGTGATGAACAGGTCAGAAAACGGGTCCATGACAATCATGTGGACAATCTTCTTTATCCTCAGCCACGCAGGACAACAATCCCAGATTAGATAATTTTCGGCAAAATCGAACCAGCAATCCACACACTTCTGTTTCCAAATTTCAGTCACTGTTGTGTTTAAAAAAAAGATGTAAACAACTATTTGAAAGCTGGATGTTTTATTTCAAATTCTGTTAGCAATTTTAAAAGTATGTACATGTCTGTACAATGTGTATCTTAAATAAAAATGAAAATTCTGACATTATTTATGCACCCTAATGTTGTTCCAACCTGACTTGCTGTTGCTCTTTAAGGGGAACACTAAAGGAGAAATCTTAGACATATCTAATCTTTCAATTTAATGACAGTTTATGTCTGTCAAGGTCCTAAAAAATGGACAAACACAATCACTGAAGTTGCGAAATATGCACGAAACAATTGCGTTTTGCCATCAAAAAGAGTTTCAGTGAATACTGACTTACATTTCTGTACGTTTGTCATACACGATTGGAGAAAGGTGCCATCCGTTGTTCCTGGCAGGCTTGTGAAATGTACGTGAACATGAAAACATTTTTGCAATTCAAAATGTACGTGCTGCATGACATGTTTGGCTGCAGTTATCCGGTGAAATGTCCAGCTGGGGGCGCCAACAGCGAGTAAGACGGTGTCATACGAGGTTTTAAGGTGAACTCAAATGAACGTTTTAATAATTAAGACATATCTCCCTAGTCTAAAACTTTAGCCTGAACCTAACCAACAGGGTTTTAAAATGTACATGAGACGTTATAAAAGACATCATTACCTAATCACTACCTAAACCTATCCGATAGTTTTATAAAATGCAGGAGCGAAATGAAAAGCACATTTTCTGAAGCAACCACGTCATTGCGTGTTGCTTCTATGACTCAAAGTCAAAGTCCATCGCTCTATGAGGTGAGCTACCATGCAAGACGTTCACTTAAGTGTATATATGTAGGTGGGTCTGTAATACAAGCGTTAAATTGTATAGTTTTCAAAAGATGTGTAAGATTAAAAGTGTGTCGATATCATAAAATAGCAGAGTCTGAGAAATAGTAACATATAGACTATTTGAGTAGTAAATAATGACAGAAGATTCATTTTAGGTGAAATACTCTTTAAAAGTACATTCACATATAGTGATTAAGTCAACAGACATCCCTCACATTTAGTTTCTAATGTTTTAATGAGCGTTGACGGATTACTTACTGTCAGTTGGGTTGTTGCTGACACTCACTACACTCAGAGCTCGCTGTCTCGCTGATTGGTTTTGTAGAAAAGCCACTGAGAAACGTGAATCACAACGTCCTCTGAACTCTTCATCTGTGTCACCCTGTAAAACACATGTCCAATAAACGGCAACCACCTCAGTTTAATTGTGTCAGCACAAATGTCAATGTGTGTGGTCAACAAGTTAACAATGTATGCCATTAAAGAAACAGTTCAGGCAAAATTGATAATTCTCTCTCATCATTTACTCACCCTGATGCTGTCTCAAACTTGTATGAATTTCTTGGTCCATTTCTCACCCAAAATTGATTATAATGCTTTAGAAGAAATGGATTAAACCACTCAAGTTTATGGATTACCTTTATGCTGACTTTATGTCTTTTTTGGAGCTCGAAAGTGCTGGATCCCATTGACTTGAATTGTATGGCCCAAAACACCTAAAATCTTCATCAAAATATATTTATTTGTGTTTTTTTTTTGTGTGTGTTTGAGACGGCATAAAATTAGTAGATAAAAATAAGAGAATTATCATTTTAGGGTGAGCTATTTCTTAAATGATTAGTTGGGTTTGTGCTCTTGCATTTTCATTTATAAAGTACCTTCTTTGCAAACAATGTATGGTGTAAATAACATTTTTGCATACTGTTTGAAGGAGAGCATTGCACAAAATGTGGAATAACATGCTTTTCAATACATGCCTTAACATGCTTTTCAACACAATGCTGAAAATAAAATTGTCTTCTTTTGTCTGATTAACCGATCTATTCATCAATTTAAATAATAAACAGATTCAAGTTCTTAGATGCAGCACTATTAAAATCCACATTTGTATAATTTTAGTGTTATTATATCTTCCTAGCAAAATGTATTGTTTGTGGACTAGTGAAATAACTATTTATGAGCAGGCCCAAATAATCTTTGCCTGCACAACATCGTAAAAATCTGCAAATTGTAATAGTCATTATTTGCTTAGCTACCAATAAACATGTAGTACTCTCAGCTTTATATTTTGTTTTATTATTTATTTATTTTTTGCCAAGTTTAAATCCATCCCATATAATTTATCAGATTTTTACCCAAAATTAGCTCAGAATATTTGAAAAAGGTATGCGGATTCTGCATGGGCTTTGTTATGTGAGAATGTCTGAAATACCATGCTGGAAAATCCAACTTAAGATGATAACTGTGTTTTGGAACATTGTAGCTGGTTTATAGTTGGCCAAACTAGTCATTCTCTGGTCAAAGCTGGCAATTTAGCAACAAACCATCTATCACCTTAAGGTGGCCAATAAACTCTACAAAATCTAATAACCATCTTGGATCAGTTAATAATCTGCTTGAATAAAATAATTACGACAGCTAATAACTAGCTTGGGTCAGCTAATAATCAGCTTGAATAAGCTAATAACCAAATCGAATAAGCTAATAACAAAGTTGAATAAGTTAGTCAGCTTAAATATGCTAAAGCTTAAATATGCTAAAAAAAACAAAACAAGTTTGGATCAACTAATAACTATCTAGGACAAGCTAATAACCAGTTTAAATAAGATAATAACCAGCTTGAATAAGATATTAACCAACTTAGGTCAGTTTATAACCATCTTGGGTCAGCTAGTAATCAGCCTGAATAAGCTAATAACCAGCTCAAATAATAACCAGCTCAAATAATAACCAGCTCGAATTAGCGAATAACCATCTTAGGTCAGCTAATAAACATCTTGTGTTAGCTAATAATCTGTTTTAACAAGCTAATAACCAGCTGGAAGATGCTAATATCCATCTTGGGTCAACAAATAGGCCTAACCACCTTAAATAAGCTAACAACCAATTTAGGTCAGTTATGCTAATAAGCTAATAACTAGTGTGAATAAACTAATAAACAACGTATATTATAGCTAATAAACAAGTAGTTAGTTATCTACTATCTTGAAAGAGCTAATAGCCAGCTTGGATTAGCTAATAACCAGCTTGAAATGGCTAATAACCAAAGTTGGTCAGCTAATTACTAGCTTGAATATGCTAAAAACCAGCTTGGATCAACTAATAAAAAGCTTGAATCAGTATATAACCATCTTTAATCTGCTAATAAGCAGTTTAAATAAGATAATAACCAGCTTGAATAAGATATTAACCAACTTAAGTCAGTTTATAACCATCTTGGGTCAGCTAGTAATCAGCCTGAATAAGCTAATAACCAGCTCAAATAATAACCAGCTTGAATTAGCGAATAACCATCTTAGGTCAGCTAATAAACAACTTGTGTTAGCTAATAATCTGTTTTAACAAGCTAATAACCAGCTGGAAGATGCTAATATTCAATTTAGGCCAGCTAATAACCAGCTAGGATTAGCTAATTACCATCTTGGGTCAACAAATAACCACCTTAAATAAGCTAACAACCAATTTAGGTCAGTTCATAACCAGCTCAAATATGCTAATAAGCTAACAACTTGTGTGAATAAACTAATAAACAACATATATTATGGCTAATAAACAAGTAGTTAGTTATTGAATGAGCTAATAGCCAGCTTGGATTAGCTAATAACCAGCTTGAAATGGCTAATAACCAAAGTTGGTCAGCTAATTACTAGCTTGAATATGCTAAAAACCAGCTTGGATCAACTAATAAAAAGCTTGAATCAGCATATAACCATCTTTAATCTGCTAATAACCAGCCTGGACCAGATAATAACCAATTTGGTAATTAACTGGTCCAGCATCTTTAAAAATATTTCCAGTTTAAGGTGGATTTTTCCAGCAGAACATATTTATAAAACTGCAAAATAAAGTCAACCAGCTCAAAACGCAAGCATCACAAGCTTCACATCAAAACCACAATGACAGGACAAATGGTACGTCACAGGGCAAGCAAAGTTTGGGGCACCAAAGTTAATTCCCTTACACAAGAATCGGCAAACATGGTTTTTTTTCTGGACACCTGCGGCGTTAATACTCCTGAGGGCGAGTTGGGTGTAGAAGCTCCGCCCGCCACCATCACCAGGCCAGAGCTGTCAGCCACGTAGCGCACTTTTCCGTTAGAGGGCAGCAGTAAGCGTGGCGTCAGGCTGCCTCTGCTAACGTTGCTGTAGAGACGTTCGGTACGACAAGGTACAAACAGGGAGTCTTTCCGACTGCCTGTCTCCTCACACAAGCTTTGCTCGTCGTCAGCATAGTTGTTTTCGGAATGCACACGGCCGCGGAAGCTGAAGATGCTAGTTTTGCTGTCCCGACGGGGGGTAAGGAGAGAACCCTGGAAGCTCAGGGGAGACTGGAGAGAAAAATAGGCCTCAAGTTCAGCTTTTCACACACATGTACAAAGACCCTGTTCACACTTGTTATTAACATCTAATTTGGATTATCAGATCTGTTAACAGTGATCTGTCTCAGCTGACCACTTGTGAGCATATCACCCAAAATAGATTTTAACACCAGGTGTAAACAGGGACAAAAATTTAAGGCATGACAAACCGATGAAAGCCTTTGCCGGTAAAGCTTGGAGCTGAATAGAAATGGCTGGACAGAACATAAGTGGCAGAGGCCATGAAAGTGATGAAGATGAAAAAGATGTTGATGGTTTGAATGAATATGATAAATTGCAGTATGAAAATGAGGAGATAACGAGAGAGGAGGATTATAAAATAAAACAAAAAAAATAAAAATGCTGACAAAAAAAAGCATTTCCAAAGAAAGGGAATGAAAACAAATCCACAGAATTGCTATAAACAAGAAAAAGCACTGGGAATTATGATTATAAGGATGTTCAAATAAAAGAGAAGAAGCTGAGCAGATGAAGCTCACCCGTCCATCCATTCACCCATACACCCATGTATGTAATGCAATGGCTTACCAACAACTCCATCGCAACCACAAAGCAACCTTCAAATCTTCAAATACCTGTATAACCTTAAAACCTTTAAACGTCAAGCTTTTAAACTTATTTTAAGCTTTCATGCAAGTAACTGTCAGACCAAAACCAACAATGTGGATTTACTTTCCTTTTCTTGTCTAAAAATGAAAGACATTAAAACAAAAAAATGCCTGGATTGTGAACAAGTAAATAAGACTCCTTTACGACTATGACAAGCATTAAATGTCAATATCACACAGCACACAAGGTATTTCTGACCTGTTGTGGCGATGTGCAAGTCCTCTTAAATGAGTGCAGGTTGTTTCGGAAACTGTTCTTTCTAACGCTTGAATTTTCATCTTTCTCGCCTTCTCCCTGACGTTGTCTCTTCTTTCTGCGGTTGCGTCTTTCTTTGGCACTTTTGGAGCTGAGTTTGGAAGCGTCAGAAGAGCTGTCCGTCATACCTCCACTGAGCTCATCACACTTTGTCGCTGCGGCCTGTCAATCAATCAATCAATCAATCACATACCAGTCACAATACTGTAACACAGGCAACACACCACTTAAAGGGAAAGTTCCCCCCAAAAATTAAAATCTGTCATCATATACTCACCCTCACGTTGTTCCAAACCTGTATAACCTACAGTCTTCTTTGGAACACAAAAGTAGATATTAGGCAGAATGTTAGCTTCATTCACTTTCATTGCATGGAAAAAATATGCAATGACAGTGAATGGTGACTGAGGCTAATATTCCGCCTAACAAGAAACTCATTATTATTACCCATTAACACTTATTTTTGGGTGAACGTAATGCAATAGACCCTTCACTAAGGCCAATCCTATTTTAGCAACTGTTGCCGTGCACCATTTCTCTGACATTTTTTTATTTTATTTCTCCAATGACAGTCTATGTGAGAAATGTGTGTTTGAGTAGTTTAAATCAAAATTTAACAGAAATGGGCCACACAATGTAAAAAACTTTGTTGCTGGGACACTTGAAATAGCAACACGAGGTACAGAGAGAGTATAGAGAGAGGTGTTTTTCTTTATTTTTTTATTTTTTATTTAAATAAATATTGAGAAGAGCATGCTATGGATTAAACTTCGTCAGTCCTCATTCCCAAATGAACATTACGCTATTACATCAGCGAGGACACCTACATTTGCTAATTACGTAAAGCTAATAAGTTAACATAATAGTAAATAAGGAGTTCACAGCATCATAGTGAATGTTTTATGAGACGTTATGAGCAGTTCTGTTCACTTACACTAATAATAGCAGGTGTGTAATCACTATCGATTGACGCTTTTCTCTTTTAATGTGACTGTGATGATGATTTGCCTCGATTCTGATCCACACAGTTTTCAATGAAAATTAAACAACATCAGAATAATAAGCTTTACAATGTCACACTTCATTCCAGCCCACTTAAGAATATTGCCAATTCCATTTAAGATCTCCCAGTTCAATCTCCCATTCAATCCTATGGGAAGTTCTGCAAAGCTTGCAGCTAAGGGGGCGGAGCTTAGCGAAAGGTCAAATAAATCCATTTGCATGGAAACCATGGTGGTTTTTGCTAAATTTCAAGTAAAGTTTCTATATTCAAATCAGATCTAATATCTTTATCTATGTGACAAAATGTCAAAACATGTGGAGGCCTATGAGCTGGCCGAGTCAGAATCTGCAAACTATTTACACATTTTCTGCGCAAATGTTGAGCGGAAATTCTGTACGCAGAATTCAACAAAACAGATTTAAAAAATGGTCAAATTTGTGCTAAAATTAGCTCATATATTTAACTAACAAACACTCCAAAGAAGTGGGGATATCTTCAAATTGAAAGGCATTTCAGTTCAACGGAAATCTTTTGAGGGGCAGTTTCCATGCGAATGACTTGAGAAGTCGAATGACATTAAGGATCATTTTAAGCGAAGCACAGTTAAATACCTTTGTAATCATGCATGAGTACATGTGCTACATTCTACACATTTTAATAATTCCCAATAATGTTGTGTTGTTAACAGAAACGTAGAATAATTAAAATAATGTGTGTATACGTTTCCAATGAAAAACAGACCTGCTCTTCCTCTTCTTGTCTCATGATCTGCTCAATCATGGTGTTAAACTCCTCCTCTTTCTTCAAACCCTCCTCGATAGTGGCTTGGTTCTGTTCATCATATGCCATGGCAACCACCGCCAGGATTAGGTTCACCAGGTAGAAAGATCCTAGGAAGATGACCAGTACGAAGAAAATCATGTAGGTCTTCCCCGCTGCCCGAAGAGTCTGTAGGAACAGCTCATAATTATTTCTTTAGTCGGTAAAAGTGTATGATGAAACAACATTGTTTCTTAAAGGAACAGTTCACCCAAAAATTTACATTTTGTCATTATTTACTCAACCTCATGTTCTTCTGACCCCATGTTATTTGCCTTCTACAGCAAAACACAATACTATCAAGTCAAATCAAGACTTGCAAATCAAATCAATACTTTTTATTTGTACACTCACCAAAAGGATTATTAGGAACACCTGTTCAATTTCTCATTAATGCAATTATCTAATCAACCAATCACATGGCAGTTGCTTCAATGCATTTAGGGGTGTGGTCCTGGTCAAGACAATCTCCTGAACTCCAAACTGAATGTCAGAATGGGAAAGAAAGGTGATTTAAGCAATTTTGAGCGTGGCATGGTTGTTGGTGCCAGACGGGCCGTCTGAGTATTTCACAATCTGCTCAGTTACTGGGATTTTCATGCACAACCATTTCTAGGGTTTACAAAGAATGGTGTGAAAAGGGAAAAACATCCAGTATGCGGCAGTCCTGTGGGCGAAAATGCCTTGTTGATGCTAGAGGTCAGAGGAGAATGGGCCGACTGATTCAAGCTGATAGAAGAGCAACTTTGACTGAAATAACCACTCGTTACAACCGAGGTATGCAGCAAAGCATTTGTGAAGCCACAACACGCACAACCTTGAAGCGGATGGGCTACAACAGCAGAAGACCCCACCGGGTACCACTCATCTCCACTACAAATAGGAAAAAGAGGCTACAATTTGCAAGAGCTCACCAAAATTGGACAGTTGAAGACTGGAAAAAAGTTGCCTGGTCTGATGAGTCTCGATTTCTGTTGAGACATTCAGATGGTAGAGTCAGAATTTGGCGTAAACAGAATGAGAACATGGATCCATCATGCCTTGTTACCACTGTGCAGGCTGCTGGTGGTGGTGTAATGGTGTGGGGGATGTTTTCTTGGCACACTTTAGGCCCCTTATTGCCAATTGGGCATCGTTTAAATGCCACGGCCTACCTGAGCATTGTTTCTGACCATGTCCATCCCTTTATGGCCACCATGTACCCATCCTATGATGGCTACTTCCAGCAGGATAATGCACCATGTCACAAAGCTCGAATCATTTCAAATTGGTTTCTTGAACATGACAATGAGTTCACTGTATTAAAATGGCCCCCACAGTCACCAGATCTCAACCCAATAGAGCATCTTTGGGATGTGGTGGAACGGGAGCTTCGTGCCCTGGATGTGCATCCCACAAATCTCCATCAACTGCAAGATGCTATCCTATCAATATTGGCCAACATTTCTAAAGAATGCTTTCAGCACCTTGTTGAATCAATGCCACGTAGAATTAAGGCAGTTCTGAAGGCAAAAGGGGGTCAAACACAGTATTAGTATGGTGTTCCTAATAATCCTTTAGGTGAGTGTATAGCGCTTTTCAGAAAATCATGCTTTAACAGAAAATTAAACTGTAATATATATAAAGTCTTGGTGTCACAGGATGAGAGCGAGACCCAAGAGCAGAGGAACAGTACAAAGGATTTATTTACAATACATAATAACTTAGGCAGATCTGTGAGGAGATCCTCCGCTGAAGACCTGTGTGCGCTGAGAACACATGCACCGCACTCCCAACATGCATGCAGAAATTAGGAATCTTTGGAGGAAGATTTGTGAGCATAGAGAATAAGTGTACAGCAAACTGGAAGGTAACCACACTCCCTACACGTGGGCAGAGACGGGCAACCAAACAGATACACGAGACAGGACCAGCTAGGCAGAGAGAGAAAGGTTAGCTGCTTCTACACACTAACACACATTAACACTAAACACTACAAAATTAATTCCCTAAACTACATTCAACAATCCAGGGCTGAACATGACATATGATTAAAATAGGCAGGAAAAACCAAGGGACAGGTGCTGCTCGCTAGTTGAGAGTTGGCATGATCAGCGTTCTTATGGAAACGCTGATTCCACGTGCCAGCAGCACCTGAAACACATGAGGGAGAACTACGTCAACACAATTGGAACAAAACAAACAGAACATAGAGCATGAGTGAAGTTAGGATCCAGACACAGACCGATACCCAACCATACATGAAGTTAGGATCCAGACACCATGCTCCGGACATGAACAAGACCGACCAAAAAGTAAATCACGACCGGACACTTGCGCTCACACAAAGAACATACACAAAACACAAGACATGGGATGATGATGTCACGGTCCCGTCAGATAAAAACCCAACCTGACAGAATGACAGGACCGCGACATCATCGAAGAGCACATAGCGGAAACTCACACCCGGACATGTGTGCTCAACACAAAGACAAGACATGAAACACAAGACAGAACATGGGGCAATGATGTCACGGTCCCGTCAGACAAAAACCCAACCTGACACTTAGACTCATCATTGCGTAATTGTAAATTGTGTGTAAAAATAAATAATTAAATAGTTAAATAATAATGGTATTTAGAACTCCAGTGAGCAAGCCGAAGGCAACTGTGGCAAGGAACGCAAAACTCATAAGATGTTGGTAAATGGGTAAAATAACCTTGGGAGACACAAGGCTCACTGTAGGGGCCAGTTCCCCTCTGGCTAAACAGCATGAATATAATTCCAATATTAAGTTTTGTGTGTAATGCAAGACATGTGTGTGTGCAGTGCAATTCCAGAGGCGGTGGAACATGCTTTTACATCAACGAAAGTTGGTGTACAGATGTAACAGCATTGAAGAAGATGTGCTGACCTAATATAGAAGCGCTCTTCATCAACTGTAAGCCTTTCTACTCACCGTGGGAGTTTTCCTTGTTCGTTCTGGTGTGTTTATATCCTGCCACAACCATACATGAACGCAGCGTTGCAGCAGCTGGCTGATCACATCACAGACATGGAGCAACAACGCCCGGACTCACTTAATATTATTCTGGGAGATTTTAAGAAAGCTAACCTCACCCGTGAACTGCAAAATACAATCAACACATCACATGACAGAGTCCTAACAGAGACAGAAATATACTGGACCACTGCTACACAACAATAAAGGATGCATATCACTTTGTCCCACATGCAGATTTATGACTCTCTGATCACTGTCTGGTTCATTTTCTCCCGACCTACAAGCAGAAACTGAAATCAGCTAAGCCTGTACTAAGGACTGTAAAGAGATGCACCAATGAAGCAGAGCTGGAACTACAAGCCTGCTTTGACTGCACTGATTGGAGTGTTTTTGAAGCTGCAGCCGCAAACCTGGACGAGCTCACAGATACTGTGACATCATAAATCAGTTTCTGTGAGGATATGTGCATCCCCACTAGGACATTTAAATCATTCAATAATGATAAACCATGGTTTACAGGAAAACTCAGACAGCTTCATCATGCCAAAGAGGATGCTTATAGAAGTGGGGATAAAATATTGCACAACCAGGCCATGAACACACTGACTAAGGAAATCAGATTGGCTAAAAGAAGCTGCTATGAAAAGCTTTAGAACCAGTTTTCAGCCAAAGATCCTGCATCTGTGTGGAAAGGCCTGAAAAGCATTACCAAGGAAACCCCCCAACCCCCCCCCCCACCCCCACCTCCTCCATTTTGTAGCGAGTCAACTAATGGCTGATGAACTGAATGTGTTTTATTGCAGGTTTGAAAAGTCCAGTCTCACACCCCTCACTGAACTTCACACACACACACCAACACCTCCTGGAACCCCCTCCTGCTACTCAATCTGCTTATGATCAGTGAGGACGATGTTTGCTGGGTCTTTCAGAAACAAAAGACTAGGAAAGCTTCAGGCCCTGATGGTGTTTCACCTGCCTGTCTGAATGTCTGCGCTGACCAAATGGCCCTCATCTTCACACAGATCAGTGGAGCAGTGTGAAGTTCCCTGCTGCTTCAAATGCTCTAAAATCATTCCGGACACCAAAACCCCCCAAATCACAGGACATAATGACTAGAGACCTGTCGTTCTCACATCTGCAGTCATGAAGTAATTTGAGATTCTGGTTTTGGCCTACCTGAAGGACATCACTGGACCCCTGCTGGATCCCCTTCAGTTTGCTTACTGAGAAAACAGGTCTGTGGATGATGCTGTCAATATGGGACTGCATTATATTCTGCAACACCTCGACAGACCTGGTATTTATGCAAGGATCCTATTTGTGGACTTCAGTTCAGCCTTCAATACCATCATGCCTGATCTTCTCTTATCCAAATTGACCCAGCTCTCCATACCAACCAAATCTGTTGATGGATCACCAGCTTTCTGACAGATAGGCAGCAGCTAGTGAGACTGGGGAAACTCACATCCGGGACCCTCACTATAAGCACTGGTGCTCCACAGGGATGCGTTCTCTCTCCAATGCGCTTCTCCCTGTACACAAATGACTGCACTGCAAAAGACCCGACTGTCAAGCTCCTGATGTTTTCAGACAACACCACGGTTATCGGCCTCATCCGCAATGGGGATGAGTCTGCACACAGATGGGAGATTGATCAGCTGGCTGTCTGGTGCAGTCACAACAACCTTGAGCTGAACACACTCAAAACAGTGGAGCTGATAAGGACTTCAGGAGAAATCCCCTGCAAACCCCCACCCCCATCCTGAACAGCACTGTGGCAGCATTGGAGTCATTCAAGATTCTCACATGACCTGAAATAGGACATCCACATAGACTCTATTGTGAAGAAGGCTCAGCAGAGTTTGTCCTTCTTTCACCAGCTGAGGAAGTTCAACCTGCCACAGGAGCTGCTGACACAGTTCTACTCGTCTGTCCTGTGTACTTAAATAACTGTCTGGTTTGGTTCAGCCACCAGTAGGAAACTACAATGGACAGTCAGAACAACTGAGAGGATTATTGGTGCCCCCCTGCCCACCCTCCAAGACCTGTATGTCTCCAGAGTGAGGAAACATGCAGGTAGAATCACTCTGGACCCCATACACCCTGCCCACTCTATCTTTGAACTGTTGCCCTCTGGCTGGCGCTACAGAGCACTGAGTGCCAGGACATCCAGGCATAAGAACAGTTTTACCCTCAGGCCATTTTCCTCATGAACAATTAAGCTGCCTCAGGACTTCCCCATAGTGCAATAATGTAAATACATATCTCATATACATATGTAAATTCACATATTTCATTCAATAACTGTACATACCCCTACCTTGCACATACATCACCACTTGCACATGTACACATGGCATTCTGCTATATGTCATATTATATGTATGTCTATTAATACTCTTACCTTGTTTTATATTCTGTGACTCACTGTAATGTTCTGTGTGCACTTGTTTCTCCTATCACCAAAAAATAAATACAAAATTCCTTGTGTACGTGAAAACACTTGGCAATAAAGCTCATTCTGATTCTGATCATTTGTGAACTAATAAGTGTTAAGGGTCAGTGTTTAAACAAAGATTTTGTATGACCTGTAAGGTTAATAACTAATGTCTTTGAAGTCCATTCTGGATTAGCTGCAGAATTTCACATATATGCATTGTCCTTGGTTAGTTGGCTGATGAAAGCTTTTGTTGGCAATGAATTGATAGTCCATGTATTCCATTTCAAGAGTGCCGTAGATCAATAAACAAAGGGGATGCAGGCAGAGATCAATGAGGTGCATCGCAGTTCAACTGGCAGGTTATTTCGGTGAGGTTTGGTGGGGTTCATCCAAAATCCAAGGCTCACGCAGTGGCATATAAAGTATCCCATGTCTAACAGCTGGAGTTGGCATCAGTTCATCCTCTGAAGTCCATCATAGAAGACTGAAGTGATGTCTGGCTAGCACCGGCTGTAGTATGTCGCCATCACTCAGCAACAAGTAGCAGTGGAGCGCGACACCAAGCAGTAACGGAGTTGGATCTGGCCGGCTCCGGTAACCTCGGGATACTATGCATGTGGATGGGGACTGGAACTGTTAAGCTCAGTCCCCATCCATGTTCATTATATGGAAAAGAGCAGCGGGGACATTTTTTCAAAACACCTCCTTTTGTGTATTAAAAACAAAAATAATCATAATGGTTTGCAGCAACATAAGTGTGAGTAAATAATGAGCAAAACACACTTGGGTGAACAATTTCTATAAAAATGTCAACAAAACTCTGGACATGTATATTAATCTACACACACCTGTTGGTAAAGATTCTCCCAATAATCCTGAGTCATCAGTCTGAATAAAGAGAGAAAGGCCCAGCCAAAGCTATCAAAGCTTGTGTAACCATAATCAGGATTGGAGCCTGCTTTCATGCAGATAAATCCCACTGGACAATGCCTAAAATGCACAAACATGGGACAGAGTATGTCAAAATCTTGCCAACAGTATTGAATGTACTCATAATTTATAGTAAGCCTACTGTCAAGTAACACTACAAGTTTATAATAATATGTAGCTGCCTTCATTAAATGTTTTTTAAGATACATAATTATCAGATGACAATTTATTTATACAATTAAAACACTATTAATCTGGTACAACAACAATTAAGACGGTATTCAAATTGAACCAACCTAATCTCATAAAATGAAAGTTACTATCACTACATTTTTGCAAACTAACTTTTAAGTGCCACGTTTTAAGTTTCTTAAGTTGGACAGTTTCCTGGTGAAATGAGCACAAGAAGTGCTACAGCAACTGTGTGTTTAATTCACTTTCACACAAATCACGCCTACATCGGCATATAAAGGCTTTATAAACACTTGTTTTTTGCTCTATTACTCACACACTGCTGTTAAAACACGTTTTCTGTAATGCATAATTTGAAAAACGTACATTTTTAAGCTTGTATTCAGACTCACCTACATTTACACACTTACACCAATGTGATTAGCTTGCACGGTAGCTCACTTAGACTGTTCGACTTTGGATTTAGAATTCCATGGTTCGCTCTCTTAACATCAGCCATGCTCAGATATTATTTGTTGTTTTTATTTATTTACTTGTAACATCCTCTTGGAGTTGAATCCCCTCTCCAATGTAATGCAATGTCGAAAACTAGCGTAAATCCTCATGAAAATGGACACCTCACAATTCATAAAGATTTGAGCCTTTTGGGCAGCAAGCGATTGCTCGAGAAGCGCTGGTTTAGGGCAAGGATTTATTTTATTTCACCTCTTATTTGCATTTAGGTCACTAATGGTTAGGTTTAGGTACATTTTTAGGTTAGGGAGAAATGTTTTACTCATTAAAACCTCCATCTAATATTCACTTTATACATATAATGCAAAAAATGCGGTAATAGTAAACATTTTTGAAGGTCTCAAAACATTGTTCCAGTGTGGCATCCTGGTCTGTTTGCACATGTTTGTCATGGAGGATGTTGCTTACCCCGCATCACTGCTCTTCCCACAGATCAGAGCCTTCTTTCCTGATATCATATAATGATTATCTAAAGGAAAAAGAAGAGAAAATCTTTAAATATCCATTACAGAATTCATGTGCTATAGTGCATTAGGTGGTTTGTGCTGTAGTATGATAACTGGTTTAAAATTTGGTCCATTAACAATGCATTGCTCTAAAATATTATACATTTCAATTTAAATTTGATTAGAGAATACTGCAGTTATGTAGCAGTCTCTTGCACTTGATTCACAGGACTCATGCGTGCATTTCCAGTAGTAAAATAACACGGCGAGTGAGTCTCATAAGATGAAGGACGCTGCACCCCAAGCGAATGTGCATATTTAAAGGAAAATTAAACTTGTCATCACATAAAATGTCATTATTTACTCGGCCTATTGTCGTTCGAAAACTGTATGCTGTTATTTTTGACGTGGAACACAAATGGAGGGTTAACATTTTACAATAAGGTTGTATTGGTTAACATATGATGGTCCATACAGGGCAAGTGAATGGTAGCCAGAACTTTGAAGCTCCAAAAAGGAGATATAGCTTAAAGGCATAAAGGCAATCCATACGACTCCAGTGGTTTAATCCATGTTTTCTGAAGCGATCCAGTTGGTTTTGGGTGAGAACAGACCAAAATATAACTCCTTTTTTACTGTACATCTGTCATGTGCAGCGCAGAGACATATATAGCAGGCCTGGACTAGGAAGAGAAATCGGCCCGGGATTTTACATAGCAGTCACTGTCCTTTTCTGCATATCACGGCACTGTTTTGTCGTCTGTTCTGCATAACGCGGCGGCTCATTTTAGCTCATCACGGTCCATTCGGCACGTTTCGCGGCCAACCCACCGGCCCGCTCGGTTCTCCCGATGGCCAGTCCACCCCTGATCGCCCCCAAAGTCTGGGCCCGTATTCACAAAAAATCTTAAGGCTAAAAGTAGCTCCTAACGTGGAAATTTAGGAGCAACTCTTAAAAATTAGGGTCATGTCACTCCTAATTTTAGGACTCATCTCAGAGTAATTCATGAAGCATTTTAACGTTAAAGTAGCTCCTGAACCCACGACAGCTAAGAAGTCCTTCACAATCCCTAAGAGTGATCTTCTATGTCTTCTATAGTCAATCCACATTAAAAACAGCATATTACAATATTATTATGACATAAACCTTTTAAAAAGGTATCTATCAAACTATATATGCCCTCTCCCGACCGCACATCGCCCGATAATTCATGTGGATGCTTTTCAAAATGTTCATTTTTGGGTGAACTATCCCTTTAATAAACATTGAAATATGTGTTGTTGTTGTTGTTTTGTTTTTTTATCCTTTTGAAGCTTGATAGACGTGGTCACTATGAACTCTTATTATATGGCAAGAGCCTCACAAAGATTCTTCTAACATTACAGCCTATGAGTTTGAAACCACACGCGTAAATAATAAGATAATTTTCATTTTAGGGGAGAACTATCCCTTAAAGAAAAAACTTGCTTAATAGTAAAGGCATTGTCCTCAGCCAGCAGCACACCAGATTACCGCACTCTTACATGAGTGCTTTCCCCCATTATGCTACTTTAAAATGGATATCATATTCTATTCCCATAAGATTTAGCGGGAATTCCTCTCTCTCTTATACTTTCTCTCAAACAGGTTTTTCACGACTGGCACTAATGTAAACGTCCATAATGCTGAGTGCTGACAGCTGGCTGTCTGGCAGATACGTGTATCACTTACACACACAACATTTCCTATTCAAGCCTTGTAACTATATTGGACCTGTCACTCTTCATTTGCTTTACTTTGGCCCTGATCTACATGTCCCTCACACCACTCTCAGCTTTCTGCTGTGCTGAAACCTCTCTTCAGCTAAAATGTAGGAAGTAAATGATCAATTTCACCAGGATTAATTCAATGCATTAAAGGAATAGATCACCCAAAAATTATTACTCACTTTCGTGTTGTTCCAAACCCCTATGACTTTCTTCTGTGGAACACAGGAGATATTAGGCAGTTGTAAAGTGAATGGGGACTGAGGCTCAATTTCAGCCTAACAAATCCTTTTTGTGTTCCATGGAATAAAGTCACACGGGTTTGGAAGAGCATGAGGGTGAGTAAATGATGAAAGAATGTATTTTTTATTTGTATTATTATGTTATTATTATATATTATTTATCTTATAACCATTTTATTAATTTTTTGCCATTTTTAAAATCAGACTATTTGCATTGACAAAAAAAATAAAATAATAATTTCTTGAAAACATAAAACATTTTCTGTCAATATTGGATCTTTTGTGTAGTTAAAATTGTGTGTCTCTCCATGTACTGTTTGTGTGTGTTTATGTGTGTGTGTGTGTGTGTGTGTGTGTGTGTGTGTGTGTCCTTGGGTGCATGATAGCAACTAAGGTTTTTGATAGCCTAGCCTCATTTTTGCAAGCATTGCTTCAGCTGTTTTTTTTTTTTGGTAAAAATCCTGGTGGAATGGAACTTGAAATGTTGATGTTCAAGTGCGGCTCTATAAGGTTCTGAATCATAGCTAGCAGATCTTGAAAATATTTGCCAAAGCTAGTATTCTATTCCATTCTATTCCATTCTATTCTATTCTATTCTATTCTATTCTATTCCATTCTATTCTATTCTATTCTATTCTATTCCATTCTATTCTATTCTATTCTATTCTATTCCATTCTATTCCATTCTATTCTATTCTATTCTATTCTATTCCATTCTATTCTATTCTATTCTATTCTATTCTATTCCATTCTATTCCATTCTATTCTATTCTATTCTATTCTATTCTATTCTATTCCATTCTATTCTATTCTATTCTATTCAGCATACAAATGTAAATGCTAGCATGAACTCACCAGGATTATTAATATAATTCCTGCAGTATTCATTGTTGCTTTCGTTACAGGCAGGTGTCCAGTTAAGATGCAGTTCCTTGTTCTCATCCAGGGTGGCGTTGGGTGGCTCCAGCACACATTTATTTTTTAAAATTCCCATGAAAAGCTGAAGTCCGACCAAGGCAAAGACGCTTAGGCAAAACAGGGTCAATATCATCACATCGGACAGCTTCTTCACCGACTGGATCAGAGCTCCAACAATTGTCTTCAGCCCTGTGTGAACAACAGATGAAACCATTTAAGGGGGTCTAACTACAAAATAATAAAACAGCTTTTTTTTTAGTTTTTGTGTTTATTTGTTTGTTTTAGTCAAATAAGTAACTGATGATTATTACTTTAAATTGCATTTAAATATTTTAAGAGAAACTGTGAATGTGTGGGGATAAGACGCTAGAACTACACATGCAAATCACTGCTTCTACTGGTTATAACAGGACAGCAACTACATGTAGACAGGCAAGACTGTCACAGCACAAATGTATATCACGAAAAGAGAGGACAAACAAGTGCACCAACATTAGCTCAAACTAGGGATGCATCTCATTAGGCTCTAGTTCCACTTAACAATTTTAGCTCGTTGGAAATTCTATTAACAATTCTTTCAATACTTTTTTATTAAATCAGTATACTTTTTTTTTTTACCAGACAATTTATTCATTATTTTAATGCCCATATGCGTTTTTGTATCAAAGACTTCTTCCATAGTAATCAATACAGTACATCATTACACTGATTTAAAGGGGTCATGACATGAGGAATCAAATTTTCCTTGATCTGTTGACATAAAAGAGTTAATTGTACTATAAAAACTTAATGTAAGTTTCAGTTTCCTCCTTAATAGAAAAATAGCATTTATTTAGACCAGGCTGTTGAAACGACTCGTTTGGAATTTGTGGACCTTGTGATGTTACAAGGACCAAATACATCTGCATATGACAGCCTCTTCAGAAAGACATCAATGCCTATTTTTGTCATTGCACCCTTGGCCCCGCCCACTGGTGCTCAGAGTCAGTTAGACAGGTGAAGAAGAGAGAGATTGGTCTGTCATAGGAGATTCATCTACAGCAAAGGGGACTTACAAAGGACATCTCCATGTGACACCTTCATCTGGATTTAAATGTTTTTTCTACACTAGATGAGCGGCTTTGACCGTTATCATCCATCTCTTTTAAATGACGCAATGTCATGTTATAACGCACTGTGTCTTGCTGTTTTGAATGCATCCTGTACTGTTTTTGCACCCATATGTGCTGTATTTCTTTGTTGGTCTTTCGTAAACATGCACTATATGGACATCTTTGATCGTATTGATGCATTTCCGGTGATGTGTTTCTTCCAATTGCTTTTCAGATATGGCTGAGGTGCTGCGCGATGTTAGTCAATCAGAACAGTTGGCATTTACATTGAAGTCTTAAAGGGCCAGATAGCTTAAAACTGAGCACTTCAGACAGAGGGCCAGAGACAGGGTAGAAAATGATCATATACAGTATTATTAAATTATGACTGTTTTGGTGCAAAACAACTTTACTGACATTATAAGTGGACCTCAGGGAAGATAATACATTTATGAAAAACAGAATATGTCATGACCCACCTGCTTTTTTGTATCAAAGAGATTGCCAGTGCATTATTAGACACTATAGATATAAATATAAACATATTGACTTTAATTTGCTGAAGTTTAAAATCTCAAAACAATAATTTCTCTGACTGCCTAGCTGCAGCTTGCTAAACTGCCAGGTCTTTCTCAGTCTCTTTCGAAAACATGTTACGGGAGCCAGCTGTTACGTGTGATATCTGTGCAGTGTGTAAACCTCACTCCCCTGGCCTCAAGAGGCACACTAGTGACTGACGCTAGAGGCTTTAGCCTTTAGCCTCCTTGTTAGCATGCCCGCCTCCCATGCCAGTCAAGCAGGCCGGTAACACGTGCAGGGTCTCTTTCGCGGATTCATTTTTAAAACTGTCTGAGATTAACGTGAGTGTGCATTTTTGGGCGATGCAAAAAAGATGCGGCAGCTGTATGATGTTCAGTCAAGTAAGCGTGTACCTCCTGAAAAATTATTTTAGCCACAGAAAGTGAGGAAAAACATTAGTGGAGGTTCACCCATTACACAATGGTGCCTGGGTTTGTTCCTGGCAGGCAGCAGATGTCCTAACCCACCTAACACCGCACCCACCATAATCCGAGCCTGTAAGGCTGAGTAGCCTGTCAGGAACAACCCAGGACGCCCTTCTCCTCCCATCTCCTATCGCGCAAAGTTTCAGGAAGTAAAAAGTAATAGCGTTATTTTTATAACATGTTGAACAAAAACTATTAATCGCAGAGATGAACGTGATACATTTCCCAGCCCTACTCTAATGTCTGTGTGTTTTTAATGGCGGCCAGTCTCTCTCCTTAGTTAATATTGCTTACTCACAACTCACATAACGCATTATTTATTTTGCAGAGGCACTTTATATTCAGTAGTGTTGCATGTACGAGTATTATAGTACGATATACCATCAACAATGGTGGAAAGGCTCCAGATTTTATTTATTAAAAGGAACTGTTTCTGAATAAATCATGTTACGGATTCCCAACCCTAGCTCAAACACAACTACAATGTTAAGCAGTTAGAAATTAAAATACTAGACATGCTTGTCAACATAACTTTGGTCTATGATACAGTGGTCTGTCTGTGGAGTCAGACCTTTTCCCAACTCTTACCTGGAATAACGGATATAGTTTTGAGGGCTCGCAAAACTCTGAACGCTCTCAGGGCGGACACATTACCCAGATCCACAAACTCTGTTACATATCTGAAACATGGAGGCAGGGAGATCATACACTGCAGGACATTCTAGACACAGGATGGACAACAGATGCGGGGTGGCAGTTAGGGTTAAAAGGTCACACAGACGTTGGAAACCTTAACGTTATCTCTGCTTACCTGGAATTACTGAAATAGTTTTCAGAGCTCTGAGTACCCTGAATGTGCGTAGGGCTGATACATTGCCTACGTTTATAAACTCTGTAACAAACCTGTAGAACCAAATGCACAGTTACAATAGGAGCTGTTTGGCATGGTTGGCGCCACTGATAAATCCCAGATGATATCTGCATTTTGTGAAAAATATTAAGTATTTTTGAGGTTTGGATTTAACAGAGTAGGAGCTAAGCCTTGAAGCTACATTACAATATGTCTGCTGTCAAACTATGGCCTGGCAAACATTCAAACATCCCCTTTTGTTTTAAACAGACAAAATATGAGAATCTGAGAAGTTGTCCCACACAGTCTTAATTAAGATGGACAAACAATTAGCAACACATACTCTAAACTTGTATATACAGTGAAAAAATTTAAAGCTATAAGCATATAAACTGTGATAAATAAGTTGAGTAGCTTCATACTAGATATCAAATATTAGGGACCATGAAAAGCAAAAGATAAGTGATTGCTTTAAAAATGTGAATGGACCCTTTTCACATTTTTGAGTTTGGAACGCTGAAGTAAACTATGGCGGGGGAAACTTCTATAGCAGTGAAATGCTGCAATAGCACAAAAACATACAAGAATCCTTTATTACATTTAAACAATTTTCCAAAAGTAGAAAGTAAAAATGGAGAAAAATGTATTATGGCAGTCAGAAGAGAGAAAGATGCCAAATTGAATGTCACTCCCTCAGCAGCTGTACTTGATCACAGCAGTGTTGACTAGTTTTTTATTTTATATATATATATACACAACAGTTATTTCCGGTCCTCAAATCTGATTGGATGAGAGATGTTCCATGAGCACTGACGTTCTGACATCATCAGCACTCGGATGCTTCACTGTGTGTGTGTCACTCCGCTTGTGTTTGTGCCGTTCTAAACTAAAGTGTAAGAGCAGTATATATCTGTTAGGAGTGAAATTACATATGTTAGCCAGCAGGTGGTGGCAAAAGATCATTTTTGTGTGTAATATGAGCCAGTTGGTGACGTGAAGTGAATCCGTTAGTCATTGTTTACTTAGAACAGCGCTCCGTGATCGCTCGTATTACCACTACATTACTTAAGCTAGGACATTGTTTTAAATGGCTTTAAATGAACAATTTGAGGATTAAGGCTCATTGCAGCTGAGAGACACAACGGACTGTTTGATTACAGAACTCGAGGTGCTTATCGAGTTTGCACATTGGATACACACTGTTTAAAAATGGCGGAGGACATCGCTGTTTCTATAGTGATCGACTCTTGCGTGGCTACCATGAAATAGGGAGAAATACCCCCGCTTGGACACTATTTTTCTGCTGAGAAAGCTTACCTACAGAAAGCTGACAGCATCTCTGCTTGGGAGTGGCAACAGGTGATCGCACACGCTCCATCTCTCACCCTCTCTCTCTCTAACACACACACACACACACACACACACACACACATAGACAAAGACACATAGACATGCACACACCCATCAATCCATCCTTGTGTAACAGGGGCCAGCTGGTAGATACCGTTAGACGTTAGAGGCTGTAGCCTTTAGCCTCCTTGTTAGCGCACCCGCCTCCCACGCCGGAGACGTCGGTTCGAGTCCCGTGCAGAGCGGAACGGGTAGAACCGGCTAAACTTGCTTATCCAATAACTTGCTAGAAACAGCACAAACTGTGAAACTATTTCTGAAGTGAACTTTCTGATTAACGGAGGTTTGGACGCATCATTTGTTTTGAACCAGCAACGGCTGATCCGTCGCGTAAGAAAGTAGTTCCATGCACAAATGCATTTTTGTGACCGTACTCGGTTTTTTATTTACTTGTTCATTGAACTGTTGTATATAAGCAATATCACACCCACAATCGTGCTATATGGCCCTACATCAGCACTACTGTAATTACCTGCGGCCGAATCACAGCAGTGCTGATGTAGGGCCATATAGCACATATAGCTTGTGTGATATTAATTACATATATATATATATATATATATATATATAATACATACATAACACATCAAATAAAAAAACTAGTCAAGTACAGCTGCTGAGGGAGTGACATTAAATTTGGCATCTTTCTATTTTTTTGAAAAGGCTCCATTGAGAAAGTAAAAGGGGCATTTCTGATTTCATGCTGATTTTAAACTGGGTTAGAAGACAAACATTTTAAGCAATGAGAATAAATTATTATTGTTCATCTTGTCCTTGTAAACAATTGCAGTGTAGCCTCCCAAGCAGGGGTATTATTTGGGGTAAATAACTTGTTATATTCATACTTACGCCATTACAATAACAATAAAATCCAACCAGTTCCACGGGTCCCTGAGGAACGTAAACTGACCCACACAGAATCCCCGAGCCGTAATCTTGATGAGCGCTTCAAAGGTGTATATCCCAGTGAACGTATACCTGCAACCAAGAGCATGAAAGGGATAGTTCACACAAAAATGACAATTCTCTCATCATTTACTCACTCTCTTGCCATCCCAGATGTGTATGACTTTCTATCTTCAGCAGAACACAAACAAAGATTTTTAAAAGAATACTTCAGCTCTGTAGGTTCATAAAACGCAAGTGAATGGTGACCAAGATTTTGAATCTCCAAATATAGCCATCATAAAAGTAATCCATTCAACTATATTTTTCCACTTCCGATTTCAGACCAACTGAGGGATCAGATGATCATTTGAACTCCACCCTCGTGAACGTGCATACCTCAGCTGGCCGGAAGCGAAAATTTTTTGTAAAAAAAAAAATATTTTAAATATTGATCTATTACTTACACACACCTAGCGTTTCACCACTGGAGTCATATGGATTACTTTTATGATGGCTACATGTGCTTTTTGGAGCTTTTTCATTTTGGCACACATTCACTTGCATTGTATGGACATAAAAATATTCTTCTAAAATATTCTTCTAAAATCATCATTTGTGATCTTCTGCAGAAGAAAGTTATACACACCTGGGATGACATGAGGGTAAATGATGATGAGAGAATTTTCATTTTTGGGTGAACTAATCCTTTAAGTTACTGCACTGAGTAATTTAAGAAAATGCAACCGTATGCTTGGTTTAATTACTATGTAAATACTTGAAACAAAGAGAGAGCAACTCACTCGACATTCTTGGCCCAGTCTGGAGTTTGTGCGTAGGTCATGAAAGCGCAGTTGGCCAGTATAGTAAACATAATAATCATGCTGAACAATGTGAAAGCCTCAGTCAAGGATTAAACAAAACAGGCTGTAAAGAAACTTCATGGATTTTTAGCTTGCAAATATTGCATTATTTCATGTAAAAGCATAACACCCATTCAGAACAGCAAATTAGTTCTAAGCATTTGAAAAGGATATGAATGTACCAAAACCTTAATTGATATTCTCCTAAGAGGGTTGAAGGGACTGATTATGTACAAGGCAGGAGAGGCATTGAAGCGGGTGATTGTCTTCTGTTTGTTCACTACTATAAAAGTCTAAAGAAGAGAGAAGATGAAGATTAATTAAGAAAAACTGTGTTTGCAACAGTTCGGCAAAGAAACAATGACATGATGTTGACTAAATTCTTAATTCTTTCTTGTAAAAGTGATGTTTAAAACATCATATGAGATCTAGGGTGTTGGGTCATAAATCAAGTACCACCTCTTCATAAAACCTAGTCAAAGAAGTATAATTCAACACTCACTGTCTGGTTGCTGTAGAACTGGTCCAGGTCTTCCAACGGTGTGGACAGAAATTTTCTGGGAGGGTCTCCATATATAAACGGCAGTTTCTTCCCAGCCTGCAGGCCACTGTTGGGTTTCGTGCCATTTTCGTCATGTTTACACCTCTCCCGTTTCTCCTTTGACTTCTTGGCGTTCTCCTCCGCGATCCGGCTCTCGATGGCCTTAAGAGATTCACGGGTGAACTGACGGAAACTTTTTGGTCCTGGTGGGGTAAACATCTGTGCCATCTTCTCCTCCTGAATCCTGAATGTTCAGAGTGATTCGCAACACGTCTGCATGAGAATCGACTGGTAGGACCACAGTGAGAGAGGCAGAAACACACTAAATGTTACTTAGTGACAGTACGTAAACCTTCTGCACAACCCTTCCAGAACCACAAAGAATCATCCTATAGTGTAAGTGATGGACAAACCTTCTTACTCAAAGCCATCATCACCTTTATTAGGAGAAGAGCTCTCTAAGAATCAGGATTTTGCAAGCCAAGTAATCAATTATCGACTATATTGCAGTTCCACCCTGCTGAAAAAAAAACAACTGCTTAAACCTAAAACCACAGAGTTTGCTCAACTCGTAGATCATGGCACCAGCAACTTCAAGGTCAAGGGTTTAATTTCAGGGAACACAGTATCCCAAAGTGGTCAACCTTTATCCAAACTGCAACATATTCTGGTTAACCAGCAAATCACCATCCAAAATGCAACGTGCTGGTTCCCTAGCACACCAGCATCCAAAATAGGGTTTAAATTTACTTAAATCGACAATCATTAACATTAATGAATGAAAATCGCTTAATCATTAAACATTTAAATAATAAACTGTAAGTGGTGAACATCTTGAAACTCAAATAAAATCACGTGATTTGAGCGTGAAGCGATCATCTGTGTTCTGCAACTGCTTTCGTGTCCTTGAATAATGTATAATGTGCAAGGGCAGCCGGTGGACTTTTTGGTGCCCTCCTAGGGTAAGATGGTGCCCCCCTAGGGAGTTGGTGCCATACGCAGCCTGCGTAGTCTGCTTATAGGGAGTGTGGTACTGAGCCTACTGTTTAAATATCATTTAAATAAACAGACTTTAGAAATGTGAGTATAGGTATTTCCCTTTTAATATATTTTCAGTTCAGTGTATTTTAAATGCATCCAGGGTGTATTTTGATTTATTTACTGTTATTACATGGCTCTCTATTAATACTCGATTCTGATTGGTCAATGGCGCAATCCAGCAATTAGATATATATCTGTACCAACCCTACATCCACGTATCAGACCGCTCGTCCAGGTTCTGCGTGCCATCCCTCCTGCTTTTCGGATCACTGTGCAAGTAAGCTAATAAAATAATTTAAACTCAAATCAATGTTTCATGTGAATTTTCTTTTTCTTGTAATAGGCTTAATATTGAGGAGTCAGGCGGTCATTTTCACAAAATAAACACAAACAGAATTCTGACGCAAACTACAGTTTGATTCCAGTTGTTCAGTGAATTCTTTCTTCTCAAATGACATAATTTCAATGAAAATCAATATTTTAGAGGCTGTAGCCTCCTCGTTAGCGCACCCGCCTCCAACGCCGGAGACGTTGGTTCGAGTCCCGTTCGGAGCGGGGGTGAGAAGGGCCGGCAACATATGCATTAATTTATTTATTTAGTAGTAGCCCTGTAATAAGCAGAATAATCAGTCAGCCTATTGTTATCACAAAATAAACCCCTTCAGTGTGATGCTTCGCATCAGGTCCTGATATATTGTGAGATTGAACTGGCTGACTGTACATTATCCCATGCTTAATGTATTACTGTTAATAATAACTTGTATAGAAGATGTAGATGCGAGTTCATTAAAACTTCACATTGTAGATTGTGGGATATTTTTCAAATATTTTATTTGAAATAAAATTAATACAATAAATAACATATCTCTACACTGGTCAATGTCAGGTCAATATCTAATATCAATGCAAACTAATGCTCTGCCGGCGAGAACTGACATGATTGTAGTTGTGGCTGATACAGAGAGACCGGTGGAAAAACAATGCATGTTGTCATGTTGTACTTTAACACACTATCAAGCAGGGCCGAAGAGACTAATCGGGAGTTGCTGTGGCTCAGGTGGTAGAGCGGGTTGTCCACAAATCGCAGGATTGGTTCAATTCCCGGCCCATACGAGTCCACATGCCAAAGTGTCCTTGGGCAAGACACTGAACCCAAGTTGCTCCCAATGGCATGCTAGCGCCTTGCATGGCAGCACTGTGTGTATGTGTGTGTGTGTGGGTGTGTGTGTGTGTGTGTGTGTGTGTGCATGTGTAAAGTGCTTTGAATACCGCTAAGGTTAAAAAGGCGCTATATCGGGAGGTCCGGGAGAATTCCCGATGGGCCACTCAAAAATTGGGCCGTCATGTCCACATGTTGAATAATAAACATTCAGTGGTTTAGCATAACAGTTGCCAATTGCCAATCAGAATTGCGTTTCACATTATTACTGACGCTGTCTCTACCATATTTTATTGCGTCATACTCAAACAAATGAGAGAGTGGAGAGAGACAAAACATTGGCTGCTGCGCCATTACACGGACACTTCACTTGACAGCAGGGGAAGAATCACAGAAGATTCAGCGAGAACAACTGTGCTTAAGGTATCAGGTCATTACAAGTTCAGTACTGACTGTAGTCCAGACATGGGCAATATATGGTCCGCGGGCCAGATCAGGCCCTCCACATGGTTTAATGTGGCCCGCGGCTCATTTATCGTAAAAGCGTTTTTATTTTTCATTGGATATTTCAGTTAACTTGCATTGGGATCTAACGCGTCTCCACAAGCGTTTAACATGCTCAGGGTTGCCAGATAAGAGACGAAACACCCCCAGTTTGAGATTTATACTTGCTCATATTAGAAAATCACCATCTTATAATGATTTCTGAAGGATCATGTGACACTGAAGACTGCAGTAATGATGCTGAAAATTATGCTTTGATCACAAATTGCATTTTACAATATATTCAAATAGAAAACTGTTCTTCTAAATTGTAAAAAATAGTTCAAAATATCACTGTTTTTGGCTGTATTTTGGATCAAATAAATGCAGACTTGGTGAGCAGAAGAGACTTATTTTAAACGGCAGTGTAAGTATAAAATTAAGTAAAGTCTTTATGTAAAGAAAATGTATAGTCAGATTACTTCTTTTAACTTGAAACTTGATTTTGATCCTCACATTCATTCTCTTTCTGTCACATTCCTCATTGATAGGTCCAGGGGTGGGGTCTTTTGTCTCCTCAGGTGTGAATTACAATCAATATTCATGATAGTTCACGCCTCCTCACATATGACAAATGTTTAGTATGTGTTATATGGCCTTATTTCAGTGACTTTTTCAATGAAATTAGATTTTTCAAAAACCATGCATAAATGTTATTTTCTCAAAAATACAAACATGTACACACATGTTGCTCAGATATTATTGTAGCCCAGTTTGTGAATACAGTGTTATCAGACTTTAGCCATTAATATGTTTTTAAGCGACTGAAAAAAGCACAAATGTCAAGGCATGTCAAAACTTCTCCAGGGCCCAAAATACCCTCAGACCACAGAGGGTTAATCTAACTCTAGCAGTAATTATTTATCATAGTCATGCAGCCTGTGTTATTCTGTTTGTGCTGAAAGTCAAACCATCGAGGAGACCCACATCATGGTAATATTTAGAAAAAATAAGTAAACTCACACGCATTGCGACAAACATTAAAAGTTCTATAAATGTATATTTTTTTTATATTAAAACAGACCCCGCTAATAATAAAACTGAATAATAAATTAACAGGAAAGTAGAGATTTATTCCGTTTTTTTAATGCCTGATAGAAAAGTATCTACCCTTGTAGAGCAATACAATACTTTTGGCAATTGCAGAATAGTCCCATTAGTCACAGATACACTTCAGAAAATTGAGTACACAACTATTTTTGGGCTTAAAAAATACAAAAACCAAATCAATGCAGAACATTGGATCTCAAAAGGAATACAATGTGGCCTACCGTGCACTACTTAAAGCCCGATGTGGCCCCTTTAACAAAATAGTTGCCCACCCCTGCTGTAGTCTCACAATCTCTATCAGTTAATCTCTGAAAGTAAGTATTGATTGCAGTGCAGAGTGCACAATATTCGTTATTGTCACAAAATAAAAGAATACTTAAAGGGATAGTTCACCCAAAAATATAAATTCTCTCATTATTTACTCACCCTCATGATATCCCAGATGTGTATGACTTTTTTCTTCACCAGAACACATTTGAAGAAAAATATCTCGAGCTTAGGAGGTCCTTAAAATGCAAGTGAATGGAGATTTCTCTTTCGAAGCTCCAAAAATCACAGACAGTCAGCATAAACGTCATACGTACGACAAATGAATGTCTTCTAGAGCGTCACGATCACTTTTGATGTGAAAAAGATACACATTAAAGTACTTTTTTTTTAACTCTAAATCATGCTTCCATTCTGCAGCCGTGTGCAAGTGTGACGTAATCGCATTGGCGTTTGAAACGTGCGAGAACTGAAGCACGTGATTGACAGCTGGAAGAGAAGCGCTGTTTACGAGTGAGAAGGAGGAACACTGTACAGTAGCTGGTTGGTTTTGGTTTCGATCTGTTTTATCTGTTTCTTTACTCACAATGGTGCATTTGTGTACTTATCCTGGATCTCTCAACCGAGAGGAGCACATCTGATTACGTCTGTATCCATGGCAACGTGAATACGTCACACGAGAGACCGTGTGATCTCTACCCGCTTGTGAAGCTTGCCGGAAACAAAGATTTAAAATTTTTGAGGTTAAAAAGTACTTAAATATGTATCTTTTTTGCATCAAAAGCAATCGTGTCACTTTAGAAGACATTCATTTAAAAGTGGGAGTCGTATGGATGCTGACTCTCTGTGATTTTTGGAGCTTCAAAAGAGAAATTGCCATGCACTTGCATTTTAAGGGCCTACTGAGCTGAGATATTTTTAAATTTTCTTCAAATGTGTTCTGGTGAAGAAAGAAAGTCATACACATCTGGGATATCATGAGGGTGAGTAAATAATGAGAGAACTCTCATTTTTGGGTGAACTATCCCTTTATAGTAAATCAATGCATATGCAACCACACGACACGGTATGAAAATAAGGGTCTTTAAAACCCTCAAATATTAAACTAAACGAAGCAAACTGCCTATAGTGTATTCTGCACTCAAGCCCGATCTTATTAAAGAGACAATAACCATATTGCCAGTGTCCATAAAAATGTATATTACAAGTCAAATAAAAGTACAGATTTGTTTGAATTTGGCTTTTTTCCTCTCAGTGGAATGTAAAAATGTAAAGACAATCATTCACCCTTCAGTAAGTTTCTTGAAAATTGTATTGCTGCTGATCGGTTGTTTTGTCAATTAACATTTTTAAAATACAAAGCTCTGAAAATTTGAATTGCGACTCTTCACATCTTGAAATATTTATGTACAGCTACAGTTCTACAGTGCTATTATTTGCCTAGGTACACTTGACATTAAAATTCTATTATTTTTGCAACATATGCAATAAAATCTTACCCAGGAAGGAGGAGGGATGTACCGTGGTAGAGTCCTCGCCACTACCATCCACCCCAACGGAGCAGGCGCGGCCATCCACCAGAATGGCCGCTGACCGCAAGGGAATGAGGGGCTCCCAACCAACTGCCTGAAGTGGTTACCGCTGCCACAGGCAGGGGAGACCCCTACCATCCACCAAAAATGTGTCAGGGTGTTCCGTCCTCCAGGGACCGGAGGTCTGAATGACTCTCATCCATTAGAGGGTGGAGGAGTGGCTGAGGACCAAGCCACGGCGTATCGGAGAACTGGCGAGTAAGTGTTTTTCTCTCTCTCTCTCCACTCTCTCTACCACTGCCACTCCGTGTTGGCATTTCCCTCTCTTTTGACATTTTTTTGTTAATTTGGCACGATTACGGATAGCTGTCTGACACCTTTTTTTCAGAATCACAATTATTTGTTTCACAATTAATCATCATAGCCCTAAAACATACAATTAATCGTCATAATCACAATTATCTGTTGCACAATTAATCGCCATAGCCCTAAAACATACAATTAATCATCATAATCACAAGTATCTGTTGCACAATTAATCGTCATAGCCCTAAAACAGACAATTAATTGCCATAAGCACAATTATTTGTTTCACAATTTTGCAACACAATTATTTGTTTCACAATTAATCGTCATAGCCCTAAAACAGACAATTAATCATCATAATCACAATTATTTGTTTCACAAGTAATCATCAGCCAATTTTCATAATCGTGACAGCTCTATGAGATAACCTATCATGAACTTGACATTTACTATTGCAGATAATTTTATCCAAAGCAACTGACAACAAACTGGCCATCTGGAAAGAGCAAAGACCAGCCGCTAATAAAGATTAAAAAGTGATGCTGGTCATCCACTGATGTGGTCTTCTTGGTTAGAAAATCTGAGCAGGCCAGTTGTCTGTTGTTCAGCAGTGGAGACATCCAAATCACAACATGGTGATGTAGTAGTGTGTATACTTTGTATAAAGGGTATTTTAGCCTTGCAGTATATAGCTTTAATACTTGGGAATGGTAATGCATGGTAAACCGTTCACACAACACTTCAGGAACCACAGAAACAAAAACACATGCTAAACGTGATGGACATGCGTTCTGTACTGTACTAAACCAACAGTCATTAGAAACAGAGCTTTTTTATACCACACAATCATCAACTAGCATTGTGCATGCCCAAAACTTAACACAGTTGTGATGATTTACCTAATTTCATATGAAGCCCTATACATCTAACCATCAAATATCTTATTGTATCTTTCAATCAGGTCTTCTCTTGAAAACTGTCAACATTTGAAGCTCCCAAGATTGTCAAAACCGTGCAGTCATCACTCTCTGTATTATGACTGAATTACTTGCACAATTCAATTGAGATGAAAACAGCATTCAACTCCAAACACAGTGCAAAGCTAGCAAATCCATTCGCAAGAACAGACAGGGGACAATGCCACAGCAGTAGACACATATTTCAAAGCTTTCGACATGTGAGAAACACTCAGCCAGACATCGGTCTAGGGATATTTCCTCTATAATACAATGGATCGTTAGCAAATATCATTTCCTAATTCCATTATCATATCATAATCTGTTTTCAGGTCGCTAGAAGACATCATTTCCTTTACATATTAGACTTTACTCATCCAATTAAAAGAACACAAAGAGAGTCAAAGCAGAACTAGGAAAAAAGGCAATCATCTGACTGAGGTTTGAGCAACCTGATCTCATGAAATTTACATGAGCATTGCAACGTTTTTGTAAAACTTAAATGACATGCTCCATTACACATCTGGCTGCAGTTTTCAAGAGAAATGTCCAGTGGGGGGTGCCAAAAACGAGCAAAAGGTTGTAATCAGATAAGGTTTTTAAGATGAATTTTAGATGGGACCTCCCTAGCATAAAACTTGAATCTAAACCTAACCAGAAGTGCCTTGAAGATAAATGAGAGTTTAACAAAACAGGCATCCTTACCCTTAACCAATACTTAAAACTTAACCGATAGTGTTTTAACATGGCAGTTCGAAATGAAAAGCAAATTTTCTGAAGCAGCCACGTCATTTCGTGTCACTTCTATGGCACTTTCACTTTGGCCTTTGATGGATCCAAACCGTGGTCGACGAGTACAAAGTACAACACTCTATCAGGTGAGCTACCAAGCAAGCTATTCAAATTGAAATAAGTGTATAAATGTAGGTGGGTTTGTAATACAAGGGTTAAAAGGTAAAAGGGGGGGGGGGGGGGGGCTGAGTAATAGTGCAAAAAATAAGTGTAAATAAAGATATAATCAGCAATTGTACTGGTGTTATGTGTGACAATGAATAAAACAAATAGTTGTCGTAACACCTTTAGGGTTCATTTCACCAGGAAACTGCAGTGAAACGTTGAAAGCAGCAAGTAAAAATCTGTTTACAAAAATTTAAATAGTGTAACATTCATTCAGTGAGATCAGGTTGGCTTTGAGAGATGTATAAAAAAGGGATATTGTTTAACATGGGACCTATAAAGTCAGAAATAAAATCAGTATGTCTCGAAACAAAGTTGTGTTTACAAGGTACTGACTTATACAATATGTGCATTTGAGGAAGAACAAATCACTGCATTGGACAAGTTTGCCCGCTTAGTGGCATCAAATCTTTAAAAGACATTCACAGTTTTGTTTGAGGCACTTAGTATCAGTCTATGAGAACTGTATGCCACTTTTCTTCATTACATCTGTGAAATAATCATTAAATCATTACATCATTAAATAATCATGCAAAGACTACATGTGCTGCTTGACCTACATGTTAGCATCCAAAACTAAACATGTTTTTGTAAACCAGCAAACCAGTATGTAAAACACAATATATGCAGGTTAACCAACAAGCATTTAAAACGCAATGCACCTAGAGCTGCACGATTCTGGATAAATTGAGAATCATGATTTTTTTGGCTTAGAATAAAGATCACAATTCTGAAGAAAAAAATGCTTATTTGAGTGATATACAAAGTCTGGACATAAGGGTACTAAACAAAGTAACATGTAATTAACTAGAGTTTCTGAACAAATGTTCTCTGCTTTAATCTATGCAAAAATGCAATAAAGTTGTAAATCAAATACATACATTTAAAATAAAAAATCCTGTTAAAAAGTGCATAAAAAGGTCTGTTTACACTCTCGTAATTCTTTAACCCCTAATGCCTGAAGAGGGGTATTTTGATAAAAACAAAACAGCAGAGTCGTGCAAGAGCGCTGCATTCATCACAAGACATAATCTCACGGGCAGACACATGCATGTGAGCATTTGAAAACAGCAGACTGTGATTAAACTGTGCACGCATAGCAAATTTAGTAAGATCTCAGTAATGCCGGTATACCGGCTTCGGTGGCTATTAAAATATTGAACTGAGCAGAGATTCCATCACAATCCTAAATAATCTTGGCCGCACCCTGCAGTTTGTAAATCACTGTGCTGGACAAACATCTTTGGCTGTTGTGTTTTAGTTTATTCAACGTCTCATGCAGGAATGCTGTGTTTTGTAATGCCGCATATAGTTTAAATGATTAACATTTAAAAATGCATCTTGAAATGAATTTCTAGTTTAAATTTGACCGCCTTACATAGGTATGCCACGGGAACGTTAATATACATTGCAGAATCATTGTCATTTAGAAATGAGATTGCGTGGGTGTCTGAATCGAGATTGCAATTTTTTAACCGATTAATCATGCAGCTCTAGAGCAAACCAGCATCCAAGACACATCATAAGCTAGTTAACCAGCAAACCAGCACCCGAAACACAACATAAGATAGTTAACCAGCAAACCAGCATCCAAAACACAACATAACCTAGTTAACCAGCAAACCAGCACCCAAAACACAACATAAGATTGTTAACCAGCAAACCAGCACCCGAAACACAACATAAGCTAGTTAACCAGCAAACCAGCATCCAAAACACAACATAAGCTAGTTGACCAGCAAACCAGCATCCAAAACACATCATAAGCTAGTTAACCAGCAAACCAGCATCCAAAACACAACATAAGCTAGTTAACCAGCAAACCAGTATCCAAAACACAACATAAGCTAGTTAACCAGCAAACCAGTATCCAAAACACAACATAAGCTAGTTAACCAGCAAACCAGCATCCAAAACACAACATAAGCTAGTTGACCAGCAAACCAGCATCCAAAACACAACATAAGCTAGTTAACCAGCAAACCAGCATTCACAAAACAACATATTCTGGTTAACCAGCAAACCAGCATAAAAACACAACATATTATGGTTAACCAGCAACCCAGCATCGAAAACACAACATAAGCTATGTTTGGATGCTAGCAAACTAGCATTCAAAACACAACATAAGTTAGTTAACCAGCAAACCAGCATCCAAAACACATCATATGCTAGTTATCCAGCAAACCAGCATCTGAATGCAACATATGCTAGTTAACCAGGTTAACAGCATCCAAAACACAGCAAATCTTGGTGGACCTGATGTTATGGCGCAAATAAAAAAATGTGGCTATATGTAATTATAATTGACCATAAAGCTGTCTGTCTGTCTGTAACAAAATGCTGGAGAAATACCAAATTACAAACTGAAGAAATACTATTCTTTCCATAATATTCATTCATATATAGCCACTATCAGTTTTTATGTTTTTTTATTGTACATAAATGATAACAAAAATAAAAATCTTCTTAGTAGGTCCTCAAGGTGGCACGGTTACTCACCTTAGTCCAGGTGGCGGAGGACAAGTCACAGTTGCCTCCGCTTCTGAGACCGTCAATCCGCGCATCTTATCACGTGGCTCATTGTGCATGAGACCGCGGAGACTCACAGCATGTGGAGGCTCATGCTACACTCCGCGATCCACGCACAATTTACCACGTGCCCATTGAGAGCGAGAACCACTAATCGTGACCACGAGGAGGTTACCCCATGTGACTCTATCCTCAAGCAACTGGGCAAATTTGATTGCTTAGGAGACCTGACTGGAGTCACTAAGCACACCCTGGATTCAAACTTGTGACACTAGGGGTGGTAGTCAGCGTCAATACTTGATGAGCTACCCAGGCCACATAAATCCAGATTATTATCTGCAGGCTGTAGGTTTTGTCCTCTGGGAGATTAATAGGTTGTTGACCACATCTGCACTCCCAGTTGATTGACTAGTCATTTTAATTAGAGGTTGAGCAGCTGACAGACAGGCCCGGTTATCCTACACAAGCCAAAATAAACTTCAAGCAGAGCCACAAGTCAACATCTAAAGGGATAGCTGAGGTTACTACAAATTACATATGATATTCACCACACGATTACCATCGACAAAAGAAACCTGACTCTTGCACAAAGCTCTAAACTCTCTTCATGACATATTGACTTCTCTGTGAGGCAAATATACAGTACCTGACAACAGACTTCTACATAGGTAGACAGAGAAAATGGCAGCTGATTTTTTCTTTATCACTGTACAAATAGTTATTCTGCTCTCGCATTCAACCAATATAGTACTGAAACTGAAATTTGATAGGGTAGTAAAACATGTTTTGTCTCCCTTAGATCATTCTTTTATGGTTTTATTCTTATTCTTTCTATGACACTTAGATTAAAAGTGTCTACTAAATGAATAAATAAAGTAAACGCCCTTTAAGTCAACATGAAATAAAAACGGATTATCTTTATTTTCTCAATACATGTTCAAAGAAGCATGTTATTCAGAAGAAGAAAAACAGTTTGTTGTAATCTTTAATCAAACTGAAATACAACGCTCTGTCTCTGAAATTATTTTCCAATTTGACTAACAGCATAAACACGGAAAGGGCAGAGAAAATAGCCAAATATCAAATTCTCCAGAAAACAACTGAGACTGTTATGAGCTGCGTCCACCACATGACTCAGGCAAAGCAAATAGACATGGCAAGGAGGTGCTGTTTTGGCCATTTCCCTCCAAAAAACCTGTTTCAATCTCTACACTATAGCAAATAAAGGCCTGCTGCCTTGAAAATTGTAGCAGGAATATTGGATTGCAGTTGGGATTAAGGCAATTCACTCCTGAATGCTTCCAAAATTTAAGGCAAAATGAAAAGTGATTTGCAGAATATCTGTCATGCAGAATTATTAGGCTGTTAATGTTTCTCATGATTTATTTGATTGTTTTTTTTTTTTGGGGGGGGGGGGGGGGGGGTTCCCCTTTTCCTCCCAATTTGGCATGCCCAATTCCCAATGTGCTTTTAAGTCCTTGTGGTCGCATAGTGATTCGCCTCAATTCGTGTGGCAGAGGACGAATCCCAGCGGCCTCCACGTCTGAGACCGTCAAACCTTTCATCTTATCACGTGACTTGTTGAGCGCGTTGCCATGGAGATATAAAACATGCGGAGGCTTCACGCCATCCACCGTGGCATCCATGCTCAACTCACCACATGCCCCATCGAGAACAAACCACATTATAGAGACAACGAGGAGGTTACCCCATGTGACTCTACCCTCTATAGCATCCGGGCCAATTTGGTTGCTTAGGAGACCTGCCTGGAGTCACTCAGCATGCCCTGGGATTCAAACTAGCAAACCCCAGGGGTGGTAACCTGCATCTTTTACCACTGAGATCCCCAGGCCCCAGATTCATTTTACTGTTAAACTGATACATTGCTGCCAGTGATTCCTTAAAAAATAAAAAATAAAAATAGTGAGTGTTATGTTTATTAAGGGAGTTGCAGCAATTTTCTCCAATATTAGTACAAGCAATTATTAGGCAAATGGATAACATCCCCCAATTATCTTAAATTTGAACCGTAAAAAGTAGTTTTTAGAAAGTAATTAATGTAACATTTTGTACAAAAATAAATGACCAAGTACCATTTAGAGCATTTCATGATATGTAGAGGGCAATACAACCACACTTCAAGTGTGAATGCCATGCATAGAATAGTTTTATGATGTGTTCAACCAGTTTTAGCTGAAGCAGCCACCACAATCTCCCAGATGTCATTTTCCCTCAATGTAAATTTCACATTTTAGAAGGGCCCAGAAGTTCTCAATTGCCCACAAAATCTCAAATTCAGGTGAGTTTTGTCATTGCCTGCACATTCTTATAAAGGTACACAGAGTTCCCCAGTCAGTGTTGATTGTGACTGCCATGCCAGATATATTTCTATTACTGTATGTATCCAAATGTATCATTGGACTTTAACTATATGCTTGCCATTTTAAATGACATTTTTTTAAATGAAATATTGGTGGGGTTGAATAGTATGAGGGATGACACTGTGCTCAGTTGTATAGATGTCAAATTTCCATGGTTTCCCGATACTAACGCTTTTAAGGTAGTATCATCATACATTATTTTACGATGGAATAACACCTGTTTCCCAAACCAGCACATAGATCGCTCATTACGGGAGCTGTCTGGCTGAAAAGGTGCTGAACTAAGGCTGACACTATTGCCAATATGTCCAGGAGTTTGTCTTCTCACCAGTGCGGAAGCACTGCCCAACATAGAAACTGTATCTAATCCTATTGATATGTCTAAAGTTATAAAATATTGATGAATTTCATAAAATAAATAATGACGATTTGGTAAGACAGGGTTTCAGATGTAGGCTAGGCCTATCTACGCCTATCACATTGTAAGTGCAGACTGCAGAGACTACCTATTGTTTTAAATGCGGTCCTTTTCAACACTTTTTTAATCCTCGGGAATAGTGTACAATGGCTTTCCAATGATCAAAATGTATCAATACAATTTATTAGATGTCACTTTGTCTGTTACAAGCTGTGAAAGATGCGAGAAAGCAAGCTGCATGTAATGGAGTTAAGAGATGTCCAAGGCAATTGCTTATTTACAAAGGTTTTTAGGTGCTACTTCGATAACAATACCATTGGGAAAAGCGCCTTTGAGATTAATTAATATTTATGTGCAACTAGCATCCTATTTAGTGCTTTGGAAAACCCAGATATGGTCTATTTTTATCCATCATATCTGTTTACATTTTTCCTGATAATTATGTAAAGGTATACCCTTCAATTTATGCATGTACATTTAATATACTGTAGTGAGGTGAGAGATATGATAAACCCAGAGCGAAGTTTCAGCGGAGCGATTACAGAATGCTTTTAGCAGGGAAGGTGAAATTCACTCCACTCACAAACATTGATTCTGTATGTTTGTAGGCAGAGTCGGAAGTATTCAATGTTATTTTCCAATGGTTATTTCAGAAATACTTTACATTTTTCTTTTTGAAATGGTAACACCATATTTTATCATGTAAGTATGGCCCCAACTACAAGTCCAGCCCACGAAATGGTATCATGTGTGCATTAGTGATCCAGATGTTTCCACATGACATTTTCATCACATCTTTCCATAAAACCTTTTCATTAGTCTTTAGGTATTTTCTGGCCCAATCTTGATGCTTCAGCTTGTGATTCGTATTATTTAGAGCATGTGTTTCAGCCTTCTTCCCCTTCACAAAGACTTTGAGAACCAGGCACCTTGTACTTTTGGAGACTCGAAGTACGTACATTACAGCTCTCGAAATTGGTGGTGCTGGAAGCTTAAGGGTTCACAAGAGTGGATTCACATTTATATCTTTTGTAGTTAATTTGAGGTTTTCCTTCTCAACACATTTTTGTGGCTCTCCTGACCATTATTAACAAAGTGTATATTGTCTGGTGGTCACACATCTATAGCATGGAAATGTCAAGATTGTTGCATCCTTCTGACAAGCTTTTCTTTATTTTGGACTTTTTTTTGTGCCAGTTAGATCTGTTTTTTGGCCCATTTTACCTGTAATAAGAAAGCTGCCTAATAATTATGCACATCTGAATACAGGGTTATTGCTTTAAGACGCCCTCCATCGTCAAAAACTAAATAGCACTTTAAATAATTCAACTTAGAAACTATTCAGTTTAATATGGTTTGAAGTTGGAAAAATATGCTTAGAAATAATATATAAGAATACAGACTTGCCAAATAATTATGCATGCACTGAAAATTCAAAATAAAAATGAAAATTTAGCCCATTTATTTTCAAAGGAATAATTCACCCAAAAATATAAATTCTCTCTTTTACTCACCCTCACGTCATCACAAACTTGTATGACTTTCTTCTGGAACATGCATTAAGCCAGAGGATGCATGAAGAAGCTTCTGAATTTTTGCTTTGTTTCTCACCCAAAGCTATCGTATCGCTTCAGAAGCCATGGATTAAACCACTCGGATTGGATTATTTTATTCGGATTGAAAAGTTTTGAAAGTTTTGAACTGCTTTGAAAGCAAGCACTAAATGAAGGATGAATTCATCCTTCAAAAAATATTTGTGTTCTGCATATGAAAGTCATATGAGTTTGAGATGGCATCAGGGTGAGTAAATGATGAGAACATTTGGTGAACTATTCCTTTAGGCATAATCTTGGTCTTATTGTGAACTATGCATCGAAAAAGTACTATAAATTGCTTACTCACAGAAGTTGTCTCTAAATGTTAAATTGGCATAAGAAAGTATTTTTAAATCGAAAAAAATCTACACTTTGAAAGGATAGTTCACCCAAAAATGAAACCCATTATTTCAAACCCATATGACTCTGTTTTTCTGTAGAACACAAAATGAGATGTAAGGCAGAATAAATCAGCCATCACTTCTGTAAATGTATCTTTTTTCCATACAATTAAAGGCCTTTTCACACCAAATGCAAACCTTTGGCGCAAATTTCTCGGCGCGATTACATTTTTTTTACAGAAACAATCGATTCCTGACGAGCCCTTCACACTTTTTTTTACGGTGTGTCCAATTTTTTTTCATTCGCCTGCTGAAGAAACATCCCGAACAATAAAATTTGAGCTGTTATTCACATATCATGAGCTGCTGCAGTTCCCCAAACCAGCAGAACAGATGGCGCACAGAAAGCTGTTTTGACCACTGACATTAAATGCCGAAGGAACTCCTGACCCAGCAGTGAGGACGTGTGTTTAGTTGCATCAAATGCCTAAAAAATAGAAAAAGTTTTTTCTCCTATGGGTTCTCTCAACATGTAAATGATAATGCTGCATCATTGCCTTGCATCCCCTTTAAAAAGCTCTCTGATCTTACATGGATAGTCTTCATAATGTACTCCATACTGCTTGCTGTATTTTTTCCTTAGCTTTTATTCTTACGTGAGTTCTCTTATATCTCTAATATAACATATATCAAGGAATATTTTGCTTTGTATCACTTTTATAATAAACAACTGTATGAACCTTAAGTGTATTTATTCACCAAATATTAATCAAATGAATGCTGTGACTTGCAGTGTAGCCTATGTCTTTGTATCAAAATGCCTTTGTATACCAAAAACGTGTTAGTGTCTCCACAAAATCAATATTTCTGTGCAACTGTAAATAGTCATTAACAGCTCTGCTGCCATTGGCAAGTATTAAAGTATCTAAAATGGGTCAGACTAGAGGTGGTTTTGTTGGGTGAGGTGTTGTATTTATTGCATTATATAGACTTGTTTAATGTAGTCACGTTTAATTAGTAACATGTTTTGAGCAAATTTAAATACACATGCAATAAGATACAATCAGTATTGTTCAAATTGATAACATCCGTTACAATAGTCATTATATGTGTGCATTATGTGAAAGGGCCTTAAAGTGAATGGTAACTGACACTACATTCAGCTTAAAGCTGCGTACACACTGCTAGCGACATCGCGCGAGAGAGTGACACCATCCCATTCATTTTCAATGAGAGCACAGCGACTTCCAGCGACTGTTGGCGACTAGATGTGGGCGTGTCCAGCAACATGACAAAGTTGAGACAAGTTGAACTTTATTCAAATGAAGAGCGACTTACGGAAGTGACAGCCAATAGAAGAGAAGACGGGAGCGCTCACGTGATCCTTCTCCTGCAGTAACGGAAAGATGGATGAAAGGCTAATTCTTGCTGTTAGCAATTTTCCAGTGCTCTATGATATGTCTCTTCCCACGTACAAGGACATTTTTAAGAAAAATACTGCGTGGAAAGGTGTCTGACACCGAGATTGAATGGTTTTGTGGACCCAGACAGACCGGCGTTTGCGTTTTCGCCGCAGATAAACAGCTGCTATGGCAAAGAGCAACGCCTTGTTTCTCGTTCATCTTTGATATAAAGCATTTTATGTACTGATTCCATTTATATTTAGTCTTTTCCCTCCAAAATGTTTGTTTTTAGCGGCAAGAAAAGCGATTCGCTGTCAACAGCAATGGAATGACATCCGTGAATGTCATTTATAAACGTTACTAGGCAACCAGTAGTGGGAACGCCCACTAGCGACAAAGTCTCTGGCAGTGTGAACGCAGCTTTACATCTCCTTTTGTGTTCCACAGATTAAAGTCAAATGGAGATGCATTTCCCAAAAGCATCGTCAGCCAAATATGGTCAGAAGTTTCATCGTTACCAAAAAAATTGTTAAACGATTTGGCATTTCCTGAAATCACAGTTTCAACGAACATTCGCAAGCAACACCACAAAGTTGTGTGGTTGGAACTACAGCTCTCCTCCTACGGTAAGATCAAGTATAGATTGATGTGAGTGATGTCTGCCCAAGGTTTTTCTTGTCCGCATTTTTTACAGTACTTTTGGAATAGCTGTTGTTTAAAATTTTCTACATCCTCCAAAAGCACTCCAAAAGTTTTTTATTTTTTTTATTTTTTACTAAGGAAATTAATAGTAATTTTTGAAACATATGTATAAAATCATGACCACACATGTGAGATGAAGAGTTCAATAATTTCAGTCACCTTGGGGCAGGGGCACCCTCATGAGGGCAGCCATGTTAGCATCACATGGCCAGCTAAATACTCCTCATGTAATCTCAGTAACTGCCCTGTTATTGGACACTTTCATTCATGGATTAAATTAATCCTGGTTTACTATGCATAGTGAATTTCTACAATGGAGTTCGTAACTGAAAAATATGATGCAGCATCCAGGCCACTAGGTGTCAGTGTAAGCCATATTTCACCATTAAATTTTTGGACAATTACTGAGTGCACCTTTAAGAGGTGCCGTTAGCCCTGTTGTATCCTATACCATGCAGTGCATTCTATACCATTTTTATTCCATTTCGGGTTAAGATGTTGATATTTATTCTATTTCTGCAGAGGTTATTACTCCACCCCCTTTATAACATAATTAATGACACTGTTGAACCAATGTGGTTCGAGTGATGGACGTGCTTTTACGAGTCAACATAATTACTAATGTTTTGGGAAACAGTCATGTCTGGCAAGTTAGTTTCTCTGACGATGCATCATTCTGTGGTGGTAAAGCAGCGAGTTGCATGAAAAATGCATCCCAGGTTTGAAACAATATGAGGGTGAGTGAATGATGACAGAATATTCCTTTTTGGGTGAACTATCCCTTTAAACATTGTGATTTTTCCTTCCATTTGAGAGTGGTTTGCACGCTTGTCTGAATGAACAAATTGGTTTACATTATGCAAATTCTCCCTATTCCTTTCCCTTGTTGCTTTATCCCCATATAGTTCAAAACAGGACCGATGTAAATCTTTTCCAAGACATAAAGCCACTATCACAAACCGTTTCAATCAGAAGCCATTCTGACATGAGCAGGCACTTGAAGTGTTTCCTGTTGCCTTGTGAACTGAACATTATGTTTCCCAAATGTGGACATACGCTGGAGGTGAAACTAGAAACCTCCAAGAGCACTTAGAGGAACGCCTCTGAATCACAAACCATGCTCAATAATGGATCTAACAGCCTATATTCATTTATGTCTCCAGTCAGACTGTAATGCATTTCTTTTTAATAGACATACTATGCTAATAGAATAGAATACAATAAAATAGAACAGAATATAATAGAAATGTTAGCCTAGGCATTGGGTGCAATTATGGGTGCATTTAGTAGTAATAACTTTTAATGAAGCTCTTAAATGTTTCAAGTTTTCAGTTTGTTCATTGAATATACATTTAATTATAAGGTTAAGTGTGTAATTTCTGCGGAACTAGCAGCACCAAGCGAAACTGCTATTTATTTGTCTGAGCGGCCCGACTGGGCCGAAAAGAACAACATTGGTTCAACCAGTGGTGTTGGTTTTGGGGTGGAACTATCTGCTTGTCTGAACCAATGAATTCTAAAACACCTCAAGATAGCTATCTGTTGTAAATCCTATTCATCTCACTAAATGTTTACATGTGCAGTTATAATTGAGCTACAGCACATTTTTGCATTGGTGGATTCCGGAGCCGAAGGGAACATTTAGGACATCGACTTGGCTTCCAAGTGGCAAGTTTGATCCAGTTGGATGACCCTATAACCAGCCCGTACCATCAGCAGCATCCCCCTGACCATCATCACCCATTTCACCAAGCCAGTTACCTTCGTCTCCGGCAATCATTTGGAACAGTTATCCTTCTACCTGGTCCAATCTCCATTGGTGCTGGTAGTGTTGGTGCATCCTTGGATGGTCATGCACAACCCACACATAGACTGGTCTACCAATACAGTTCTTGCTTGGAGTTCGTACTGTCTCTTTGTCTTAACTCTGATATCTCACCTGTCCCGTCTTTTGTTTCATTTCAGGATGAATCGGTGGATTTATCCAGAGTACCGTTGGCATACCATGAAGGCGGTGTTCAGCTGGTCCCGTGTCGTGGCCTTTCCTCCTCATAGCCCATACGAATGTGCTATGGATTTGCTACCTGGCACTTGTCCTCCACGAGGATGGCTGTTTTTGCTCTCTGCACCTGAAAGGGAGGCCATGAACAGGTGCATCAATGATTCTCTGGCAGCCGGTCTTATCTGCCCTTCCTCTTCTCCGGCAGGGGTGGTATTCTTCTTCGTAGAGAAGAAGAATGGCTCACTTAGACCTTGCATAGATTATCGGGGGCTGAATGGCATCCCGGTGAAGAATGGTTTCCTTTGCCATTGATGTCTTCATTTGTAGAACTCTTGCAAGGAGTATCCGTCTTTACTAAGTTGGACTTACCCAATGCTTATCAACTTGTCCGGATCAGGGAGGGGTATGAGTGGAAGACAGCTTTTAACACCCATAGGGGGCACCTTGAATATTTGGTTATTTCTTTTGGATTGGCCAACACCCGTCAACCGCTTCCAGGGACTCGAGAATGATGTGCTCAGAGACATGGTCGACCTTTTTGTGTTTGTCTATCTAGATGATATTCTGATCTTCTCCCAGAATATCCAGATCCATGTCCAGCACATCAGGAAGGTGCTTCAGCGACTGCTAGAGAATTGGCTGTTCGTTAAAAGTGAGAAGTGTGCTTTTCATGCACAATCCAGTTCCATCCCTATGGTTCGTTGTTTTGTCTGAGGGAGTGCGCTGTCTCGGATTGGCCAACCCCAGATTGCCTCAAGGCTTTGCAGAGGTTTCTGAGGTTCGCTAATTTTTATTGTAGATTTATTCATAACTGTAGTCAACTCAATGCACCTCTCTCACCTCAGATCTCACCTCCACCTGTCTCCATGGGCCGAAGCCATGTTTTCTAAATTAAAGAAAAGGTTTACCACCACTCCTTTTCTTTGTACTCCCAACACTTCATGTCAGTTTGTGGTGGAGATGGATGTGTCAGAGGTCGGGGTTGGAGCGGTTCTGTTGCAGCGCTCTTCCTCGGATGTAAAAGTGCATCCATTGAGCGATCGGGGGAGAAGGGCCTTAGTCAGGGAGGTGACCAAGAACCCGATGGTCACTCTGACAGAGCTCCAGCATTTCTCTGTGGAGAGAGGAGAACATTCCAGAAGAACAACCATCTCTGCAGTACTCCACCAATCAGGCCTGTATGGTAGAGTGGCCAGACAATTTGGCCTGAATGGCAAGTGTCATATCTGGAGGAAACAAGGCATCACTCATCACCTGGACAATTCCATCACCTGGACAATTCCAGTGAAGAGTGGTGGTGGCAGCATCATGCTGTAGGGATATTTTTCAGTGGCAGGAACTGGGAGACTAGTCAGGATCGAGGGAAAGATTAATGCAGCAATATACAGAGACATCTTTGATGAAAACCTGCTCCAGAGCACTCTGGACCTCAGACTGGGGTGAAGGTTCATCTTCCAATAGGACAACGACCCTAAGCACACAGCCAAGATAACAAAGGAGTGGCTACGGGACAACTCTGTGAATGTCCTTGAGTTGGGCAACCAGAGCCCAGACTTAAACATCTCTGGAGAGATCTGAAAATGGCTGTGCCCCGACGCTACCCATCCAACCTGATGGTCAAGAATTCCTGCAAAGAAGATGGGAAAAACTGCCCAAAAATAGGTGTGCTTTGCTTGTAGCATCATACTCAAAAAGACTTGAGGCTGTAATTGGTGCCAAAGGTGCTTCAACAAAGTATCGAGCAAAGGCTGTGAATACTTATGTACATGTGATTTTTTTTGTTTTTTTATTTTTAATACATTTGCAAAGATTTCAAACAAACTTCTTTCATGTTGTCATTATGGGGTATTGTTTGTAGAATTTTGAGGATAATAATTACTTTAATCCATTTTGGAATAAGGCTGAAACATAACAAATTGTGGAAAAAGGGAAGCACTGTGAATACTTTCCAGATGCACTCTCATATGTCACAGGTGCTGCTGGAATGTGTGATCAGCGTTTCCATGGGAAAAATGCTTCATGCATAGCTAGCTACACTGAATATTCAAAGTGGACGAAAAAATAATTAAATAGTTTCTTTATAACTTCACTCTCCTAGAGAATAAAGTGCAGCACTAAAAGTAGTTACTTGGTAATAGGGCTGCATTGTTGGTTACTTCCCTTGATATTATCCTATATGATCCTATAAACCTCTCAGAGGGGCACGCAATATGTGAGCACTCTATACAAACTGTATCTCAGATGTTGATGCTCGATCATTCCATTAGCTTATCCTCACGTGCATCCTTCTGCGTGTTTTGTGTTTTGTCTTCTCTATGCATACTTTAATTTAATTTAAACATTCTGATCTCAGTTCAGAACACTCTGGGCTGTCAGTAAAGGGTTAAACTTTTGATGCACCGAAATTGTCTTTGGGAGAAACGCCAACAAAACTACATCTGGTAAAAAAACCTAGAGACTCTAGTTTCATCCGATATGCAATTTTGAAAGTTTGAGCTGTTTATCACGGCTGTTAAACACACTGACTATTTACGAGGGCTATAGGCTACAGAAATCTTATATTCACTGTGCATTATAACATTGGCTGTGTTTCCATCCACATATTTGTATTTGTAGTTTGGGATATTGCATAAAAACTGCTGGATGGAAACACCAAGCTGCGAATAAAATCTCAAAAATGTGCAAAAAAAAAAAAAAAAAAAAAACCTTGCATACGCTCGCTTGAAATGATACATTTTTTATTCAATAAGAAGAAATGTGCATAAACTATGATATAAACACATTTACCAAATTAACTTCTATTGAATTGATTAGGAATTCAAGATGCGCATCAAAAAAGTGTGACTGAATAAATCGTTCATAACTGGATTAACCAGTGGACCAATCACTGCTCTGGTCATCCTGAAATATCGGTGTCCTGAAAATCCAAAGCATGCATAGATTTTGCAGAGGAAATAAGCTGAATATAAACATGCACTGTGCTGAAGAGCAGGTTTATTGACAATTTTATATTATTATTATTTAATATTTTATAGATAGAGATGGTAATGTACACACATTGCGCTCCCAGACATGAGACAAGCTCTTTACAGTGTTTTGTCTGTTTGCTTTAAACCGCAAGTATTTTATTAATAAAAGAGTCAGAGTGGCTAAAAATTCTCTGGAAGGAAACGTGGCTTTATTCGCAATTTTTTTTTTTTTTGCAATATTATGTTTTTTTTCACATAAATTTAAATCTTGGATTGAAAAAAAAAAAAAAAAAACAGCTGAAAGATTTCATAACATCTGACCAAACGTTCAGTTTAAGGCTGCAGATGTTGTTTGCACCACTCAAAATGGTTGGCAGACATGGAGCACCGACAGGGCTGGACTGGGTAACTGCAACTGGCTCGAATGTTGTTGGGGGGGCGGGGTATTCGCTGTCCTTTTCTGCATATCATGACGCTGTTTTGTGGTCCGTTCTGCATAATGCGGCAGCTCATTTTAGCTTATTGCGGCCCATTCGGCCTACTCGGTACTCCCGATGACCAGTCCGCCCCTGATCGGCCACAAAGTGCGTCGGCCCACTGGGAAAATGCCCAGAATGCCAGATTACCAGTTCAGCCCTGGGCACTGGTAATCAGTGCATAGATTCAGAATTTCTAATGTATAATTTTATTTGAACATGTTTGGACGTCGCTTGCCATTACTTTGAATCATATTTATGCTAATTTCTGACTGGTAAAATGCTTCAGCACAGTCAATCACTGGTTTTACAGTGCAAAGAGAAAACATTGAGATTTTTTCACCAAAGTAGAAAAAAACAACATTGAAACATAAAAGTCAAATCAAGTCAAATCATTTTTGTTTGTATAGTTTGTTCCAAAGCAGCTTTACACAGAATCAGCTGTGATATCTGTCAAAAACATGAATAAACAACACTCATGGAAACATAATAAATTAGACCTTCTATAGCTTGGAATTATTTGAATTGAGATCAAACTTAGTCCCGCTGTTTAAAACTTGCACATTAGGATCGTTTGTCATTACCAATAGGATAAAAGACTAATTTAAGCATCTCTGATTCACCATTCATTGTGCAGAGCTCAAGTGTTTGGTGTTTTACCACTGAGCTAACTCCCCAATAGTTGAACCCAAAAAATATGGGTGCAAGTGAGGTTCACATATGAACCATATGAGGAAAGGGTATTTGGCCCCCTCCAGCCAATGCCTCAACTCTTCCAATGGCATTTTAATGGCCAGCAGCTCCCTGTTCCCAATATCATATTTCCTCTGAGTTGGTGTAAGCCGACGAGAGAAGAATGCACATGGGTGAAGCTTATTATCACTCTTACTCCTCTGTGACAGGACAGCTCCTATCCCCACATCGGAGGCCTCCACCTCCAATACAAAGGACATCTCTGGATCAGGGAGAGTAAGGATAGGGGCAGATGTGAAGAGTCGCTTCAATTTATTGAAGGCCTGGTTAGCTCTGCTGGTCCATGCAAACTGTCTGGTTGACTTCTTAGTGAGTGCAGAGAGAGGCTCTGCAACAGAACTGAAGTTTATAATGAATATCCTATAAAAAATTGGAGAAGCCTAGAAAGCGCTGTAGCTGCTTAACTGAAGTTGGACAGGGCCAATCCAAGACTGCCCGAATCTTGCCAGGATCCATCTGGAGACTGCCATTGGACACACAGAAGCAGAGGAATGAGACTGCCCGAACATGAAATTCAATCTTCTACAGCTTCACAAAGAGTTTATGGACCTGCCGAATATGCTGAACATGTTCTTGGTAGTTGTGGGAGAATATGAGTATGTCATCCAGATAAACAAACACAAATCTATTCAGCATCTCTCTGAGAGCATCATTAATAAAGGCCTGGAAGACGGCTGGGACATTTACCAGGCCGAATGGCATTACCTGGTATTTGTAGTGGCCCGTCGGGGTGTTGAACGCTGTTTTCCACTCATCTCCCTCACGTATTCTAACTAGGTGATATGCATTATGAAGGTCTAGTTTGGTAAAGATGGTGGTACACCGCAGGATCTCAAAAGCTGTGGTCATGAGGGGAAGAGGGTACCGGTTATTGATGGTAATACGGTTTAGACCTCAGTAGTCTATGCAGGGTTGGAGGCTGCCATCCTTCTTTTCAACAAAGAAAAAACTGGCTCCTGCAGGTGAGGTGGCTCTGTCTTTACTGAAGACTTCATGGAGGTCTGCATACTCCGGGGGTACTTGGGATAACTCGGGAAGATGCGTTTTGCCAGCTCCATCTTGAGGAGCCATGACTTCCGTGGACAGGGTCTCAGGAACAGAGGTACAACTACCCCTGGAGATTTCTGGAGAAGGTTCTGGGAATGATCTTAGCAGATTGGGGGTACAGCAGAAGGTGATGTCTGAGATACGGCAGTTGGTTCCCCAGGATTTAACAACCCCTTGGGACCAGTCAATGTGTGGGTTGTGAGCGGTCAGCCATGGGAAGCCACGAATGAAAGGAAGCTTAGGTGATTTAATCAAAAGGAACTATCTGTTCCTGGTGTTGCCCCACCCTTAGCTGGAGAGGTGGGGTACATTGACTAACCTGTCCGGAACCCAGAGGACTCTCATCAACTGCCATAAGGTTAAGAGGTTTCTGAAGGGTCGCAGGCTGATTAGAAAGTCTCTTGGCCAACTCAAAGTCCATCAAACTCTCTGCGGCCCCAGAGTCTACAAAGGCACAAACTTGATGATGTTGAATGCCATGGGTAAGTGTGGCATGGATGGTAAAACCAGAGATCGCAGAGCAGGGGATGGTTCCTATTCTCACCTTGGCTCCCCTCCTCCTGGACGAGAGTTGGCTTTTCCCGAAAACTCAGGAAATGCAAAGCGAAAGTGGACTGACTTGCCACAATAGAGACAGCATCTATCCCTCATCCGTCGGTTACGTTCTGCTTGGGATATCCTGATTCTACCCAGCTTCATGGGTTCCTTGGGGTCGCTAGGGGATGAAGGCAGTTTAATAGGGCTGGCGGACTCCAGCAATCTGATCTCCTGCATTCACTCCTGTTGGCGTTCTCTGAGGCGTTGGTGTACCCAGATGGCCACGTCATTGAGGGATTCGAGATCAGGTGCAGGGTCTTGGAACGCCAACTCGTCCATGAGCTCAGGAGACAAGGCACAGTGAAAGGTAGCTCTCAGGGCTCGTTGATCCCATCCACTCTCCGTGGCAAGGGTGCAAAACTCGATAGCAAACTCTGCTGCACTCCGGGTACCTTGAGAGAGATGAAGTAAGCGATGATCCATATCTCCCTAACTAGCTGGATGGAGGAAAACACTCTTCATCTCAGAAATGAAGTCTTGACTGTTGGCTGTGAGTGGAGATCTCTGGTACCAGTCCAATGCCTTGCCTGTGAGAAGGGTAATGATGTAGGCCACTTTAATACTTTCAGTGGGAAAGGTGCTGGGCTGGAGCTGGAAGGCCAGGGTACACTGGGTAATGAAACCTCAACCTACATCTCTCAGGACTGCCATCAAATCATTCAGGGGCTGGTAGTCTGGGCTCTGACGGTAAAGAAAGTATAGGTCTTGGTGAAGGGTCTCAGGATGAGGCAGCTTGAGACTGGTGACTCAGAAGGTGGAGGATATCTAACAGAGCCTGTTCATGCCTCTGAAAGGTTGCAGCTTTATCTGAAAGGGCTGACAGAATACATTCTACATTTGATGAAGACCCTTCCACTGGGCTCGCTTCCATGGTTCAGTCTTGCTGTAATGAGGCTCCTGAAGGCGGGGATCAAACCCGGGTCTGCAATGCTCAAGTGTTAGGTGTTTTACCACTGAGCTAACTCTCCAATAGTTGAACCAAAGAGCAGATAATAAAAATAAAGCAAAGTACAAATAAACAAGGAAAGCTGAGCTTCCACAAAACAGAGAAACAAAAATAGACACAAGGGTCAAAAGGGTATAATAAGGAAAACACTTAGCTAGAGAACTGGTCACTGGAGGCACAGTGTACATAGACTCAAGACTGAACACAAAGGCAGGGAACAAACAGACTTTTAAAGGCCTAGACACATGTGAAGGGAATGAGGGTTAACGAGCAGAGAGTTGAACAGGGTTAGGGGCGTTGGTGCCATCTGCAGGAGTGGAGAGGACAGAGCTCAAGGTATAAGTGCTATCTGCAGGCCTGGAAGGAGCATGGCATGGAAGGCTCAAGGAAAGCACCCCTGCTGGTCTGAAGGGGACCAGCAACCCAAAGAGGAGATCCTTTACAGCACTGGGATTGACAGGTCAAGAGCGTTTTTAAGCATGTGATTCTTTATGTTGTTGTTTACAGACTAGTTAGACAAACTATACGATAGTAAAATAACTGATTTTGTTCTGTATATCACATTCTGTTGACTGCAGCATAAAGTGAATGCCATTTCTCTCACAAGATACAACTGCTGAAGACAGGCTTAATATTAGGACTGACTGCCTGAGGAAATACCTGATTTAATTTAAATTGGCGCCTCCTAGACTGATGTGCTTGGCTGAAGTGGGTGGAACAGTAGAACATACAGGCTGGATCTAATAGATGAAAGGGATGTCAAGAAAAATTCAGTTTAAAGCACAACCTAAGGTGTTTTTCTATGTACACGCAAATGATAATCTGCTCTGTTGCTTTGCAATCATATCTTTGTTTTGTCCATTTTCATACTGCACAGATGTAAATAAAAATGAAAATATTTATATTTCACATTTATTACATTTTTAAGCTTTTGCATTAATTTGCATTAATGTGTACAAACACAATATATCAATTATAAGTGAGTTCCATGAACTTAAAATCCATAACATTAAAATGTGTAAATGCTACTAACTCAAACAATCAAGTACAGGACTGAGGTTGTGAGGAATACCCATAGCCCTTGCTTTTGAAAAATGTAAGCATGCTTGTCTGGTCAAAAAGAACTTATTGTGTCTATTACTTAGTTGTTATTAAGAATTCATAGAGATTTTAGCTTTTTTAGTATTATTGATATAGTTTTACTGTAATTAGTTGTTTCGTGTAGTCACTGTTTGGGTGATTAGTGTTCCCTTTGGTGAAGTTAGATCCTGTTCAATCCAGTAATTTTTCCTTGTGCATCCATATTTGCGTAGCTAAAGTGTAGCTTTATCTGCTTTCTTTGGGAATCAAGTTTAATGCCTGGTCTAAGTCAGTATTTGCATTAGAGTCCATTAAATTAGGAAGAAGCAATAATATAAATGTTAATTTTAAACAACATGCTATTATCTGTTAAACCTTATTCATAAATATACTAAATACAGTTGAATGAACTGATGCGATGAAATGTTTTTGCTGACATAAAATGGCCCCAAGTTGAATTTACACAAAAATCATGATGCAAAAATACTACATATATATTTGAAGTAAAATCAACACATCGTTTTTTTTTTCAGTGAGCGTTCAAATCACTTCAGGAGACATGGATTAAATCACTTGAGTCATTTCATGGGGACCTTAACAGTAAAATAAAACTCAGTTTAGCTCTCTCTTTAAAAATGTGACTCTAAAAGCGCTCAATGAACTCTGGAATACTGTGACATCATCTCTTCCACCACAGATTCAGGAATCAATCGCTGGAAAAGTGAATAACCAGCAGCGTTGGGTGTAATCCAATTGCAAAGTAATTCGTTTTTTTAATGTTATTACTTTTAGTCAAAAAGTAGTGTAATGCATTACATTTTAAATTCTTGTAATCAGATTACAGTTACTGACTTTCAATACATTTAATTACTTTTAAGTACTTTATAGGTTTATGCATATTTCTAATACATTATTTATGAGGATACATGAATTATGGCCCCGTAATGAGTCATTGTGAAGGAGAGATGTGAGGTGCTGAGTGTGTGACTTGTGTGTAATAATGAACAAGGAATAAATATAGACATTATTTTGAATTTGTTGAGCAGAAAAGTGTTTTAGAAATTAATTTAAAAGTAAAGAAATTAGTAATGTGATTACTTTTTTCAACTAAGTAATTAATAATGTAATCTGATTACAATTTAGATACAGTACAGTCATTTGTAGTGGATTGCTATTTTTAAGTAACTTACCCAACATTGATAACCAGGGCGTCAACCAGAGTTAGGACAGCTGTCATGTCTTCTCAGTGAACACCACCGCACATAAACAAACGAGCATCATGCAACAGGAGTGAAATTTTTTTTTCAAAAAACAAATTGACTTCTCTTTATTCATATAACTTACATAAAGAGCCTTTTGCGCTTTTGCAGAAAACCAAACAAATACCCATCAGTGTACCGAAATGCCTAAATGACTTTGTCATTTGCCCATGCGTTGTTATTAAAAATCACAGAAACATAAGGGTAAACCTATATCATCATTAATAAAAAGTCAAATAAATGGCATAAATGAAACGCGTAATATTAATCACTGAAATACGGGCCAAAAGTTTCCATAGTTTGCCCCTAAATGTAGTAAAATAATACCAATTAAAAATAAATACATTCAATAGCCTACACTAAATACAAATAAATTATATATATATATATATATAATTTATTTGTATTTAGTGTAGGCTATTGAATGTGTGTGTGTATATATATATATAAAACATCAAACGCTGTATTATTATCTGCATTTAAATACATTATGACTTAAGTTGAATAAAATATAGACTGTCTGATCAACTTACCATCATCTTCCAGCTAATTTGAGGGATTTTCTGTCAACATGCGCTCGAGGGAAAATAATCCTCAGCATCCGAGAGCAAAACTTGATGTAGTGGTGCAGGGGAAAATAAACAGTATGGCAACTTTCCCCAGTAAAGTAAATTCCAGACAGATTTTCAGCGGAAAAAATAATTGAAGACTGTGGTCAAGTGTGCAAAGCGCCTGAGAGTCCAGAGCCATGAGCGGTTCCGCTTACTCATAATAGACCGAGAGCGAGATTATCAATCGTACTATGGCTGAGGCTTGGCTCATGAATATTAAGTAAGTCGTTCCAACCAAGCTCAGACTTGCTCGGTCAACTATTAATTGCCGAGGCCTCGGTTTATGCATATATTAATTAGAATGTGCTGACGTAGTGAAGTCATCTTCCAATGGAGTGTGGGGGTTTCTTATGAATATTAAGAACTTGCCCTTCACCGTAGTAAACGTAGCAATTTCTAAACAGACGCCAATCCCATACCGATTCCGTGCGAAGGCGAATAGAGCAATAAAAAGGTGATGAGTGCAGTTTCACATTTCATACTGGCAATGTTTATGTATTTATGTATTTGTGAGAAAGTAGCCTAAACAAAATAAGCGCCACTTCCGTTATTGGAAATAAAACTACAATTATGAAAGTTGATTTTAATCATGGACACTATGATGTCACAATGGCTAAATTTCAGTGACTAACTTCATAGTTTTACACATCATAAATTACATAAATGCTTGTTTTTCTTTAGCAGTTGTTTTGTATGTTGGTTGTATGTCTTAAATTAGAATGTTTTTTTTTCTTCTAAATGCTATCCTCCAAACTAAAATTAAATTTCATAATATTTAATAAAGGTAAACACAATAGAAAACACTGGCAAGGGTCAACTGTAAAATGCTGTTTCGTGAACTGCTATGTGTTTCATCATTGTTTTATTATTCTATTTTCTGGAAAGCTGTTTATGCAAGTTCCACTGTGACAACATGCCCCGATAACGTGCGTTCAATGAACTGTATCTTTTTAGGGTGTGATCATTCAATAGCTTTTTCGTAGCGAAGTATTAAAGGCAAATACACAAACTGACTTAAAAAAAAAGAGAAATATTTACTCGAGAGAGAAAAAAAGAAGTGTGACAACTAGCCCCGGTCTCCTCTACCAACTACACTTTTGTACGTACGAAGCGTGCGCGCGCCACCTACTGAGTCAAACAGCAAAATTGCATGTAGCTCTCTGGTAAATTAGTTGAATTATTACTACATTAGAAAAGAAAAAGAAATATCTGGCTGTGGTTGGCAGGAATTCACTGTAAAATTATAATATAAACATGACATTTTGGTGTCTGTATATTTTATAGTTCAAACCCATATGTCATTAAATTATATTATGCAAATAAACCATCCTGCTTGAACAATTGAAATCTGCTGTTTCTTTAAAATATATAACCACCATCATAGTACAGATAGTAAAAGAGTTCATAAAAATACACCTTTCCATTAAGCAAATAAACAACATAGACAGTTCACAGTGTTGCCCACAATGAAGACACAACACCATCACACATTTGACATTAACATTACATATTGACTCTTTTCGACGCAAAGGAGCAGCGGATCTACTCCGAGCTCCTCACGGATGACTGGGCTCCTCACCCTATCTATAAGGGAGAAGCCCACCACCCTTCTGAGGAAGCCCATTTCAGCCTTCATGACCATAGTTGAGGGTAGGAATGAAAATTGACCGGTAGATCGAGGGCTTTGCCTTCCGGCTCAGCTCTCTTTTCGTGACAACGTTTGTCCGGCCAACCTCCCGCTCTATTGTCCCCTCACTCATGAACAAGACCCTGAGGTACTTGAACTCCTTCACTTGGGACAATACCTCCTTCCCTACCCTAATTTGACTAATCACTTTCAGAATAATACCATTACCATTTTTTGTACATGTAGGCTACCATGATAACCATTCAAAACTATGGTGCAATCTTGTCACCATCATTGTACCATCGTTCAGCCATATTATTGGGTTAAAGTAGGCCCTATTAACGACAGAATACAGAAAATAACATGATATGAATATTAAAAGAAATGAAGAGAAACTTACTTTAATGTAAGCAGTGTCAGTTATATAAAGGCGATGATGAGGTGGCCAGTGTAGCCCGATTCCTGAACCATTGACTCTTCAGTTCATTTGAACCTACGCAACAACACATTCAGCGCTATTTCTAGAACGAATGACTCTTATATGCCGGTACTTTTTAGTGAATCAATAACTTCATGAACCGCAAGAAAAGTCATTCATTTCACCATAAATGACTCGAAATTAATCAAAAATATATATACATGTGGCAGGACGGAGGGCAGGGCTGGGTTGTGATTCCACACACCCAGCCCCTAATTAGGCTAATTAGCCCTCGCGAGGATGTGTAGGCTACTGTAGATGTCTGTCTATACCCTTAAGGCCTATTCAGACCAACACCGATTTTTCAGTGCAAATGGATGCTCCGAATTATCTTTTGAATTGGATCAATTCCCATGGCCCTATTTAAATAGTCGATGCTGTTGCACAATATAGCGCATTGGTGACGCTACTCAACTGGCAAACACAGTGCTGAATACTCTTTTAATCCTCTCATGCACAAAAACTCTGAAATCAGTGCCAATATGCAGTTAATGGATAATATAAGCACATTATTTATTTGTAAAAAATGTTTTCCCCTTTTTCTCCCCAATTTGGAATGCCCAATTCTCACTACTTAGTAGGTCCTCGTGGTGGCGCGGTTACTCACCTCAATCCACGTGGCTCGTTGTAAATGACACTGCAGAGACCCCCAGCATGTGGAGACTCAAGCTACTCTCCGCGATCCACATGCCCCATTGAGAGCGAGAATCACTAATCCTGACCATGAGGAGGTTACCCCATGTGACTCCACCCTCCCTAGCATCCGAGCCAATTTGGTTGCTTAGGATACCTGGCTGGAGTCACTCAGCATGCCCTCGATTCAAACTCGTGACTCCAGGGCTGGTAGTCAGCATCAATACTCACTGAGCTACCCAGGCCCCCTGTTAGCACATTATTATTCATGTTATTTATTTATTTTTTTCTCCCCTTTTCTCCCTTAATTTGGAATGCCCAGTTCCCAATGCGCTCCATGTCCTTGTGGTGGCGTAGTGACTCGCCTCAATTCGGGTGGTGGGTGACGAATCTCAGTTGCTTCTGCGTTTGAGACCGTCAATCCGCGCATCTTATCACGTGGCTTGTTGAGTGCGTTATCGCGGAGACGTAGCGCGTGTGGAGACTTCACGCTATTCTCCGTGGCACCCATGCACATCTCACTACGTGCCCCACAGAGAGCGAGAATCACACATTATAGCAACCACGAGGAGGTTACCCCATGTGACTCTACACTCCCTAGCCACCGTGCCAATTTGGTTGCTTAGGAGACCTGGCTGGAGTCACTCAGCACACCCTGGATTCAAACTCGCGACTCCAGGGGTGGTAGTCAGCGTCTTTACTCGCTGAGCTACCCAGGCCCCCGCCCAAGCACATTATCTGTGCTGATACATCATATTATAGCCTATAATATACCTGATGTTTTGTCTTAATATACATTATTTCATATGTATAACCTATTACTGCACCTGGTTTTTTATTGGCATAAATAAAGGCATTATAATGTCCTCTTAGTGAACTTTCTCCAAATTTGCCTGTGAGGGGATAAATTGCATAGTAGTCCTACTGAGTGCAATCATTTTACACTATTATCTACAAGCGAGACTGTTGAGACCAGCAGCTATAATACAGTTTAGTGTGGTTTTGTGTGTCAAAAGCAGATTAAGTACATCATGCAAGAATAGCTTTTCAAACAGAGCAACAAGGGCGTACTATTATTCTGTGGGCGGATTAAATGAATCAATGGAGTACACTTTGACTGCTGTTCAAATCTGTGTAATCGGACAACATCCGTATAGTGAAGAAGCACAACTCAGAAGGATTGATGGAAAACCACGAAAGAGAGAAACCCAGAGTTCAACAGGTGACTTTGTGCATTATCTAATAATTTACTGAAGTCTCTTAGGTCTTCATAATCTGAAGTCTAGGACACTTAAAATGTTCCTAATGTGACTTTTTTCATTTCAGAAGGAAGATGACGGGGATTTTTTGTTGTCCCCGCAAAACAACACGGGGGAAGGTGGAACTAGCTCGATGTCTTCAGCCTCTTTTAATTTCATCAATTCTATTATCGGATCCGGAATTATTGGTAGGCTAATGTTTTGATGTCGATTTTTCACCAAATTAAAACAAAATAATCGTTTTTTTCTTCCATGTATAGTTTTGGTTGCTGTATTCATATTATTTGAAATAGACCTGAATATGTGTATATTTTAAATACAATATTTATTTGTCCTCAAAGAATTTTAAATAAACCATATATTTAGGCTATAATGAAATATTTATTTAAAAACTACATCCTTCCATTTAAATGCATGTTTCAAAGCTTATTCCGAATGTTTAGATGGGGTCAAGTTTATTAGATCATTACTAGTCGCAGACCAGCAGACTGGCTTAGGTCCCATGCGGTTCAGAATCATATGACTCTAGAACAGCCACAGTCAGTTCACATGCCTCTCAACTCGAGGGCGAAAAAACACAAATATTGTTTCTGGTCCTGTGATATATCTTTGGGCATAGAGAAGGTCAGCATTTACTGTTTTAATGTATGAGTTCTTGTTACTATTTCCTACATTACCCATAGTGGCACCAGTTGACACGCTATTTCTCCAGTGAGTGAATGACTTAATTCACATTGTTGGTTTATTTTTTTAAGCAATTGCTGTATAGTTGTGTACAACTCTTGACTGCAAACATATTGAATATATAGATTTAATCTGCCCAGAAAATAAAATAAAATTTTTTTTTTGGAGGTATGTTGTATTATAGACTTTTCAGTAAAAAATATAAACAGAAAATTAACTATGAAGCACAAAACAATTCAGGAAACAGCTAAATGGAAAAAGGTAACATACAAAATGTTGCATTCACAACAGGTGTTGTTTCAAAGCAGCTGTACATGCAATTATGCTACAACAGAAATGAATAAAATGCCAATATTAGTTATTTATGTTTAGAACTGAAAGTAAGTGTTGTGGGTCAATGATTAAACAAAACGATTTTGTATGAACTACAAGTTTTAGTGTTAAAATCCTTGAAGTTGTCCCAAAATAACTGAGGAAATACACCTAGATGCATTGTCCTTTGATTTTGGCCAATTAAGTAATTTTCTGTGTAGTTCAAGAGAGTGTTGTCCCTCCTTTGACCAAGTTCAGTGCGGGGCATCGCTGTCCGGCTGGAAGCTTATGGCTGGTCATTTTGGTGAACTCCATCCTGAGACCATGCTTCAAATGGTAAATGGTCTGCACATATATAGCACTTTTTTTTAACCTTAGAGGTTACCAAAGTGCTTTACACTGTGTCCCATTCACCCAATCTCACACACACATTCACACTCATACACATGCAAGGTGCTAGCCTGCCATTGGGAGCAACTTGGTGTACAGTGTCTTCCCCAAGGACACTTTGGCATGTGGAGTCGTGTGGGCCGGGAATCAAACCGCCAACCCTGTGATTGGCAGCCGACCCGCTCTACCACATTAAGTCCATCGTAGTAGACTGAAGTGATGTCTGGCTGGCACATGCTGCAGTTGGTCATCATCCCACAGCGACACAGTGGGAATCGGACATCAGGCAGGACCAGAGATGGATCTGGCAGGCTCTGGTGTCACACAGTCTGTGAAGAAGTTCTGTTGTAGCAAAACCTCCTCCTTGACCTTTCAGATGAGGCTCATGTTTATAACAATAACCTGAGGGAGTAGACTCATTTAAACTAAAATCTGTTTTCATCCAAGTTTCAGCGAAGCAGAGCGAATCCAAACTGTGATCTGAAATAATTTAATTTAAAATTTAGTGGTTTGGATGAAAATGTTGAAAGTTAATGTTTAGTAGCCCTACCTTTATATGATGTTTATCTTCAGTTTCAAGTTTGGCATCAATCATTTCTTTTCTAAATTACTAGGTCAGGGAACAGACACAGTCTCTGTATCATAATGTGTGATTCATTCTCTATGTGTTGTAGTCAGGGTTGGGCTGTAATGGCATGTAGAAGCGTTATGTATTCAGAATACAGTTACTTTATAAATTTCTGTTAGAATACTTCTCTCATAATGAACACAAGATAAGGCAGGAAGAAAAAAAATCATTTTGAGATACTTTAATAATGGATCACGGCATTTGTGGATTTAAGTTGCGTTCACACTGCCAGCATCACGCAGCGACAAAACGACCTCATCTCATTCATTTTCAATGAGAGCTGGCAACTTCCAGCAACACCAGCTATGGCGACCGTTGGCGAATGGATGTGGGCGTGTCCAGCGACGTGACAAAGTTGAGACATTTTTTACGTTATGCAAATGAAGAGCGACTTTTGGGAGCGACATCCATTACGAGATATGGTAGAGCTCACGTGATCCTAATATTTTAATAATAAAATTAATTGTAATGAAACAGTGGTGTTTAGACTCTCCATACACACCACTAGCGACCTAACCGCCAGCCACTGGCAACATGCAGTGACAAATTAGCTGGCAGCGTGAACGTCACTTTTGGCATGGGTGACACGGGTAGCCGCCTGGGGAGCCATCTTGCCGGGGACGGCAAGGACCTCCCCTTCGGCTAATGACCAGCTTGGACCAGCTAGAAACCAGCTACCATGTTCCAAAACACAGTTACCAGTTTAAGCTGGATTTTCCATTAACGATGAGCGGATGCCATGATTTACCGCAATTGTTTGTTGTTGTTGTGGTTGTGGTTTTTGATCAGCGGGGGTTTGAGATTGATGTGAATCCCTCATGTAATTGATGTTGTTGTGCACGGTAATATGCATGTAGTGTAATGCTGAAAATAGAAAGATAAGTAATGCTAAGCAGGCTACATACATGAGTGCTAGCAGCAACAGAAACAGGAAACAGCGTCTATTTAAGTTAAGGTAACTAGATGCAAGTAGACTTAACTCAGATTTGCTATTTAAATAATAGTAGTTTACCCCAACAAACACATTTGTGTAAGTTTGACACGGTCCTTAATATATCAGTGATTTCTCTGTTTACTTTGATCAGGTTTGCCATATTCCATGAGTCAGGCTGGCCTCCCTCTGGGACTTCTCTTGCTTGCTCTGGTTGCTTTCATTACAGGTATGTGTTGTGTATGCTCCGTCAATCATGCATTTAGATGACATTGGCAATAATATTGGTTTGGAACGACATGAGTGTGAGTAAATGATTTGCTTTATGAAAATGTTCTACAGTTTTTCTCTTCTTCTGCAGATTACTCTATTATCCTGCTGGTCAGAGGGGGAAATCTGTCTGACACTAACAGTTATCAGTCTCTGGTGCAAAGCACATTTGGGCTGATAGGATATTTGATTCTGTCAGCTCTACAGTTTATGTACCCATTCATTGGTAACAGATATTACTTTGTCTATATGACCCTTTGTTGTATATACATTCAGATAGAAAGTGACATTTGAATGAAAATAAACCTTTTTCCTCCATTGCTTCCCAAATATAGCAATGATCAGCTACAACATCATAACAGGTGATACACTGACCAAAGTGTTTATGAGAATCCAAGGAGGTAAGCAATTTATTAAGGAATAAATATTCGGTCATTTACTCACCCTCATGTTGTTCCAAACCTGTATGACTTCTTTTTTCCCACAAAACATGAAAAGGTATATTGGGCAGAACATTAGCCTCATACACCATTCTCTTTCATTGTATGGAAAATATCACGAAATTGGAGTAAAGACCCAAGCGCTGGAGACGAATAAATGTTTAACAAAACAAAATACAAAGTAAAACTCAGGAGGGAGAAATAAACATGAGGCAAGACAAAATGGAAACAAATAACAAGCCAATAATAAAAGATGAACTCACAGGAACCGACTGACTAGACAGGGGAACAGAATGAAATGCAACAATCTGACAGGGCAGACAAGACAAAGGAGAAACTAAATAGAAAAGAAGGACATTGAAGACAGGTGCCGCCAATAATACTAATGAGCAGCGCGACTCTGACTGCGCCTGTGAGAAACACGAGGGAGAGAGGAAAACTCAAGCACATGGGACAACCTGACAGATGGGTGAAGGAGACTGCCTCAATTCTGCCCAAACAAGAATAAAACCAGAAGTAGCAAGAGACCAAAGTAGCAAGATCATGACAGGATGGACAATTCGATAGACTAGGTTGGCGCCAACAGGACAGACTAGGTTAGCACCAGTGAGAACGACCAGGGAGGAACCGGCAGATCAGATCAGAGCGATGCCAGGAGGATGGACCAGGAAGGAGCCGACAGGTTGGACCAGGGTGGCGCTAACGGGACAGAATAGGTTAGCGCCAGTGAGAACGACCAGGGAGGAACCGGCAGATTAGATCAGAGCGATGCCAGCGGGATGGACCAGGAAGGAGCCGACAGGTTGGACCAGGGTGGCACTAACGGGACAGACTAGGTTAGCACCAGTGAGAACGAACAGGGAGGAACCAGCAGATCAGGTCAAAGCAATGCCAGCGGGATGGACCAGGAAGGAGCTGACAGGTTGGACCAGGGTGGCGCTAACGGGACAGACCAGGATAGTGCTGGCGAGGTGGACCAGGGAGGAGCCGGCGAGTCAAACCAGAGCAACGCCAGCAGGATGGACAAGGGTATAGCAGCTTGGCAGGATTTGGCAGCTGGACTATGCTTGGCTGCTGGTGTCGAGATGACTTGACGTGCCGGTTTGACTTGGTGCGCTTGCTTGATTTGTCGAGATGGTTTGGCTTGAAGTGGCTGCTTGACTATATATAGTGACTTGATTAGGTGTGGTGGTTTGGTTAAGTGTATCGACTAAAGTGTGCTTACTAGACTTGGCGACTTGTCTTGATGTGACAGCTTGACTGGACAAGACTTGACTGGACACAGGGCTTGAACAGGCTTGTCGATGGCCACAGGGAACAGGACAGACTTGATGACCACAGGGAAGTGGGCAGGCTCGTCACAGGCTCAGGGAACAGGACAGGCTGTGTGGCCTCCTCGGGGTCGCCAGCGGGAATGGGTAGGAAGGCTTCAGCAAGCTCAACTGATGGGCTAGGCTTCCTTCTCTGGGACTTTGAGGAAATGGATGCGATGTCTGCCTCAGGTGGGGGAATGACGTCGTTCTCGGACTGGAATGAAGGCTGGAAACTTCCCGAGACACAGGCTGAAACAACCGCTAAGTCTCAAGAAAGTCTCCAATTCCCACCTTCATTTGGGACATAGGACATAATGGGCTCATTTCTTACAGTATTTTGAGACGATTACTCATCCAAAAAGCATGAATCCATGTTTTCTTCTTGAAAGAAGAGATCTAATGTGTATTCTTTTTTCTTGCAGTTGGTCCCGGGGACATGCTTACAGAGAGATATTTTGTTATTCTGGCGTCTACTGTTCTCTTCACTCTCCCTCTGTCACTCTATAGAGACATAGGAAAGCTGGGAAAGGTAAAGGAAGTTATTCACTCTTTAGATTAACAAAACAGTATATCTTTTATTTTTAAATAAAGTATGATGTATAAAAATAAGAATTTTTGATTTACAGTTTTAAAGGAATAATAGTTCATTCAAAAAGTACTTTTATTATTATTTACTCGCCTTAATTTTTGAAGAATCTTCATGTAGCCTTTTTCCACACAATGACGGTTCATAGTGACCATGTCTGTCATGCTCAAAAAAGGACCCAGTAGCAATTCGGCATCAAAAAAATGTTTTTAATAGATAGCGAATACAATTTTAGAGCTTTAGCAGAGGGTAAAAATATCAGTAAATAGCTACTTAAATGTCCGGTCTGTTCTTCACACAAACCTATCTTGTGGCTTCAGAGGACTTGGAGTACAGCAGTCATATGGACTACTTTTATGGTGCTTTTATTGTCATTTTTGTAGCTTGACGGGTCACTATGTACTGGCATATGGTAAAAAAACATCATGAAGACTGTTCAAATAATCTCTTTATGTGTTCCTAATTAAAAATATAGTATAAAAATAACAGCATACAGATTTGGAACAACATGAGGGTGAGTAAATAATAGCAGAATTAGCATTTTTGGGTGAATTATTCCTTTTGCTGGAAGATGATTCAACTCCCTCCCTTCCTCTGTTTCAGGTATCGTTGTTGTCCATGCTTTTTACTGTTGCCATTCTCATCACAGTGATCGTGAGAGCAGCAACTCTTGGACCACAGATGTACAAAAGCTCTTCCCGTCTGTGTGCATTCATTAACACCATCCACCATATGCTGATATTTGCCTATATATTAGCCTGACTGCTGCTCAGGCTAATATTTACCCTTTTAAATGCCAATTTCTGCGAAGTGACCCCAGTGAACTTGCTTTATCGGTTTTATTTATTTAAGTTGAATTTTTTTACTTTCCATTAGATTGTTTGCCTTTGTTTGGTGAGGCATGTAGTGACACGTCGCAGTGAAATATTACACCGATTTTAGTGGTGCATGCTAAGGCAACTTTTTCTCACACTTGTATTTAGTTATCTGAACAAACCTCTAATGCTAAGTATTACTCCCATTTGTATTTGTCTACAGACCTCCATCAGAGGGTGCATGGGTGTTTGCTCGGTGGAATGCAATTCAGGCAATTGCTGTCATGTCTTTTGGTGAGGATTTACATTCATTGAACACTGTTTGTCCATTTATGGCAAATTCTTAATCAGTTAATTGAAATGTATGCTTAATCTGGACAAATATGGCTGTTAAATCAACATCTAAAGTAGCTGTAAATAACACATGATATATCAAAACACAATAAACGCTCTGCATAGTCTCTATGCTGATTATGCAGCTCTCTACTGTCTACTGTGAGTTGTTGAGGGTGTTTTTAAAGTTAATATTTGATTTATTTTCATTTAAAAAAAAAAACACTTCATATTAGCAACACATTCAGTCACACTCCCCCCTAAGACAGTGAATTCAGATATCTGACAGCTACAGGCCACTTCAGTGAACTGAGGCACTAAACCCTAAATAGGCTAAATAGGCTTAAAGGCATGTTCCAGGTTCAAATAAGCTCAGCATTTGTGGTATAACATTGATTACCACATACATTTAATATATTAATATTGCCACAATACCTAAACATTACACATGTTAACATGATTTTAGTGTGATGAAATCACTGACCTTATCTGTGTAAAGTTATATCCAAAATTACAACTTTGATGTCACATTTAAACATGATCACTTTAAAATCATTCAACAGAAATGTCCTCACACTGATATCATGTTAGCAGATGTAAAGTTTACATCTTGTGGCTATAGTTATGAAATAGTGTGTATTTTAATGTTAAATGGACTGGCTCGTTATTGCAAGTGCCTTATTGTAACTGCAATTTTTGCTGTTTTTTAAATAGATGATGGTTGAGTATTATAATATATGTATATATATATATAGTGGTAATCAACATTATGCTAAAACTGCTGTCAATTGAGCATAGCATTCTTTTAAAAAATGTTATTATAAAATATACTGTATTAAATGCATTTCAGTTCTCTCAGCCCTGTTTTGACATTCCTAATATCTTTTCAGCTTTTATCTGTCATCACAACAGCTTTATGATCTATGGATCACTGCAGGAACCCACGTTGAGTAACTGGTCTCTTGTCACACACGTGTCCGTGGGCTCGGCCGTGTTGTTCAGTGCTGTCTTTGCAGCGTCAGGCTATGCAACTTTTACTGGCTACACACAGGGTAAATTAACTGTGTAACAAAATCAGCACCTGCTACTTTGATAAGACTGGAAAACAGGCAGTAAACAATGCATGCATTACAATTCGAATGCTAATTGATGTTTTCCTGTTGTGTTTCTTTGCTGCAGGTGATATATTTGAGAACTACTGCAGGAATGATAACTTGGCAACGTTCGGCCGGTTCTGCTATGGTGTCAGTATCATCACCACATTCCCTCTGGAGTGCTTTGTTACCCGTGAGGTATATTTACTGTATTTATACATCAGTACATTACACCAACGATATTTTCAGATTGTAGGCATCCGCCAATAACCATGTCCCTGCTTGGCTGATCAGCAGCAGTGTTAGCACCCCTTTATATCAGCTTAAAAATCTACAACAACATTGTATATATATATATATATATAAAGATGTGTATATATATATATATATATACATATTAATAAAAGGATAAAGTTTGTGCAAAACCTGATGATCCATGTTGTCAGCATGATTTCAGAAATTTCAGCAGAAGCAATAAAATCCTAGTTTTTCTCTCCATTGAATTAGCGCCTAGAAATAGTGCAGAATCTTAAATACGACTTCTTCATTTTATGGCCTTACTTTTGTTTTCAAATTTTCAAAACCCTTAAAATATGTTTATTTCTAGGTTTAAACACAAAATAAAAACAGACGTGTCAAATGTGGCCTTTTAAAAAGTGCCATGCTTGATTTAGTGTTGTAAAAGTGTTCTAGTAACCTGCAATTTGCTTCTTTTTTACGGTTTCCGTACTGTGTCCAGGTGATCTCCAGTGTCTTTTTTAAAGGAGCACTCGGCAACACAGCCCATGTCATCGTTACCTTGGTGATCATCTCAGCAACGACTGCAATCTCCCTCTCTTATGACTGTCTGGGTAATGTATTGGAACTAAATGTGAGTTTTCCAGTTGAATCATCAACATCTAACAACCATAATAGTAAAACATGTGAAAATCCACCAGATGTTGTGCTGTTTGTGTCTGTGTAGCACCTGCTGCTGCAGATCCTTCTGAAGAATTCCAGAGTTAGCAAGATCCCGATCAGTTCAGAGTGATCTTAAATGTTTAAGCGCCACATTTCAGCAAAGGTTGTTTTGTGAAAATGCCACAATGCAAAGTAGCTTTGCAATAAAGGCTGGTATTGAAGAATTGAACAGTTTTAAAATGGTCATGGAAAACTAAATTATTTACTCACCCTCATGCCAGCCCAGATGTGTATGAATTTCTGTCTTCTGGTATACACAAATGAAGATTTTTAGAAAAATGTCTCAGCTTTGTAGGTCCATACAATGCAATTGAGTGGTGACTAAAACATTGAAGCTCCAAAAAGCACATAAAGGCAGCATAAAAGTAATCCATAATACTCCAGTGGTTTAATCCATGTCTTCAGAAGTGATAAGATTGGTGTGGTTGAGAAACAGATCACATTTTAAGTCCTTTATTACTGTAAATCACAATTTTCATTTTTCAATTTGAATTTTCAATTCTTCTTCTCTTTTTGGTGATTCTTTGTGCATACTGCCACCTAGTGGTCGTGGCTGGTCAAAGGTGGAGATTTCTAGTAAACGAGGACTTAAATACTGATCTGCTTCTCACCCATACCTAACGTATAACATCTGAAGACATGGATTAAACCGCTGGAGTCGTATGGGTTACTTTTATGCTGCCTTTATGTGCTTTTTGAGCTTCAAAGTTCCCGCCACCCTTCTCTTGCAATGTTTGGACCTACAGTGCTGAAATATTCTTCTAAAAATGTTTGTTTGTGCTCTGCAGACGAAAGAAACATCCCATATCTGGGATGGCATGAGGGTGAGTAAATGATGGGAGAATTTTCAATTTTGGGTGAACCGTTCCTTTAATTCTGGAAGTTTACATGTTGGACCGAACACCTGTGGAAACTGAGAATGCCCTTTTAGTTAGCTTAACATTGTTTGAAAGGCTGTATCTTAATCCTGTCGGTCATCACACATACCTTGAACTTCCAGAATCTTTAACGCTAAGCTAGGAAAAGTCTCTCTTTGCGTGTAGAGATGTTTAGGTCATTAGTCATTTTACTGGTGTGTATTTGTGTCTCTCTCAGGGTGTTCTGAGCGCCACACCCCTCATCTTCATCTTTCCTGCCGCCTGCTTTCTGAAGCTCTCTGATGGCCGCTGGTTTCGTGGGGAAAATATAATTCCCAGTATCATCCTGGTGGCAGGTGTTTGTGTCATGATAATCGGTTTCATCATGATGGTGCTGTTTCCTCAGGACTGTTCACACGGAGCAGAGATGTTCTACTGTACTGTCCCCAACACCTCAGTACTCAGCACCACTCCACCGAGCAGTGTATTACAGATTACTAACGCCACACAGAATGTCAGCATTTTCTGACATTTAAACATTGAAACATGAAAATGTAACAGTTATGCTGGAGCCTTTTTATGTTGTTTTCTTCTGATAAATCGTTAAGGCAATTGTTGTATTACTTGTGTATGAAATAAATGACAAAAAACAAGTCATGCAAAACACAGGCACATGGTCCCACTTCAATTTAAAAAAAAGCTTCCCCTTTAAAAAATTAAATATATGTTTGAGTATAGGCCAACCATTATAATGCAAATGTGTTTGTATGACACTTATTTATTTATTTTATGATAAAAATGTTTATCTAATTTTTCTCCCAATATGGAAAGCCCAATTCCCACATCTTAGTAGGTCCTTGTGGTGTCGTGGCTACTCACCTCAATCCGGGTGGCGGAGGACAAGTCCCAGCAGCCTCTGCTTCTGAGCATTGTGCATGACGCCGCAGAGACCCCCAGCATGTGGAGGCTCAAGCTACTCTCCGCGATCCATGCATGACTTACCACACGTCCCATTGAGAGCGAGAACCACTAATCACGACCACAAGGAGGTTACCCCATGTGTAAATATCCAATTGATCCAGCGCGTCGCTCTCTGTGTTCAAATATACCCCTTTACTGTGAGAGAAAACACTCTAAACGATTCAGTGTGTGAGTGAACTGTCCGAATGATTCGGACCGGATTGTGAAATGAGTCAGAACGTAAAGGTAACTCGTTTGACCAATTATTTGAAAAGACCCGACTCTCTAAGGGTGATTCATTCGTGAATCGGGCACCATTTAAACAGCAGGCAAAGACTGTGATGGCGTTTGGAGGTGCTATTTTTGTTTTAAAACATGAAATCCAACGTAAATCATATTTTAGAGCTTCGTCAGAGGGAAAGATATTTGAAAAATGTATCTATTTGAAAAACTTTTTTTTTTTTTAAATCCGGCCTGTTCCTCACAAAACATTTTCTTATAGCTTCAGATGATTCAAAACATTGGGCACAAGACATACGGACAAAATTTATGGTGATTTTTATGGTGTTTTTAAAAAATGTTTTATTTATGGAGTAAATTTGACAGCCATGGTCACTGTGAACCGATGTTGTATATGCACAAGAACTGTGTGAATTTGGTCTTCCACATTAAAAATATCAGCTGGTTTTGACATGAGGGTAAGTAGATACTTTTATTTAATACTTGTGTGCAAGAGCTTAGATTTGGCTTGAACATGGGGTTTTTTTCCAGCGTGAAGCATTTACCCATGTTTCCAATGTTGATTTTTGAGGGGGGTTACCTCCCCCCATCCCACCTAGAATCTACGCCCCTGTTTGTGTGAACGATTCAGCCAGGAATTAATAATGTAGTACCCCAACTCTCTCACTAGATGTCGCTATTAAGCCAGAAATAGGATATTATGAATTTCCTCAGCAGCACGTGTGACTATACTCATTGCCTGAAAATGTAATTACATTCTTACCCTTGAAATATAACATTTGTTCCCGATAATTATATTTAAATAATTGTTCAGTTGTACACAGCGCACATTGCTTGCACATTCATGCGGCATGCGAATTCGCATTGCATAGTGTAAATGGTGTCCAGTTGGAGGGTTGGTAGAGACTGAACTAACCCATCGTGTCATGACTTGAATATATGCGGGGCTCCTGTCTCCCTCTCTGTTAAAACGCAACAGAGAAGTGTCTGTTGACTGGGGCAGGACTCTGGCAAATATGGTGGGAGTTGCAGAATTTTAAGTCCTAAAGGGGAGTAACGGGACAGAAGTGATGCAGAAAGTGTAGAGGGAGAAGACAGTGTTCAGTTGTGACAGGACAGACACTTCTAGCAAAAACGTGCTGCTGCTGCTGAAGTTGATAAAAGTGATGATTTTGGCGTTTTGGCATCAAGACTGATGACACTTGACAGACGCGCGAGACATCGAGGGCGGTAAGTTCGCAACCAGGCGCTTCATGCTCTTTCAAAACATTATGATTTTTTTATTTATTTTATTTTGTAATTTTTTTCGCGTGGAAAACTTTTTGCACGGTGATTGATGGCTGTATTTTGCAGTAAAAAAAACAAAACTTTGCTTTACGAAATCTCTACCGCTAAAGTTGTTAAAATGACTGTTTCTTTTATCAAGTGTTAAAGGGCCAGTTCACCCAAACAAAATATAAATAATAAGAATTTTGTCATCATTTACTAACCCTCATGCTGTTCTAACTAACCCATACGGCTTTCAATAAATGGGAAAGGCACTAGTATTTGATTCCGGTTCAACCCAAGTTATGCTCAGTTAACATTTGTGGCATAATGTTCATTTCCACAAGAAAAGTTGAATTGTGCAAACCCACCTTATATATATATATATATGTTGAAAAAGAAAAATCATAGTTACAGTAAGGCACTGACAATGGAAGTGAATGGGACAAGTCCATAAACATTAAACTACACAATGTTTCAAAATTATAGACTCAAGATATAAACAACACGCATGTTAATATGATTTTAGTGTGATAAAATCACTTACTAACCTTACATGTGTAACATTATATCTAATATTACAGCTTCTTTGTCATGACAAAATCCTGTAATCCCAGTAATGGATATGACTTTACACAAATTGGTAAGCAATTTTGGCAGACTAAAATCATGTTAAAATGTATAATGTTTACATATTGTGGCTATATGCTTTGGAAACAATGTGTAATTTAGCATTTATTCCCTTCTATTGTAAGTGACTTAAGGACCATTCACACATGCAGCAACTTTATCGCTTACCGTGCTTTCAGACCAGAGGAGGCGAGAGCATAAAAATTTGCTCTGGATGCTCTGCCAACAATGCTATCGATGATTCGTGGACCCTCTGACGTAGTTGAAATAGCCGGCAATGTTCATTCGGAATACTTGGTTTTGTGAACTATATTTAAAGGGGCCGCAAAACATTCAGACATGTCTAATCAGTGTTTTATTATGGGAAAACCCGCCACGGCAATAATTAGTTTCTCTTCCTTTTTGTCTTTGGAACTATTGTTTGGTGGGAACCAAAGATTACACTGTAGTGTTCTCTGGACTTCGCTAGAGTGGAGCACTTCTGTATTCCAATAGGTTGCTGCCGAACCGCGTCAAAGGTCGTTACCACACACATTACCCCGCGCTTTAACATTCCTCTGACGCCCACACCGCCCAAGACTCTCCACGGCGCTTCTCACCGCTGAGAGACGCTGGCTGCCATAGAGAATGAATGACTTCCGGTCGATTTGACACTCTCGACGACTCTGGTCTGAACGCACCATTAGTGTTGCTAAGGATGCTAGTGGCCGTTGCTACTGCTGTCGCTCTAATGTTATTGGTGGACTGCACGTCTGGCCATTATCTTTTGAAAATATGGTCACAAATGAGACATATTGCCGGTACAACTTAGTTTTCCTTCTAATCTGACAAGGAATCGGTTTTGATGTCATTAAAAATGAACATCCTGCCATGGAGAGTGTTTTATATTAAACTACTGAAGTGCTTAGTGCATTATATCATTAAGATGAACGAACTATCAATGTATGAAACCTTCAAAAAACGTCATTGCAATTTGACATTAGCCGCTTTTCCACCATCGGGCACGGCATGATTATAAACCGTTCTCAGCCCAGAATTCTCGGCATGGTTAGCTAACTGTATTCAGCCATTCTCAACCATGCTGGTGGAATGGGTTTAGTATCATCATGATTTTTTTATGCTGGTGTTGCCGGTCCTTCTCGCCCCCGCTCCGAACAGGACTCCAACTGACGTCTCTGGCGTGGGAGGCGGGTGCGCTAATGAGGATGCTAAAGGCTACAGCCTCTAGCGTCAGTCACTAGTGCACCTCTTGAGGTCAGGAGAGTGAGGTTTATACACTGCACAGCTATTTACCAGCTGGCTGCCGTTACACTCACCCACCTAAACCTCACTCCCATCCGGGTCACGGCACCACTGCTGCCAGTCCTTCTCGTCCCCGCTCCGAATGGGACTCGAACCGACGTCTCCGGCGTGGGAGGCGGGTGCGCTAACGAGGAGGCTAAAGGCCTACAGCCAACTATTTTCATATAATACTTGTATAATATTTTGTCAATAAATATCGTTTTTAGCTAGCCTGGGAACTTTTACCTTTCTGCATGTTCGTGTCCGGTGGTAATCACAAGCCCTCACAAATTATGGTAAACCATTCGTCTTTTTCTCTTTACTTTACTTTTTTCGACGTGGTCGTTGTCTTTGCTGTTTGTTTGCAGAGTAAAACCAGGGGGAAAACAGTCCAAAAAACTGGAATATGTGATCATCCTCCATAGTGCGCCGCACTCGTTCCTTTACCTCTCGTGGTATCGGATCTGTTACGTACCACAGTGGTAAAAGAAATCTTGGCACGGAACAGTTTGGCCCGATGGTGGAAAAGTGGCTACAGAATCAGTTTTCTTTTCTCCAAAAGTTTGATTCTGCAGAAGAGAGTGTTTGAATATGAAGTGCAGCAGTGCTCATTGCATCATATTATTAAAAAGATGAACAAATGATCAATATATAAACCCACTCAGACTGCCGAAAGTTTCGTTTCCATGCATCATTTTTATAAATCCATGCACATGGATGAGTAAATAATGACTGTATTTTTATATGTTTGAGTTAAATATCCCTTTAACACTCCTAGAGTACCAATTGAGTAAGGATTGCCACGTTTGCCCTCTCAGAAGAATAATAAAAAACGATATGTACATGACGCCACTGTTTGTAACTGTGACTAAGGAAAGTTTCTACTTTGTAATACTTAAAAAAATCCTCCAACTTGGGAAAACCCCTCCAGGTAACCACAATGCCCTCTGTTGACACTTCAATGTGGATGTATGTAGGAAAGGGATGCACCCACTTTCTGCAGAACTGACTGATCTAGTTTAACCTCTTAATCAGTCAGCACTTCTCAAGGGCTGTGCCATGACTGACTGCGGCGTTTGCGTTCTGTCTTGCAGTGCCAGGGATTTCAGAGCCGCACAGACCGCCACAGGAATGGATGGTAATGCGCACAGCCGACCACTTGACCGAAGGTACACTGTGAGCCCTAAAATACCAAGACTTTTTATCTCTTTAGAGTAGATATATTCTAGATGTAGATAAACAAGTCTGGTTGGAATACGAGAGATCACAATAGACCTACTTCATGCAAATGTTGCATGTTTGGATGCATATTTGCATATGATAATGGATCAGATGGGCAGTGCAATGGTACACTTGAATTTACTATTCTTCTTTTATATTGTGCATATTAAGATCTTGGGGAATTTGTAAACCATGTCTTTAAGGAAAGCGACTTAATGTCTACAATATAAGTAAAAAGTATAACTAAAAATGAATCTATGTAATGATAAATGTGTTGGGCAGGACAACTGACTGCAGAATCAGGATACAAGTTATGTTCAGAATAGCACACAAAGTCAACCACCACACTAATCCATTTTCTTTTGAAAACACATCGACTTTGCTCTCATCTTCAGCGTTTTTCTCCACAGAAAACGGAGACTTTCGAAAACGCTCTTTCTAACCACACACACTGGAAAACGTTGACTTTGGGGAACTTAAAACAGAGGTTTCAAACTTAAACGGATTAGTATGGACGTGGTCTCAATTGGTCTCGACTGCCACTAAAAATCAGATTTTTTGCATATCCAGATTGTATCCAGATGAGTTTTTGATAGTCTGGACAGCAAAAGAACCACATGAAATCAGATTCGAGATGTGGTTTCAGATGCGTCTCAATCCGGATGCTCTGGCTGCTCAATTCGGATTTCAAATAGTCTTTTGCGTCACTCTTAACGCGACACACAACGATGAAGTCAAAAATTGGTGACTGCTGCACGGAACATCAGTCTCCAGTCTCAGAGTTTTTCTTGTGCTACGGAGGAGTTCTGCATCACGACTGGACAGGGCGCTTATTTGGAGAGCGAGATGATGCGCCTCCATTTTTCCCGCATCTGTTTTGAAAGCATCATCACGTGTGTACGCCTACGTCATTACCAAAGCAACCCGTGCCGATATGTTGGTTATGTCTGAGCACACAAGTCTGATTTGATCACTTGCAATTAATAAGTGCGGACAGTCTGCCTGAAAAGATCTAATTTGAGAAAAAAATCAGATTTTGTTTGCAGTCTGAACTATGCTATGCACATAAAGATAATGTTTATTACAGTACAGTATTTGCCAAAAGAGAGCACACTGACCGGAATACTGTATACCACTCCACTTGATCATTCCTTTCCAGTATGGCGAATGATCCAGAAGATTAGCCACAATTTTGAGCATCTCTTTCATTTTTGACTCTTTATTTGACAGGTGCAAGGTGTTGAGGTCATGCAACATTAATGTAGCATACTACTTATGTTTCAGCGTAACTAACGGTTATCGTGGAACAATGCTAACTGTTTTGTTGATTTTAATAGTTTAATAAAATAGTTTGCATATATATTTTATACAGCCCTGTTTCACCCTGTCAGTTCTTATAATCTAAACCTATTTCTCTCTTTATGAGAGCTTTCACTGAAGACTGGCTGTTGAGTGATGAGTTAAAGGAGTGTGCTTAACTGTGTATCTGGTTTTCTAGTTGTGTGTTTGTTTACGAGACGGTCTGACTGTAATTAAAGTCTCTGTTGTCGCTGGTATTGCCTCAACCTTTGACATCGGTGCATTTCCTGCCTGCAGAGTAGAGCTGAGAAATGTTTTTGGACACATGTGAAGGTCATGGGAAATGAACTTTAGGATGGGGGGGTCTCTGCAAAATCTGTGGAAACTTCTGGCTAATTTCTTTGCTGCGGAAATGAGGATGGACAAGAGTCATTTGATGAAGGACGGTGTCTGTGCTTTTCATTTCCTACATAGATATGACTGGAGATACAGAAAACTAAGTACTTATCTTGTGTGGTAAAACATGGCTGTGGGGCAAGAATACAGTCTCTGAATCAGAAGACTTGTGGCCCTACAAAGACTAGGAAATGTACAATATACAACCCAGACACATGTGGCCTATATCTATAGCATGATGGAATCCTCTGTCCACATTAGCGTCAAATATGATCTTTATTAACATACTTTGAGACTTCTGAAATCTGGGCTCCATGGGCTCAGATTTAGCTAGCAGAGGATGATGTCAACTTAAAAGCATTTTCTATGAAATCCTAGTGAGATTTTCCTACACGTTCTCATAACTTTTTTCCTGCCATTATTGTCTCTCTGGCGCACACACACACATACACACACACACACACACACACACACACACACACACACGGTCTCCCACATTGGCTTGAGAACATCCCGTCATTATTGGTATTTTATTTAGAAGAGATTTCGATATTTTGAAAGTGTTTTATGAGAGTCTTCTGAGCTTCACACAAACTGGCTGGTTTTCCCAAAGAGAAATATTCGATTAGTGTTGCCAGTGGGGGTTACTGAGAAATAGCTGTTGTGTAAAACAGTGTAACCGCACAATAGTTGTTGTGTAATTCGGGAGCAAGCTTCTGGTTTGTCTGGCACCGCAGGGCACCAGACCATCATCCATTGCTTGTCTGTGGTGCAACTTCATTTGGAAATACAAACAGCTTTTCATCAAGTCGCCCGGTTCATTAGGCAGTTTTTTTCACTTGGTTTGATCGTTTGGTCGGGACAGGAGTTTGCATTAATTCGTCTGCTTCCACAGATATGCATTCTATTTTTTGGGTCTGGACTTTGAACCATGGTATGCTTGCTTGAATACCATCATTTGTGAGTAATAGCGGAAGCTGTTTGCCACTGTAGCCTGTCACACTGGAACAGCATTTTCCTCCACCAAAAACGGAGCATTTATTTGGAAAACAATGGCATCTGGAAACTGAAAATGTAGTCAACGGAATAGTGTGGATGTGGCCTGAGAGTAAGTTGTGACAGAATTCTTAATTTTTAGGCGCACTGTCCCTTTAATGGCACTTTCTCACATTCAGCTTTAGGATCATCTTTAGTAAGCACTGAATTTAAAAGAATAGACTGACAAATGTGGGGAATTTAGACTATGTCTGAGGCTGCGAATATGAAAGCAAGATGTGGAACCTCACAGGTGTTGGCAGAATACTGCTGAACGCTGCTGCAGTTTGGCTTCTTTCACTCGTGACATCTGTTGTTGTAATTCCGAGCTGCATGGACTGCTGTGGCAGTGTGAATAGCTGGCGGAATGTTTACTTATGATGTTATGCGATCTTTGGTTACTATAGACACCTCTTCCTTTGTGTGTGAAGGACCAGGCCTTGACAACAAAGTATCACCTCCGGGACTGGTATGGAAGAGCTTGAGAACTGTTGCAGATGTTTCCATACTTTATCTCACTCTGTCTTTCTCTGTGTGTCCAACACACACACACACACACACACACACACACACACACACACACACACACACACACACACACACACACACACACAATGCTAGCCCAGCTGTTCCATTCAATCCAGTGTTGAAAGCTACAGTATATGATCTTTGGTGCTATGATGTTGACTTGACAAAGCTAACATGCTGATATTGTGTTTCAAATTATTTATTATTCTTTTGAGAACAAAATGTCTTACTAACTCCTCCTAGAGCTTTCGAGCAACCAAACTCAGAGCCATTCAGAGTTTGTATGTTTAAAGCAATATGACTTATTTAGCTTTCGCTAATCTGGCCAAAAATAAGGTGTTTTTGAGTTTGTTTTGGTGGTTCGTAACAGCTTGCCAGGGCGAACTTTCTGCAAATATCTCACTGGCTGCTAAACACCTTCTTACTGCTACTGGTCCACATCATTGTTTGGTAGAAATAGAAGATAAATTGAATTTCAATATATCACGAACCAATTTTTTTTACAAATATATGCACCATATGAAGACAAAACTCAATATTTCATCATTTGTATAATTGTTTTCAGTCGATGTGTTCATAAATGAAATGATCCGTCAAGCATCATCATTTTTCTATCGCTTGATTTTACACCAACTGCCCTTTTGTTTTCTACACTGTTTACAGCGTTTTCACAAGGCGAACTAGGCGGTTGCCCACGGCAACACCAATTAGGAGGGCTCCAAAGAGGAGGCCGCCACAACGCACATCTCACTCCAGCGGGGATGCCGATAGGGATCTTGCCTAGGGCACCAAAATGGTTAGAAATGGCCCTGCCTGTGCAAGACTGTCATGTTGAACTCTTAAAGTGACAGTACCATTTTAGCACTTGTATTACAAATGAATGTAAACTCAGTGTTATTACTTGTTAATTGTAAACATTATTTCAAACACTGACAACGTATATCATTATTATATATACATTTTCATGATGTATTATTTATTGATAGAATGTAGATTTTTTTTTTATATTTGTATAAAAAAGTCAAAATGATTATTGATTATAATAATGATGACAAACAAATTATTAATAAATAAATATACACATTCACATACTTTTTTCAGGACAGATTCTGTTCAGTTCTGCACCTAATGTGCCTGAATGTAGCCCAATATTTTTGATGGTTTACTTGTTTGTGATCTTTTCTTAGAGAAAGTATGTGAGAAAGTCTTATTATTAAGGCTGAAACTACACGATAAAATCGATTATTATCAATAATGGAAATCATCGACAACCAATTTAATTATTGATTCGTTGGATATATGCCGAGAGCATGGAGAAGCTCCGTCAGTGATGTCACTTTACAGCTTGGTGAATAATGTGTTACATGACAAAACTCGTTTAAGCGGAAAAAACAGGACCCAAGTTGTTCAGCGCATGAGAGCGGTTTGTAAACACTTAAAAAAAGATCGTAATTAGCATACAGATTTGAACATAAACATTTCTGCATCAGGTGTGTTAAGAGTGATTGTGCTGTTTGCACTTAAGAGTTGTTTCTCTCCAGCACATGACTTACATTTTACAGCTATTTTCTGTTTTATAATGTATACATGTTATGAATTGAAAATCAGGCACGTATTTCTGCGTATTTCACAAAACTGTTTGTATCACACGTGAGCCTCAAGTCAATCAGTCAAACTGATTACAATGGATAAAGGGAGTGCAATCGTTCTGATTAAACTCAATGTAATCAATGTAATCAATTGTGCAGCTTTCATTGATGTCACGAGGATGTATTCAGTATTGTAAATCGAACAAAATCCTTAAATATTAGTTTAAAAAAATTTAAAATTCTAATAATAAAATTTGGATAAAATACAGGAAATCAAATGTACCCCCCCCCCCGATTAATCGAATAAATAATCGAAGATGTTACATCTAGCATGTAGCATGTTAGCGCATTAGCGCCATTAATGCAAAAGTTAAACATTACAAATTACACATTATTTACTACATATATTACTTGAAATCATCATAGAGTAGTTAATACAGCTTCTTTTAATGACCTCGTGTGAATTCTACTCTGCGTGGAGTCATTGATAACATTTTAATGTCATATTAGTTTGTTTTAGATGTAGTCTTGAGCGTCCTCGTGTTTAAAAGTAACTCTAAACGCCTCCCTTGGCGGGTGTCTGAATGTTTGCAAACAGTATGTTGTTGCTCAGCTGTTTTGAACTTCTTTTTCCTTTTTGTTAGCGATGAACCAAAAAGCACTTTGTGTGAATGTGGCCTTACTTTGACAGATGTTCATTGAATTCAAGGTCCAGCTGTCAGATGTTGAACACCTTTAACCTTAGCTGAGCAAATGCCTTGCAAAACCTTAATTGCAACCAGTCAGAACACCCCAAACATCCTTGCAACCACCTTGCAGTGCCATATAGAAACCAGTAAGAACACCTTAATATCACCTTGCAATGCTCTAGCAACCAGACAGAGCACCGTTTAGCATCTACTCCGAGCACCTCAGCAACCACCTCCCTCTACAAGGTATTTAAAATACACAAGACATACTTCAAACTAACCTTAAAACTGTTGCAAACTTCCAGGCAATGTTTTGTTCAAGGTTTGTTTGAAAATAGTTGAAAAGTTGAAAATAATTCTAAATCTATGGAGCACTTTGCGTGTCTGCAACGGTTTCATGTTGAGAGATTTCTAACAGCAAAACATCTCTAATTTGTAATCCAGTGTTTGTCATGCATTGTGTAACATGTATGGTTAAGGGTGGTTTTAAGTGGCAACTCCCTATGATGCTTGTAATACAATGGCAACTGTGGAAAACTGAAGAGGTTTCTCAGACATCAACAGCCTGGGGCCTTTTGAAGCTAATAATAGCCCTTTACAATTCACAACACAGTACACATTAGAAAATTTGAAGGAATAGTTCACCCCAAAAATGACTATGTACTGAATAAGGTCTATGAATGGGCCTTGTTTGAATTTGTGGATGCGTGCACAAGATTTGAGAGAGAGCTTAGAAGACAACATTTTCAGTGGATGAACACTTAAAAAAAGCCATCGTACTGCTTCTGAAGATTTAGGATATAGTTCATGAGTATGACAGCTTTGTTATTTACATTTGTAAAGCGGGTTAAGAGAAAGGAGGTGGCAAGGACTGGCTTGGCAATATAAATAATAGTTTATAATCAAAACTGAACCAAAAACACACAATCATCCCCACCTAGCTCAACCTCAGAGGAGACATGAGGGCAAAAACAACAACAAAACAGACGAGGGAAAGGCCAACAAGGAGAGAGAGAGAGAAAGAGAGAGAGAGAGAGAGAGAGAGAGCGAGGAAAAAAAGAAACTCACTCACTTCTCTGATGCACAGTCGTTTGGTCCTCGATCACTCCTCCACCCTCTCAGGCGGGGGTGGCAGCCGCTACTCCTCCCGGACCAGAGTCAGACCTACGACCCCCGGTGGATAGAACGTTCCTCCACATTCCCGGTGACTCGTGGGGACACTCCTCCACCCCTGGCAGCGGCCCTACTGCTCCAGGCAGTCGGGGAGTCGCTTCCCTCCTCCCCTTGTGGACGGCAGTTTTCTCGACCCCCTCCACGTTTCTGGGGGACGGCAGGGCACTCCTCCGCCCCTGGCAGGTGCTCCTTTACTCCAGGCGGTCGGGGAGTCCAGTCCCCACTCGCCTCATGGACGCGGTCGTTCTCCGCGTCCGTGGTGTCGGGCTACTCCATCCCCTGGCGGATGGCAGCGGCAATCCCCTGGGTGGACGGCAGTGTCGAGGACTCCACGACGGGCATCTGTCATCCTTCCCGGGTTTCGGCATCAATGTTAAGTGGGTTAAGGGAAAGGAGGAGGCGAGAACCGACTTGGTAGTATAAATACTAGTTGAATGATAAACTGAACCAAAAACACATAAAGCAGCTGCCTGTAATTCTCTCTCTCTCTCTGACTGTCGTCACCAGCCGCTTTTATCCCTAGTGCGCCTCATCAGGCTGATTGGGGACCAGCCCCACCCTCCTACAGTCTACAACATTCAACAAAGAAACACAAAAGGAATACAGAAAAAAACCGAGCGGTACGTGTCCCAAACAAGTCAAGGCGAGGAAGAGCTTGATTGAAGAGCAGGGGAGTTAATATCTATTAATATCTTTGTTAATATCAGTTAGCTATTAATATAGAATTTAGTTGATGTGTTGCATTGGCTATTTTACAGCTGCTTTATGTTGCCTATGCTTTGGAACAGCCTTTGTGATTGGAGCGTACACATGATGACTCAAAAATACTGCCTGCATTGGCACTTAATAAGGTTTTGAAACGGAGCCAGTTTCTGTAGATGCCATAGATCTTCTGAACATACCATATGTCTTGACTCCTCCACATAGCACACATACACATGCTCCCTCTGTCAACAGCCCCACATGGACATTTAAAATCTGTCATCATTTACTTACCAAAACCTATAAAACGATGGCCTCAGTCACCATTCACTTACATTGCATATTTGTTTCACTAATGGTTTTGTACTACGCAAAGAAAAAGATTTTCATTCTGGTTTGGAACAATGTGAGGGTAAATAATGTAAATAATGTGATAAATTATTTTCATTTCATTGATGAAATATCCTGTTTACACTCCAAAGTCTAGAAATTTATTAGAACTCTTAGCAGTATTTCTCTGGAGCTCTTGAGCTCTTTGCACTGCCTTTCCTGTCTGAAGAATACTAGGCCTTTATTTCTCCATGTTGCATTTCTCAGAGCTCTGAAAGCATGTGGCATGCCTCCAGAGAACATAGGAGAATGGGGTGTCTTTGTTTTTGCTGTCAGGACTGCAGGCAGTGACCGTAAACTGTTCTGAATGCAGCAAAAAGGAATATGCTCCAAATTGATTCATTTGTTGCGTGTCGGTGTGAATCAGAAGTTGGCATGTCTTTTGTGGAGTTGCACTGGCTCTTTCAGAGTGCAGATACTGTATGCTGTTACTGCCACATCCCAAAAGATGTTGCATGTTGAGTTCCACAAGTGTGATGCATTTGTTGGCACAACTGTACCCTGTCAGTGTTGAGTCTGTTTGTACTCGCATTACAAAGACACCTATGGGCACTTGAGAACTGATTTAGGGGCCGTTCGCACAGGGCATGTTATTGCATTCTGCTTGCACTATTTTTTTAAATTGTTTGTCTATGTAAACATAAACATGTGTCAAGGTGCGGTCACACTAGACTTCACGCTCCGTTCACTCCCATTCAAATGCATCTGAAAGCTGGAGAATGAAAACGCAAGCTCAAGCAATGAATTTTCTAATTTCACTGAGTAACAATGTTTGGTGAAGTCTGAGCTGCAAATTTGTATGACAAGATGATGTGTGAGCTGGAGAACATCAAAATGTCACACACTGTCATTGACTACAAAGAATTAATTAGAAGCCAGAAGCCTTCAATTCTGATTTACAAGCTCTCGGTTCAATTCGATTTAATTCGATATCGATTCATATGGGTACATTTCAGTTATAATGCCCCTTTTTCTTCCATATAAAATACATTATTTTCCAGCTAATGCTGTAAATTATTCAGGGGATCTTCTAAAAAGGTACATTATGAATACATTAATTCTACTAATTATATTTTATTCGCTTTTCACAATTTTGGTCACATTTTGGCTTTTTAAAAATGAATAAATCCATGTATTCAATAAATAAATGAGATATTTTATTTCACATATAATTTTTTGGTACATGTTTATTGTTTAATGGCATAAAATGTACTATTTACAAGTATTTACATTGATTTGTTGAACACATGCTAAAAACGGGTACTGTCTCTTTAACAACACTGGCGTTTCGGTAAAGAGCGTCTGTAAATGAATGCATGTTAACGAGAGTTTCAAACGGCGTCATCTCATCTGTGCTATGCATGATTAGAATTAAATGTGTATTTTATTTGTTATTTTTTGGTCAACAACTGATTGAAGTGAACAGGAAGGGTATTATAACTTTTGTGTGTGTGTGTGTGTGTGTGTGTGTGTGTGTGTGTGTGTGTGTGTGTGAAAGGAGCGACGTGCACCAAAATCGTGGAGAGTACGTCACGTGAGATTTCCGGCCAGCGAATGTGGGCTGAGAGAAGCCAGTCAATGGTGTCTGCCCATTGACAGCGTGTCTCCTCTTGTAAGATAACTTAGGGACAAAGCTGAGCTTTGTCAGCAAGCTATCTACTATCAAAATGTTTGTGAGGGTTCGCATGTGTGTGTGGTTAGTACAACAGAGAGAGAGAGAATAAAGTGGCGGCACCGAAGCCGGTTTCACGACCATGGTAGAGAAGGCAGCTGTTAGTTTATCACTCAGAGACACGGTGAACGGCTCGTAACCCGTCCCACGGCCTTTGCTTCTTTAACAGATAAACTCAATGTGCTGGTCTCATCGGCAATTGCGTAAATACACAACAGTCCAACAAGGTTCGATTACAACACAGCAGCAATGAGCGGACTCGGTGGTCCGTAAACGGTACAAGCAATAACCTTGATACACAAGAATACCACACTAAAATATTCAATCTCTGCCCAAACGTTAACCTCTTACTCTTAGAATGTGTGTTCAACCTTCCAGACCAGCTCCTACAGGTAGTCTTGGGTTCGGTACCGCGGTTCACACCCCGGTCCGCATGACAGCTTTCACATTACCAATTTTTCATGCGAACCATGCTTTGTTCCGAACTAAACTGCCAGTGTGAAAGCACCCTCTGTTCATGAACACAAGCGTGTTATGTGTGCACTGCCCCATAGGTGCAGACACACTCATTAATAGTGCAAATTTTACACTCATTCAGACAGACAGGATTACTTTGTCTGTGCTTTTCAGATTGTGTCTTACTTCATAAAATCATGTTGTACCTGCTGGGGGAACTGAAAGAGCTCACAGTTCTCTTGAAGAAATGCTCCATTGCAATCAAACACAGACTTTTCCACCTTTTAAAGATTTATTTTTTCTTTACTTGAAAACGCTCCAAAGCCACAAATCCATCGAACTCAACCTTGATTCTCAATGCATTTTTTGTGGCTCTGCTCGCATTTTAGAAGTGACTTTTTCATGATGTCATAAGATTAATCCAATGTGATTACAGTTAATTCTGGGCAATAATTTCTGTTGTGTTTGTAGTATGTGGCATCACAGTCCAAATCACATGCTAGTTAACTCATCTCAAATGGAGCGATTATACATTTGAATCATGATTTCATGCAAATTATGGAGAATAAATATGACATAGTGAGATACAAGACTTGGTGATGGGCTGTTTTTGACTTGGGCCAGTTTGCAACCATCCACACCACCCTAACCTTGTGGTGGTGTGCTTTGAATGGGCAAAACTCTAGTGTAAACCTGTTGCCACATTGCACGTGATACAATAATGAATATGATAATATGGCATTTAATTTTGTTCAGAGCATAACCAAGTAAAAAAGACATTTTTGCCATATTTCTGTGGAACATGTCCATATTTCTGTTTTCATGTCCATCTGCCGCATTGTTTAGTGATCAGAGTAATTGTGGGACAGCCGAGCTCGCCAGCTGTTTATGGTGTCTTCAATCGTGTTTTATAAAACCCTGAGTTATTTTCATATTGTCAGGTACTCCTGTCAGATTTCATTTGAGGATTGCTGTTTACACAGTTCTCTTATAAGCAAGTTATTTCCTCATTCTGATGGAGTTGTCCAACAACGATCAAATTACATTTAGACCCCTTTTTTTTATTATTTTACAAATGGCACTTGTTTTAATAGGCTGTCAACCAATATTTTTTTTTAATCAAATTAATGACATGATGTGTCACTTAATTAATCTATTTAATCACAGTTAATTGCATACCAATTAAGGAAGTAACCATTTGGTCTGACTTCGATTCGATTACGATACTTTACCTAACTTTTACGATGCATCATGAAATCTAAAATTTGGTCACGATTCAAATCGATTCGATTGAATTATTTTCAAAACTTTGCAGAAAATGATTCAAAGTTTGTACTGAACATTCCTAAATTAGACAACACAGAAATGCACCACACTTGAGTGACACAGATGCATTTAGGACCAAGGAGGATTGGCCTAGACGTGTGGCTGCATATATTAACAAGAAAATGCATTACATGATATTTAGACATAATATGGTAAATATAGATGTTACATGCATAACAGATATCTAATATGAATAAAGAATAACAATGTCTGTGCTTGATGCTTAATGACTTAATGCAAACACAAGTAAGCAGATGGTAAACCGTGCAATAAAGATTTGCATATCATCTAACGTTACTATTTACTGCACCAATAATGACAGATGAAATGTCATTTGCAGGCAGATAAATCCATGTTTAAATCGAGCAGGATCATAGAATGAAAACTATACATTAGTGGCGTTTATACACAGGATGTGGTAACAATGATTTTAAACATTTACATTTTTTTTATATATTTTCACGGCTGCCCCATGCCATTGATCAACCAAAGGTGACTGTAATCAACTGGTCGATTCCCTTCAGAACAGTCTGAAATCGCTCCCTTTTCCCTAAATTCTGTTGCATTCACTGTAAAGAGAATGAATGAACAAGTGAGTGATTTGTTCACAGCTAGTGTCTGCCACCAATCGTATTTTGAGAAATAACACATTTTATGGAGATACAAAGCTAACATAATTTATCATAATGGGGGAAGAATGCAACAACAATATACTTATAATGCATGTTTGTACAGTGAACTTGGGGGCATAAACTTAATTTCAAAGTGTGCTTTCTTCCCCTTCAATCTCGCATGCTCCGCTCCAATTCTGTTGCGAGAAGGCTTGTGTTTGTGACAGTCACATTGGGTATTATTATTGTAATGGTTATCAATTCTTAAATTCCCTATTTGATGCATCAAAATGTGTTTGACAGATCTATGCACCGCAATGCACGATTTACACCCCCAACACCAGTATTTATTAAGAAATGCCTCAAAATAAAAGTAATTAAATCTAATTGAAATAATTACAAATATAATACATAGGCCTAATAAATATTATAATTCAGATCATTCAAATGCATTTCATCATATTGTGGCAACAAAGCATTTAGACAAACATAAAAAATGTATTAAATAAAATTAATTAAAATTAATAAAAAAAAATTAAAGGCTTTTAAAATGAAAAATTGTTTGTTTTATTTCCATATCATTGAACATAGACCTATTAATGACCTACTTTCCTCTGCTCTATTTTAATAGTTGATTTGTATACTCATGTGTTAGATGGATGCTTTTGGCACGTCTCACTTTGGTTGTCACGTCTCACTAGTTTTCATTGCCTCTAGTCATAAGCCCTGTGCTACAAAAGTATGGATGGATGGATGGATAGTGCTTTTTTTAACCTTAGCAGTTTTCAAAGCGCTTTACACTGTAAATCATTCACCCATTCACACACTCACACACCAATGATGGCAGAGCTGCCATCTGAGGTGCTAGCTTGCAATTGGGAGTAATCTGGGGTTCAGTGTCCAAGGACACTTCGACATGTGAAGTCATGTGGGCCATGAATCGAACCGCCAACCCTGCGTTTAGTGGCCAACCTGCTCTACCACCTGAGCCACAGCTGCCCCAAGACATCCATCCATCCATCCATCCATCCATCCATCCATCCATCCATCCATCCATCCATCCATCCATCCATCCATCCATCCATCCATCCATCCATCCATCCATCCATCCATCCATCCATCCATCCATCCATCCATCGTTTAAGCCAACATACTGTATGTTCTTAAATATGCATAAAAATTATCATAGTGCACTAAGTCAATAAAACGTTAACAGACAAAACAGTGAATGCATAACTAGCTCTTACAATGAACTGCAAACCCAAGCAAGGATGATGATTAGGCTTTTGAAGTCTAGAATTTGGACGCATGATAAAATTTTGACACTGACTGTTTGTTTGTGTGTGTGTGTGTGTGTGTGTGTGTGTAATTGGCAAAGGGAGAAAACACTGACTGGTGTATTTCTGGCAAGTGTGTCTGTGCAGACAATGCGCCTTTGTCTTGGAAGAAAGGATGCAGTGTAATAGTTTTAATTATGACTCCAGGGGAAATGCTTCTCTCCTTTTACTTTTTATGTAAATGTTGGCTCTTGAACTAATAAAGGGCACTCACAACCTTTTTATACGCAGTATATTCCTCAACAGACAGCAAGTTGAGCGGATGAAGTGGATTTGAATTTCATGGCCTTGTAAGTAAACCTGGCTTTTAATTCCAGATTCCTTATCTTGTAAATGGTACAAAATATTCATGCGAGCCTGTGATTGGACCCATTTCCCTTCTGTGTTGCTAAATGCTTGGCAGATGTTTTGACCAGTCTCTGAAGAGTAGGAGATGTTTGGTCGGCCTTGACTTTCTGTATCTCCATTTTCCGTGTTGGGAATGCTGAGGTCAGAACATATGTGACCCTAAAGATAAGTGTGGGCGAAATGGTAGATTGAGAGTTCATCAGCTAGTACATTGCCCTTTTATGTGACCTATACAGGATGGGGGTCATTTGGGGGTCGCATCTGTATCACCCAGTGTGTTCTGAATCCCATCTTGAACATTACGTCTCCATTGCACCACATCTACCCTTTGCATTTGTCATGGGAGAATGGCTTTGTGAATGCCGTAAGCCTGCATTAACTTTCAATACTCTCTACGTCCCATTAGTTCCCTGGTGTGATATAGTTTTTAATGTTCCTACTTGTTTCACAGGGGATGTTGTTTACTGGCTGGAATTGGGTAATTTAGTTTATCATTCTGCAATAATATAAGTGGTTTTACTGTTTTTAGATGTATATCAATCTTAAGGTCAGAAGCATGCTCAAGTAGGCAAATGCAGAAGTGAATGCTGGGTGAACACATTGTAACTGCGTCTTCCAGTTGAACATACTTGGCGTGAATAAGCTGCATTCACAAGACGCTGCTGCGTCTGCTCTTCCACGGCATCACATTGCAGACAATTTGGATGAAGTATCAGTACGTAGACAGTGTCAGCGCTAAAAGCAAAACATAATACATAATACTGTATATCAGTATATACATGCAGTATATTACATTTATGCTTATACCTCTTTAGCACTCTTGTGTATATTGTGTAGAACATGTTTCGGGCTTTCATCAGCTGGCCATTTTGAAAGCCCTTGTACAAGCAAAGCATGGGAAATGCTTTGTTTTACTTGAAATAAAAGGAGATACACAGCAAGAGGAAGTGAGTTCAAAGAGTCACTGTGTTATTTTTTTCCCTCTATCTTCCTCTATCTTCCCATCTCATAATGCATTTGCTGTAATGGCCTTTGCAGATCTTCTCTAAATAGCTTGTGTTTACTGTGAGCGACTGCTCTTACCATATTACCAGCTGTGGCCCTGGATCTGTGTTTCGTTTTCCCACAGAAAATATACCCCCCTCTCCAACACTTACCCTCTTCTGCCCATCAAACACCTTTGTTCATTCCGCAACACATTGTGAACATCACACATTGGATAGAGATAACTATAGGAGATAGATCAGAGATCAGTTTGGTGTGCATTGCACGTTATGCATCACTAGATCAAAACATCATTGGCTCTTCACACGAAAAACCCCGCAACAGATCTTCAATGACCCGCTCTTTCTTCTCCAATATGGTTGGATGAATTAAAAGGGTATCATAAATTATGCACAATGAAGAATAATGAATGAATAATAGTAAAAAAAGGAAAGGATGTATATGCTTGTCATGATATCTGTAATAGGATGGTTGACGGGTCGGTGTACGATGACAGGATGCACGTAACAATACGACTGAGACGTCTTTGGTTTCAAGACGCGGTTTTATGACATGATAAGATGTCCCAATACATGCACCCTTTTTTTGCTCAAAAAAGTAGACACTTTTCCATCACAAAAAGAGTGCATATTTTAAGGGCATAGTATAAGTAGGGGAATTGGGACTGGGGCGAATGGGGGTAAAGTTAAAAGGAACTTACATTTTTAGAAACGCATCTCGAAGCACACGTGTTGTTTTTCATTCATTGTGCTGCGTTCTGAAGAAGTTCAGGTTGCAAAGAGGACCTCATGTGACTGTTATACCATGAAACATGATTCCAGGTTGTTTTTCACCAAGCAAAGTTTTAGCGCTTGATAAATGTTAAGACGGTATTTTTTCCCTTTTGTTCTGTTGTGCATATTTCCATACAATAATTAGACTAGTTCAATGCTATTTGATTTTAAACCATTTCAAAATCAAAGCACCCCGAATAGGCTATTTATCCGCAGCAGTGTAACTCCACACACATGACAATACTTGCGTCCTCTGCCTCACAGATATGTGGACCTGCTCGGGCTGAGCGCATATACGAGCAGTGACAGTTTGATTATACTTGTTTGACTTCAATGTGAGATTTTATCATTTGGATATCTACGTATTGTGCTACTTAGGCTCATAGCTCACTGTGCACTTTATTTGCTGCTATTTTGAGTAGTGTTTGAGGAAATGTCATTGCAATAAATGTTCTTTATTCCCGCATCCCAACTCTCAACGAAATCATATCAGTGGAAAAAATTGCTGCTACATCAAAGCGATCCGCAAATAATTTTTCTGAAATATGGTCCCCTTTTATATACTTTATAAAAAAGAAAAAGGATCCTCCTGTTTGCGATTACAACCGCTTTGGGGTCCGGGGGAATGGGGACTTTTGGAGAGTACTGGCTGGGTGTACGCATCTGCTGTAACTCCTTGTGGGACACATGCCAATTTGGCATGTCCATTCCCAACGTGCTCTAGGTCCTCGTGGTGGCGTAGAGACTCACCTCAGTCCGGGTGGCGGAGGACGAATCTCAGTTGCCTCAGTATCTGAGACCGTCAATCCGCTCATCTTACCACAACAACCTAGCACGTGTGGATGCTCACGCTATTCCCACAGCATCTATGCACAACTCTCCACGCGCCCCACTGAGAGCGAGAACCACATTAAAGCGACCACGATGAGGTTAACCCAACGTGACTCTACCCACCCTAGCAAACAGGCCAATTAGGAAGCCTGACTGGAGTCACTCAACATTCCCTGGATCCGAACTCATGACTCCAGGTGTGGTAGTCAGCGTCTTTACTTGCTGAGCTGCTCAGGCCCCCTAGAATTGGTTTGTTGACAAAAAAGTGAGAAGTCAGTTTGATTGCCCAAGGTAATATTTTACAGCTCAGAGATTGCGTTTTCATAGCTCTGGAGACTTAAAGCTGAAATTTCTAATTTTGTTGATGTTATATTACTTTCCCCTTTCCCAGCTTTAAATGCAGAGACGACTATACTATGAGTTAGCCATTTGTAGGTTGATTTCCTCAAACTGTAAACACGGTCTCTGTGGTGCTATAAAAATGGCTATTCACTGCGTGTTGAGAGTACAATTTTGATATGACTTGTTCCATTTAATGTGTTTCTAACGATGAGATCCAAACAATTAGTTTGTTATTAATAATGTCTGTTAAAGGGGACCTGGGAAGCTCAGCAAATAAAGACACAAGTTTGAATCCAGGGCATGCTGAGCGACTCCAGTCAGGCTTCCTAAGCAACCAATAGGTATGGTTTCTAGGGATGGGTAGAGTCACATTGGGGTAACCTCCTCGTGCTTGCTATAATGTGGTTCTCGCTCTCGGTGGGGTGTGTGGTGAGTTGTGCGTGGATGCCATGGAGGCGTGAGCCTCCACATAGGCTAGGTCTCCGGGTAATGCGATCAACATGCCACATGATAGGATGCGCGGATTGACTGTCTCAGACGCAGAGGCAACTGAGATTCGTCCTCCACCTCCTGGATTGTCTGTTAGCAACACAAAACAAACAAACAATCAATTATAATAAAGAAGCCACTCTCTTTAATATTATCAACCAAAACAAAACGCAATACTTCCGGCTTTCTTAAAAACACAGAACTGTTTTAGCACTTGTTCTACATGCCAATGTAAATACTTGTAAATAGTTCACATTGTGCATGTAAATAATAAACATGTAGGCCTAACAATATATAGTATATATGCAATGTACCAAGTTATCCTGTATAATTAATAGTAGTGTGTTAGTCTTCGGGAATAATGCACCCTGATTGTTTGTGCACAGTATGACTTGGAAATAGGGTCAGATTTGATTTCATTTTGACTTTAAAGAGATCTAATTTCTGATTTGTCTTTCCTACGGTTGTTTATGTAGCACACAGCCTTAATTTCCAGACATATTGCCCTCATTCACGGCTTTTCACACCTTTTCAACAGATCCGCTGGAAGATGCTGTCAGCAGTGAGAGTGTTTAGCATTCCCACCGTTTTTATAAAGGCAAAGGAAAACTGGCAAGAGCAGCATCTCGCTCCAACGAGGTCTGTGGGTGCTGACAAAACCATGAAGAAAAAGAAAGAAAATATCTCTTGTGTCCTCCGCAGATATGGTGACTGTCGACTCTCATTGTGAGAGTGAGGAAACTGCCAAATCACAGTAAACTATGATGGCAGGGTCACTTCTTCCTGTTTTATGACTCTCCGCTTCAATGGAGCATGCAGAATAAAACTTTCCTCTGTGCAAACAATAATTTTGACATGAAATAACTCTAAACTCAGACAGAGGGAGAGCTCTTTTCATATGTTCTCCTCTGCAAATGCAGAATTATGAATCAGGTTTGAGCTTGCATACATTGCCTCACTCTGAGGCAGTAATCTCTTAAAGCATATGATTGGAATTTTTGGGGCCTCACCCTTTGTCCACTTTCCATAACTGATTATTGCAAGCAGTAGGGTACTTTTAACCTCTCCGTCTTTTTGAATGAACTCCTCGTGCTAAAGAAAGCGAAACTTTTCATACTAAATTCATACGAAGTTTGCTGTTTTGGAACAATTGGCCTATGTGTTTTGGAAGCGCCATACAAGTAGATTAAATTGTCATCTAGCAATGTAGTATTAAAAAACAGTTCACCAAATGATGATGATTTTATTGTCATTTACCGTACATGTTCCAACCTGTGTGACTTTCTTCTTTGGAGCACTAAAAAAGGAGAAATTCTGAAGAATTCTCAGGTTGCTCTTTTCCATGCAAAAATGTTTAATAGATGTCAAGCTACAAAAACTGCAAAAAACACAATATGAGCCATACAATTTGTCCTTATATGGGCTTTATTGCAAGTCTTCCTATTCCAAGTCAAATAATAACGTTCAGTGATGGGCAGATTTAAATTTGGGTCTGTTCCTCACACAAAGCTGTTATTCATCTTCAGATTAACTGGTCAAATGGTTGTCATATAGGCTACTTTTTTTGTTGTTGAGCTTTTTAAGGTGTTTTAGTCCTCTTTGGAGCTTGACAGTCTATGAATTCTCATTATATACAAAAAAACAATGTGTGTACATTCTTTAAAAATTCTCCTCCAAAATGTCTAGAATAGTATTATCCATAATTGGGCTTACTGAATCTTGGTTGGTATTCTAAAAGCTGATAGCTGAGCCAAAGCAGAGTTTTCTGGAATAACGCATGCACCTGTTTTATGTCATTCATGTACAATCTGGGGATTTAGCGAAAGTCTTTCTTCCTACGCAACAGTCTGGTCTTGACTGCAGGCTATCTGTGTGTGACGAGTCTCATGATAAAGAGAGCAACCCAACCATCAGACTTGACTCTGAATCAAGTTTTCATGCCGTGATAATTGCTAAAGTGCTTTTATTGTTATAGAGAATTATATTGTTTTACTTTACGAAACTGTCTGAAAGATGAACAAATTGTATTGTTGTTCTCAATGACAAGTTTAATTACTTTTTTAAACACCAAATTTGCTTTTGAAATTAAATAAATAAATTGTAAGTGTTAATTTTGGTCCTAGTTGAGAATCTTGACTCGGCTTGTTCACTAGGGTTATAAATACAATGATTATTTAATTGTAGGGCTGCAACTAACAATTATTTTGATAATCGATTAATCTAACGATTATTAGAACGATTATTCTGCGATTGTTGCAACGATTAATCATTAACTCTTAACCGATTATTCAGCTTGTGCCCCGACTTAAAAGGTTGTATTAAACGTGCTTACTAACAATAAAGAGGACAAAATGATCTTTTAAAGATACCTCTAAATGACATTCACTTAAAGGGAAAAAATACTTTTTATTAAATTTAATTCAGTAAAGAAATGTACTGCAAAAAAGTGTTTTTGTCCTGTTTTCCATTTAAAATGGTCTAAAAATCCATAAAATCAAAAGATTAATTTACTTGAGAAGCAACATATGAGATATTTAGACTTGCTTTAAAAGAATGTATCTTAAATATAAGTGTATTTTGTATACAAGTGTATTTTTCACTTCTGCGAGTGCAGTAAAGACAAAATATACTTATATTCAAGATCTATTCTCTAAAAGCAAGTCTAAATATCTTATATGCTGCTTCTCATGTGAATGCATCTTTTATTTTCTAAAGGATTTTTAGATATTTTTAAATATTTGTATTTTTAATATTATATTCAAAATTCTCAGATAACAATGTTTTCTTCTGCTGTATAGCTCCTAAAGTAAATGTACATTGTTTTAAATTAGTTTTAGATATTTTTATTTGAAAACAATCCAAAACTAATCATAAATGTATTTTGTTGCCGTGTATAATGGGGCGAAGACTTCACCTCTCACCTTTCTGTTCACTTCAATCCATCTTTAACTCACAAAAACACTCTCTTATTAATAAAAGTGCGTATTGGCAATTTTCTTCATGATAAGAAATGCACCGTGACATATATTATGATTCAGTAAGTCACGAGCAATCACGTTATAATCTAGCTGCATTAATAACAGAGTGTGCATCAGCCATTCGCTCAACTCATAGAAGAGGCGCTGACCGAACAGAGAAATGCCAGTTCCGGAGTTTGTAGTTATTTACATGACCTGCTTCCGTATTATTTGAACCTTAATAAACCTATAACGTATTAAAACTGCATTTAAGATGTAACACCGTGGTGTTTCCTTTAAAGAGCTCCGACTCCACTTATTCCACAACGAGAGTGCTTCTGTATTTACTTGTTTGGTATTTTTGTATAATTCCCTCCTACTGTGCGATCTACATAAGCTGAAGCAGTTTGGAAAGTTTAGACTGCATCTGGACTGTGATCTGTGTAATTCTTCCTCTCCTCCGTCTGGCGTGAACTGCAGTGATGCTCTCACGTATCATCATTAGAGTTTAATGTGATCTCATGTTACGCTAAATGAGATTAAACGACTAATCGACAATGAAAATCTTTGTTGACAATTTGTTGTTGTCGCTAACGTCGACTAATCGTTTCAGCTCTATTTAATTGCTTATTTAACGCAATTCACAATCATATATTATCAAACTACACAATGAAGACATTATAGACATTACAGTTCATTTTCTGTTAATGCCTGATCTTCTGTAAAGCTGCATTGAAATGATGCGCGTTGTGAAAGGTGCTATACGAATAAAAAGACTTGACTTGGATGGAAGCTACGGTATGCTCGGAAAAATCTAAACAGTTTCGCATTGGTTGACCGTGTGATTACCTTAGCAACATTTTGTGTCTCGCGGCTGTAAACGTGAAACGTAAACACCAACAGCTTCGTTTAGTGTTAAGTATTGTTGACCAGAGTAATATTAGCGATCGGGGATGCTAAATTGTCCGACAATTGTTTGTAAACAACCATTAACAGAGGTATTTTTCAGTTATAATCTTGATGTCCATTGCACGTTCATGAGTACATGAGAGAAGTTTGTGCACAGTTAAATGCGCGTAAACGCGAGAACTTGCGTTGTCTTCAACAAATCACTGGGAACGAACTGCTCCCATTGTGATTCTAAATGTGCAATTCAATTTTGAGGTTTCCACTGTATCCCGTGTATTGAAAAGGCAGACTCCGATAGTCGTTTCAACATTTCCTTTTGTGGTCCGGATAAGACTAAGAAAGTCATAAGGGTTGGAAACGTGGGTGAGAATATTTTGCATCAAAAGTTTTGGATGAACTATCCCGTTAAGCATTTAGAAGAGGAATGACAACTGTATGTAGTTGCCGTGTGTATGCAGCCAATTGCGTTGTAGCCAAGCTGATAATAGTTTGGCATGCTTAAATTGCGTGATGTCATAACAGGAGATAAAATGATTGAGAAATCTAAATCCTGAAATAATCCATAATGACTATGTGATTGCACCCAGCTGTTTTTAAATAATTTATATCTGTTGCCTCCCTTTTTTGTATCATGTGAATACATAGTAACAGTCACGTGTTCTGAACCAATGCTTAATCACTCTGACACTGATTGCACCGGCTGTTTTTGACTCTTTAACACCCAGAGTGTGATGAAGTTGATGTGATCTCTTGAGGGATCGCATAATTAGGTCCGTCACAGATTATAAAGAGATCACAGGCAGTGGAAAAGAGCAGTGTTGTTTTTCTTTCTCGCACATTTTATTGAACCTCTGAGCTCTGACATGCCTGAGCAAGAATGTGAGCGAATACTCATGTTATGCTGTTGCTCCTTGTAGTTGCATGAATGATCTTTCGGTAAGAGTTCAGACAGTCACACTAGGCTTTAAAGCGGATGTATGTAATGTTAAAATACTGTCTCTTATCCCAGGTTAATATGCAGAGACTACGGTATGAAAAGCCATTTGTATGTTGATTCCTCCATGGCAAGTTAACACATCTGTGGCACTATCAGAACATTTCTCTATTTGTTTGAGTATTGCAACTAGCCAGCAATAGCAAGATTGGCTCAAGCATCTGTTTGTTGGCCAGTTGTAGGTGGGGGAGACAAGGTGGGACAATCACTTTTATTTATTGAATAGGTCACAGTTAACCATCCATTGACCGTAACCTCAAATTGGCTTGACGATATATCTGTCTATTACTAGGGATGGGCGATATTCCGGTTAAATATCAGAATCGAAGCAAATGTTATATGTTCTTCTAAAAGGAGAGAAGCCTCGTATTCTGTTTGGTGTAAAAAATTATGCCATAAATATATAATAGATACAATATTATTATTTATTTAAAATCTATATATTTACAGAATTCTTTTTTATTGCAATTAGGGGTGCACCGCTAAAACAACGTTCTCTCCCGATCCTGAACTCTCCTGATCCCGATCCGATACCAGTGTTACTTTTCTCTTTAATCAGTAACATCCATTATCCATATGGAACTGATTGGGAGTACTCTTTTATGTGTCAAGAAACACAAACTCTTAACTACAGTAGGTCTGGGCGATATGACGATTTATTCGGATATCGACGATATCTTACAAAGATCCCGATGCTTTATTTCCACGGACCAGTTCACGGTTAACATGCATTGTGAACGCAACTCTGCAGGTTTAGTAATATATATCTTTCTATTATAGGAGCAAAGACAAAAATGATTAAATCATTAAACAAAACAACACCTAAACAATACCTTGAACCTAAAATGTAGTTCTATTATATTTTCTTAAGGCAGCATTAACTGTATTCCCAAAAGGCAATACAAACACAAATTTGATAAGAACACACATTTGGTAGCATTATTTTGGGAACTCAAAATAATTTATTATGCTTTATAATTTTGATTATTATTGTTTTACATTTATAATGGGCTTTAGTTCCTAATCTGTAGGCTATTAGTCATTTTCCACCTGTTGTCATTGACGGATACTTGCGTGATGGCAAATGGAGCCGTTGTACTTGTTTAGATTTGGGGAGGTGGTTAAATAAAATGTCATTTTTAGTTAGCAAAAATATTCACCGACACTTGAATAGCGATTATAGATAAAAAAATGTTTTATATATCACCCAGCCCTAAACTAAACATTTGATTATATAAACAATTAGATGAAAACATGTGTAGCCTATTAAGAAAAACTAGTGTATGTAGCAGCAAAATTAACAGTAATTCCAGTGAAAGTCTTCAGTAGGAAAGTAGCCAGTTCTCTTTACACAGTTTTTGGACTTCAATGGATCCAGACCTCTTTTTTTGTTCACTACTGTAATATGGTATCAGTCCACTTTTCAGTCACACAGTTATTTAAAATCATACCAGATCGGTGCATCAGTAATTGCATTGGATATGACAGGTCTTCCATTATTTTGGACATCTTTTTAACAAAATTGTTTTTTTTATTATTATGAAAAAAATGCTGAATCTCTTAAAAAAAAATGTAAGAATATTGTGACATTTTTTTTAGGGCTGGGAAATTTGGCATGTTAATTCCTGCGATTAATAGCTCACTTTTTCACGTGTAAAAAAAAAAAAAGTAAGCTGTTCATGCAGTATCTGTTTTTTTCTTCCTGAAACCTCACTAATGTTTTTTCCTACTTCCTGTGGCAAAAATTGGCATATATATTTTCAAGAGGGAAACGCTAGACTCGACTGCACATCCTCGCACAGACACTGATTGTGTGATGCAGTGCACTCTTATTAATTACGTGGAATGCATGTCCCTAACATAGTAAACACAGGAGTGGATTTACTGTATGAGAATGGAGACTTCACCTGCAAGTGGTGAGCCAGGTGTAGGAGAGAAATGGGCAAGCTGCCGGATCTCCTTGTTTTACTCGAAAATGCTCCCTCACTGATATCTGAATCAGTGTCAAAAGCAAACCATGCGAGTGAGGCCCAGCGTGTGCACAATAGCGACTGAATGGCAGCCAGAGAATATATATATATATATATATATATATATATACACTCACCTAAAGGATTATTAGGAACACCATACTAATACTGTGTTTGACCCCCTTTCGCCTTCAGAACTGCCTTAATTCTACGTGGCATTGATTCAACAAGGTGCTGAAAGCATTCTTTAGAAATGTTGGCCCATATTGATAGGATAGCATCTTGCAGTTGATGGAGATTTGTGGGATGCACATCCAGGGCACGAAGCTCCCGTTCCACCACATCCCAAAGATGCTATATTGGGTTGAGATCTGGTGACTGTGGGGGCCATTTTAGTACAGTGAACTCATTGTCATGTTCAAGAAACCAATTTGAAATGATTCGAGCTTTGTGACATGGTGCATTATCCTGCTGGAAGTAGCCATCAGAGGATGGGTACATGGTGGCCATAAAGGGATGGACATGGTCAGAAACAATGCTCAGGTAGGCCGTGGCATTTAAACGATGCCCAATTGGCACTAAGGGGCCTAAAGTGTGCCAAGAAAACATCCCCCACACCATTACACCACCACCACCAGCCTGCACAGTGGTAACAAGGCATGATGGATCCATGTTCTCATTCTGTTTACGCCAAATTCTGACTCTACCATCTGAATGTCTCAACAGAAATCGAGACTCATCAGACCAGGCAACATTTTTACAGTCTTCAACTGTCCAATTTTGGTGAGCTCTTGCAAATTGTAGCCTCTTTTTCCTATTTGTAGTGGAGATGAGTGGTACCCGGTGGGGTCTTCTGCTGTTGTAGCCCATCCGCCTCAAGGTTGTGCGTGTTGTGGCTTCACAAATGCTTTGCTGCATACCTCGGTTGTAACGAGTGGTTATTTCAGTCAAAGTTGCTCTTCTATCAGCTTGAATCAGTCGGCCCATTCTCCTCTGACCTCTAGCATCAACAAGGCATTTTCGCCCACAGGACTGCCGCATACTGGATGTTTTTCACTTTTCACACCATTCTTTGTAAACCCTAGAAATGGTTGTGCGTGAAAATCCCAGTAACTGAGCAGATTGTGAAATACTCAGACCGGCCCGTCTGGCACCAACAACCATGCCACGCTCAAAATTGCTTAAATCACCTTTCTTTCCCATTCTGACATTCAGTTTGGAGTTCAGGAGATTGTCTTGACTAGGACCAGACCCCTAAATGCATTGAAGCAACTGCCATGTGATTGGTTGATTAGATAATTGCATTAATGAGAAATTGAACAGGTGTTCCTAATAATCCTTTAGGTGAGTGTATATATATATATATATATATATATATATATATATATATATAATATTATTATTATTATTATTATTATTATATTTTATTTTATTTTTTTCAGCAAATTAAACTTCAGCATTGAATTGTGTTTTATATCTGTATGTATAGTGTCTAATAATACATTGGCAATGTACACTTATGCTTTACAAGATAAACTTAATATAAATATATTGAATCTGCCCAAAACTGAAGATTTTGCCCAACTTTATTTATTTGTTTATTTATTTTTATCCCCTTTTCTCCCAATTTGGAATGCCCAATTCACACTACTTAGTGGGTCCTCGTGGTGGCGCGGTTACTCACCTCAATCCGGGGTGCGGAGGTCAAGTCTCAGTTGCCTCCGTTTCTGAGACCGTCAATCTGATCATGTGGTTCGATGTGCATGACAGTGCGGAGACTCACAGCATGCGGAGGCTCATGCTACTCTCCGCTATCAACGCACAATTTACCATGCGCCCCATTGAGAGCGAGGACCACTAATCATGACCACGAGAAGGTTACCCCATGTGACTCTACACTCCCTAGCAACCAGGCCAATTTGGTTGCTTAGGCGACCTGGCTGGAGTCACTCAGCACACCCTGGATTAGAACTCGCGACTCCAGGTGTGTTAACTTTGGATAAAAGCATCTGCCAAATTAATAAACGTAAATGTAAATATAAATGTAGTCAGCATCAATACTCGCTTAGCTCTATCCGGCCCCTTTGCCCAGCTTTTAATAACATGTCCACTGATTTTATGGGATGTATACATGTACTTGTATCAAAGATTTACAAATTTGTCTAATTAACTCTTATCTACAAAAAAATGAAAATTTTAACATACACATATTTAAATAATTAAATAAATGATGACTAATACATTTCTTGCAAGTTCCTTGAGGCAAAGGATAAAATAAATATATTTATGATTTATTTTAACGTATCATGTACCACGATTAATCGTGATTAATCACAGAAAACTGTGATTTAATAAGTAAAATGTTTATTTATTTACAGCCCTAAAAGTTTTGCTTATATCACCCACCCCTATTCAAGCAACACTGCAAACCAGGCAGCTTTCAAGTCTGTATATGTCTTTGTATTGCGCTAAGAGGTCAATCTGTGACTTTGTATCCTCTGTTGGACAAACATCTCTATTGCAGTTTTAGAGATCAAACTTTGGTACACTTCTTTTTCACCATGTCGTGCATTTTTAAATTGGACATCAATTGCAGACACAACACAGTAACAAAATTGTTCATCATGCAAAATTGAATTTAATTGGTTTCATGCTTTTGGCAGCCAATAAAATGTACTGCATGAAACTCATTGTGGTCAGCACAAACAATTGTTATTCCTCACTACTAACGTGGGTTGTATTTTCTGTTACTTTGCACAGTTTTATTCATGGTTTCCAATGATGAGGACATGTGAAACTACTTGGTCTTATTAACTAGCTTCTTCCAAGTGAGTTTAAATGAACTGACAACCTTTAACATCAACAACAAAAGATATGGGAGGCATCGTCTCCTCTCTTTTAAAAGTTGATGAGCCTATTTATATTGCCATCATAAGTATTCATGATTATATATCCTATCTTCTTTCGACGGCCCTTTCAGAACAGACCAGCACACCAGTTTTGAGTCTTGACCCAAAAGTTGAGAACAACAATTTGGATACAACAAAGAAAACACATGCATATCTGAAACAGATAAGACTTGATTGCATTAACACCAATACTGTTTCAGCAAGAAATAACCTCTCAGTCACACAATAATAGATAAAGACAGTAATGCTGAGTTATCAGGGCCATGCTGTTGTATCCACAGTTGCATTCCACAGAACTGACCTAAAGCTGTGAACAGTTGGTCATATTGCCCTTATCAGCTGCTCGAGCCACACACACACACACACACACACACACACACACACACACACACACACACACACACAGACATGCCCACACACATTCATAAGCAATTTGGGGGGTGTTCTCTGTCAAGGAATGGGGCCTTAGAGGAGGGTGTGAGGTATTGACAATCTGTGATGTCACAAGAAGGGGTGGGGCATTAAGGTAGGCATGACTCTTTGGGTATGAACGCTGTCTATTTGTGTCTGACACACTCCCTCTAACTCTGTGGATTAATGGGACAATTTAGATATCTAAATAGAGGAATTTCACACCACAACACAGAAGGTACGGTAAGAAACAAACAATGGTGTCAAAATGTGGGTTTGATGAATGGATTTTCTTGCCTTCTACCTGTGGGGCAGGCAACCTTAAAGTTGTGAGCATTTGCATTTGCAGCTGCGACTTTATCTTGTTTGTACATGTTCAGATGTCATACAGACGAGTGTATCATGTGGGAGTTTATTTTAACATGTGAAACCATTCACACCATCGTACGTTACGTATTTGATTTGAAAATGTGTTTTTACCTGGAAAATAAATAACCAAAATTGTAATATTTTAGCTTCTTCTTGAGATGCTTCCTGGCATGTTTTTAAACAGTAGGAGATCCCATGTATACTGGACACTTGTTGGTCACATTTTGGCTACTGTCTGGATACTCATCCATTTATAAATGTTTTGTAAAGATTTTCTGAAGGAGGCACAATTCATATTTACCTACAAAACTAATTGTAAGCATTTTAGCATAATGTTTTCAATCAAGTACGCTCTTGACTGGTAGTGTATAATGACTAATTTCATTTTTGCATTTGGCCAATGCTTTTATCCAAAGTGACTTACAGTGCACTTATTAAAGGGACAATTCCCCCGGATAAACGTGCCTTGCTCAAGGACACAATAGTGGTGGCTGTGGGGATCGAACCAGCAACCTTCTGATTACCAGTTATGTGCTTTAGCCCACTACGCCACCACCACTCCAGTTAGACTAGTCAAAGTTTCTATGCCAAACTATAAAGTGGATCAAAAGCATAGGTATTTCACAAGATGTGTCAAATGATAATGCCGAATGTATGCTTTTTAAATGGCATTGTTCCTAAAATATCCCAGTTGCAGTCCGGCACCGGGCAGGAAGGTGCCTTTTGGATACTGTTCAGCCCCTTAGAACACAAACCCACCTTTCCCCAAACAGCCAACATACTGGCAGCAACATGTCACCTATACAATGTACTCAGTAGAACTGCGCTTTGAAATGTACTGCTCGTTTTTCCCAGATTCAATCAGCAGCAGGCACGCATATTTTTGAAAACATTCTCCCAACAATTTGGAGACAACAGTTAGCGTGATCCTTCAGATAATGAAATTCCTTGAAGCAGCACAACTGGTCACTCCTGTGAAGTTGCCTCACACGGCAGCTGCAATAATGTGAGCCGGAATGCGTGGGATCTGAGTGACCCACGTGTCAGTACCCCCCCTGAACTTCTTCGAGATATTGTTGTTTCCCAAATAATACAAATTAAAGATTTTTCTGGTGACCCCCAGATAGCGAACTCTCACTGAGCACTTTACCAATGCATGTGGTGTTTGCTGAGTAAGCAATGTAAACTTTTATTAGGCTACAGTTGCTCCCTCCCACATGACCACACAGCCTTTAATAAAGTTGTCGGAAATGGGCGTCCAACACGTTATGCCTGATTAGCTGGTAAAAGTCAGACAGGACTCAATGCCTCTATGTTTCTATTCTGAACGTTAGGAAGTTATAAACTTGTGAAGGTAAAGCTGTATCTGTTTTCTCTCTCTCTCTCACCCTGATGGATAGTTCACAGTGATTAAAGGACTACTTTAAGTGGATTTAATTAATGCTTATCTCAGGTTTGAATTTATATGAAGGACATTATTGTGTCAGTGCTTGGAATGCAGAATTTAACCTGCGACAATGTGGAATTATAATTTACCCTGTTAAGTTCATCAACTCTATTAATGCACATTCTTGGTCTGTTGTGCACGATTCATTAGTGCATGTTATTGCAAATAACATTTTACGTCTACATGTAATAACTTGCTCCACCTCTGAAACAACTCCCCTTTTTGATGTCGAAAATACCTCTAATACTCCCTAATTTTTTTATATTAACTGCCTATTTAACAGCCAAAATAGGTTGTGAACATGTTTCACAAAGAGCATGTTTACTTGCACAACCTTACATTACTTACCTATGCTAAATAAGTCAAGTTATTAAAACGGCTTGTGGTTTTCCTTTATAAGGGTGCATGTAAACACCTTTTCTGGCATTCTTACTGTCTTATCCAATGTGGAGAAGTAAATGCCTGTTTACATTTTGACTTCAAAGGCAGAGAATAATCCAATGATTTCAAGTCTCATGTAAATGTGGGTTTCTTGCATTGTCATTTTGTTGGTGGTTGATCGGCCAGGGAGGTGGGGGGGGGGGGGGGGGGGGGGGGTTATTACAGCGCTGTTTTGTGGTCTGTTCTGGATAACGCAGCGGCTCATTTTAGCTTATCGTGGCCCATTCAGCACATTTTGGTTCTTCCGATGGCCAGTCCGCCCCTGATCGGCCCACTGGGAAATTTCCCGGTATGCCAGATTACCAGTCCAGCCCTGTCATGATCATAAAAAATCTTTTGACCTGAAGGCGTATGCTTAAATGTATTAAATACGTTTTGTAGAAATAAATATAATTGTGCCACCATAGTATTTTCAGAAATGTACTCTTGACATTTTCTCAACCAGCTTCTTGAGGTATCACCCTGGGATGCTTTTTAAACCGTTTTGAAGGAGTTTCCATCTATACTGGGCAATTATTAGCTGCTTTTCTTGGTCATCCATTTTTTTTTTTAAATAAAATGTTATTTTCATAACTAAATAAATTAATGCAAAAGGTGATACTTTGAAGATGCTAAAAGAAAAAAAAAAGATTTTTTTTTTAGAAACAATACAATTCCTATACTTCCATTTCTGTTCTTCCATAGTTTTGATGACTTTAATATTATCCTTAAATGTGAAAAATAATAATAATAATAAAGCATGAGTAAGTGACCCTAAACTTTTGACCTGTAGTGTATATATATCACTCACATCTACTGAGGTGCTTCAACTTCGGAATTAAACATTACTTGCATTAATCATCATATTTTCAGTGTAAATCGGCATCATGTAAGTTTCTGTTGAAGCAAAGGATTGTGGGTTGTGAGTGCCAATGAAGGACACACCTCTTGCATCCTCTGAATAACTGTAAAAGAAGGTCACATTTGAAGGCTGCATTTAAAATGTCCTACTCGCTTCTCAGAAACGAGACATCCTCTAATGCGTCCTCCGGAGCAGACAGCCTTAAAAACGAGACAAAGCCCTGAACTGGGGGAGCTAAAAAAAAAAACAGACATCCAAAATGCAAATATACACACACCGAGCACTTTATTAGGAACACCTGTAAACGTAATTGTCATGCGATTATCTAACAGCCAATTGTGTGGCAGCAGTGCAATGCATAAAATCATGCATATACGGGTCAGGAGCTTCAGTTAATGGTTGTATCAACCATCAGAAAGAGGAAAAAATTTGATCTCAGTGATTTGGACCGTGGCATGATTGTTTGTGCCAGGCGGGCTGGTTTGAGTATTTCTGTAACTGCTGATTTCCTGGGATTTTCACACAACAGTCTCTAGAGATCACTCAGAATGGTGCCAAAAACAAAAAACATCCATTGAGTGGTAGTTCTGCAGATGGAAAAGCCTTGGTGATGAGAGAGGTCAGCGGAGAACAGCCAGACTGGTTCGAACTGACAATGTCTATGGTAACTCAGATAACCACTCAAGGACCACACTAGGACCTAATCAAAACCTGGTGAGTGTATATCCAAAGTACAGGACTGTGTTTCCCAGGACTGGTAGTAAAAGCCTCTGCAATGGAGGCCAAGTGTTCTGGGTCTGTGCAATTGTTCAGAATGACCTACACTAGGGGTGTTCTCGGTAAAAACCAAACCATACGGTTTGCCACCCACAGTTCGGTAAGCATTTGCACCATGGTTCATCAAGTTTGACGCATCTGGATCATACAATTTGTCCAAGAAAATAAAGCTCCAAATACACATGCACAGTTCTAACCACTGCTAATGCACCTGTATCGCTCTGTAGACACGCTCTGCATGTTTCACGTGGGTCAACTTTCTACAGAGAGAAGCTGTCCTATTAATTGTATGTTAAATCAGTTGATGACATCACAGTTCACATCAAAGTTGAAAATGGCAAGTGAGAAAACAAGCCGCAAGATAGAGAAGCCATTCTCAGTCATTCAAATCTCTTGTCTGGGAACGTTTACTTTTTGCAGACATTGCTCGATGTGAGTGCCGTATACTGGTAATACACTGATGTTTGATTATTTATTCACGCCGACATCACCCTAATGATAGATCGCAGCGCACACAGTGCCACAGATGAGCCCGAAACCGCACACAGACACACTCCCTTCTGTCTTATAAGGAACTCATTGCTAGTTCTGACAGACAATAACTAAAGAGCTTGGAGTGTTCAATGCCAAAGTTATGTTGCCCTACTCCATTGATGAAGATATGGGATTTCCAGGCATGATTAAAACATTTGTGTTGCGTCACGATGTCACTTCTAGCATCCATTTTAACAGCAAGGTTTTTCATTCAATAAAGAAGAATGCTTCCAAATGTTGAATATTTGTTGAGTATGAAATGTGCTTTATGGTGTGACAGAAAGAGAGCGTTTACGGGCAGCTGCACATGTGTGTTTGTGTATGTGTGTCTTTTTATTTAATTAAATGTTGTTTATATTGCCAACCCGGTTCTCGCCTCCTCCTTTCCCTTAACCCGCTTTACAGTGGTGTTGTGCGTGTGGTTGAGTCGTTAGTCTGATAATGCAGATTTCCCAGTGTTAGGATCAACATGTGCTGTACCATAAATGTACAGCTGCCTGCTTTGATATTACATCTCTCTTAAGACTGTTTCTCAGGTGTTTCCAATTGAAAAGTCACAGCTGTTCTCTTATGATTAAATTGTGGTGTGATGAGGAGGAGGGCATGGTCGGACTGAGAGGATGCACGCCTGGTACTGAGTTGCCCAATCAGTGGGAGAGAGAGAAAAGGAGCCAGGGACACGAGAGAGAGAGAGAGAGAGATGCACGCACGCATGCACGCACGCACGCACGCACGCAGCAGTGTTCAGTATTTTAGATCATGATTACAAACTGCAAGTGTCTGAACTGATACAGCGGTTCAAGCAGAGGTCTTATGCTGAAGAATGGATTGTCATCAGCTAATCGCTTCAAACATATGTCCCAACGTGAGTGCCTTAATAAAAGAACTTCAAAATCTACAGATACGAGGGTTAGTTGTTATATACAGTATTCTCCTCTTGCCAAGCAAATTTATCAGTTTTAATCAGTTTATTCTGAAGAAACTTTGGTATATTTTCAATAGTGATCCATCCCTTAAGAGATGTTTTAGCAGTTCCCCTCATATAGTCTATAAAAGACCCCCCAATCTGCATGATATGGTAGTTAGGGCCGACTTGCCACCAACTACAGCTGCTTCTCATTTTTTAAGTGAGGTGCCTTTTGGTAACTGTCGGTGTAGTAGTTGCCAGCAGTGCAACTTTACTTACAAAACAAAACATTTAACCATCCTCCTACAGGAAAGTAATTTTGGATCAAGAGCGTGATATTGTGTAAGACTACAAACGTGATAAATATGCTCCAGCTGTATTCTAGTTTACCGGTTTCTAGTGTTTACATGGTAGTATGATGGTGTTTTCACCTGATGTTTTAGCCATTGTATCATTGATTTTAAGAAAGTATATGTGTATATATATATATATATATATATATATATATATATATATATATATATATATATATATATATATATATATATATATATGCATATACTATAAATTGATGTGATTGTTGTGTTAGATGTTTAGGTATATATATATATATATATATATATATATATATATATATATATACACAGATTTGTTTTGGGGTCATGTGACATTGTCATGTGATGCTGTTATGTGATTTCTTGATTGGTATACGCATGTGTGTATATAGGTGTGTTGGTGAGTGTCAATTTTGTCTGATGAAGAGCATGCAGCTCGAAATGTCACGTTTATTTCTGTGCTCAATGCATTTTTTGGGAGCAACAGCCTGTCCTGGAGTTTTTGTGGATGTATGTTTTTGGTCATGCGACTGTATTCATTATATTGTTTGGATGCACATGCTTTCTGTGACTTTTTATCTAAATCTAAACCTCAAAACTGTGACAGAAAATCTGGCCCCGTTCAGTTCAAAACTGAGATGGTGACTTCCTTTCTCCAAACTGGCTGCATTTAAAGAGCCAAATGTCCTCTTCAGAGCTCCGTCCTGCTGGAATGAAGGAATCTCATCACTCTTGTGTCTTGTGACATGTGTGTAAAGTGCTTCCGAGCTCTCTCATTAAATGCTGCTTACATTGAGTGGAAAAGAATGAAGGTCTGTCAGGCAACATTTTTGCTGCAATTTCAGGGTTTTATGTGATAACTTCATATTTTTTATTTTATTTTTGTAAGATAAGACGTCTTTAAGACGATTGATTCAGTGTTGTCTGTTTCAAAGCAGGCCAGGCAGAGTGATTGGTTGTTTTCAGAATTGAATACTAACTAACTACCTATTGAAGACAATGCAGTATATTATTTTAAAGCAATTGAAACAAATGGCATTTAATTCAGCAAGTGGCATTCAGTTCTCATTTTGGAAAGAAAAACTGTAATTTTGCTTTTTTTAATGCAATGTTGGGTAAACATATCTTAACACTTGTCAGTCCAGAGTCAAGACAAATAACAACAAATCAAGTTTCATTTAATGTCTACATGGCATTTGGAGCACCATTTACCATACTTGTACCAACAAGCAACCAATTCTTCAATATTTGTGATGTTTAACTTTTTTGTGCATTGCTTCATAAATAGCCACTAAGTGACACAGCATAAAGAATATTTTGTGTAACTTTGATTTGTAACAAATAACTGTTGTTCGGCTATTATTATTAATAGTCACCTTCTTCTCAGACTATTCGTCAACAAGCCCTCTGTAAACAATGCAAGTGTAACGAAGTGTGCAGATATGGAGGTGCATTTTTAATTTGGCCTAACTGAGGAGGTGCTAAAAACCAGCTCATATTTTTACATTTTGTTTTGAATTCAAACATGTCAAACTAGACACATCTGAGTGGGTGAATTGCTTTGTAATTAATAAATCAATTTCCACCTGTTTGAATCAATAAAGCAGTTATTTAGAAGAATGTGCTATTTACACAGTGTTTTGTTTTGTTAGGGGTTCCAGCATGAAGTACTGAAACCCTAGTAATTGTAAGGATTTTTATTATTATTATTATTGTGGTTATTTTTCTGCCCTAAAACTGATCGTGCAGACCAAACCGTAAGGCCTAGAGTTATGAAACTTTGGGGAATGGTAGTACTGTATCTAGCTACCCAGATGACTTCGAACCCCGTCCTAGAGTCAAGTGCCTAATATCATTCCAATCCGTGGCTCAAGAGGGACAAAATGTCTATCTTAGATTTCTTTTCCATCATAAAAATGTTTCCCAGCATTTTGGATTTTTTGCAAAACCTACTTTTTCGAACTAGTCCTAGGCCAATCGGCAATCGGAACCAAACCAGAGCAGAAAGATTCTCTGGAGTCCAATTATCAAAATGTATAAAAAATTTGGATTTTAAATGGAACGTTGCAACAGTACGCCAAAACGTTTAAAGTAGGCATAGCCACAGTTATTTAACCTGTCGATACGCAATTCCCCCACACGTGGTAGTGACGTCACTCTGCTTACATTTAATATATAATTTACCGTCTATAATTGTAATTAATGTTAACAAATTATACATCTATTCATAGGTCTAATGGTTCAACATTGATATCCGATCTCTGTTTCATGATAGCAATGCTCCAGAAACAGCAATTTAGTTATTTGTGCCAGGAGTACAAATGAAAACATACAATATCAAAACGGGACGTCATACCTTTATTATGAAAACGCGATCGCCAGAAGAATCCAGTTCAACACACTTGAATGGTCAATTGTCCATGACAAGCGTTCATTGAAAAACATCCAATCGCACTTTTTGTCCATAAGTGATAAATGTGAGAAATATTGATATATTGTCTATTGTTTACACAAGATCTCGCCTGAAATCTGAGCAGCATTCATGTTGTAAAACTGTACATGATCTTATATATTAGAGTCTCATAAACAAAACGAGCCGTCTCCAAAGTCTATTTTTAAAAATGTGGCGTAGTTTTATTCAGAATAGCCAAGCAGTGTAGTCAGATTTTGTGTCGTCTTGAAAGGCGGAACCTTAATTTTACTCTGTACACCAGCAGCGATTCTCAGAGAAAAAAGCTTGCAGGAACCTCATGTTTTGTTAGATCATCTTCAAATTTGAAACGTAACTTCTTTAGACTTGTGGCTTTGAGAACATTATATATCTGGGTTGTCTTGGCACATTTATTATTGATTTTTTTAGATTATAAAAACATGTTCAGCACAAAATATTTCCATTACTATAAAATTCAGCTTCTCTAACTTTAAATGTAACAACATATATTCATACTGAAACTTGGGAAATAAAGCCCAACATGTCTTCTTTCAAAAGATACCACAACTGTGTCCATACTCCAAAGGGATCAGCAAATGCAACCATTTAAGTTCAGGTATGTCATTTTCATGGTTTGTGCTCAAAAAGGGGCACGTATCAACAGGTTAAACCGTTATAACTCTTGAACAGAATAAGATATTTTCACAAAATTTGGGACACTTATGTAGGAGGTCAATATGAGGACACATGAAAATAATCGAGTACATCTGCCTCTTGGTGGTGCTATTACAATCAGGAATATAATATACATATGGCATATATGTCTGTGCCACTAACCTGATTGTTCTGAAAGTTAAGGCACTTTATGATTGTTTTAGGAGCAAACAGACTGTCTAATTAATACTTAATATATTTTAATATTTTCTCATCTGAATTTTGAGCGTGCACTACCTCTGAGAAGATGCTTCTGTTTAAATAAGTGTTGCCATGTCTGTTTAACAGGAGATCTTCGAAGAGCAAAGCTCCACCTCCTCCACCAGTTCTGAAAGGCCTGTATGCTCCTCTGCTCAACCAGAAACTCCCCGCGTCCCCTCATCAAGCCATGGAGCAGAAGGAGAACCTACTGAAGCAGGAGCTGACACTGATTGTGGTCCTTCCTGGAGGAGTGGAGAAAACTACTGTGGTGCATGGCAGGTGAGGGGTGTTCCTTGAGTTGTGTTCTAGCTAGAACTGGACTTGTAAAATGCTGGGGAGGCAGGCGGAAAAAAAAGGTGAAGTTAGACATCTACTTTAGACTTTTTTTAAGAGAATATATTATGAATTATGTATTATATTAGAATTTTTTATATTGGCAAATTTCTTTTTTTGCATTTTATGAATTCATTTAACAAAGCAAGGTTCATTCGGTTATATAACCTGGCATATACCCAGATGTGTGGTGTAGTCAAGCGCACTTTCTAGATGTTAAAGCGATGATTCAGGAGTCTTGATCACAGTATTGGAGTGATGCTGTACAGTGCTGATCATGGTGGTCTGCTCTATGGCGCTCAGAACTGGCCCATGAGATCACAATTGCAGCATGCACACTGTATTCAGCACAGATTTTGTGGGCATTTTTGCACTGTTTCCTCATCTACATAATTCCTATATAAGCCACTAAACCAATGCAGGCGGCCCAATCAGTATTTTATGTGCAATAGTAATACTGATTCTTGTCTTTGCAATCACCACAAATAATTTGCAGATCTTTAGTTAAATTAAGAGCTCTTAAGTTTTTAAAAACATTTTGGACTTCTGTATTAAAGATGTTGTGATGTGAATGAGATCACGCAGATTTTTAGATGATTGCATGATCACACTTATGAAACTAATCAAATGATTGTTACAGTGAGTCAGATGGGTGGGGCCGCACATTTCATAAACCTCCTGCAGACTTTCTTGGTTTGTTTGGGCATGGTGATGTTAAAGGAATCTTGCATCTTTTTACTCTGTTGTGAATATTATTCCACACTTCAATGATGTCAATGGTTGCATAATTTCTCCAGATGAAGCATATTATCTATTTCGGATTATCTATTTGTAGGATTTTTAGGCTTTTACAGACAGATAGACAATAATTGATAGATAGACAGATAGATAGATAGATAGACAGACAGACAGACAGACAGACAGACAGATAGATAGATAGATAGGCAGACAGACAGACAGATACAGAAGATAGACAGGCAGACAGAGAGACAGATAGATAGATGGACGGAGAAATAGACAGACAGACAGACAGACAGACAGAGTGGATGGATGAACAGGTGGATAGATACGATGGATGGACAGACAGACAAAATGGATGGATGGATGGATGGATGGATGGACAGACAGATAAATGGATAGAGAGATAGATAGATAGATAGATAGAATGGATGGATGGATGGACAGACAGACAGAATGGATGGATGGATAGATGGATAGATACGATGGATAGATACGGTGGATAGATACTATGGATGGACAGACAGACAGACAGGATGGATGGATGGATGGATGGACAGACAGATAAATGGATAGAGACTGATAAATAGATAGATTGGATGGATGGATGGATAGATATGATGGATGGACAGACAGACAGAATGGATGGATGAATGGACAGACAGATAAATGGATAGATGGATAGATACTATGGATGGACAGACAGACAGACAGACAGAATGGATTGATGGATGGACAGACAGATAAATGGATAGAGAGAGAGACTGATAGAAAAATGGATAGACAGACAGACAGACAGATACAGTAGATATATAGATACAGTACATGGACGGACGGATGGACAGACAAAGACCAATACAAAGATGGACAGACAGATACATTGATTGATTTATTGTTATTTCAAAGGTTTGTTACATTAATTTTGTGATATAACAAAATTCACATAACGTGATATACAGTAACAGTGAGCTTTATGCTGGCAGATGGCTAATCTCTAAAACTGAAACCAAATATAATATATAAAAGGATTAATGATAAAATTCTTCACTTGCTTTGCTTCTAAATTTTCTGCCCAAGCTATCTGGCCTCAATTTTATCGGGATTAAATGATTGGCTGTGTAGTAAGAGCTCCCTGATCCTGGAATTCAGAAAGCAGTTGGGAATGCATTGTGTGCCATAAGCTGCGTCTCTAAAGAATTTTCCACACTTTCAATATGCTATATGTCCAGAAAATAGGACATAGTGTTCTTTAAAGGCTTGCTGGAAGACAGAACAGAAAGGATACCACATTTAAACTGATCTGAATTGTTGTTTGTCACACACTTGTACAAACTGTATGCTAAACACCATGATTAATTTACTCAATATTGATGTAGGTGTTGTGTTAAAGGGATAGTTCACCCAAAAATGAACATTCTGTTATTATTTACTCACCCATATATGTTGTTCTAAACTTACATTGGTGGCGAAAAGTTTGGAATAATGTACAGATTTTGCCCTTATGGAAAGAAATTGGTACTTTTATTCACCAAAGTGGCATTCAACTGATCACAATGTATAGTCAGGACATTAATAATGTGAATAATTACTATTATAATTTGAAAAGAATATTCAGAACTTCTTAAACTACTTCAAAGAGTTCTCATCAAGAAATCCTCCATGTGCAGCAATGACAGCTTTGCAGATCCTTGTTATTCCAGCTGTCAGTTTGTCCAGATACTCAGGTGACCTTTGACCCCACACTTCCTGTAGAACTTGACCTTTCACCCCACACTTCCTGTAGCACTTGCCATAGATGTGACTGTCTTGTCGGGAACTTCTCACGCACCTTACAGTCTAGCTGATCCCACAAAAGCTCAATGGGGTTAAGATCCATAACACTCTTGCAATTCTCCCCATAAGGCCTCCTGAGTCTTCTCTTTACTGATGTACATGAAACTGGTGTTGAGCGGGTAGAATTCAATGAAGCTGTCAGCAGAGGACATGTGAGGCGTCTATTTCTCAAACTAGAGACTCTGATGTACTTATCCTCTTGTTTAGTTGTACATCTGGTCTTCCACATCTCTTTCTGTCCTTGTTAGAGATAGTTGTGCTTTGTCTTTGAAGACTGTAGTTACACCTTTGTATGAAATCTTCAGTTTTTTTGGCAATTTCAAGCATTGTATCGCCTTCATTCCTCAAAACAATGAATGACTGATGAGTTTCTAGAGAAAGCTGTATCTTTTTTGCCATTTCTGAACTAATATTGACCTTAATGCCGAGTTTACACGATTTTAAGCCCGATTTTCGCTCGCCGACAGTTTCGTGGAGATCACCGACAAAAGCCTGAAATCGTGGGGCAAATCGGAGCTCGCTCTCATGAGCGACGATCGCAATGTATGAATTATCAAAGAGCGATTTGAGAGAAACGTCACCGATGTCAGCGAGATATCTAGAATGTTAAATATCTGGACTTGTCTGCGATTCCAAATCGTACAATGTGAAATATGTTTTGACTGAACACAACTGCAGCATTGACCTACAGCCAATGAGAGAGCAAGAAACGGGGCACGGGCAGTTTCAGTGGGAGGAGTCCGGATGTACCTGCAACAGAACATCAACTAGCGGCTGCGGTATCAAGAAAGTCTCATTGGACCGAAGAAATGGAGGAAACATTAGTGGAACATTGGCAGGATCACCAGCGCCTATTTGATGTTTCATCTGAACTGTCCCACAACCGGGTGGAGAAAGAGAAGAGTTGAAGAGAAATTGCCAATTCTCTTGGACAGTCAGGTCAGCAAATAGTTTGATTGTTCAGTAGGAGGAACTTTTTCATAGTGTAACCAATAAAATATATGATTAAAAATATACACATCATATTCGGAAATGCACAACATATGATCATGCATTTGTTTTTGTATCTCGTATCACTTCTCGCGTGTACTCTGACAAATAATTTGGAGTCCAGACAGAGTCGTCGGGGATTCCTCAATAGTGAAATGTCCTGTAATGTGTTCACCCCTGTCGCCGATTCCTCGTGTAGTTTGAAAACGCTACGACTTCAGTGACAAGACAGACGGTTCTGTAATATGAACGGTACCATGATCCGACGGCTTTGAAAGTCATGTAGTGTGTAGGAGCCATAAGACATGCCAGTCTATTGCATACTGTGACAACTCAAAAACAAACACAAAGACAATGTTAAGCTTCATTTAACCAACCAAATAGCTTTCAAATGTGTTTGATATAATAGCAAGTGGTTTTCTAGGACCAAATTAGCAATTATCGTGTTCGAGTGATGGCTGCTGGAAATGGGGCCTGTCTAGATTTGATCTGAAATGACTTTTTTCAAATAGTGATGGTGCTGTTTTTTACATCAGTAATGTCCTGACTATACTTTGTAATCAGTTGAATGCCACTTTGGTGAATTAAAGTACCAATTTCCTTCCGAAACAGCAAAATCTGAACATTATTCCAAACTTTTGGCCTCCAGTGTAACTGCAGTTCTTTTTTCTGTGGAACACAACACGAGTTATTTATTTATTTATTTATTTTTAATAGTCTTCATGCAACTTTTTTCAGTACAATGACTGTTCTTCGTGACCATGCAAATAGGGCCAAAAAAAGCACTTAAAAGTTCGCTATGAACTCTCATTGTTTGAAAAAACACACCAAATGTGTTTGTAATAACATGAGCGTGAGTAATTCATGAGAACATTCTCATCTCTTTTAGCACCACAGATAAGCACCATTCTGTCTCAGTTATCTGGCTTAATGTGATGAAAGAGCTTGGTGCATATAACTGTTCTTGTCATGACTTCAGAGATGAGTGAGAGATTGCGCTGTTAATTTTGTCATTTTCAAATTCCCCTTCAGGAGAGTCACATGTTTCCTGAGGCTTTTGCTCTGTATGTGGTTCATTCAACAGCAAAATAAAATTAAAAAGATTTCCGTGTACTTTTTGAACCAGTGAAACACAGACCCCAGTGTTTTAAAGGGAAAATTCACCCAAAAATAAAACTTTTCATCGTTTACTCACCCTCGTTGTTCCAAACCTGTAAGACTTACTTTCTTCTCTGTTCCTTTCTACATCTGTGTGTTTTACAGCAAACCTATGATGGATCTGCTTGTAACGCTTTGTGCAAAGTACCACCTGAATCCCTCTGGTCACACCATTGAGCTCATCACCAACAACAGGAACCATGTGAAGTTTAAACCCAATGCCCTGATCGGAGCCCAGGAGGCAGAGAAGATCTTACTGAAACCGAAAGGCATGGAAGATAAAAGCAAAAAGACAGGACCACAGATGCCAGAGGTACAGCGCAACCGCTACCTCACTTGCTCACTGTGTTTTACTATATTAAGACGATTTGTACATCGAGTATTGATTGGATTGTTAAACTGGGTGTTTGGAGCTTGATGCACTGCAAGAAATATTTCTTACATTTCTAAAGGATTTTTGTCTTGTTTTCCAGTGAAAATATATAAACATCCTTAAAACAAGGTCAATTTAGGTCAATGTCTTGAGTAAGATTTTTTTTTTTTTTTTTCTTTGGGAAAAACTATTAGATCACAAAATGTTGCAATTTAGAAATAACTGAAAAATTGCAAGGAAAAATTACCGGTGTGGTAAAAAATTAATTAAAATTACATTCTCTGAAGTTTTTAAATTAAACAGTTTTGCTTCTTAAATAAATTTGTGTTGTCTTAAAAATGTTTAGTTTTTTTTCTGTAAATCAATCATTTTATTTGATTATTTTTTTATTTTTTTTACGGTGTGACGTCTGCTGAAAAGACAAGATATTTCAGAGGCAGAGTTATGGACTTCTTGTACAACTGCTTCCGTGTTCTAAGTATTGCGCCTCGGGCGTTTGTGGTTACAGCGTTCAGCGTGGCTACATGCAGAGATTTATTTATGGGAAGGCAGATTATTTCTTTTTTTAGGGCTGTCAGTTCTTTCTTGTGCATTTGCATTTCAACATTCATCGATATACAGTACTTATCAGTGAAACACAACATAAGGATTCAAACATACATTTAATAAAAACAGGTTGATGCATGTATTAATCGCGTCTCTCTCCTCCCTCAAACATTTTGTCATTTGCGTTTCGAGCTGATCTATGGTTATATGTCTGCTACAGACAAACGGTCGTGGAGAAATGGTCAAATGCGCAGAACAAGTCGAAATTATGACACAAATTCTGTCAATTGAGCTAACTTGTATTGAAACCAGAATATCCCTTTAATTAAACATTCATAAATGACCAGTTTGTTAAATACAGTATATAATCTTATCTATTTTCAGATATATTTTTAATGTTTTCATAAACACTATTTTACCACTGGTTTGCATCAAATGAAATACATTAGTTATGTACTGTATGGTTAGCGAGATGTTTACTAAAGATGAAAAAGCATGATCATACTGCTTATATATGAACTTGCTATAACTATTATAATTTGCATAAGAATGTATAAAATAATTATATTCTATATATACTCTATTAATGTATTAACAATATAGAAACAATGATTAAGTTATAAGTTGTTCGTTAAATATAAATTAATGCTTAGTTATTATAACGTGTTACCAATTACAAAAATGAGCCGTATTCTGAAAGCTGTTTGAAACGATTTCTTTCAGAGGCACATAAAGTACACACTTTAGCCTGAAGAAAGTAAATAAGGTACATTTTGATTTCATGTTGACTTTGAGCAGAAATGTTTCACACAGTGTTTTGTCTTTTGAGTTTAGACATGATTGTGTTGTTTAGTCATGAGGGAAAGTTGTTCTGTTTTTCCACACCCTGTGAGGTTAGCCTGAAGAGTCTCTTGATGACTCAAAGGGGTGGAGTTTGACCCGGCAACATACAAACAATCCACATCATAACCAGTGGCAAATGTTTTGATTGGACACCAAAAATGAAACATTTGGCTGTTTGTCTGATTCTATTAAAAAGGGTTATTGGGAACAGCACCACGCACACACACACACACACGCAAACTCTTTATTCCAAAACCTAGAGAACTGCCTTGCTGTCTAGTGCCTACATGGACAACCTTCTAAGGGTGTATTCACACATGGCTCGTTTGGTGCATTTGTTTCGGAACCTGGTGCATTTTCTCCCTTTGTTTGTTTCATTTAGGCATACAGTGCTGTGGAAAAGTATTTGCCCCATCCTGATTTCTTCTGCTTTTGTGTATTTTTCATGCTAAATTGTTTTAGATCTTCAAACCAGGTATAACATAAAACAAAAGCAACCAGAGTAAACACAAAATACTGTTTTTAAATCTATATATATATTATTGAAGCAAAAAAGTTATCCAACACCTCTATCACCCATTTGAAAAACGAAGTGCCCCTTAATAGCTGGTTGTGCGACCTTTAGCAGCAACAACTGCATCCAAATGCTCCTGATAACTGGACATCAGCCTTTCACACTCCTGTGGTGGACATTTGACCCACTCTTCTTTGCTGAACTGCTTTAGTGCAGCCACATTGGAGGGTTTTCGAGCATGAACTGCCCATATAAGGTCCTGCCACATCATCTCAATCGGGTTCAAGTCTGGACTTTGACTAGGCCACTCCAAAACTTTAATTTGGCTTCTTTTGAGCCATTCAGAGGTGGACTTACTCCTACACTTTGAATCTTTGTCTTGCTGCATAATCCAGTTGCGCTTGAGCTTCAACTCACGGACTGATGATCGGACGTTCTCCTTTAGGATTTTCTGTAGAGAGCAGAATTCATGTTTCCTTCAATTATTGCAAGTCACCCTGGCCCTGAAGTGGCAAAGTATCCCCACACCATGCTACTACCACCACCATGATTGACCGTAGGTATGATGTTCTTTTTGTAGAATTTTGTGTTTGATTTACGCCAGATATAAGGGACCCCTGTCTTCCAAACAGTTCCACTTTCGACTCATCAGTCCACTGAACATTCTCCCAAAAGCTTTGAGGATCATCAAGGTGTGTTTTGGCAAAATTCAGATGAGCCTTAATGTTCTTCTGAGTTAACGGTGGTTTTTGCCTTGCCGCTCTTTTTTTATGCAAGATACCTGCAGTTCCTTAGATGCTGTCCTTGGCTTTTTTGTGACTTCCTAGATGAGTCGTCACTGTGCTCTTGGAGGAATTTTGGAAGGTCGGCCACTTCTGGGAAGGTTCACTACTGTGTCAAGTTTTCTCCATTTGGAGATAACGGCTCTCACTTTGGTTCTTTGGAGTTATTTACATTTAATAATTTAGCAGACACTTTTTACCAAAGCAACTTACAAATGAGGAGAACAATAGAAGTGATTCATCCAACAAAAGGGCAACAATATAATAAGTGCTGTAATACAAGTCTCAAAATAGCTTGGAGCATTACATATAGCAAGGAAAGTTTTTATTTTTTTTTTAAAGAACATGAAGGTAGTGCGTTAGTATGAATGGGTTAGGTGTTCAAGAAGGAGGCTAAAGACACAGAAGCTTGGGTGGAATTAGGCAGGTCATTCCACCAGCGTGGAATAGTCAAGGTAAAGGTCCAGGACAGTGAGTTTGTGCCTCTATGAGATGGCACCATGAGGCGCTGTTCACCTGTAGAACGCAGGTTTCTGGAGGGAACATAAGTCTGAAGTGGTGATTTTAGATAGTGGGGTGTGGAGCTAGTCATTGTTCTGTAAACAGGCATCAGTTGCCTAAATGTGAGCAACCATTAGCAGCCAGTGCAATTTGATGAAGAGAGGCATGACGTGTGCTCTCTTGGTCTCGTTGAAGACCACTCTCGCTGTCCCAGAGCGCTTGAAATGGCTTTATATCCCTTCTCAGACTGATGTATTTCAATCACCTTTTTCCTCCAAATTTCTGGAATTTCTTTTGATCTTGGCATAGTGTGCTACTGGGTAACCAACTTGATGCTGCTGAAAAAGTTACATTTAGGTGTTGATTTGATTGAACCGTGTTGGCAGTAATTAGGCCTGGGTGTGTCTGGTCCTGCTGAACCCAATTATGAATGCAGTTTTATAGATTTCGGGATTTATTAACTAATGCCTCCTACACACTACACGACTTTCAAAGACGTCGGATCATGGTACCGTTCATATTACAGAACCGTCTGTCTTGTCATTGAAGTCGTAGCGTTTTCAAACTACACGAGGAATCGGCGACAGTGGTGAACACATTACAGGACATTTCACTATTGAGGAATCCCCAACGACTCTGTCTGGACTCCAAATTATTTGTCAGAGTACACGCGAGAAGTGATACGAGATACAAAAACAAATGCATGATCATATGTTGTGCATTTCCGAATATGATGTGTATATTTTTAATCATATATTTTATTGGTTACACTATGAAAAAGTTCCTCCTACTGAACAATCAAACTATTTGCTGACCTGACTGTCCAAGAGAATTGGCAATTTCTCTCCAACTCTTCTCTTTCTCCACTCGGTTGTGGGACAGTTCAGATGAAACATCAAATAGGCGCTGGTGCTCCTGCCAATGTTCCACTAATGTTTCCTCCATTTCTTCGGTCCAATGAGACTTTCTTGATACCGCAGCCGCTAGTTGATGTTCTGTTGCAGGTACATCCGGACTCCTCCCACTGAAACTGCCCGTGCCCCGTTTCTTGCTCTCTCATTGGCTGTAGGTCAATGCTGCAGTTGTGTTCAGTCAAAACATATTTCACATTGTACGATTTGGAATCACAGGCAGGTCCAGATATTTAACATTCTAGATATCTCGCTCAGATTGGTAACATGTCGGTGCTTCTCTCAGATCATTTTGTTAGAATTTTTGTAAAAATTTAGTATGAAATATGTGAGAAAACAGAAGAAATCAGGATGTTGGCAAATACTTTTCCACAGCACTGTATATGAACCCGAGAATCACACTCAGATCCGCTCCAAAACAATCGGCCCAAGAAGTCCTGAACAAGGTGGTCTCGGGCCGAATGCATTCCAAACCAACGGACCAACAACCCAAACAATATCCTTATTAAACCATGAACATACCCGATGGATCTGAATATGAGAAGACATCTGTAGGTCATCTCATCACTGTAATTCATCACCAAAACGTGTATATAGCCTTTTGGAGACTATATGAGATAATATACAACAGTTAGTTCCGGTCTTTGAATCTGATTGGACGAGAGACGTTCCATGAGCACTGATGGTCTGACACCATAAGCACTCGGACGCTTCACTGTGTGTGTGTCACTCCGCTTGTGTTCGTGCCGTTCTAAACTAAAGTGTAAGAGCGGTGCAGATGTGTTAAGAGCTATTGTATGTGTCTCTTTTTACATGTTTTTTTTTTACATTACATATGTTAGCCAGCAGGTGGTGGTAAAAGATCATTTTTGTGTGTAATATGAGTCAGTTTGGTAACGTGAAGTGAATTCTCGTCAGCCAGTGTTTACATACAACAGTGTTCTATGATCGCTCGTATTACTACTACACTACTAAAGCTAGGAAATGGCTTTAAACGGCTTTAAGCAAACAACTTCAGCATTATGGCTCATCTCAGCTCAGAGACACAACAGACATATTAATTACAGACCTCAAGGCGCTTGCCTCTTACTGGAGTTTCCAAGCAAAAGCCATGATACTATTTCTGAAGTGACATTTTTGAAGGCTTGGACACATAATTTGGTTTGAAACGTAAGAAAGTAGTTCCAAGCACAAATGCATTTTTTATGACCGTACTCCATTTTTCCTAATTTTTCTTTTAATTTACTTGTTCATTAAACTGTTCGCAATCCTACTATATGGCCCTAAATCAGTACTGCTGCGATTGGGCCGCAGGCTGAGTGCCGTTGGTAGTGCTGATATGGGGGACATACTTTGTGTCGTCATGACTGTGCCTCGGTTTGTCAAGCCGGAATAGAGAGACTGCTGGTTTTGAATGCTTGAATGCTAATTTTGTCAGCATTTGTAAGTACACTAGCATATTGATGACCTTAAAAGGAATAAATATAGACTAAAAGCAGCAATGGAGCCACTCGCTCTCTTGCAGTGCTCTCTCACGCTTACTCAATTTGACCTCTCCTCTCTTTTAGGCAACAGTACGACTAGTGATAAACTACAGGAAAACACAGAAAACTATTCTCAGGGTGAGTCCACGGGTTCCTCTACGAGAACTGCTGCCCGCTATCTGCGAGAAATGTGAATTTGATGTGTACACCACAGTGTTATTACGAAATGTCCATTCTGAAGACACTTTGGACCTGAGCAGCTCCCTCAATGACTTTGGCCTTAGGGAAGTTTATGCAAAAGACACCAAAGGTCAGAACCCGCTGAATGTTTGTACCGAGCACATTAAAATTACTCTTATTAAATCATGCAAGACCGGTTTTCATAAGGTGACATTGAGATACTCTGTATTTCATATCCAAAGTGTTTATAATATATTGCACTCTTCATTTGAATTTTTTTAACACAGTTATTACCCCTGGAAGTCCTGGAAGTCTTCCACCATCTCCTACTCGCTCAGGTAAGTGACCTAAACACATAAAGTTTTCCATTTTTAAGGAATAGCTCACCCGGTAATGACATTTGTTTTTATTTACTGAAAAAAGCAGTCATTATTTAGGGTGAGTTGTTTGGTTTAACTATTCCTTTAAGCATCTTTATTCATTGTAAGCATGTCTAACTACATCCCTAACTGCATTAAACTACAGAAATAATTCATCGTGGAAAAGACAAATTACAGAAGGAGAAGGAAAATAAAGGACTGTTCGGCTTATTTAGAAAAGGAAGTAAGAAACATTCAGAACAGGTGAGTAATGGGATCTTATATGTCTCTTACAGGAAGTGATAATGCTGTTTAAATTGACATTTAAAGGGATAGTTCATCCAAAAATGAAAATTGACTGTCATCATTTACACACCTGTCAATGTTTGGTGTCACTGATGTCAAATCTGGCGTGACATATTTTGACTCATCATATCTGAATATGGTTGTATGTTGTCATGCTCTTTTTTTTTTTTTTTTTTTTTTTTTTTTTTTTGGTCTGGATCAAAAATACAATTGACACAAAATAGTTACTGGAATACACTTCTAATATGATGAACGTGCTTTTAATTTCTGAGTTCAAAATCATTTTGATATTTTGTATTTATTTTCTGGGTTTAAAAGTAAAAATGTACGTGTCCAGAGGCAGTAAATAATAATAATAATAATAATAATAATAATAATAAATGTATCATTAAATGTTTTCATTTATGTAACACTTTGCAATAAGGATTTGTTAACATTAGATTACATGATCTAACAATGAACAATACTTTCACTGCATTTATGAATCTTGGTTAATTTTAATTTAAACAAACTAATCAGATTTTATATATATATATGTTGCGACTAAACAAAATCCAAAATAAATCAAGTCTTATATTTTAGCATTTTCAAAGTAGTCCCCCTTTGCCTAGAGTTTGCAGACATGAACTCTTGACATTTTCTCAAACAACTTCTTGAGGAATCACCCTGGGATGCTTTTTCAACAGTATTGAAGGAGTTCCCATCTATGTTGGGCACTTATTGGCTGCTTTTCTGTATTATTTGGTCCAAGTCATCAATTTAAAAACTTTTTTAAATTTTTTATAATGAAATAAATTAATATGGTGGCACAATTATATTTTTGTCTACAAAAATATTTTCGAACATTTAAGTATACACCTTCAGATCAAAAGATTTTTAAGATCATGAGAAACATTTCAGTGTTTCAAAATATTGACCGGTAGTTTATATATATATATATATAATTTTGATATTTGTTCTTGTCAAATGGAGAAAACTTTTTGATATCTGAGACTCAAATTATATTGGTCAAAAAAAAAAAAAAAAAAAAAAAAAAAACTTAGGTTATGTTTTTTAAAAGTTATGTTTGAAAATTTAATTGAGATTAAAAAGCTGTGTTATGTACACAACTGATTTACTCAAGGTGTAAGTAATTTAATAATTTTTTTTTTTTTTTAGAAAATTCTAATGGCTAAATGTTTTTCAGAAATGTATGAACTTGACACATGTTTTGAACTACAGTTTAAAATATTTATCATGAACAACCATATATGTCAATGACCCATATGTGCGATTGTGAATGAGATTAGATTTAGATTAGAGATTAGATCCCTTTTATTGTATGAATAAGACTAGCTTCAACATTCTGCTAAACTTCTCCATTTTGTGTTCCATGGAAGAACGTAAAACAAACAGGTTTCGAATGACAAGTTTCGTTGAGTAAATGAAGACAGAATTTACATTTTTTTTCATCCATCCCTTTAAAGGTGAGGTCAAAGGCATGTGTGTTTATGTAACTTTGTAGACATTCTCTGAGCACCAGTGGTCATATTTGTTTTTTTGCAAATTGGCGAAGTCTTTACTTGCCTGTGATTGGGGCTGTGGCATTGGTTGGGAGTGTGCTGACTTGTGATTGGTTGTCTCTGTTTGAAGTCAATGACCGTGAGTGCACCAGCATCGCCAGTGCACAGAAGACAGAGGCCAGGCAGTATGAGTTCTTTAAGTACTTACTCGCCGACGTACGATTCGAACACCATGCCCTCCGACACGCCAAAGAAGAGAAGAGCCCCGTTACCACCTTGCTTGATGTCACAGAGCATGCCGACGGACCTCAGTCATCACCAAGGCAACGCTCAAACCCCAGCACATCCTGATGGCAACCAGGTATGTCAGCAGTTGGGTTATAGTTAATAATTACATGGACAACTTTCAAACATACAGTGGGGCTCAAAATGTATATTTTGGTGCATAAAGTGGGACTTTTAACTATAAACAAGGCCTAAATATTTTGGGTACTCTTATTTTGAAATGTCTGTGCTCCCAGCTGCTCACAAACACTCTTACAATCATTTATAATGTATTACAATATAAAAACTGTCGTAGTTAATGTTTGCCGATTACGATAGTTCCAAAAGCAACTATCGGTGATGATTAATCGGTAAAACCAATAAATCGGCCGACCTCTAGTTATAATGGTAGTATAATTGGAAATGAAAGATTAAAAGATAGAAGCAAAATCGAAACATTTTACTTGTAGTCTCAACATTTTGGTATCCACTCTACTAGTCAAAACTTTGGACAGTTAAATTATAACTATAAACTAATAATAATGAACCCCTTTCACAGACTGTTATGATGCATTTCTGCCTTATTTAGCAGCGTAGACCTTGCAAACTTTTTCATATTTGAATTTAATTATAATTTAGTGTAAATTTATAACATAATATTTAGCATTATATTACCCTGGAATACGTTTTGAAAAATGGGTTACGACAGCTGCCATGAGATTTCAAATACAGCTGCTCAGAGAGTAATGTTAGTTCAGACGTAGACACAATTTATATTTGTCTAATTTTAAGCATTTAACCATAAGCCTTTAAATCAAAAGTGTTTTAATGTCATGAGAAACAAATTCAGTCAAGTTTGTGCAAACTTTTGACTTGTAATGTAAGTGGGACTTTATTAGGAAACTCTTTCAATTGGTCAAAAAGAGGCCATACAACCTATTATTTCATGACCTGAGTTCAAAGACCAAGACTGAATGTACATATAAACTGCACTCTGCAAATACAGCGATTGTTTAAACTTTGCTTTTAAAGTATTTGTTTTGTTTCTGCGTAAACTCTTCGCTGAGTTGAGTCATTTCATCACCTTGTCATTGGGGAATGCGGTTACGTTTTCCACAGTCAAATATTTGGAATTATCTGTCATATTTATTGCTGTCCCCCTGCCTGCTTTCCAAAGCACACGGCCCCCTTGAGCCGCGGATCCTCAACAGAGTCGTCCTTCAAGAAGTCGTCCACCAAGCGGAAGGCCCCACCGCCCCCCAGCTTGACCAGCGTCGCCCCTCATGACAAAGCGACACAGGAAAAAGACTTGGCAGGTTAGTTTGAAGGCTCTGTATATATGTTACACAGAACCCTGCAAAATGTTCTTGTGTTTACCAACCATAAGTTTTTCCTGGGTTAAAAATGTTGGCAGTTTTCATGCACGGTCATCCAAACCCGGTAGGATATTTAGAACTAGAGCTGCAACTGCTATAGTTCCCTTCGGAATATCAGGGACTTTTAAAATGGTGTTTTCCAGGCCTGGAAATATCTAGGAAATCTATTTATATATATATATAATTATAAAAGAATTTGTGAAGTGAGTATAAATTTGTGTAAGGGGGTTAAGATGGGAAAGGAGGAGGTGAGAACCGGATTGACAATATAAGTAAAGTTTAATGATAAACTTAAACAAAAACATAAACGCATACAGGGCAGCTGCCTGTAATTCTCTCTCTCTCGAACTGTCGTCACCAGCTGCCTTTATCAGTCGCGTGCCCCATAAGGCTGATTAGGGACCGGGCGAGCGTCATTTCAGCCCAGCCCCGCCCCCCTCCGCTCTACATTTCTCCTGCCGTTGCCTCGGGTCGGGGGCCCCCGGCAAGACATACACCCCCGCCCCCTTTCCCTGGGGAGGGGCGTGCCTTGTGCCCCATCTGCTGGCTGGTCATCCCCGCCTTCCTCGACCTGGGAGGAGACAGTAGGGGAAAAACAACAACAACAACAAAACTAAATGGGCAATGGAAAAGGCCAACACAGAGCGAAAGAGAGAGGCGAGAGAGAAGCAGCTCACTCACCGGTTCTCTGATGCGCCGTTGCGTGGTCCCCGATCACTCCTCCACACTCTCAGGCAGACGACAGTCGCTCCTCCCCGGGCGACCGGAGTCAAACCTCCGACCCCTTGTCGACAGAATGCCCCTCCGCCCCTGGCAGCGGCCTTACCACTCCAGGCGGTCGGGGAGTCTTTTCCCTCCTCCCCTCACGGACGGCGGTCTTCTCTAGACCCCTTTGCGTTTCTGGCGGACGGCAGGGCACTCCTCTACCCCTGGCAGCGGCTCCATCACTCCAAGTGGTCGGCGAGTTCCCCGCGTCCGGGCAGATGGGCTACTCCGTCACCCGGCGGATAACAGCGGCGCTCCCCTTGGTGGATGGCAGTGTTGAGGACTCTGTGACGGGCATCCCTCCTCCTTCCCAGGTTTCGGCACCAATGTAAGGGGGTTAAGATGGGCAAGGAGGAGGTGAGAACTGGCTTGACAATATAAATAATGTTTAATGATAAACTTAAACAAAAACATAAACGCATACAGGGCAGCTGCCTGTAATTCTCTCTGTCTCGAACTGTCGTCACCGGCCGCCTTTATCCCTCGCGCACCCCATCATGCTGATTGGGGACCGGGCGAGCATCATTCCAGCCCGGCCCCGCCCCCCTCCTTTCTACACTTGTTTTTGTCTGCTCTAAAATATTTGATTGGCTAAATATTGCCCTTTTATTGTAGAGTGAAATGCAAAGCCATAGTGATGTCTGATTTGTCAGTGAATAATTTTGGAGTCTTAATTATAAACTAATTATAAATTAATTATAATCTAAACAAAAAATTTTATTTATTGAAACTGCTCACAAATTATTCAAAAATGGGTCTGAATCAAAAGGGTTGTTTTTGGTTGTTATTGTTTTTTAATGCGTATCCATCCAGTAATTCCAAACACCTGTTAATATCTTGTAAAATCTTGGAAATTCATTGGACAAAAAGAATGGAACATAGATAAACAAATAGTACAAACCACGATAAAATGTTGCAAGAGTGGTGAAAAGCCTTATTATTGTTTTCAAATGGCACAGCATTTCCTCTTTTCCTCATGAATGTTTAAAGATCAGACCCACTGAGCAATTTGAAAATTCTCTCAGATTAAGTGCTTCTCATAAAAAGCTCAGAATGGGAGATACAGACAGTCAATGCAGGGGAGAAATCCACTAAATATTATTTGATTAATATTTGCATGATAAAATGCTGGACAAATTCTGTTTATTCAAGCTAATAAATCACATTGTAGTATAATGGCTATTTCATAATGCTTTACACTTATTAAACCAATTGATGTGGGTGGTGAAAATATTAAGAAAGTAATTTAGGGGATTTTGTGTCTGTTGAGCATGAAAGAGCTTGAGTGACCACAGCAGCTGTACTTTGAACAGGATGTAAACACAGTGGGAGGTGTACTGGAGGTGGGCATTTGGGGTCACTTTTTGTATGTTTTGTCACCGCCTAGTGGTTGAACAGATACAACACTTGTTTGATTTGCTCTTCCAAGAGAACAAAGTACTTTCAGTCTCCAGGTAAAAGGTCACCCCGACTGTAACCCACAACTTAGACTCTGAATTGGAACTTCAATATGCAGTGAAACACATAGATGTAGACTTTGAGAACCTGCAATGAATGCACACAACATGGGCTCTCTTCCAAAATCTAGTGAGCTGCCTACCTAGGCAGCTTTTAGAGGTATGATGATTGTTCCAAAAGGTAGGCGGTATTATTATTGTGCCTTGTAAAATCCCTCAAATACTACGGCAGCATCACCCGGATCTTTCACGGAGAAGGCAATCCCTAATGCATTGCGATGGCTTCAGTGAAAAAAATAGCTTCAAGAAGACTGACGAAGCAAGATAAATTTGGATAATAAATAAACCTATTTCATTCAGTGCTAAAAAGTAGCAATATAAAATATTTAAATGTAATTAAAAACATTAATGGACTATAATGCGTTAGCTAAGCAGCATGATAATGGCAAACTCTATTGAAACGAACTTGTGCTTCACGTGAGGAACACTGTTTGTGTAGAGCGTTGCAAATCAGTCGGTTATGAGGTTCCATGATGGTTAAGATGATGCACAAACAGCCATTCACATGAACATATAATTCCACTACAAAAAGTCTTGACACTGTGTCGGTCCTCCGTTAGACAGTTGTGACAGATGTCCGTCTAGTGCATATTTACATAAAAAAAAAAATTAAAACCATGTACGGATGCAAAAACACGTTTGGGGTGAAGGCAGCTGCCTATGTTGGCAATAGGTATCTAGGCAGCTCACTAGGTTTTGGTACAGAGCTGCAGTCTGCTTGAGTCTGGTGGTGACTGGGCTGGTGAGAATTTACTGGATGTAAGACTGTGGTTTGCAGCTGAATTAATTAGACTGTTTCTCACACACATACAGGCACATGGTTTGCAAATGGGCCACAGCCATGGTGTGTGTGTGTGTGTGTGTGTGTGTGTGTGTGTGTGTGTGTGTGTGTGTGTGTGTGAGAGAGAGAGAATGTTTCTCTCCAGGGTGTAAACAGAGCTTTGATATTTCATCAGATGTGTTATGAGAGCAGACGTGATTGCAAAATCTTTCACCCTGAATTCTTGCTCCCTGATGATCAGAATCAAAAGGCATTTAACTATTCTATTTATAAGATCATTTCCGCTTAACAATTTTATACCAGCTATCTCAGCCTAATATCCAGAGACAACTTAACGTAAACATTCATGTTGTTTTCCACGAAAAGTGTAACTCTGTGGTGCTCAGTTTGTTTGAGAATTCCTATCATCAGTCTGTCTCTATCTGTATGTCTGTCTATTTATTTGATTGTCTCTGCCTGTCTGTATGTCTCTTTCTCAATCTCTCTCTCTTTCTCTCTCTTTTGAATTTAAAGGTACTTGAGGGTTTGAGTTTGTATGAAGTAGAGAGCAAGTTATTAAACAAATGTTGTGTAAAAGTGTTAATTATTAAAGGGAAGAGCCGATACAGTGTGGAGAGAAAAATTGGGTGTTTACAATTAAATAAAAGCAGTCTGGAGAATCTTATACAAACCACCTTTATCAAAATTAACAAGTGACATTCAGTGGAGAATTGTACATGGTCCAGTTGCTGTTAATGTAATAAATCCAAGTGTATCCAATGTGTGCCCCATTTGTGGGATAAGAGAAACCATTTTTCATTGAGGGTTTGAGGTTGACTTTTTTATGGTTCTGAGGGACCTTTCTGAAAAGTCTGAGGTTTTTTCATTTTAAGTTTTTTTTTTTTTTTTTTTTTTTTTTTTTGGTTCTCGATATAAGGTATCTCAGAGATCAAAAAGCCAACTTTAAACATTTTTTTGATTTGGTAAGCAACATTTTCCATCTACTTAAGTAGGAAAAATAAAATAGAGAGGAGAAATGGAGAAAAAAAAAAAAAAAAAACATATATAATTTATATATAATTTATTTATTTTTATTTATTTATTTTTCTCCAGTTCTCCCCTCTATTTTATTTTTTTAGAAAAAAATTACACATACAAATTCATTGTAGCTCCAACTAAATAAAAAGCTAATAATACTCTAATATATATATATATATATATATATATATATATATATATATATATATTAGAGTATTATTAGCTTTTTATTTAGTAAAAAAAAAAATATATATATATATATATATTTTTTTTCTCGCCTTTATTTGTTATGTATCTGTTAAGGAACTGCTTTGGGTATGTGTATTTATGGTGTTGTGTAATGTGCTCTCGTTGGATTGTATGAAATGATAAAATCTCTCGCTCTATCTCTCTCTCTCTCTCTCTCTCTCTCTCTCTCTCTCTCTCTCTCTCTCTCTCTCTCTCTGTCTAAGCTAGCCTGCTTTGATCTTTTGTGTGTAAATATCTAGTTTTCCTTTTTGTTTTCGTGTCCACGCCATTGCCATAAGCACAAAATAATTTGTCTTAACGAACCGCTTGCGCTCAGTTTCACTTTAGTCCTTGTACACAACATTAAACAAATCGGCTAGAATTTGGAGCAGCACTGTGATCTCGGTTGGAGTGAGTGTGCCGTGGGAATTACTGCAAACAAAAATACACATACACAGTATGATTTTATCTGCTCATATCATTAGTTCTGACAGCAGAGCCTCATTTATCTCAGTAATAGCATGACTCTCTTCCTGCAGACTCACCAGAAGGGGGTGTGGGAGAATCTCTGCAACTTATCTTCTCCTCCTCTGCTGCTTCACTTTTTTCTCTCTCTCTCTCTCTCTCTCAATATTTCTCAATTTCAATTGCTTTATTGGCATGACTGTATGTTACAGTGTTGCCAAAGCACAAGTTATAATCAAATCAAACAGAGCAGAAACATGTGTACAACATTAATCAACAGATTTAAACTGTGGATATTTAGAACACAGTAATTAACAAACAAATAAACAAATGCATTGTATATCATTATTTTAAATAAAATGTAACTGATACACAGTAATATGCAGTATATATAATGAAATTATAAATAATCTCAGAGGGGCATGTGCTCTTTCTCTCCTAATATGATTTCTGGTTTTTAAATCTCGCCTTAAGACCCATCTATTTAGGCAGGCTTTTATGTGATTGCCTTTATTCCTGTATTCAGTCTGTAATAATGGTTGTTTTTTTGTTTAATGTTGATTGTTTTATTGTAAGGTTTTGTAAGGCGCCTATAAATAAAATATATAATAATAATAATTTGAATTTGTTCAATTTCAGGCGGTTCACATATTTCAGGGATAGATTCAGTGCGTTTTGTGAAGAATGTGTTTCTAATTAATTGATATTTTCCTCAGTGGAGGAGAAAGCGCATCTCACTTTTCCTGTTTTCTCTGGGGAGCCAAGAGTTTTTAAGTCTCCCTCATTCTATGGCGAGGTTAGGATCACTCAGCCTGTATTTGGTCAGGATGTGCCTCTGTTTTACATCTCTTGACAGTGGACAGATAAAGTGTCAATTCATGTGTTCTTTTTAGATTCTTTATACTAGAATATAGTATTCTAATTTCTGTTGTGATTTAGTTTAATGCTCCCAATGTTCCAAATAGGTATTTTTATTGTGCTTTATGATTTGGCTGAATTTGATGTTTTATTTCAGGAGTGCTGGTCTGTTACTGTTTTGACCAGGTGAGTTTCAGGACTAGCTGGCGGAGAGGACTGATTTTGGGGTTCAGCTTTTGGTCTATAAATGCTTCGTGGTGGAGTGTTTGATGGGGGTTGATTTAAGGTGTTTCCAAAATTTAATAGATCAATTTTGAATGTGTAAAATGTATGGCTATCTGCATAGTTCGGCTCAGCATGCATTATTTGGCATTTTCTTTTGGACTCTTAAAAAGAATTCCTACTGAATTCTGTATGGAGGGTCTCAACAGGGTGCTTATCCCATTTAGTGAAGTTGTGACTACAGAGAGGTCCCCAGATCTCACTTCCATACAGGCAAATTGACACTGTCAAATATTTTGTGCCTGGTTTTGATTGGGATTTAAATGTTATCAAATGTTCTTTTAATGGCATTGAATACTCTTCTTGCTTTCTCTTTCAGTGCATTAACAGCCAGACCAATGGCACCTGATGTGCTGATTTTTAGTCCAAGATAGTTGTAATTTAGTGTGCTTTTTGGGTGGTGTTGCCTGGTGTGAGAATATATTTGATGTCTTGGAGTTTGGCTTTCTTTTGGTGTTAATAGCATTGACTGCCAGGGCCCAGTTGTGGCAGTACTGCTGGAGCAGGTCTGTAGTACTGTAGTGACAGCAACACCAGATCATCTTTTCTTTCTCTCAGGTTATGGCAGAGTGTGACACATTTAGAAGCTGTAGGGGCTACTATACATGTATAGTGATGTATTTGGTTTCACTAGCAATAGTCCATTTATAGCTTTCCTTCATTTCCATTAGTTCACAAAGGTTATGATCAGTTATACTGTGATTTGTGGCTTCAATTCAGGATAACGTTAATTTGGCAATGGTCTGTCAAGTATGTCTGTGGTCTGACTGTTATAACACTTATATAGCAGGGGTTCATGTCTGTGATAGCATAATCAACAACACTCGAGCCAAGAGCTGAGCTGTATGTGAAGCGGCCCAACGAGTCTCCTCGGATTCAGCTGTTTAGCAGGTACAAGCCGAGGCCTCGACAGAGCTGTACTAACTCCTTTCCATCCCTGTTAACTATGTGGTCAAGTTTATTGCGAACAGTTGCTGTTGGGGTCAGTTGTAGGGAATTCTTGTAAATGTGGTTATTTCTGTGAGTGTCTATGATGTCACATTCGTGCTCTGTCGTGGCATTGAAATCCCAACACAGCAGTATGTTTCTCTGTGCCTGAAATTCACTGATCGCTATGTGGAAATGAAGAAAAATTCTTCATTATGGTACAATGATTCTGTAGGTGGGGTGTAAACTGCACATAAACCTTTTTCAGGACACTGTATTTTCAAAATAATTTTGTAAAAATCCAAATAACTTTACAGATCTTTATTGTAAAGGGTTTAATCAATGTTTTCCATGCTTGCTCAATGAACCATAAACAGCTTACAGATGGTTGGCAATTAAGGTCACAGTTATAAAAACTTAGGACACTAAAGAAACCTTTTTACTGACTCTGAAAAATACCAAAAGAAAGATGCCAAGGGTACCTACTCATCTGCGTGATCATGCCTTAGGGGTGCTGCATGGAGGCATGAGGACTGCAGATGTGGCCAGGGCAATAAATTGCAATGTCCATACTGTGAGACACCTGAGACAGGAAGGACAGCTGATCGTCCTTGCTGTGGCAGACCACATGTAACAACACCTGCACATGATCGGTACATCCCAATATCACACCTGCGGGACAGGTACAGGATGGCAATAACAACTGCCCGAGTTACACCAGGAATGCACAATCCCTCCATCAGTGCTCAGACTGTCTGCAGTAGGCTGAGAGAGGCTGGACTGAGGGCTTGTAGGCCTGTTGTAAGGCAGGTCCTAACCAGACATCACTGCCAACAATGTCGCATATGGACACAAACCCACCTTCGCTGGACCAGACAGGACTGGCAAAAAGTGCCCTTCACTGATGAGTCGCAGTTTTGTCTCATCAGGGGTGATATGGAGCATTATACCGAGGCCTGTTCTCTCGAGCGGGATCGATTTGGAGGTGGAGGGTCCGTCATGGTCTGGGAAGGTGTGTCACAGCATCATCGGACTGAGCTTGTTGTCATTGCAGGCAGTCTCAACGCTGTGCGTTACAGGGGAGACATCCTCCTCCCTCATGTGGTACCCTTCCTGCAGGCTCATCCTAGCATGACAATGCCACCAGCCATACTGCTCATTCTGTGCGTGATTTCCTGTAAGACAGCAATGTCAGTGTTCTGCCATGGCCAGCAAAAAGCCCAGATTGCAATCCCATCGAGCACGTCTGGGACCTGTTGGATCGGAAGGTGAGGGCTAGAGCCAGGGCCATTCCCCCAAGAAATGTCCGGGAACTTGCAAGTGCCATGGTGGAAGAGTGGGGTAACATCTCACAGCAAGAACTGGCTAATCTGGTGCAGTCCATGAGGAGGAGATGCACTGTAGTACTTAATGCAGCTGGTGGCCAAATTTTTTTTTGATTTTTCAATGTTTTAGCCAAATACTGTATGTGTGAGTGAAGTCTATGTGACTGATAAATGTGATGAGAGTATTACTTTATACCACACCATGAACCAACCAGAGCCTCTGCCACAACTCTTTTGTCTTTGTAGTATGGCAGGATTATTTCTTTATAAAGTACAGAAGGTGTTTACATCTTGCCGACACCATGTTTCATCTTGATCAGAAATGTTTTGAAGTAACTCTGAATTTGAGTTTTTAGGGCCTAAGATGGAAGATAAAAGGCCTTGGATATTCCACAAGCTTATACAGAGATTTCATGAAGTGTAATTTTGTGAGTTAAAAGTTAGATTCAAAGATAAGACAATACAGCATAGCAGTTTAAAGTAGCACAGTATAGAAGAACAAAGATGTTTTTTTTTCTCCAAAATAAGAGCATATTGTATTGCATTCTAGATTACTATTTAGCCTAATATCTTGCAAATAAGCTGGAGTAGTTGGTGAACTTCTCCTATGTCCAAAAAATCTGGATGCTTTTTACCTTGAAGCACCTCTGAATAAGTGTAGAGCTGTGGAGGGGATGCCTGCTGGAGGGGGTTATGAGGTGAGTGACATGGGCCACTGTAGAGATTCTCATGGCCATCAGCTGTTTGGTTGATGCTGGACGGGGCTCTGTTGTGTGGGGGTTCTCTGTGAAGGGCTCTGTAGGGCAGGGCTCTATCAGGTAGTCATTTGGTACTTTCCAGCGTATGATGGGTGAGACTGTGGGAGCAGTTGAGTTGTCTTGGTTGATGGTATGGTAAGCCTTTATTTGGCCTGTGGATTAATGGATCTCTTCTCATCCCTTCTCGGTTCAGGTGTATGTGGTCGTACAGGTGCTGCACTGTCAGAGTGGGGTGATGAGTGATGGTTATATTTGGAAGGTCAGAGCAGGCTTTGATGTTTTGGTTGTTTTTTTTTAGTCCTTGGGAAAGTCTGTTCTTGGCAGCAGAGTGGCGATTGTTATTTTGGCCCTAGGGAACCTCTTCTGAGCATTTTCTGCCATATTTTTTTCACAGCATCTACTACTATTTATTTTTTGGAGCATAGATCATTTGTGCCAGTGTGAATTACAGTGTTTTGGGGATCTCTGACAGTAGATTGGGAGAGGAGTTTAAGAACTGAGTCTTTGCTTGGGCACCAGAACTTGCAAATTTGTGAGTTGGGAGAAATCTTCTTTGTTTGAGATACTTGCCGTTTGAATCAATTAGGATTGACAGGATGATAGTGTTGGGACGTTGAGGTGGCATGTTTAGATGAGAATTGTTATGTTGATGGGAAGGTGGTCCAGGCAGCAGTGAAGGTTCAGTGGGCGTGTTTGGTCTAGGCAGCAGTGAAGGTTCAGTGGGCGTGTTTGGTCCAGGCTGCAGTGAAGGTTCAGTGGGCGTGTTTGGTCCAGGCTGCAGTGAAGGTTCAGTGGGCGTGTTTGGTCCAGGCTGCAGTGAAGGTTCAGTGGGCGTGTTTGGTCCAGGCAGCAGTGAAGGTTCAGTGGGTGTGTTTGATCCAGGCAGCAGTGAAGGTTTGGTCCAGGCAGCAGTGAAGGTTCAGTGGGTGTGTTTGGTCCAGGCAGCAGTGAAGGTTTGGTCCAGGCAACAGTGAAGGTTCAGTGGGCGTGTTTGGTCCAGGCAGCAGTGAAGGTTCAGTGGGCGTGTTTGGTCCAGGCTGCAGTGAAGGTTCAGTGGGCGTGTTTGTTCCAGGCAGCAGTGAAGGTTCAGTGGGTGTGTTTGGTCCAGGCAGCAGTGAAGGTTCAGTGGGTGTGTTTGATCCAGGCAGCAGTGAAGGTTCAGTGGGTGTGTTTGATCCAGGCAGCATTGAAGATTCAGTGGGTGTGTTTGATCCAGGCAGCATTGAAGATTCAGTGGGTGTGTTTGGTCCAGGCTGCAGTGAGGTTTCAGTGGGTGTGTTTGGTCCAGGCTGCAATGAGGTTTCAGTGGGTGTGTTTGGTCCAGGCTGCAATGAGGTTTCAGTAGGTGTGTTTGGTCCAGGCTGCAGTGAAGGTTCAGTGGGTGTGTTTGGTCCAGGCTAAAATGAATGTTCAGTGGGTGAGTTTGGTCCAGGCTGCAGTGAGGTTTCAGTGGGTGTGTTTGGTCCAGACTGCAATGAGGTTTCAGTGGGTGTGTTTGGTCCAGACTGCAATGAGGTTTCAGTGGGTGTGTTTGGTCCAGGCTGCAGTGAAGGTTTAGTGGGTGTGTTTGGTCCAGACTGCAATGAGGTTTCAGTGGGTGTGTTTGGTCCAGTCTGCAGTGAGGTTTCAGTGGGTGTTGGGCTGGAGCAGAGCGGTTGGTGTCTCAGGGCTGTTAGTAGCAAGTGATGGGTTTATCTTTGTTTGTGATGCTGTAGATGTGATCCGTGTATACGGCTGTTCTGGTTTCAGGTAGGTCAGTTGCTGCGTGAGTCTGTGGATCACAGCTTCTTTTTCTTTTAATGATTGTTACATAATGATAATTTCCTCAATTAGTGTCAGGTTTAGTTTTTTTAGTTATATCGGATTCTAGTTTTTGTTTTCTTCCTTAAACAACCTCAGTTCATCTTTCAGCTACTGTGGTGTCAGTGTCATGGAGTTTATTCTCTCTGAACTCTGTGATCTCCATTTCGAGCATTAAGAGGCACTACAGAAACTGTAGTGCGGGACTTACGTGAGGCACGGGCCTCAGGGAGAAGGACTGTGGCCTGTGAGTGCAACTGTTGTTCTGGTGATGCTGTGATATCAGGGTAACAGAGAGCAGCTTTCTCTCTGTTTTCTAATGTTTTGAGTTCAGCTAAAGCTGATTACATTTTTTCAAGACTTGTCTCAGATCCCTGAATCATTATAGTGCCAGTGTTATACAAGTTTATGTTGAATTTAGGAGTAATGTCCATGTAGAGTTGTCTTTTCCTGCCATTTTTAGCTCTGCATTAGCTGAACACAGGGCTTTGTGCCAAGCATTTGGACAGTCAGTGTAGAAAATAAAATTAGTAATGACCTGTTTGCCATTAACAATAATAAATTCTGCTCTTAGAATTTCTGGTAATTCCCTCAGAATCATGGATTTTAATTTCTCCCTGGCTTTTATTTGGGATATCAGGGAGAGAGCAGGGTTGCTTAGCTCTTTGTTGTTGTTAGCCATTTTAAGATGAGATTTAGCTCCCCAAAAAAATTTATAATGTATTTAATGTGTATCATTTGTTTGGAAACACAAAAAGTGGCTTTGGAAGGCAATATATTGCTCATTTCCATATATGTTAACATAAGCCTATCATTGGCCTACAAATCACAGCAATGCATTTTGCAATTGATTTCGTCAATCTGTCGACTTATTATAAGGGTTTTTCTAAGGATGCATCTATGTACATATGTGTCCGATGAACGCTTTCAGTGTGCTGTTAGTGTGGTTTCCTGCACAGCTGGATATGCGCTTACTGCACTTTGCTGAAAACATGAAGGTGGTACTTCAGGTGTGATTTTCTGCGATTATAGGAATATTTCTTATTAACGTCCAGGAGCATTATTTATTGCGAAAACATTTTACTTGTTTTTTTTATAAATGAATCGCACTGAATAAACATGTTACATCAACAGCCCTAATCAATAGGTATATGAGCTACCCAGAGAATGTGTACTGACAGCAATGACAAAAATCAGTTGTTTTGTTTAGATGTGATAGCCAGTTTTCTATGGAGTGACAGAGAGAGAGAGAGAGAAGATGGAGAGGGCGGGAGAGTTTTCTGGCATGTAACTGCTTTCTAATCAGGGCTTGGAGTCTGCAGGCAAACTTTTCTCATTGTTATTTCTCATAACTATACAAAGACCCAGGAGGGATCCTTCACTCTGTTTGCTGTCAATGCTTTTTCAACTTTTGCACAATTGTATTGTGCGTCTGATCTCACAAGACATTCCCCAATGCAATATCTAATGTGCAGGGTTGTGGCAGATTTTCTTTTGTAGCAAGCTCAAAGTTTGAAATGTCTTGTAAGAGTTTGCTTTGAATTCTGGAATAACCAAAAAGAAAAGAGTTTTAGACTTTAGCACTATATGCATATACCTCGACCTCCCATACAAAGCTAGATTGTTTGGAAAATGCAGTGTAGACAGCTCCATTTGTCTTAAGATGGTTATTTTCAAAATTCTGCTTTTAGTGTGTCTTTTGCAAATATACATTTTAGATTTCAACAGGGTGGTGACAGGAGGGTGCTTAGTGGAAATATATATATAAAAAAAAAAACACGCCATTTCAATCATATTCCTTCATGAAATCTTTTGGAAATGGATGGAAAGCAACAAAAAGGACATTTGAGCATTTTCAGCTCAATTTGAAGGAAGCACTTACAGAAAGCAGTTCTTTTCTGGGGGGGCTAGAGGAACGCAGACGTTCCACCATCGAGCATTTGTTTCTAAACAGGAACCTCATCTTTAAATACTCCAGCATCAATGTTTTACATATTTGGATGATGTCTGTACAATTCTGCTTAAAAGGATCACAGACTTACATCAGAGCAAAAGCTTGTATGAATATATGGCGTACAGCAACCAATCGAATCTTATTAAATCAAATCGTTGAATAGTTGCAGGAATTTCCTGCATTATTAATGTGCAACTTGAGCACTGAAGTACACACTCTTCGCAGAAAGAGACAGAAAAGACAGAGAAATATAAGCAGTATAAAGAGAAAAACGCAACAAGAAGGATTGAGAGTTGATCAGAAAGACAAAGAGAGAGAAACTACAGAAGCCCACAGAATCTAAATGTCCAACTATGCTAGAGAGGCAGAGAGAGAGAGAAAGAGATCACAGACACAGCTCTCTGTATATTTCTTCATCGCGATGGTCCCCAGTGATGGTGATTAAAGAACTGAATGAGGCGAGAGAAACAAGACGTCTCAATTAACAGCGCTCGCTCTGAGGAGCAGAGAATTGATACCAATACTGAACTTACTCAATATCTCTCTTATATCTATGTAAAGAGAATGGGCAGCAATTAATGTGATGTTGTATCTCCAGTTGAGACAGCGATGAACTAGTATAGAAAGTATTAGAAGTAGTATAGAAGATACATATAGATACATGAAACCATTTTTGCATCATGCTACTTGCATCACATGCAGAATTCTGTAAAACAAAACAAAAAACTGCATTAAAGAGGTCATATTATGAGGAATAACATATTCTTGATCATTTAAAATAAGTCTTCGTTGTACTATGGAAACATACTGTAACTGAACTCAAACCTTTCTTCACAGTGAACACATTTACATGTTAACAACACCTAGTGGCTGTTCAAAAACTTGGCCCGTCCAGTCACAGTGAGATAATGATGATCCTACTTCCTCATTACCTCACTGTGACTGGACGGGCCACATTTCTGAACAGCCAATAGACTAATGAACCAGAAGAACTAGTGATAAGAGTAAAATGTGGTGAAGTCTGTCAAAGCTTGTGTTGTTTGTGTCTGTGTGCAGCACCTGCCACTCTGCAGATCCTTCCGAAGAATCCAAACGTTAGAAACTAGCACCTCAAGCTAATTTTAAACAAGGTCCCTGATCATTTCAGTTTGATCTTAACAGTTTGAACGTCACAATTATTATTATTATTGATGGATGTGACAGTTAAAAAACATATATATTGGACTTGACTGCAAATCCGCAGCTTGCAATTTGCAAAGAAGGCATTTACATTGGGGAATCATGTGACCCTCTGACAGAGATGGCTGCTTGAGTCTTGAGCTCCCCTACTCGGCGTCGATTAATCATCCGTTTAAGTTTAAGCTTCGGCACTATCGCAGCATATTTGCTCTTCTGGATTTGTTAACAGTGAGTGATGGCTAAACGTCAACTTTTACCAACCTCTCCGGAGAAAAAACGGCTGAAAGATCCTGATAACGACACGCTGCGTGTCATGGTTGCTAACGAGTTGAAATTACAGTTTGGCGTCGTCCGAGAAATATTTAAGGAGGAATTTCAACCGATTGCAGAAAGAATTGGCTCCCTGGAGGAAGAGATGAGAATGATTAGCAACAACTTTGATAATATGCAGACGGCAGTTCGGAAAGTTAAACAAGATTCGGCTGCAGTTAAGCTGGCCGTAGATATGCTTCAAGACAAGATGGCGAGACTGGAAGACAAGAGTCGTCAATGCAATATTCGCCTCGTTGGTCTTAAAGAAGGGGAAGAGGGCAGCGACGCTGTGGGCTTCATGCAAACTCAATTATCCCTGTGGATCCCCTCTCTTAATAATAGACTGATAGAGATAGAGAGGCACATCGCATTTATGCTGGGGACAGCAACAGAAAGGGGCCGCGAACATTGATCTTCAAACTGCTACGCTTTCAGGACAGAAACGCGATCCTTAAAGGAGCCCGATCTGCGGGTCAAATTCTCCACAAGAACAGTTCGCTTCTCTTCTTCCCTGATTACAGTAACCAAACCGCCATGAAAAGACGCGAGATGAATCAATCCAGGAAAAAAACTCACGCAACTTGGGATAACATCCTTCATGATCTATCCCTCTACGATCAAAGTGATGCATCGCGGTTCTACCTCTCTTCTCGAAACGCCGGCCGAAGTGGAATCTTACGCTGCCCAGCAACAGGCACTCGCTATGCCTCTGCCCGTATCTGATGACACGCCAGCGGGAATGTTAACGGACACCAGCCCGTAATCTCTAGGAACGGATTTAAAGACCAACGCTGCGATTGTGCCGAGCACTACATTGGTGAACTGTGTTGCCGAGTCGGCCTTTGGACTCGAGTGTTCGACTGTTATGTTGGCCACGTATTCAGAAGAGGTTGATGTTTTGGCAGGCAGGAGAGTTCGTTCCAACTCTCCGCTTACTGCCCTCTCATTCGGCTCCTGTTGTTGTTCCTTTAAAATTTCAGATGCCATGAATTATCCATGTAAGCCCACAACTGATTGTTTTATATTCAATGGGAGATACTTTATTATGACAGATTTATGGCTCTTAATGTAGTATCTTGGAATGTCAATGGTTTAAATGGTGCCATTAAGAGAACTAAATGCTTGGATTATTTAAGAACTAAGCGAGCATCTGTTGTATTAATACAGGAGTCTCATTTGAAAGCCTGTGACGTACATCGTTTTCAGAATAGGCACTATAAATTAGTTTCTTTTTCTTCATCTGCTAAGAAAACGAAGGGGGTTCTGATATTGGTAGCTCGACGCCTTCCCTTTTCCATACATTGTTCTAAGAGTGATGCAGACGGTCGCATTACTTGTATACTTGGTACATGGTCCAATATTAAATGTGCTTTTGTTTCAGTTTATGCCCCTAATGAACATGATAGTGCGTTTTATCAACAGCTTGTTCGTATGATACTAAGTTTTAGTGACTATTACCTTGTGATAGGCGGTGACTTCAATGCTGTGCATAATCCCTTACTTGACAGGTCTCAAATATCCCACTCTGATTTAACCTCTTCAAAGTTGTTCAATGATTTTATAAAACAGGTCAATGTGTGCGACATATGGCGATTAAGGAATGATAGCGCTAAAGATTATACATTTTATTCAGCTCGCCACAAATCCTATTCGTGCATTGATTATCTGCTCGTATCACCTGCTTACATTCCATTTATTGACAACGCAGATATATTACCCCTTCTTCTTTCAGACCATTCCCCAGTAACTTTTTGTCTCCTCCCATTTTCCGCTCCCTCTGGGCATAAACGCTGGAGATTTAACACATCCTTACTCCACGACCAAACATTTCTATCACAACTGCGTACCTCCTTAGTAGAGTTTATTGACTTGAACAGTGGTTCCTCAAATAACCCACAATCCTTATGGGAGGTGACAAAATGCTTTATCAGAGGGAAATGCATTTCTTTCTCTTCTTTTCGTCAGAAATCTAGAAATAGCCGCATAAATGAGTTGGAGAGACAAATTCAGGCGTTGGAACAGGACCTTAAAAACACCTACTGTCAACGGAAGGAGGAAGAACTATGTGCAATTAAATACAAGCTAAAAGGATTACTTTTGCACAGAGCTGAATTCATTATGCATCGAACAAGGCAATCTTATTATTTCAACGGTGAGAGACCAAGCAAATTATTAGCACTACGAATCAAGCAGATGGAATCTAGAGCAAACATACACGCTATAAAGAATGAAGACACTCTATGCACCCAACCTGAAGATATAAATCAGACATTTAAAACCTATTATGAACAACTATATAGTTCAAATTCTTCAGGTTACCAGCAACATACATCTTTTCTTCAACAGTTTCATCTTCCTAAAATTGATGAACATCATCAGGAGATGTTAAACTGTCCCATGTCACTTGCAGAATTGAAGCTGGCCCTGGACTCCATGCCAAAGAAAAAATCTCCAGGTATTGATGGAATTCCCCCTGAATTAATCTCTGCCATTTGGGATATAGTATCACCACTTATTTTAAACTCGTTTAATTTTGCAATTGAAAATGGAGCCCTACATAGGGACCAAAACACAGCTCTGATAACCCTTTTACTTAAAAAAGGCAAAGATCCTTTAGAATGTGCTAGCTACCGACCTATTAGTCTAATCACCGCTGATGCTAAACTTTTCGCCAAAACTCTAGCTCTTAGACTGAATAAATGCATAGACAGGATCGTTCACTTTGATCAGTCCGGTTTTCTCAAAGGCCGGTTGGCGTCTGATAATATCAGGCGACTATTACACATCATTCATAGATCCAATTCTTATCCGGCCTCCTCCGCAGTCATTACGCTGGACGCGGAGAAGGCCTTTGATAGAATTGAATGGAGCTTTCTTTGGGCGGTCCTTGAACATGTAGGAATCGGACAAGGGTTTATTAAAATGGTTAAAACACTCTACAATAGCTGCTCAGCTCGTGTTCTTACTGGATCCTTAATGTCTCTATCCTTTGCTCTTGGTCGGGGTACTCGCCAGGGCTGTCCATTATCCCCCTTGCTCTTTACCTTATCAGTGGAGCCTTTGGCTCAAGCAGTGCGTCAGTCATCAACTATACAACCCATTATCTGTGTAAATACCTCACACAAAATCTCTCTTTATGCGGACGATATCTTGCTCTATGTTTCCAATCTTTCGGAGTCTGTTCCTGAATGTTTAAAGCTTTTTAATATATTTGGTACTCTCTCGGGTTACAAAATTAATTGGACTAAATCAGCATTAATGCCCCTTAATGACGCAGCGAGACAGGAATCCAGTAGCTTACCTCCCCTGATCCCCATAGTTAAACAGTTTACATATTTAGGCGTCACTATATCCTCTCCAATTCATCTCATCCCAAAATCTAATTATCAAACTCTCCTGAATAAGATCAAGGAAGATTTAGATAGGTGGTCCCCCTTATGTTTAGCTCTTCATGGAAGAATATCTACTATTAAAATGAATGTTCTACCCAGGGTAAATTTTCTGTTCGCTATGTTACCATTAGCACCACCTGAATATTTTTTCAAAGAACTCAACACTGCTATATCTAGATTTATCTGGACCAAGAAGAAACCCAGAATCCGACTTAAGACGATGCAGCGTAAGAAACTTGATGGAGGACTTTCATTCCCTGATTTTAAGATATATAATTTAGCCTTCCAAACAAGAACAATCCAAACCTGGGTTAATCCTGATTCTCGGGTTCCATGGCGAGATTTAGAAGCGAATATTACCCATCCAGTTCGCCTACAAGATCTACCCTTTTCAGGTGTTTCTAAATGTTCTAAGAAAAATTATGGACCAATCGTTGAGTACTCCCTTGAGATATGGAAAAAGGTTGAGAAAAGTATGGGAGGCCCCTTCTTATATACCAAAATAACACCATTGTGGCACAATACTTGTCTGCGTACCGGTAACAAACCTTTTGTCTTTAAAGCCTGGTCTGATTCCGGTATTCATACCTTGAATGACATTTTCTGTGAAAAAGGCACCAAGTCATTTCAGGAATTAAGATCAGAGTTTTCTTTACCTGGATTTTCTTTTTTTCTATATTTAAGACTGAGGTCAGCTCTGAAAGCCTATGGCGTTCCTTGGAACACTAGCATACTACCACATCCATTGTGGAAGTGGCTGGACCCTAATACTCCCTCTAGTGGCTTAGTTTCTAAGATCTATAATTCAATTCTTTTATTGCAATACACTTATATTCCAGCTGTGCACTCTTGGGAAAGGGATGGTTTAGTTAAGCCTGACTGGGATGTGGTATGGGCTAGATGTTTCACTGCATCTAAGAACCTGGCTCACCAGATGATTCATTATAAGTGTATTAATAGGGCTTATATTACTCCTAGTATATTGTATAAAATGAAGGTTAGATCTGATCCATACTGTCATCTATGCAACACATCTACAGTAGGTTCTTATTTGCACATGTTTTGGGAATGCCCTACGGTGGTTACTTTTTGGACTTATGTAAGTAATGTTCTTTCGGATATTCTACATTTGGATATACCACAAGACCCTTTGCTATTTCTTCTTTTAGATGACTCCGCTCTCCAGTTGAATGCTCAACAAAAAAGGACCTTATTGGCAGCAAGCACTGCTGCCAAAAAGACTATTTTAAAGCTATGGATAGAACCATCCATACCTACAACTTTCATTTTCCTATCTTATTTTAGAGACATTGTATTGCTGGAAGGTACCACTGCCAAGATCAACGGTGCAAAGGACAAGACTATTCAAAGCTGGGCAAAAATCGCGGATAATTTGTCAGACAAACTGAGATTTTGACATACTACATTTCCCTCTCTCCCCTTTTCCTTTCCCCTCCGTATTCTACATATCCCTTTTAAGGGTTTTTATTTTTATTTTTATTTATTTTTTATACATTTTTTATTTATTTATTTTTTTTTATATATGTGGACAGTTTCATGGCATCTGTCTGTATATAGTTCATGTGAACTCAGATATGCTCCTGATGTGGTAAATAAAATAAAAATTTTGATCACAAAAAAAAAGAACGCATTTACATTAAGGTCTTAAAGGCACAGCAGCAAAAAAAAAACCTGTTTTTAGGGGTCAGAGAGAGGGTGAAAATAGCAAAATTATGACTGAAAATTGCATAGTTATTACTTTTGCACAAAATTCTTGGTCCGCAAGGGGAAAAAGTGTGATATTAGCCCTTTTGAAGAGATTGTATGAAAACAGTGGGGGAGCCAGCCATGGCCACCATAGACCGAATCCTGGCCACCCCATTGGCCACCCCATTTTTTTGGCACAATTTAGTTCTTTAGAGGTGAAATAATCTCTGTACAAATGTACAAACTTAACATGTGCGCACACCAAGGTTGCCGCACCTCTCCGTCACGGGTGTCAAGTCTGACGATATAAAAATGCTACCCAAACATTTCTCTGCCACCACAGACTGATCGCTTGCCCTTGCCTGGCCAACCCTTTCAAAAACTCCTGGCTCCGCCCCTGTATGACAACTTCACAAACACACTAAAGTAATGATATAATCATCTGCCCTTTTCTATTTGTCCTCAATGATTTTAATTTTTGATTGCAGAAACTGTGCTGGCATCTCCACTGGAGGAGATCAAAGAACAAGAAGAGGTCTCCATGAAAACAGAGAGTCAGGCATGCCCTTTAGAGGAAGAGCACCTGGAAGATGACAGCAGCTTGAATCTGTCCGCTGACATCTCTCTGGACTCAGGCCGAGCTGGGACCTTGCAAGACTCTGAGGGTGTAGAAAGTGTATCACCACTTGGGACGGCCAGAGAAAATCCATCATGCAACCTGTCCGTAGATAGAGAGTATGTAGGAGTTATTTGAATTGTTTGAGGTGTTGGTTATACAGTGGGGACCAGAGGTTTTTCATTTTTCTCGGTTTAATTCAGGATTCTGAATTGTTTAAAACAAAGAAAGTGTATAAAGAGAAAAGGATTCTGTTTTAAATGTGTACTTATTTCCATTGAAGCCAACAAGATGCTTTTTGGAACATTCTCAAATCATGCTGGAACATCATGGATCATTCGGTGTTAAAACATTATGCTGATTATATCATTTGAAATTACAAAATTACAAAAATGCAAAATTAAAGAATTTTCTCTGTTGGTCTCAGACTTCTGGACCCCTCTGTATATCAGGTATACCTCAATATTTTTGTGTACATTTGTATAATATTAAGATGTAATTCGTTGTTGATTTTTCTCATTTTAAAATGTATTTGAATAAGTTAATTAGTTACATGTAATTTTCTAACTAGTTTTTAAACGTTACATTGTTTTTACTCTTGACAGAGTTGATGAGAGCACAGTGAATGGAGAGTTAAAATCAGACCAGGCCGTGGCCGCTTGTGTCCAATCGGAAGAGATCGGTAAGTCCTCATTGTGTGGCTTAAATAACGTAATTGAAAATCCATGTCTTTAAAATTGTTGTCTGTAGGCCCCCATTGAGCAAGCCAAAGGTGACTGTGACAAGGAGCACAAAACTCTATAAGATGTTACCGGGTAGTTATAATCCTTCGGGAAAAGCTGGGGCCTCATTTATATACCTACAATTACATTTTATCCTAAATTCTATGGATTTGATGCTACGTTGAAAGTGAGGAACAAATCTGGATTTATAAAGGCAGAAACTGACGTGAAGATGTTCTTATGCGTACATGAACTCACAAGCGTGCTTAAGAATGTTTTTTGTGCTTATGCTCAGGTGTGCCAGTGGACTCTGACTTGATTATTTAATTTTATTGTGATGCAAATACGAATCGGTTACTGACTGAATTTATTAATAAACGAGTGAACATGTTTATGTGAACAAGAATAATCTGATATGAGTGAGAATGTGGTCTTATTTAGATTATGAATGCCAAGGGTTCACAATGGGGGTGTTCAAAGGATGCCAGTGGGCGCTGAGAGAAAATTAGTAGAATGGGGGGCATTAGGTTACAAATGGGGGGAGTTTACCAGTCATAATAATCAAATCTATCATTAAGCTCCACTTTGCATTAAAATGTTTATCTAGACTTGGAGTTTATCAGTTGGTTCTCATTTATACGGGTTGGTTCGCATTTGTATCATGGTTCAGCTGATTTTTAAATCTAGCGACACATCTGTGGTATCTAGTTTTACGGGCGTTAAATACACATGCAGAGGCTAACGCACCTGTATGGCTCTGTAGATAGATACGGCTCAATGGACTGAGCAGCGCGAGCACAAAGCCAGAATATTTATTTAGCCTTTCCTGCATGTTTCCATAATAAATGAATTCTGAGACCAAGGTAATAGGCTAGTGTAATACATGGTATGTAGCCTAATATGTACAGCTCCATTTTAGAGCGGCTGCTAATCGTAGGATTAGCGGTTCGATTCCCGGCCCACATGACTCCAAATGCCAAAGTGTCCTTTAGCAAGACACTGAACCCCAAGTTGCTCCCAATGGCAGGCTAGCACCTTGCATGGCAGCTCGGCCGCCATTGGTGTGTGAATGTGTGTGTGAATGGGTGATTGGGACACAGTGTAAAGCGCTTTGCTAACCTTTAAAAAAAAAAAAAAAGCGCTATATAAGTGCAGACCATTTACCATTTAAATATAGCTAAATAAATATACAGATGGTTAAAAAGCGCAGCAACAATCTCCTATATAAAATTTGCCTTAATTTTTTTATAAATCCATCCTTTAGCCTCTTGTCTGCTGTTGTTGTGGATAAATAGCCTGTAGATATGCCACTGCAACCCAATAGGAAACCATTGTGTAATGTACAATGTGTTATAGCTATTTTTATGAAAAAGCTGTTAAATGTAAAATAACTCTAGTTTCAAAAAGAAAGGCTTCAATGTATGATTCCATGCTTTGTTTTCTCTTTCTGTAGAGACCCTGAAAGAGAAGACTGAAAAGGTGACTCCATCTTCTCAAATTGACCCTGTTTTAAAGGAGGTTTCAGTGAGCGACACAGAGACGGATTCATCTTTGTTTAACATGCCTCAAACGTCAGACTGCGGCATTCAGACCTTGTACACACACACAGACTTACACGCTCAGTGCCTTGATTCCAACACGGTTGCTTTGCAAGCAGTTCCCAAGTCTTCCCCTAAGCCAAGCCGTTCAGCTCACTTTGAAGAACAGACACAGAACACCATCCGTAGTGCAGTCAGCTTTGCTCAAACCAACACGCAAACGCAGACAGAACACGAGACTCTCCCTACTGAACCATTGCCTAGCTTTTGCACTGAACCCCCCATGATGCCTTCCTCGCCCTCAACGGGGCTAAAGAGGGACATGGCAACTTCCACAGAAGAGCTGCATGTTTCTCAACCCCAAACACCTTTAGTTCAACCTTCAAAGTGTCCAACATCGACACCAACTGCCCCTAAATCAGGTAACGTACTGTATTTTGCAGACACAGAGCCTAAACCCAAACCATCCAATGAACTGACCCGTGAATACACCCCCAAAGTGGGCATGACCACCTACACCATCGTCCCTCAGAAGTCTCTAGAAAAGCTACATTTTTTTGAGGTTGAACTAACTCTGGAGCCATGCAATGATGGGAGTGTCAAGAACCTGGAATGCAGTCCAGATGCAAAAATCGTTCAAGCTCAAACTACAAACATCTCACCTGACCCACCAGGCCAGCTTCCCCTGTTCACCAATGGAATTATCGCTCTTAATGGCCATAAGAGTGTCTCCATAAAAGCCACTGAGCTTTCGCCGACGATTCCACCGGTTTCACCCACAGCCAGTATTTCTTCACCCTCGTCCCCGTTAGGCGAAGGAACCGAGTCCTTCATCAAGGAGAAGGTTCCACCCGCAACAAGACCCAAACCAGCTTCATTCCGCTTGCCACAGCACAAACGAACACCCGGGGATTATGTCATCTCTGCAGCTGTACGTAGATCGAGTGTTGGCAGCACAAGCAGCAGCAGCAGCACCTGTAGCAGTCCTGCAGCTAGACCAAAGGAAGCTGCAAGCAGTCTGCAGTCAGATGCTTCCCTTAGGACTGTGCTCAACAACTTTCCCCCTCCACCGCCAGCAGTACAGTCGGAGAGAGAGGAGCAACATGACGAACTAAGTGATGTTCCTCTACCCGAGGTCCAACCGAAACCTCAACCCATTTTGAAAGATGTCGAGGCTTCAAGTGATGTTCCTCTACCTGAGGTCCAACCAAAACCTCAACCCATTTTGAAAGATGTCGAGGCTTCAAGTGATGTTCCTCTACCTGAGGTCCAACCGAAACCTCATCCCATTTTGAAAGATGTCGAGGCTTCAAGTGATGTTCCTCTACCTGAGGTCCAACCAAAACCTCAACACATTTTGAAAGATGTCGAGGCTTCAAGTTATGTTACTCTACCTGAGGTCCAACCGAAGCCTGAAACCCTTTCAAAAGTCGTTGAGGCTTCAAAGTTTCCACCATCCTCTATTCTCTCTCGGCAAAAGAGTCTTCCCACGAATCCCAGGCCTTCTTTGAGTCTGGAGAAGTTCAGAAGATTTGCGGCACCCAAACCGTTTTCACCCACATCACCTTCTCGTTTTGCCCAAGCTGTGTCGTCGGCTGTGAAGAGGTCCCAGTCTCTTTCCCATCATCCTGTGGGGCAATCACCATGCAAGCTGCCTGTTTATCCTCTCTCAGCACAAAGCTCCATTAGAGAGTCCCCCGAACCTCCAACAAGTACTGTGAGTACAACCTGGTTAAACTTTCGTAATGGCTTTTTTTTTACAAAATCATCACCTTTTTATCGAACCAATTTACAGGGTGTATCTTTCAAACGTCCAGGTCACATTTTACCCTAAAAGTTTGTACGTCATGTCAGTTTTTTGGTTAAAGGAATGTTCCGGGTTAAAGAATAGTGAAGCATTTATGGTATAATTTTGATTACCTCTAAAGATTTATTTCTACTCAAATTGCAGTTACAATTTTGGCAATTACATGGCCTTATTCGCTTCATTTTGAAGTGCCTTACTGTTATTGCACGTTTTGCTTTTTTAAACAAAGGAGAGACGAGTCAAAATATTTTTTTTTAAGAAATCAACATTATGCCACAAATGCTGTTAAGCAAGCTTAACATGTATTGAACACGGAACATTCCATTAATCTCATGAAACCTGTTTAGAACATGTCCCGGTCATATTTCACTAAGAAATAAGAAAATATACATTGCCTTTTTTTAAAGGCCATTTTCTATACATTTACGAGTGAAAATCACACAGTGCAAGTGACATCTGGCAACCGATCAAAATATAACATAACATCAGAATAAAAACATCTAATCATTTATGCAGCTTACATTTAACAGTGCCATTGGCATCTTTTCAATGATTTCAGAGTAAACAGAAAAGTGTTCTGAAAAGATTTCCTTTGCATATTTTTTAATTTTTAGCGCTGGTGCTTTTAAGGAGAGGCGCATCTGACAGTGTTCTTTGCTTATGTACTGTTATGCTGATATAAATAGGCCTGTTGCAATTATTAAATAATCGTCTGATCACAGTTATTTGACCTAACTGCGGCTATTTGAGATAAATGCAATTATTGTGCGCTTCAAATTTCAGTCACATTTTAATGGCCAAATAAAGGAATTGGAAGTGAATATATAAATGCCATCAATGACAATGACACATTTGTGTCTCATTCAGTTAAACTCCGTGTGTCACTGAGCTGTGCCGCGGATGTCAACCAAAGCAGCTCCTGTTCGGAAAAGTGCGTGAAGTGCTTCTTAAACCCTCTGATGCGTGCGCTGTCGGCAGCGGCTCACACAAAACTCCAGCGGAAATTTAAACTAACAAATATAAACGCAAAGCACTCCAGTTTCACTTTAAACTATTGTGTAATTGCAAACATTCCTGGTCATAGCGGGTTCATACACACAGTGTTAATGACACACAGTGACACAGAGGAGATGCACTAAAGCTGCGTTCACACTGCAAGCGACACGCAGCGACAAAACGACCTCATACCATTCATTTTCAATGAGAGCTGGCGACTTCCGGCAACACGAGGGACGGCGACCGTTGGTGACCGGATGTGGGCGTGTCCAACAACACGACAAAGTTGATAAATGTTTAATTTTATGCAAACGAAGAGCGACTTTCGGGAGCGACAGCCAATACGAGAGAAGATGGTAGAGCTCACGTGATCCTAATATTTTAATAATATTAATTATTTAGACTCTCCATACAAACCACTAGCAACCTAACCGCCAGCCACTGGCGACATGTAGCAACAAAGTAGCTGGTAGTGTGAACGCAGCTTTACTCTGAAGTGATAAAGTGATGTAATAAAATCTCAAAGGTTTTGCCCCATAAAAAATAAGGGCTTCAGGGTTTTATCAAGGAGCATTAAAATAGCGTGTGAAAGTGAAGAAATTATGACAGAAATATTTTACTATTGAATATTATATCATATAAATAAATAAAAAAATAAATATATACGAAATATATATTTTCTGTTGTTTTTGGAACTAAAATATATATTTTTATCAAGACTGACCTAAAATTGACCAAGACTGAAGTTGTCAAAAAAATACATTAAAAATGAAAAAGAAATCATATATTCCTATTTTCTTATTTGATTTACATATTTGAAGTTAAATGTGTAAAAAATTACTTCTTATGGTGTATAAGGCACACATGCAACTTAAGACATATGACAATTGTCCGTGAAAGCCCTAAAAGAGACAATTAATCGTCATAATCACAATTAATTATTTGACAATTATTTGTCAGACTAATTTTATATCGTGACAGCCCGAGACGCTTGCCGCAGAAAAAGCCTCAACAAAATGTTGAATGATGTCCACTGGATGTTGCGCACAGACGATATAACTATTGTAAATAGCGAGGATCACCTTGTGACTCCAAGCACTGAGTTAAGCACTTCATTCTGCATCTGGGATGTGCACAAGTGGTTCTGTGCCACACTGTATTAGAGTCTCTGATAGTTTTGTGCAATGAAAGTTAATTTTTTTTTTTTAGCTTATTCTTGAATATATGTCATATATGTTATTTTATTGGAGGATTATGCTTAGTAGTCATACATACTGAAAACCTTCATAATAGTAGGACTAAATCACAACAAAGAGACATCTATAATATAATGTGAGGTAGTTTATTATGTGCTCCTCAAATATAGCATATTTCATTCATAATTTTAACAAGAATTATATATATATATATATATATATATATATATATATATATATATATATATATATATATATATATATATAAATGCTTAACAGATTCTAAGTTAATATACAATTAAATAGATATGAATGTCATGACTGTTTGATGTACAGTATACTATATTTCCCTGTATATTCATATTTGAATGTTTATGAACTGATCTGTTAAGCAATATATAATGTTTGCTAAGCGATACCAATAACATTTTTGTTTGACAAAAAGTTCCTCAGTGAAGATGTGCTGCTTTGTCATTTATCAAGTAGGCCTATTAATGATCTTTGTGATATCTGTAGTATTTTAAATGAAGTTTTTTAGCACCTGCTTGTGTACTGACACAGTAACATTACATGTTCTTTTCTTTTTTTACTGTGACCGTGCCCCTAAAAATGTTAACTTGTGGGCACGAGTGTAAGTTTCGAGTTTTTGCAATTCTCAGTAATGCGTCCAGAAGTAATTCCCATAATTCTCAAATCAATACAGCACTTTTTTATTGCACTTTTTGCAGTACAAATGTAACCATGGAATAAAAATACTTAATACTTCAATAAAACATCATGTGTTTTAGGATTTTGGATTACAGTGATTTTTTTTGCAATGCAAAAGATGTTCCCAGAGGTTATCAAAATGCATTTGCAATGCAGTTGCAGAAATGAGAAAGATATGTTTGTATAACTGTATTACTGGGGTTAATTGCAGGAAAACAATGTCACAATGCAAAACAAATGCTAAAAAAAGAAAACCCTAAACATACTACAGGCTTCATTTCCAAAAGATTTTTCAATATTTTTATTTTGAGGTCAAATATGCCCATGACATGTTCTTGAAATGTTTCATGCATTTCACCCAAAACACAACATGGCATGTGCAAACTGTGCAAACTATGATACATTCGGAGTAACGTGCGGGTGGAGTCCTGACCTGCAAGGGTTTTTCTCAGTACTCGCTTCAAAGTTTTAGCCTCATTGTACGACAGTTGTTTTGTAAGTAAATAATCTATTGTGAAATACACCCAATTGAAACAGGCCCTGGTAAATGAATATTGGGGAGTTGGATGACACACATTGTAAAGGCTGTGTGTACTCACTGAACTGACGCACAAGAACCATTAATCTTTGTCCTGGATTGACCTGTCTTCTCGTCTTTGTTGTCTTGTCGCTGGGGTCAGCTGTGAGCATGTTTAGTGATGCGGGGTGCTATAGTGTGCTGTCAACGTGTACAATGTATGTTTGGCCCTCAGCACCAACAAAACAGTTCTATGGAAAAGGCTTTTGTATGCTGATGGGACAGGGTGTGTGTGTGTGTGTTTGAGTTTCTCATTTGTGCCTGCTATAGAAGTTTCTCTTTAAATGTGTCTATAAGTGTGGTTAAAAGTTTGGACGTGCTAGACTGAATTTGTTTTTCATTATCTTAAAGGGATAGTTCACCCAAAAATGAAGATTCTCTCATTTTTTACTCACCCTCATGATATCCCAGATGTGTATGACTTTTTTCTTCACCAGAACACATTTGAAGAAAAATGCCTCGAGCTTAGTAGGTCCTTAAAATGCAAGTGAATGGAGATTTCTCTTTTGGAGCTCCAAAAATCACAGACAGTCAGCATAAAAGTCGTCCATATGACTCCAGGGGAAAAACTCACCCAAGCCATTTCAGAGTGAATGCAGAATTATTGACAAGGCTTAAATATATATATATAAGGATGTTCCGGCACTTTTAGCACTTTGTATTTCTAGAGAGTAAAGAGTCTTTTCACAATTCACACTCTCAATATATTTTTTTTATTTGTTTACTAACAAATGACCACTTTTTGCCTGATTTAAAAAAAAAATTACAGCTGGATTGGAAATGATGCCCAATAAAAATATTGTGCTAATTGTAATATGTCCCTTGATTATTCTTTATTTTATATTTATTCATTTGGCAGACGCTTTTATCCAAAGCGACTTATAAAAGAGGAAAACATAGCGAATCATCTTAAGGAGACAGTGGTACGAAAAGTGTCATACAAAGTTTCACTATCATCAGAATAGTGTTCAAAACCGATTTAAGTGCAACAACAATTGTTACATTATTATAATTTTTTTTAGTGACTGGTTTAATGCTCATGGAAAAGATGTGTTTTTAGCCGTTTTTTGAAGACAGAGAGTGAGACAGCTTCACGGATGGATTTATAATGCGCATTTCTACCTGGAACATGTAGTGTATACAGTAAGTGTGTATATGTGTGTGCGCATATGCATGTTTTTGTACATGCATGCGTGTGTGTGTGTGTGTGTGTGTACCTTGTAAGCTTGTGAAACAATCACATATACAGTGTCATCATCTTGTGATTTATGCGTGTGACACAGAACTAGCAGCGTTTTTTTTATTTTTATGGACCCTGTGCCCATCTAATGTGCATCATCCCTTGTATTGTGTGTTTTCTTCACCCCATGTGGATCACAGGTGACAGACAATGGAGAAGGACGCACGGAGGGATATAGAGAGGCCCCATCAGAAACAGCAGGCCCTGGCGACCCAGCACAGAGCTCCGCCCAACATGAAGACATGGGAACATGTAAGATTGGAAATACTCAGCCAACATTACCAGTGAGTGAATCTAACTCCTAACCAAGATGTAAATCCAACTGTGACTAAACCATGTAGGAACCCTGATAAAACCAGGAACCAAATCTTCCCTAAAGGAATGTTCTGGGTTTGATACGGGTTAAGCTCAATCGACAGCATTTGTGGAATCATGTTGATTAACACAGGTTTCACAATTTACAATCAACCCCTTGCCACACAGAAAACCGAAGTATACTTTGGCCCAGGGGTGGTTTTAGGGTCGGTGGATATTCGGAGGCTTAGCCCAAGATCTTTAAAACCATGGTTAATTGGATCCAAACCATGTTTTTTAACAAAAAAAAACCACGGCTACCACATATAGTCTAGGCTACTATAATATTACCATTGGAAAACAATGGTTAATTTATGGATACTACAGTAATACTGTAGTAAATCTATTGGTAAATTTGATCGAAACCAAAAGATGGTTAAACAGTACTGAAATAGGCTGTTATTATAGTAAAGCCATGGTTCATTTATTGCAGAATGCAACGATTTTGTGCGGAAACACAAAACATATTTCATATTTCATTCTGGGGGGCTCGAGGCAAATCTAGGGGGGGCAATGCACCACTAGCCCCCCCCCTTAGACACTGACTATACTGCCATTAACTGACATTCTGGCATTTTAATCATTTAAAAAAGTCTGTTTGTAAACTTTGTCGTTCACAGGGGTCTGAAGCATCCTTAGTGCTGTCTCCCACGTTGAAGGGAATATCGGAAGCCTTGTGCTCTGTGGAGGAATGAAGCATTCTGACTTCCCTTAATTCACACCGTGCCTTCATTGACAGAAGTTCACCGATTCCCAAACATCCCGAAAATATCCCATCTCCAGTGTTCTTTCACCCTGTCCATTTTTGCAGCAATTCGATTTAGATTTTTAGGTGGCTCACGATTCAAAGGACTTTCAGCCCTTTTATTCCGGATCTGGGCAGAACTGCGTAGAGCGCAGTTTTTCGACTCTCACCTTCACGGTGTGTCACTTTCTACGATACGAACATGTCTTAACGTAAAGATTTTGTTGATTGATCAACTAGCGCAGAGAGATTACTTTTATTTGACGCTGAGCAGATAAGTGGAGGAGATGAACTCCGACTGTGGATTCCTTCTAATTTATTTTACAGATAGTTCAGAAAATCTGTTACATATTTTTTCCCCCATTGCTCAGTTAAAGTAACAACTTTATCATATTAATGTTATCAAATTTTGAAATGTATCCAGTTGAATGTTCCGGTTGCTTTCTGATGTTATGACATTATGACATGTGTAAATGTGCAGAGTCACAGAAGATGCGCTGTTCTATTTTGAGGCCTTTATTACATTTAAATTATTATGTGTAGATTTGATTATATAATTATTATTCAATGTAAAATGGTACTGAAATATTCCCAATTATTCATTCATACAAACCCCTCCCTTGTCTCTTGTTATACATTGGTGCAAAGTGTATTGTTGTCAATTATTGGCTGTTTTTTTTGTTCTTGATCATAAATAATAATACATTATTGTCATTGTTGAACAGGTCTTTGGGGCCAAACAAACTTTTAAACAAAGCTTTCGCCATGACAGAAGACACTGGGCTTATTTGTTGTTTTGAGGAGAATACTGCTGTAATATCTGAAATGAACTCTCCTCTCTTCTCTGTATTAAAATATAACAGACCTTTAAAGTTTGAGCCCTCTGATTGTGTGTTATTAATGAGTGAAATTCTGATTATGACATTTTAAAGTGCCGTCGCACGAGGCTTTGAGCTGGCAAAATCTGAATCCTGCAATTACGGATTATTTTTACTTTGAGCATGTAACAAACACTGACTTTCAAAAGGCAATGACTGATTACTGAAATTTGATTAGGACTTGAGTCTGTTAGCTTTATTTGTTGTCAATCAGCTTTGTAACAGAATGCACAGACATTCATGTAATAATGAGGTCAATTTAGACTTTAATAATGATTTTAAATGACTGTTGCTCTCCACTTTATCAGTGGGGGGGGGCATTGTGAATTGTTTTATATGTAACTTTAAAATAGGCCATTACTATAAAGTTTTAAAAATGTAAAATGTAAATTCTATGGATCAGTAGGGTAAAGTGGGGCTAAAGCACCCTTAAAATTAAAAATACATTTCTGATCCTGATGTATATGACCATCAAAATATATTGATAGAGCAACATTATTTTTGGTAAAAAATAAAATGGTTTGAATACACCAGGGACGGATTACCGACTGGGCCAATGGGGCCAGTGCCCAGGGGCCCTTGACTGCACGGGGGTGCCCTGGGCTTTAAGGCTGCACAGTCTAGTTCGGTGATCCCCCCCCCCCCCCATCCGCTTGAAAACCCTTTTGGGCATGAACAACGTGGAGGGGGGGGGCTCTTGGAGATTATTGGCCCCAGGGCCTTTGCAAGTCATAATCCATCCCTGGAATACATGCAGTGCATTGTTTAATTTACAGTGCATCCGGAAAGTATTCACAGCACTTCACTTTTTCCACATTTTGTTATGTTACAGCCATAAGTATTCACAGCCTTTCCTCGATACTTTGTTGAAGCACCTTTGGCACCAATTACAGCCTCAAGTCTTTTTGTGTATGATGCTACAAGCTTGGCGCACCTATTTTTGGTGTCAGTTTCTCCCATTCTTCTTTGGGTTCTTGGTCACCTCCCTGACTAAGGCCCTTCTCCCCCGATCGCTCAGTTTGGCCGGGCGGCCAGCACTTGGAAGAGTCCTGGTGGTTCCAAACTTCTTCCATTTACGGATGATGGAGGCCACTGTGCTCATTGGGACCTTCAATGCTGCAGAAATGTTTCTGTACCCTTTCCCAGATCTGTGCCTCGATACAATCCTGTCTCGGAGGTCATTATGGGGTATTGTTTGTAGAGTTTTGAGGAAAATAATGAATTTAATCCATTTTGGAATAAGGCTGTAACATAACAAAATGTGGAAAAAGTGAAGCGCTGTGAATACTTTCCGGATACTTTTCTTTCTTGAATGTTTTTGCCTTTATTTGTCTTTAACATTTTTTATATTTACTACCTTATTTTCTTTTCTTAAATATTTTTTATTTATTAACTATTTTTTATTTCTTTCTTAAATATTTTTTATTTATTAAATATTTTTTTCTTTTCTTAAATATTTTATGTTCCTTTATTTTATTTATTTCTCTTCTTTGTCTTTAACATTCTTATATTGTCTACCTTTGGAAAAAAAATCTTAAATATTTATTATTCCTTATAATTAATACCTAATAATTATTTTATATTTTTTATTTTATGTTTTGCCCTTTTCTTTTTTTTCATATTTATATAGCTACCTTAGAATTTCGTCTTTCTTTCTTGAATGTTTTTTCTTTTCTTCCTTTCCTTTCTTGCATGTTTTCTTCATTTATTTCTTGTTCTTTAGCTTTTTTCTACTTTCTTCCTCTCATACTTGCAAATAATGCCTGTTCCCGCTGTTGGAGACGAGCACCTCAGACCGCACCGGCCGTGCGCAGTCTCGTCGTGTCTGATCCTCCGTACAGTATTGTGACGTACTGTAGCGTTTTGAAGCTGGAGGAGCGACTCTCGGTCGCCCGCCCTCCCTCCCTCCCGCGCGCGTCAAGAGACGTCCAGACGGTCCATTAACGGGCAGCGATGATGGCAAGAGGGGCAGCAGAAGCAGATACAGTGCCAGATTCGGCCAGTCGGCCACAGCAGCATCAAATGCGCCACCGAAGTGAGATATGTGACGCCTTTTCCGGTACTGTAATGCACTGTACGTACTGCCCTGTAGATCAGAGCGCAGTTTGAAATATGCACAACTCAGCAAAAGACAACTGCACACATTCAGCGCTGCTGGTTAGGAACAGGAGCTACTCGTAAGTCTGATTCAACAATACTTTAATGACTTCCATTCGATTTGTATGACATGAATGCGTTTATATAGCATGCTATTGTTTTATGAATGTAAGCACAGCATAGTGGTAACTTATTTGGGACTTCTTTGTGATAGACCAATTTTGCATATTTTCTTCTGTTATGTCCCTTTTAAAAATTAGGCTATCATGGTAACCATTTCCGACCAAATATAGTGACATTAAAAAGAGAGACCTCATTCCACCACTGTCATATATTTTAAAAGAAAGCAAATATTCTGAAAGCTTTCATCACTATTTGTAGAAAGTCTTGCATTAACTTTATATAACCATAACTGTGTGTTTATAGTATTTTGGGGGGATTTTACATTATACATTTTCTAAAGATAAAAAATTAAATGCCTGAAATCTGCCATGACATTTGTGCCCAATAATGGTATTTATTAGTGTTGGGTTAGTTACTCTAAAAAAGTAATTAATTACTAACTACTAATTACATCTTCTAGTGTTATTAGATTACTAGTTAAATCATTACGTATTTCTAATTACTTTCTAAAACCCTGCTCAACCTCGACCAGATGAAAAATACAAGGATAGCCATGAAACTGTTCTCTTAATTCTTTTAAATAAATCAGATAAAATCTAATAAATTATTCATGAGCTGGCCAAAGAATTTAAGGGGGCTGCATTAACTTGGAAAAACATAAATTAGACGTTACATTTCAATTTTAAATGCACTATTGTTTTATATAGAATTGTTCTAGAGTCTATATTGTATTTAATGCAATTATGTCAGTTATGTCAATTATGTCAATTTGTATAACAAATTGAATTGCTGAAAAAATGAAGAGTAACCCTACTTTACTTTTTTCAATGAAAAATTTAATCAATTACAGTAATTAATTACACCCAACACTGATAATTATTTATCTTTTTAAACAAAATCAAAGGCATGCTTAATGTTGGCATGCATATGTGAATTTTAGTTGTGTGTGTGTGTATGTGTGTGTATATATATATATATATATATATATATATATAAGCTATTTTTCCCTCAATTTTGAGTTTTATTGAATGAACTGCCTCTGGGTCGAATTGATCTCGTATTAGGGGCTGATTTGTGGTAAAAATGACACATTGTTCTACCTCAAACAACTGGCAAGGCAGAGAAATGCAAGCAACAATTTTATCAAAACTCTGCTTGACTGACTGCTCATTTTCCAAATACTTTAATCAGGTCTTTGTTTGGTTTTTATATATAGAATCGATAACACTATGTTGGCATGAGGCATTCAAAACAAGATTTCCCTAATATTTGCTAATTGTGTGACTTTTTGACAGTGATCTTTCATATCAGCTTCTAATAAATCAACTAGATTTGCGTTACCCAATGGAAATTGCAGTGCTTGCAAAGCAGCAAATAAGTGGTAAATTTAGAGGTAAGTTTGCATTTTAGTTTCATAATAAGAAGAATCAACAGTAGGCCTATATGGCTATATATGGTCAAAAAGTGCTTAGTTTTTGGAATTCCTTCCATACTTCACTGGCCCACATTTTTTTAAGCCAATCAAAAATGCTCTGTTCCTGTCATTTTGTTATTAGTATTTTGTGACTTTGGGTTGGCTGGCATGTCTATAGAGAGCAACAATGATTCCACCCCGCCTCCCTTAGCGACTGTCTGTATCACCCATGCCATTATCCGCCACTGCTGAAAGCAAATAGTATCATTTAAATTAAGTTTGAAAGTTTAATTTGAGTTATTTTACTTATTTATTCACTGTAAACAGTAATAGATGCACATATTGAATCTGTTAAGAAGAATACTATACATGTGAAATATATAACAAAGTGGTCAAATATTACAGTCTTGCTAAAAACAGCATGTGGCGTCGTTTTGCACACAGCCATGTCTTTTTGCAATTAGATAGTCACGTGAACAAATTATACTGCTATCGCTGTTGCTAACTTTAAAACTAGCAGGTTGACGTCCCGTGTCACAAATCCAGTGACGCTGGTAGTGATGATTCTCCCGGACCAATCAGTGATCTGCAGGGGTTTGACATCACATTTAGAATCAGCTTGCTTGGAACCTCAACCGAGGTGGTACTAAAAAAGGTTCCAGGTACCATCCACAGTGGAAAACCCCCAAAAAGCGAGCAGAGCAGAGTTGAGCCGTACCGTGCAGTGCAGAGGAAAACCCCCAAAAAGCGAGCAGAGGAGAGTCGAGCCGTACCATGCAGTGGAAAACCCCCAAAAAGCGAGCAGAGCAGAGTTGAGCCGTACTGTGCAGTGCAGTGGAAAACTCCCAAAAAGCGAGCAGAGCAGAGTCGAGCCGTACGGTGCAGTGGAAAAGCCCCTTTAGAGTATTTGAGTAGGTTTGATTCCTTTTGTAGAATAATTAAACTAAAATAAATATTGCATGGTGTTTGAAAATGTCTCTACCCGAATGATCGTACAGATTAGGGTTGTAACAGTTCTCGGTAAAAAAACGAACCGTACAATGCGCCACCCACGGTTTGGTAAGCATTGGTACCGCAGTTCACATTAAGTTTAATGACGCATCTGGAGCTCAAGGTTTGGCGAAGAAAACAAAGCGTCAATTAGACACTCGCAGTTACATCCACCGCTGATGCACCTGATGAATGCATCTGTAAATGGATTCGCTCTGTCTGTTTCACGTGGGTCAACTCGATGACATCACTGTTCCGCAAGCATTGTGTGTAGTTGAAAATGGCAAGCGCCAAGAGGAGAAAACGAGCCGCTGAGGAACACTGCCAGAACTTTGTCTGAGGCTAAAGATCATCGTAAAGGCTATTAATCAGCCGTTTGTGAACACACTTGTAATTGGTAAAATGGGCAAGGAGGAGGCGGGAACCGGCTGAACAATCAAAGTAATATTTAATTAAACTAAATCTTTAATATTTAAAGACACAAACACACACACGCGGCAGCTGTGTGTGGCTCTCTCTCTCTCCCGAACTGCACATCTGGCTGCATTTATCCCTCTCCTTGGCTGATTAGCCTGATTGGGGGCTGGGCATGCATAGTTGTACAGTGTACATTTGTCCCTCTCCTCGGCTGAATAGCCCGATTGGGGGCCGGGTGTGCTGAAGTTTGCACCAAGTTTGCTTATAAATCTACAATCCTGTGTGTTCATATTGACTGATCTGAACTGACTGAATGGGAATTTGCTGTCTGCTTTAAGTAGGTTGCGCTCCAGGTCACATTTACTGATAACCAATGGCAGAAAGAAGATGTTTAGCAGCGGTAAGAAGTTTTACTGAAAGTTTGCTGTTATGAACCAATGAAACCAACTTAAAAACACCGTATTTTTGGCCATATTTTGTTCTAAACGTCATAACGCCCATTCGGCTTTCGATTTTCCTTTGAAGTATACCGGGGCCCAGGAAGGCCAAAATCACAATTCAGTATGCACATATGTAAGAAAAAAGACAAATCCTGATTCGGTATTGCAGTAGTTCATTGACGGGTTACACAACCTTAACGAAATGTTCCAAGTTCAATAAAAGCCAAGCTCAGTCGACAGCATTTGTAGTAAAATATAAAATAATTACGAAAAATTGGGGGTACAGAAAGGGACTTAGAATGGAAGTTAACGCGGCAAGTCCATAAATACACTGTGTTTCAAAAGTATAGCCACAAGATGTAAACATTATATGCGTTAACATGATTTTGGTGTGTGAAAATCAGTGATTTACTGGCATTTATTACATTACAGGGTTTTCCAGCTTTGCGTCATCATGACATCCATGTTGTAAGATTGTATATAACTTTACACAAGTAAGTTAGCCAAGCGATATAATCACACAAATGTCCCGTTAACACATATAAAGTTTACGTCTTGTGGAAAATACCTTTGAAACCTTACATATTTTAACGTTTATTGACTGGCCCTATTCACTTCCATTGTGAAGTGCCAGAATGTAACTGTGATTCTTTTCTTTTTTTTTGTAAATAATGAAGAATGCAAAATTATTTTAAGTGGGTAATCTTCAACATTATGCCACAAATGCTGTCTAATGAGTTTGTTTTGAACGCAGAACACTCCTTTAACAATTAACATCAGCTTGTAAAAAATAATGCTTTATATCACTTGTTTTGGATAATAACATATCTGTAACAGAAGCGCCAAATGGCGCAGGCTTATTCAACCCAAAGCATGATTTCACTGCTCCCTGCACAACATTTGCATTCTTACAGATCTGTCTTTATTTGTCTGCATGACTCCACACCGGCCAGCCAGACGAACAAAGTGTGTGTCAGTAACTTGATTGCATGTAATGCCACATTAGAGAGGACAGTGTTTGTGAATGTGATGATTGTAGTGATGGAGCACAGTCGGCCGGGGGTGGGTGTCTGGGGTTGTGCTACAGGCTATAATTATCTGCTTTTGTATGTCCTACGAGTCTTTTGTGTGGCCCTGGTATCATGCGCTTAAACAAAAGACCATGTGACAGTCACTCCTCAACCGGTTCCCTGCACAGCATTTACACAGGCAAATGGTTTCACGGTTTGTGAATTTGCACAAAGAACTTCTCTATAATTTAATGCGTATTTTAAATATAAAAAAATATAAAACAAATCAGGCCTAGAGGTATCTGAGAATCAGGAGGAAACTTATTTTTAAGTCTCATGTTCATTTCATGCCATTGCATAAATAGTCAATCTATGATTAATGAAGTCTGCTGGATCTGACGAACATCACGTAAACGTGGCAAAAGTTTTGCAAAACTAAATTACGTGCCATATTATATGTTTCGGCAAAAGCGAGTGAAAGCAAGGTTTTAAGGTGAATATTAGATGGAGGTTTTAATGAGTAAATCAAACCTCCTTAACCTCAAACTTTAACCTAAACCAAACCAATAGTGTCCTAAAAGCAAATGCGACCTGAAAAGCACATTTTCTTAACCACTTAATTTTGTGTCGCTTCTTTGACACTTTCGTCTCCACGTGTCAGGTTGCGTGGTTGACTTGGCTCGAACTGCATACTTCAGAGTCTAAAGTCTAGCGAGCTACCACAGAAGCTAATCACAGTGGAATAAGTGTGTGAATGTAGGTGGGTCTGTAATACAAACGTTAAAATGTATTGTTTTTTAAATGAGTTATAGTAAAGTCTTTTGATAGCATAATGTAGCAGTCGAAAAATACACGATCATAAAGTCATAATCAGCCACTATAAGCGTGATTTGTGATTTGAAAGTGAATAAAACGCACAGTTGAACTGCACTGAAAACATTGATCGTGGCACGTAAATGTCCGTTTGCAAAAATGTAGTGATAGTAACGTTCATTCTTTCAGACTAGATGGCATATAGTTTACTGTAAGTGCCTGAGCATAACCTGACCATACTTTTGAAAGTCAAAATTATATTGATCAGAGTTTGTGCCTTCATATAAACTTTTAGTTATTTGATGTACTTTGTATATGTTTCAGTTTTGTCTCAGAAGCTTCTCCCAAAATTCCATTGGCGCAACAAAAGTAACAATTTGACAATTGTTGTAATATAATAAGGATAAAGCTATACAATATTGAGATTGCAGAGCAGCATTCCAGACAATAAGATTTCCAATGAAACTCTAGATGAAATGCATATGAGATAATTGTGTTTTTCTAAGAAGATTAACGAGAGCAGATTTTAACGAAAGTAAAAAAAATAAAAAAATAAATAAATTGTTTTCTATTCTCGTAACTGAACTTGGAGGAATAAATTAGATTTTAATAAGATATCTCATTTACTGTAAGATTTTTCATTCTTATGGGATTGTCCCTGAATTGGATAAGCAAGTCATTAAAGCAATGAGTCTGAGAGCAGGGATACGGTTAATTATATACATCTGAAGTCTACTTATCAATATTTAATAGCTTGCATTTTTAGACTGGTGTATGCTTTATGCTTAATATTCAAAGGCCTTTTATTTCTGTCCTGATAAAAGAGTGTATGAGGTCACGTTTCGGGGTGAAGTGGCGCCTAAAAGCGAGAAGTACTTTTAGTTACTAGTTTTCTTTTAATAAATTATGTAATACTTTCAACAGGAGTGCATGTTTTATGTACTGTAACTTTAAACCCAAACCCCAACCCTAAACCTAACCATCAGTATAGTATAAATATGATTTTAGAGTGAAAATGCCGCCTCCAAATGCACATGGTTTATGTTAACGTAATTGACCTTTTGCTAAGCTCCGCCCCCCTGGGTCACACTTGCTCGTTCTGATAAGCTCTGCAGGACTCCCCATTGGAATGAATGGGTGATTGCCGTGAACGCGGTTTTTGGCAAAATATTCTCAAAAACAGAATAGATAATATTTTTACATGGGCTGGTATGAAGAGGGACAATGTAATGCATACAGTATTGACCTGAAACTTTTTGTATACAAAATTGTTAAATTACACAGTAATTTAATAAAAAATTGTGGAGACTGTGACTCAGAATTAAGGCAAATGATTGAAAAGAGAAAAACTTAATTTAGTAGTGATAACACATCTAATAACAATAGTGTAAGTGAACAGAGCTGTTTATAACATCTCATGACACACTCATTTTGATGCTGTGAATTGTTTATTTACTATCGCTTTTACTATGACTTGAATCAGTACATAAATTAATTAACGTTCAGTTAGCTTTAATTTACTTTGGAGCAAATGTAGGCGTCGTTGCAGATGTTATATGTTCATTTGGGAATGAGCTCCAGATTTATTTAAAGATTTAAAAAATAAAGTCAAAACACTGCATGTGTCCTCTCTGGTTTACTCGTGTCACTACCACAAATGACCCAGCAACATCGATAAAAATCCCCCTTTTAAAGTACTCAAACACACATCACCTCTATGGATGTGGGCTGTCATTGAAAAATAGCAAACGCGTGCCAGAGTAATGACAGCAGGGCAGTCGATGCTAAAACAGGATTAGTCAGAAGCACTTTTAAGGTGGGGCTTAGCGAGGGGTCAATTACTTCCTGGTTCCCTTGGGACCAGATGCCATGTCTCAAAAGTTGCTTGCACAACATGATGGAAATGTATTCACACTCGAATTGATGGAAAAACATCTGTTATGGAGAAGGCGCTTGGCAGAATAAGGTTGTTTCAGGGCACGCGAACTTTGAGAAGCAACATGTTGATATCCCATGTGATCATGTTTTAAGCATACACATGGACATTTCCAACTTATTGCCGAACTTTGTAGAATTGCAGTGAAAATGTAACGAGCCCAATGAAATGATTATTAGTAAATGCAAATTTTTGAGGCAACTGTTTTTGAAGTACCTTTTTACCTTTCAGCTTTTCGCTGCTTGCAGTCAAATGAACATAAGCAACATTATGAAGTCAAACATGAGTCAAATAATTGCAGGTTTGGTTGTTTAACGAATTTGTCAGTGATTTACAGTGGTAGTTGTTTGAACATCAGCATTCCAGAAACCTGTTTTTGTCACAGAACGTTATGTGCTTTGACTCCAACAGTGATATTTTTTTACTTCTTGCTGTAGGGAGAGAAACACACTACCAGGCCAAAAGTAAGTGGATATCCAAACACTACACCCATGTGTGCTTTTTGATTTAGTTTAATTTATGTTAAGGGATGGGACCTGGCTCGATGTTGCCAGCTGAATTCATCCCAAAGGACAAGGTGTTCAGTGGCAGTTAAGAATTAAAGTGTGTCATTTATAATAATAATAATAATACGAATAATTCCTTACATATATTTAGTGCTTTTCTAGGCACTCAAAGCGCTTTACATAGTATTGGGGGAATCTCATCAACCACCACCAGTGTGCAGCATCCACCTGGATGATGGGACGGCAGCCATAGTGCACCAGAACGCCCACCACAATGGAGAGGAGAGGAGAGTGTAGAGTGATGTAGCCAATTCAGGGATGGAGATTATTAGGAGGCCATGATATATAAGGGCCAATGGGGGGAAATTGGTCAGGACAACTGGGTTATTTAATTGAATTTCATTCAATTTGAATTTAATTTCATTCATCATTGTGCAGAGTACAAAGCCAATGAAATGCAGTTGTTTTCACATATCCCAACTAAGCTGGAGTCAAAGCACAGGGTCAGCCATGAAACAGCGCCCCTGGAGCAGATAGGATCAATGGCCTTGCTCAAGGGCCCAACAGTGGTATCTTGACGCTTGAACCCCCGACCTTTCGGTCAATTACCCAGAGCCTTAACCGCTGAGCCACCACTGACCTCTCAACCCTGCTCAGCTTTAGTGGGCAACCGGCGAGAGCTGCATGTTGTATAATTAAATATATATATAAGTTAGAGGAGACCAACTCGATTGCATCATTCATAGTGTCATGGGAGTGGACAGTCACTGCAGAGCTTTTTGCCACTGTTTGTTTGCCATGATACCCTGGTTGGTGGATCTTTTCTCTTCATAAACTTGGGTAGTGTACTTGTCTACTTGACTAAATGTCACTCTTTCTTTAAGCCTCCAAATGTATTTGGTCATTTTTTTACCTAAACAAATGTTCTGCATTTAATAAAAATGATTTCCTTTACAAGATTTGGTGACTTTTCCTCCATTTGCCAACTGAACAAACAAAAATAAAAAAAGTATTAGTTAATTGGGCTTGTTTCGAGTGGTCATGAAAGAAAAAGCGACACCTTTGGTATTCACGGTCAAAATTGACTGACCATTGAAAATGAATGGGAAACAAAAAAACAGAGACATTTTTTTGATCTGTCAAATAAGCAGCCACAATGCAGAAAACAAAAGATAGAAATTATAGGGTGAAACATTCTCAGTGCAAAACACACACACACACACACACACACATGTTGGTGTGGCTATCCTTATGATAAAATGACTGTGAGACATAATTTTATACTGTACGAACTATAGATTCTATCCCCTAAACCTCACAAAAACTTTCTGAATTTTACATTTTTAATAAAACATTGTTTAGTATGTTTTTTTTTTTAAGTGATTTAAATTATGTGGACACTAGATATGTCCTCATAAACCACATTTTTTAGCATAATACTCTTGTAATTACCAGTTTGTAACTTAAAAAAATTTCCTCGTCAACCACATAAACATGCCCACACACACACACACACACACACACACACAGACAGAACCAGCATCAATAAGTGACGGTGGTGGAAGCATCATGCTGTGGGGGTGTTTTCAGTGGCAGGGACTGGGGGACTGGTCAGGGTTGAAGGAAAGCTGAACACAGCAAAATACAGAGATATCCTTAATGAAAACCTGGTCCAGAGCGCTCAGGACCTCCAACAGGACAATGACCCTAAGCACACGGCCAAGACAACGCAAGAGTGGCTACGGGACAACTCTGTGAATGTCCTTGAGTGGCCCAGCCAGAGCCCAAACTTGAACCCAGTTGAACATCTCTGGAGAGATCTGAAAATATCTGTCCACCGATGGCCTCCATCTAACCTGACAGAGCTTGAGAGGATCTGCAGAGAAGAATGGCAGAAAATCCCCAAACCCAGGTGTGCAAAGCCTGTCGCATCATACCCAAAAAGACTTGAGGCTGTAATCACTGCCAAAGGTGCTTCAACAATTAAGTACCGAGTAAAGGGTCTGAATACTTATGTCAATGTGATATTTCAGTTATCAAAAATCTGGTTTTTGCTTTGTCATTATGGGGTATGGAGTGTAGACTGATGTGGAAAAAGTAATTTAAAGCATTTTAGCTTAAGACTGCAACATAACCAAATGTAAAAAAAATAAATATATATTTTTAAGCATTTTAGCACAAGATTTTTTTTTTTAAATTCTGAATGCACTGAAAATAAGATCCCAAAAGAAATGCATAAATTTAGTGGGTCACACTTTATATATGGTGGCCTTAACTGCTTTGTACTAACATTAAATACATAAAAGACTATGTATTTACTGCGTAACTACATGTTGTTCTGCAAAATTCCCATATTTGCTGCTACTGAGGTTGAGGTACGGGTAGGTTTAGGAGTAATGGTAGGGTTAGGATTAATATTAGGGATTTGATTTAGGTTTTGGGATAAGGGTTGGGTTGGGTTAGGGGTAAAGTTAACATTGTAACTACAAATGAAATTAAATGCAAGTACTTTAAATGTAATTACAATGCAACAACATGTGTGTACATAAGTACACTGAATCAAATTATTAAGTACATAGTAGTTAAGGCCATCTAATATAAAGTGGGTCTTGATGTTGTTCTTTAGGGAAGAAGAAATGGTACCATCATCATCATCAAAAAAAAAATTATATATATATATATATATATATATATATATAAATATATATATATATATAAAAATATAAGGGTTACACATCTAACCCTTCCGGTCAAACAAAATCTAAAACAATCATTTAATATTGTAATGAAAACTTTGTACACTTATCACAGTAAGGCCAGAAAAATACTCTATGAAACTATACAAACATAGACGTTAAAGTTTGGAGCAAGCAATCACATTACAAGCACACAATCCTGTTGAACAAACTGAAGATGTGTTGCTGTGGCAACTGTGTTCCTGCAGTGCTTTTTGCAGTAGCGGCGAAGTCTTAACTGAATATAATAAGATAAAAAGAATGAGCCACTAAATAACGCAAATACAACATGTCTTTCTATTGCATTGTGTGATTGAATGTTCAGTGGAAATAAAATTGACATCAAGATATAACCTTGTGCGATTATTAAACGGCAAAGAGCTACAACAGTCTGCACACGCTACTTCTGAGCACACATGAGGGGCTAAACAGTGGTTTCAAAACAGTTCTGTGCTCGCTTCACGAATTTAATCTCATGCTCGGAATAACAGATGCGCTGCATTCAATTTGGTTTAGTAACGTGTGCTGAGAATTATATTTACAGAGCTGCAAATTCACTTGAATTGACCACTCGCTACAAGTTACTATGCAAATCTAAAATAACCATATGACACCATGTTTTGATTTATTTTGTGGAAAGAAGAGGAGATGAGAGCATTTCACCATGCTTTCGGAATGAGGTGCTTGTTCAAAGGCTGTTGTTAAAGCAAATACACGCAGAAAGTTCCTGCAGTTTTCCACCAAAATAAAGGTTTTGAGGGCTTAAACTGACCCCATAGCACTGCAGTGCACAAGTAAAGAAATTATTACAGAAATATTTATTTAAATAAATAATAAATTGATCAATTGTCACACATTATACATACATTTCTGCATATATACAGTGAAATTATTTATTTTTCACATATCCCAGTTTAGCTGGGGTCAGAGTGCAGGGTCAGCCATGATTCGGCGCCCCTGGAGCAGATAGGATCAAGGGCCTTGCTCAAGGGTCACACAGTGGTGTCTTGGCGGTGCTGGGGCTTGAACCCCCGACCTTCTGGTCAGTAACCCAGAGCCTTAACCACTGAGCCACCACCATTATGATTTATAACAATTATATAATATTCAAGTTGATTGGTTTCCAAAAAATTATGAGGAAAAGTGGGTTACCATCACAAAGTCCACAGTCTGATGATTGCTTTACTGAATGGACTCACTGAATCAGTGTTGTTCAATGTTCATATGACAACATGTAGATAGTTAAAGATAAACTTTTGCAATAGAGTTTTGTAATCAAATACATTTTAAATAAACTAAAAACAATTATTAATTGTATTAATATATTATACATTAGTACAATTATATAATATGTAAGCTGCATTTTAGAAAACACTGTGTGGTGGTAACCATCTTCAGTACTCAAGGGGACGATAGAGTTTCAATCTGTGCCCCTTCATGAACTCTCACGGACTTCAGCTAGAGGCATTTTCAAGGTCTAACGATTAATAAGGGGGTTAAAGTGAGTACCGTGTCTCTAATGCACAATTATGGCTATACGTAACAGTCTAAGAATAACTGTTTCTGCCTGTCCTTCACAGCACAGATGCATGAATACTGAGCTGTACTGTAAGCTGAGCCGAGGTGCGTACACTCCCCTGTGGGCTCTCATTAATCTGGTAATTGCTTCAGACGATACAAGTGATGCTAACTACAGCTTGTGTTACTACTCCATCCCTGTGTGGGGCTCCAACCTCTGACTCTGCGGTCGTTTGATACACGCTTCACTCGCTACCGTAAGAGTGCTAATGTCGTCCCAGAGGTAAATTTAATTGCTCAATGGTTGCTCCTTCAGAGATGGAGACTTAATGGAGTTCTTAGTTCAGTTTCATTTAAGGATGATATGCGATTTTTACTATGTAAAAAAAAAAAATTATACCAACTTGTGCAGATCCATTAAGCTATTTGAAGGCTGATTCCCCCAAAAGTATAAACATTGCGGCTTTGTGGTGCTTTCAACATTGCTGTATGTGAATCCTAACCAGCCCATCATAGCAACATTGACTTAACCAATGGCGTGAATTTGGGGCAGTACTATCTGTTTGACAGACCAATGGAGAGGCAGAATGCTTAAGAAACCTGTCTGAAACATTGAAAGAATAACGTCTGATTAAATAATTTAAAAAAAATTAGCATCCACATTCTACGTTGATTTATTGCCTGATTCACTACTGAAATTATGCAGATAAGACAACAGCACAAATGCACCCACAAAATTGCTGCTGAACGCAATTTGTATAAGCAATTCTGATCTTGTGGTCCAATTCTTAGTGCAATATAGCAGAGGATGCCTCAGACCTCCGTATTTGACACACGCTGCTGGGACTGTAGAGCATCAATTTTATCCAGACCCCTGACCATCTCTTAAACAATGTTGGGGTGTTCCTCCAAAAGTTCACAATCCTCTACTCCGTTTTGAGTGTGTTCAGGTCCAGGTTTTTTTGACTACACCAGACAGCCAGCCATTCAACTTCCCTTCTGTATACAGACTCAAAGTCATCTTGGATGCGGCCAATGACAGTAATGTTGTCTGCAAACTTCAGGAGCTTGACAGAGGGGTCCTTGGTGGTGCAGTCATTTGTATACAGTGAGAAGAGTAGTGGGGAGAGCACACATCCCTGGGGGGGCACCAGTGCTGATTGAACAGGTGCTAGAAGTGATTTTCCCATGTCTCACTAGCTACTGCCTGTCCATCAGAAAGTTGGTGATCCACTGACAGATAGACGTGGGAACAGAGAGTTGCTGTAATTTAGTCTGGAGAATAGCTGGGATGACGGTGTTGAAAGCTGAACTGAATTTCAAAAAAAGGATCCTTGCATATGTTCCTGGTCTGTCCAGATGTTGCAGGATATGATGCAACCCCATGTTGACTGCATCATCTACAGACCTGTTTGCTCGATAAGCAAATTGAAGGGGATATAGAAAGGGTCCAGAGATGTCCTTCAGGTGGGCCAACACCAGTCTCTCAAATGATGTCATTACCACAGAAGTCAGAGCGATGGGTCTGTAGTCATTAAGTCCTGTGATTTTGGGTTTCTTTGGGACAGGAATGATGATTGAGCATTTGAAGCAGCGTGGGACTTCACACTGCTCCAGTGATCTTTTGAAGATCAGTGTGAAGATGGGGGCCAGCTGGTTAGCACAGGATTTTAGACAAGTGGGTGAGACACTGTCTGGGCAGTTGACTAGCAGGAGGGGGGCTGCAGGAGATGTTGGTGATTGTGTTAAGTGAAGGTCAGAGCGGGTGTAGGGTGCAGTGTTGCACAGTGTTGGGGCTAGGAGCCTGTAGTGGAGTTGTCACTCCACACTGATGTTTGGGAGCAGTGACAAGCAAAAACAAGTTTTCAGCTTATCAGAATAGCTTCTTTTAGCCACTCTGATTTCCTTATTCTGTGTGTTCCTGGCCTGATTGTACAAGACTTTATCCCCACCTCTATAAGCATTCTCTTTTGCCTGACGAAGCTGCCTGAGCTTTGCTGTAAAACACGGTTTGTCATTGTCGTATGTAGAAACTGATATATGATGTCACAGTATCTGTTAGCTCATCCAGCTTGGTGTCTGCAACCTCAAATACACTTCAATCAGTGCAGACAAATCAGGCTTGTAGTTCCAGCTCTGATTTATTGGTCCTTTCTTTACGGTCTTTACTACAGGTTTAGCTGATTTTAGTTTCAGCCTGTAGGTTGGAAGAAAATAAACAAGACAGTGATCAGAGACTCCCAGAGCTGCTCAGGGGACAGTGTGATATGCATCCTTTATTGTTATGTAGCAATGATCCAGTATATGTCTGTCTCTGGTTGGGCATGTACTGTTCTCTTTGTATATGGGTGTGAGGTTTGCTTTGTTAAGATCCCCAAGAACAATAATTACTGAGTCCGGGTATTGTTGTTCCGTGTCTGTGATTTGATCAGCCAGCTGTTGCAGCCCTGCGTTCATGCACACGTGTGGCAGGATATAAACACTCACCAGAATAAATAAGGAAAACTCCTGCAGCGAGTAGAAAGGCTTACAATAAATAAAGTGTGCTTCCATTACAGCACATCCTCTTTAACGTTGTTACATATGTACACCCATTGTCACTGATGTCAAAGAATGTTCCATCGCCTCTCGTTTTCCCCGTTAAATTCGCGATGCGATCTGCTCTGAACCGCTAAAAGCCCACCATATGTAATGCGCTGTCCGGAATGGCTTCACTCTGGTTCAAACTGACAAAGTCTATGGTAACTCAGATAACCACTCTGTACAATTGTGGTGAGATGAATATCATGTCAGAATGCTATTACACTATATTAGGCAGCTGGTTTTAATGTTGTGGTTGATCAGTGTGTGTGTATGTGTGTGTATGTGCGTGTATGTGTGTGTGTGTGTGTGTGTGTGTGTGTGTGTGTGTGTGTGTATATATATATATGCAAATCCTATAAATGTACACTTTTGTGTACATATTATGAATTCAGAATCCAAGTGACTATATTTTCTTTGGCTTTAATTTAACTCATTTTATGCCAAAGTTGAAAACATATTTAAATAAATCTAATTTAATCCATTTGCTATATATTAATTTTGCCAGAACAAATAAGTATATAAAAATATAATTTTAACTAAATAATTACACTTGAAGTTTCCATCCTCTTCTTCAATTTTGTAGTCCACTTTGGCAAGACCCTGAGTTTGTATTGTCACACGTAAGAGTGACTGAGCTGAACTGAAATAGCTCTGGGTCACGCTAATGTAATTAGAAAGCATTTGCATTGACTGATAACACAAGAATGTGTGGCAAGCCAGAGACTATTTTTGGACCACCATGCTGATGTCCTTGTCTTAGACCCTGTAGAACTTTTGGTGTTCAGACTCTTTAATGGATTCATGGGCTGTACGTACACACCCTTGTTACATTTGCATACATGACGTGTGCAACTGACACACAAATCACCAAGGATGGCCATATTGGTCACTTTGTTTGGTTTAGTACTCGATTGGCATGGTACTGCACTGATTCTATAACGTTCAATTACCCAAAAGCCAAAGCATTTTTGGACAAGCGTTGTCTATGCCAGTTCGTCTCACGCACAACTTGCGTGACACAGTTTGAGTGCTTGATCATGGGCGAGATGGATCAGCATGCAGAAAAACGAAGGATGCCCTAGCCTGTATGCCCTGTTCACTGACAGCGATTGTATCACTAGGAGGTCTTTAGTGGGCTGTCCTACTGATGTTCACTCTAATGTTATTGGTGAGCTGCACAGCTGCTCAGGCTTTGAACGTCTGATCACAAATGAGACGTATAGCCTGTATAAATAAGGTAACATTATGTAGAAAAGTATTTCTATATTGCAGTAGTATGTAATGATAAATTAATATCGATGCATGAATCAAACTCACACAGAATGCAGACAATCTGTCAATACTGATAATGATCCCAATCCAATAACAGTTTTATTTATTTCATAATCAGTTTAGAATATATACTGTATACTTCACTCTGTCATACTAATTGGAGGTACTCTTTTATATGTAAAGAAACACAAAATTGTTAACTAGTCTACTGTATAATTCTGCATCAAAATTAACAGTAATTCTAGTGGAAGTCTTCAGTAGAAAATACATTTTTGTCAACTTGTATCTGGACTTTAAAGGATTCAGATCTCTTTTTGTTCACTTTAGTTTTTATATATCAGTACACTTTTCATTCAGTTATTTCTTGGAACCCATTCGGCTAATAATAATGATAGTATTTCTACATTATTACTATTATCATTATTATTTTACTTATTATTATTGACTTTTAGAATTATATAATACAATAGTAATACATTTCAGTCATGTACCTTTAACTTTATAACACTCTGGCTTTTATTTTGATGGTCAATCCATTCCAGGATGTCCTGTAAGTGTCTCTATTTGGGCTAGTTCATAGTAGTGTAATTAACTTCTTACTCAAAGTCTGGTAATATGCTCCTCTGGTGGCTTTCTAAATGCATGATATAAGCAAACTGAACTATTGAGTATCTGATGTTGTTCATTTGGAGCACATTACCCGCATGAGCGTGCTATATTTGTGTCAACAGAGCCGCGCCATTCACTAATATTCTGCGCTTGCATGCTTTACATTTATTTCTTAAATATAGCCTTTTGCGATTCACAGAGCTATCGCATGTCTTCAAGTGGCTTTGAATTAAATGCACGAGTTGTATGGAGTACTTTGTTCTGGTCATTTTTTGTCACTCAGATTGCATTTAAACACTATTTTTGTTAGGCTGAACTACTGTAGGTAATGTGCATATGTGTTTGCGAAAACTGACAAGCAATGTTTCTATCAAAAAGGTGATTGGCTCTTTTAACTGGAAGGTGGGACTTCTATTCCTAGAGGCGCCATATTCTGCATTATGATTCCTCCCATTCATCATATATGTGGCAGGGCAGAGGGCGGGGCCGGGTTGTGACGATACACGGTCCCGTATTAGGCTAATCAAGCCTCCGAGATCGATAAAGGCCGATGGCAGATGGTGGTGCGAGAAGAGAGAGATCATTTACAGACATGTCCGTCGTGTGTGTGTTAGTCTTTTAAATTTGTCATTAAAATATTATTTACGTTGTCAAGCCGGTTCTCGCCTCCTCCTTTCCCTTAAATCACTTTACACTGGTGCCGAAATCCGGTAAAGAGGAGTAGATCCGGTAAATCCGTAGTAGAGTTCTCGCCACTACGGTCCACCCCAATGGAGCAGCCGTGGCCATCTGCCGGGGGAAGAGGAGCCCAGCCGCCTGGAAGCTGAGGAACGGCCGTTGTTCTCCCGCTCCAGGCGGTCGGTCGCGAGCCCCTCGCCGCTCGCGGTCAGCGGTCTCTGACCCCGCCGCGTTTCAGCGGCTGGTAGGGGACTCCTCCGCCCCTGGCAGCGGCCCCAACCGCTCCAGGCAGTCGGTTAGGAGCCCCTTCTCCCCTCGCGGTCAGGGCCGCTGCCAGGGGTGGAGGAGTCCCCTATCAGTCACTGAAACGCGGTGGGGTCGGAGACCGCTGACCGCGAGCGGGGAGGGGCTCGCGACAGACCACCTGGAGTGGGAGAACCGCTGCCAGGGGTGGGGGAGACCCCTTCGGCTCCCCGAGAACGCGGCAGGGCATTCTGTCCGCCAGGGGCTGGAGGACTGCCTCCGATCCGCCCGGAGAGGCAAGGCTGTCGTCCGTTAGAGGGTGGAGGAGTGTGCGAGGAACAAGCTACGGCGTATCGGAGAACCAGCAAGTAGGTTTTTTTTTATTTTTTTTATCTCTCTCTCCTCCCTCTCTCTCACTGCCGCTCTGCATTGGCATTTTCCCTCTCTTTTAAATTGTAGTGTTTTTTTGGGGGGGGGGGGTACTACACTGTTACAGGAAGTACCCCACCCCCCCCAACACACATTTGAATTATTTCTGTTTCCCTCCCCTTGTCCCGTCCCTCGTCCAGGTAGACGGGGATGACCTGCCGGCAGACGGCGCCTTCTGCGCGCCCCTCCCCAGGGAAAGGGGCGGGGGGGGTGTACGTCAGGCCGGGGGCTCCCCAGCCTGAAACAACGAGGGAGGAATGTGGTAAGGAGGAGGGTGGGGCCGGGTCGTGACGATATACACCCGGTCCCGTATTAGGCTAATCAAGCCTCCAAGAGGGATAAAGGCCGATGGCAGACGGTGGTGCGAGGAGATAGAGATAATTTACGGACATGTCCGTCGTGTGTGTGTGTGTGTGTGTTTGTCTTTTAAATTTATCATTAAAATATTATTTACGTTGTCAAGCCGGTTCTCGCCTCCTCCTTTCCCTTAAATCACTTTATAATATATATATATATATATATATATATATATATATATATATATATATATATATATATACCAGTGATCCATTTCTTTCTATACTGTCTCTGGTATAGCTAAACTAACCTGCTGAAAAAAACAATCTAAGGTGGTTAGCTGATCTTCCAGCTTGGCCAAGCTAGTTAGTAAGGTCTGTTTAGATGGTTTTGGGCCCTTATCAGCTGGTCAGGCTGGGAAACCAACTACTAAATTAGCTTGAGGCCAATAAGAATCTTATGCAGGGTACAAAGCTTGAATTTGAAAACTTAGACTAGTTACCAGTCCAAGACTCTATAAGTCCTGGGCTGTTTTTTAGTCCTTGTCCATTCCTGTCTGCCTATGAGTGATACACATAAACACACACACTGCATCTTATCTGTGGACGTCAATGTCCGTGCATGGCTTCAGACCAGCTGTGGGTGCAGTGCAGAGGAGGAGAGGTGAGGGAAAGGGTGGGTGCAGCATGGAATGAAGTCCGTGACAAAGGAGCAGTGGGTTCTACTGTCTGGTTGACCCCCAGGTCTCATTACTGAACTAAGCTGCATACTAACAATGAAGAAACCTTTTGTCTGTCTGTTCTTATTTTCAAGCAAAAGAACGAAATGAAAAGTCCTAGATTTCTGGGCTGAAACGAAAAACAGAATAAAGAGTTTTCAAGGCAGAATTAAGAGTAAATGGACAGGAGTACCGTGGGTTTTGATCACAGCAGCTTGTGTGTGCATGACCACATGAGAACGAGACGCACGTTCAGAAGTCATAGAGTTAAAAATAACTTTATAGAGGATCATGTTTTGGAAGGAGGGATCTGCTTCTAGAACTAGGACAGCCTGCCATGCAGGGGCAGCACAGCCTGAGTATGTGCATGCGTGGCTGCATGTGCGTTTGTGTTTTTGTGGCAGCAGGAGCACGCTGAGAGAAGAGGACTGCTGCGCTGCATTCACTTCACACATATGCGCACTCTTTCAAGCCTGTCCTGATGTTGTCTGTCCTATCCTGTGCCCCAGATGAGCTGGTGGATGTAACCTCACTCCATGATTGCTATGAATGATTCCCTGGATGAGTCACACACCTCTGGCAGCCTCGGGGAGAACACGGCCGTTTTTCGGGGAGTGAGAGGCAGCGGGAACCTCGAGTCGGCCTTCATCCCACTACGCTCCCCCTTGCAGCCACCCAATGCTCCGTACAATAGGACAACTCCTGCTGTCCCTTTGCTCATCAAGGGGAATAGGTAAGGCACTTTTGTTGCGTCCCATCATGACTTGTCCCACAAGTTGTCTTGTGTTTTTTGCAACTTTCATTTACAAAACTATCACGCATGAAAACGTCTGTCGGACTGCAAGGAAACTAAACTGCGTGCATGTGTACACTCTGTATAATAAGCAACCCAGGCTATCCAGGACACAAGGTTCTCCACAGCTTATCTATCTATGTCGATACATACCTCATTTGTCACTGGTTAAACATTAACGTGTTCGACTGCACACACATGCAACGTGTTGTCTCTACCTGCTGAGGAATAAAGGTGCCTTTGTGCTCCCTACAAGGTCTGCCTGAAAAATGACTGTGGACTTTGTACCTGTAAACAGAAGGGGTAGAACGAACCACTGTCCTCAGAGACTTCGAAACTGGAATCAAATCAAGCACCTGTTACTTTCCAGCTTGTGATGGGTGGGACCGTCAGCGATGCTAGAGCTGAGCGGGATGATCCAACACAGCTTGTGGGAGGAATTGCAAGTCAGGGGACTCTTTGCTAGTACTTTATATTTCATCTGCTAGCTTTGGGGTCATGGAAGTGCAGCTTGAATATGTCCTTCAAACAGGATCAGGTCTAAAAGGAATAAGGTGTTTGTTTGTTTGGCTGTTACCGATATATACTGTAACTATGGCTGCTTATCCTCCTCAGATCTAGACACAAACAACAGAATTAAACACCATGCTGCATTGGGGGGTCTACATGCATAATCATATCTTACACAGAATTAACTTTAAATTGTGGTACATAATGACATGTTAGAATAGGGCTGCTGCAGTTGTATCCTGGATATGCAATTTTTACGATGCAAGAGATGCAAGCATTTTTTGTCATTCATCTCTCTCTTTATGTGCATGTAATAATGCAATAATGTTCTGCTTACGCCACATACTAGTATTAGTATAAATCAGCAGTTCTCTTGCATTGGAAATCAAGTCGTGATTTCTGTGTAAGTTCAATCTGTCACATCTAAATTTTTGTTGCCCTAGAATGATGTTGATTTGCTGACTTGCACTGTGATTTATGCATGCTACCAGCTCTCGCGTTTGCTCTCTCTCTCTCTCTCTCTCTCTCTCTCTCTCTCTCTCTCTCTCTCTCCCATTTCATTTACTCTTCTCAACTATCTTTTTCCTATCTAAGCTGGGTGTGCCAGCTGAGATGGAGCAACGCACACAAAGTAAATGTGTATGCAGGCACAAAATTACTGTTTATATACTGTTTCATTCATTAACACTTTTAACTGGACTAAAGGCAGGGTGAATCTCACAAAGACCAGGTTGTCCAGGTTGTATTTTACCCCAGTATCAAAGAAAATATTTAATATTATATTATATTATAATATATACAGTTAGATTATATAGTATTAAGATAGGAGTATTAATTTAAGTAAAATTACTTAATTTAAACTTTACCATTTAAAACACATTTAGTATGAGATTTGTTGGAATTATGGTAATGAAAATGTAGGGGGTGAAAATGTGCTTCATTATCATGAAAATTTTATCACAATGCAAACATATTAATTGTCCTAAAAATTTGCTTCATTTTAAAAAATACAAATTTTCTTTTGATTTGGTGGTGAAATATGACCAGGACATGTTCTTAATAGTTTCGTAAGCTTCACCCATCACCAGAAGTCTCTAAATAGATTATAAATAAGTGCATGATCACACAGTATCAGACAGCTGCTCATCGCTTTGCACCGGTCTCCAGGGATCTCTCAGGTACGACCGATGAAGTCATCTCTGGCTGAAGACAGTATGTTGCCTGGGAGACCGACCTTCAGTCATCAGTATGACATCAATCTCTTCCTATCTCCAGCCGGCTGTCTTGCTCAGCAGACTGTTTTAGATCCAGTGCTGTCTGCTGGTTCTAGTTGCCTACTGCATCGTGGATTTTAAAAAATAAATTGCAAAATGTTTTCATAACAGTTGATTCATGTACTGCCTGATGACATAAATCAAATCAAAGAATTAAAATAAAATGCAGGCATCCAGAGCACATAACCTTCTGTGACAGCTACACCAGACCAGGAATGATCCTATTCAACACAATAACTATATTAAAAGTTGAATTATTTACATTATAGACTGATGGCTTCAACAAAAGCATATACCATTAATTAACAACCTCAGAGCTCACGGTAGATCAGTCTTTAAAGGTTTACATGATGTCCTTAATATTTAATTGCCTTATTGAAAAAAAGTGGTGTTTTCTCTCTTCAGGAAAACTAAAGAGGAGGAGGAAACCCAAGTGGGACCTGTTCCAAACCTCTTCTCAGAGCTGCCGCCATCCCCTTTCTCTTTAGCGTCTGAGTGTCTGTTACCTTGGACCAAAAACAGCACAACTCAGGTGAGACATGCCTCCATGATTTACTGTACAAAAGGTTGTTTACTGCCAACATGGGAGCTGCCTTCCTAACTGAAATGAACCTTCATAGGTGAGCAGTTTGGAACATTCTACATAGGCAGCAACTCATCATCCTACAAATTGCTCTGCACACAACGTGCACAGGAGACTCGACTCACAATTGATTTCCATAGAGTTTAGTGTTAGCATGTTGCTAAGCTAATGCTGCAATGCTCAAATAAGCATTAAAAACACAGCAAATGCAAATGTTGTGTAAAATATACAATATAATATATTGTACTATAATATAAGTATACTTATATATGTCAGGAAAACTTTCTAAATGTTTGTATTTAATTGGTTTATGTTTATTCATTGATAAATTAAATGGTTTGGTGATTCATTTGTTGACTGGTTGATTTAATCTTGCCCTCTTTTTGGTCTCGAATAAGTTGGGCATGGATGCTTTGCCATCCCACCGGGCTTGGGCAATGCCGTTCTTTTGACCAGGCCATGCCCAGGGCTGTTACTACCATTGATATTGAAGGAGACTGATTGCCTCCAATATTTGGATTAAATGTTAACCGATAATTGTTTTTCAGTGACTGATCCTTCAGTTATTTATATTTGCAAACATCACCCACCCCACATCCTGAATATGTGGTTACATCAACTATAATTAATTCCAAAATATAGTTGTACTACTGGAATTGTAAAAGACATATTAGAAATGATGCCATGATTCTAGGGTGTTGTGTGGTTGCTAAGGTTTTCTGAGTTGATTTTAGTGCATTGCTGTATCATTGCTAGGGTGGTCTGGGTGGTTGCTAGATGCTTGCGCAACCAAATTTCCATGATATTTTGGTATCTAGATATACAGTAGCTTGTGTCCCTCATAGGACAAATTGTATGGGAGAAGTTGGCAACAAAAGTTTAAAATTAAGCTTTATATATATATATATATATATATATATATATATATATATATATATATATATATATATATATATTCTGTTTGTTAATGGTGGGTATTTGGTCGAAAGTATGGTTCCTCTTATTTAACAAAATATACATTTTTAAGCAATTTCATACAATACAATACACACAGCCATTAATGTTTAAACCGCTGGCAACAAAAGTGACTACACCCCTAAGTGAAAATGACATCACGGAGCTGGTGGATGTTAGAGACCTTGTGCTCCTCCACCTTCCGTTTGAGGATGCCCCACAGATGCTCAATAGGGTTTAGGTCTGGAGACATGCTTGGCCAGTCCATCACCTTCACCCTCAGCTTCTTTAGCAAGGCAGTGGTCGTCTTGGAGGTGTGTTTGGGGTCGTTATCATGCTGGAATACTGCCCTGCTGCCCAGTCTCCAAAGGGAGGGGATCATGCTCTGCCTCAGTATGTCACAGTACACGTTGGCATTCATGGTTCCCTTAATGAACTGTAGATACCCAGTGCCGGCAGCACTTGCAGCCCAATTTGATGCAGTGTGCAGCGTATGGTCTGAGCACTGAAAGGCTGACCCCCCCACCCCTTCAACCTCTGCAGCAATGGTGTTGAACGAAATGTTGAACTTCCAGACACCAAATTGAACACACCTACTCCCTATTCACACCTGAGACCTTGTAACACTAATGAGTCACATGACACCGGGGAGGCAAAATGGCTAATTGGGCCCAATTTGGACATTTTCACTTAGGGGTGTACTCACTTTTGTTGCCGGTTTAGACATTAATGGCTGTGTGTTGAGGTATTTTGAGGGGACAGCAAATTTACACTGTTATACAAGGTGTACACTCACTACTTTACATTGAGTGTCATATCTTCAGTGTTGTCACATGAAAAGATATAATCAAATATTTACAAAAATGTGAGGGGTGTACTCACTTTTGTGAGATACTGTGTGTGTGTATATATATATATATATATATATATATATATATATATATATATATATATATATATATATATATTTCCCAGCAGTACTGCCCGTAGGATGTGTCTCTGTTCATAAGGAGATATAATGTCTGCTTTTAGTTTTAGCTGTAATTGCAAAGCATTTTTTTATGCTGGTTTTGGTTTTGGTGCATTGAGCATCTGTCAGTAGAACAGTTGTGATCATTTTATGCTGATGTAGTTTATCAACTGCATATTTAGTTGATGCTTTCCTACTCACAATCATTTCGCTCTAGAATCTATATGGCCAATGCAATCTGCTTACATTGCTGGTTTGGGAAAAAATAGACCCCCACGGATCTTATTATATGACAAATGTATGTTATGAATGACTATCCGGCACAGCTCTGACCTGCAGCAAAATCTGCAAATTACAGCATATTGAAATGTACCATCATAATGTGGCTTTGCAGTTTGCCATTATGGGGGCCTTCATTACATTTGAGGCAGGCAGTAATGAGCCCTCTCATATTATATCTGAGGCTAGCAATTATGGCCTCTACAGCCAGAGTATATGAGCGAAATGGAGGGAAAACAGGAGCGGGGGATGGGGCACTTGGAAGTCAGAAGTGCTGTGGATAAAGTTTTTGCTGCGCTAGTTTTTTGGAGTTTGTTGACTCAGATAGGACAGCGAGTTGACCCAGACTATGTCAAATACTGTAGAGGTTAAGGAGCTCTAAAAAAAACATGGGATGCTCAAATATACAAATTTTCATAATTATGATTAGTCATTGGATTGTCTGAACAGTTGGTCGACTAGTCAGTCTAAAGCCCTGTACAATTAGGCTAATTAGAGTTATGTTCACCACACACATTTAGACATTTGGACTGCTGGATGGTGTGCAACAGAATGGAACAAAACGCAGATTTAAAACGGTGTCTTAAAAATGCAATGATCAACTCTGTGAGACATTGAAATATTATAATAAAATAATACATAAGATTCTAGTGGTTAAATCAGCATCTTCAGAAGCGATGTAATAGGTGTGGATGAGAAACAGATCTCTTTCACATTCTTCTTGTGTGTATATATATATATATATATATATATATAAACAAGTAAGTAAATAGTGATAATAATAATAATTCTATAATACATGTTAAATGTGTATTATGTAATGAAATATAGGGGAGAAAAACGTCTATTATGTCACTACTTGAGTAGCCTACTCTTTTAATTGGATACTTTCTTACTCCTACTCAAGTAATTATTTATGTTAGTACTTTTACTTCTTCTTGAGTAATTATGTTTTTGAAGTAATTGTACTTTTACTTGAGTAAAGTTTTTGGCTACTCTACCCACCTCTGCATGTTACTGGGCATTGTTAGCATGTTTTAGCATGTAGCTAGGCAGGGCTAACATGTTTTAGCATGTAGAAAATGAAGTCATACAGATTTGGAACAACAAGAGAATAAGTAAATAATAACCGATTTTTCATCTATTGGTTTAACTATCCTTTTTAAAGCTAAAACAAAATCTAAATAAACTGGTTGACCTCACTAACCCACTAGCTGGTTGGTAGACTGCAAGACCCATCTCTACTAATTACCATTAGCCTTTTTGCATTTGTGTATGTACAACAGAAAGGCTAGCTCTCTCACAGGCTGAAAGACTAGCGATCGTAGAGGACTACTGTATGTAGGGACATTAAACTGCCAGTTCAGGTTTTTTATGCAACTATTTTTGTGAGTTTAGCAGCAGATAATTGTGTGATTCTGAGATTTTGTGGCTAATCAGGCTGTGTTTTGTTCTCTTGTTCACTGTCTAAAGAGCTTGATTGTGTTGATATCCTCTTTGTACTGTAGGTAATGTAGTGTTCTCTCGAGATACAATCCAGGTCTTGTTACCTGATTGTTTCTTCAACACGCCTCAGGCTGCACTAGCTTATTGCAAACTCTCAACAGCCTGTTCTGCTATTGTTTGAGTTAGCTGATGGGATTATGGAGGATTTGTATTGTTTTGGATGATTGAGTGGAGGGGGAATACTTAAACTTCAGCTGTGAAATCGAAACGAGGCATTGGTGACCTCCTGCACTCTTCTTAGCTGTTCTCAAGCTATTATGTTGTAATTGACCCTTTCGCTAAGCCCTGCCTTAAAGGCATAGTTCACCTAAAGATGGGAATTCTGTCATGACTTACTCACCTTTTTGTTTTTCCAAACCTTCATGACTATATATTCCATGAAGCACAAAGTTGTCTCAGTAATCATTCACTTTCATTGCATTTTTTTCCATATAATGAAAGTGAATGGTGACTAGCATCTCCTTTTGTGTTTCACAGAAGAAAGTCAGTCAAACATGTTTTGGATGAACTATTCCATTTAAATCTATACATTTTTACATTTATAAAGCGACTCAATGCATTCAAGGTGTACATTTTATTCATTTGTGTGTTTCCAGGAAATCAGACACACAATCTTGCAGTTGTTAGAGTCATGTTGAACTACAGAAACCCTACTTAGTGAAGGGTCAGTTGCCGTGCAGATCTGCAGCCTGGGATGATTTGATTGGCAGGTCTTTTAGCAGCCTTTCTTAGATGTTCTGCGAGCAGGACAAAAGGAGAATGTTAGTGTGCACAGCTGTTTGTCTGACAGCACGGCTGAGTCACACAGTCAGCATGCAGAAAGCGATGACATCATTGCCCTGCCCCCACCACTGCCCTGAGTCTCAGCTGAATAGCTAAGAGCATTGCATCATTGTTCTGCCTACCCTCTTCATCCCAGAGCACTATAATTCTTTCTTTTCTGTGTTTGAGTGTTTTTGAACGAGTGTTTCAGAAACAATGCAAGTAAATAAGGCCTATGAGATGTTAAGCATTGGTCAGTTGTCTGACAAATTATTATTTAAAATTTTACAATTAAGTCCAGCAATATGAACTCTTCTGCTATATGTTGGAATCAGCAGTGACTTGCCAATTATGATGTTATATTCAAATCTGGGTCACAATTTGATAACATTTCATTTGCACTGTGCGCTTAAAAGTGCGCAGACACTCTTATATTAGTTTCTGGGTAACAATACGATATATCCATTTTTCTAAACTTTTATATATTGTGATTTTGGCTGCACAAAAAAAATTTATAAAATCAAAATTGCGGCCTAGTGTGATTATTAAACCACAAAAGGCATTGGTTAATTAGTGCTGTGCACTTTAAAGTGACGGGTGACATCTATATTTATATCTAGGTCACGATTCAATAATATTGCGATTCTTTGCTTAATTGATAGCTATTCAAAACTTTGATATATTGCGATTTAGGGCAGCACAATTAATCGAGATCAAATCGAAAACGCAAAATGGCCTAGTGCGATTATTAAACCGTAAAAGTCTGCAATTTAATTAAGTTTAATGCTGCGTGCTTTAAAGTGAAGGAGTGACACGGTTAAATTTGTGTCTGGGTCACAAGTTGACCTATTGTGATGCTTTGTTCAATTGACAGTTCTTGAAAACTTTGATATATTGTGACCAGGGCTGAAAAAGTAATCAAAATAAATTAAAAATCACAGTATGGCTTATTGCAATAATTAAACCACAAAATGCTGCGATTAAATTAAATAATTAAATAGTTTGCGCGTGCAGCGTGCTTCAAAGTGAAGGGGTGGCAGGGTGGAGGGTGGGGCCGGGCTGTGATTCCACACACCTGGCCCCGCCCTCAGCCCTGCCACACACGGTTATATTCGGATCAATATTGTGATTATTTTTTATGGTTCATTGACAGATATTCAAAACTTTGACATATTGTGATTAGTGCAGCACAATCAATTGAAATAAATTCTAAATCATCATATGGTCTAGTGTGTTTTTAAACCATAAAAGGCTGACATAAATAGTTCTTGCGCTACGCACTTCAAAGTGACAAAAATTATTTACATTTCTGGGTAATGATACGACATAAGACATGAGCCCGCCCATGCCGGCATCCGGCCAGGGACATGATCAATTGCGTGAATTTTTTTTTAAAACATTACTTGATTTATTACATGGCTCTTTGGAATACTCGATTCTGATTGGTCAAGGGCACCATCTAGCAGTCTGATATTTCTCTGTAACAACTTCTGTTACCCCACATTCATGTATCAGACCGCTCATCCGGATATTTGCAAGCCACCTTTCCTGATTCTCGGATCACTACAAGTAAACTGATAAAATTGTTTAAACTCAAATCAATGCTTCATGCACATTTATTTAATTGTTTGGCAAGTAGTCTTGTAATAAGATACTTTATGAGCAGTCACATCTTCATTAATTACAAAATAAACACCAACAGAACTCCAACACAAACCGGAGTTGGATTTCAGATGTTTAACAATTTATTCCTTCTCATATCATTACATAATTTCAATGTTTTATGTCCATTTATTTATTTATTTGGCAAGTAGTCTTGTAATAGGCAGGAAAATGGGCAGTCAGCTTGTCATTTTCACAAAATGAATACCAACAGAACTCAATGTACAGTCAGCCGGTTGTTATCACAAAATAAGCCCATACGTTTACGGGTCCTGATCACCCTGTCGGGTTTATTTTGCGAAAACAACAGGCTGACTGTACATTATCCCTTGCATTAATGCATTATTCTTCTGAGACCCAAGCGCAACTGCTGTGTGCATTTTTCATTTCCCTTTTTGATTTGTAACCAGTAGCACCAAATAAACATGCAAAAAAAAAGGAAAAAGAGCAAATAATTTCCCTAAAAATGTATGTCCTCATATGGGGACAGCGGACATAAGTTGTGAAATTAGAGATGTCTCCTAGCAACCCAACTGGTAAACAATACTGCTGCGCTAGCATGCATATTTTCACATTTTAAAATAACAGTAAAGTCATCAAAACTATGAAATAACATAAATGAAAATATGGGAATTGTGTTGTGACTAAACAAAATACTAAATAAATCAAAACTGTGTTATATTTTAGCATCTTCAAAGTAGTCCCATTTGCCTAGAATTTGCAGAAATGTACTCTTAACATTTTCACAAACATCTTCTTGAGGAATAATCCTGGGATGCTTTTTAAACTGTATTGAAGGAGTTCCCATCTATACTGGGCACTTATTGGCTGCTTCCCTTTATTATTCCTATTATTATTCGGTCTATTTTATACATTTTTATACATTTATATTTTTGTCTACAAAATTAATATCAAATATTTAAGCATACACCTTCAGATTAAAAGGTTTTTATGATCATGAGAAACATTTCAGGCAAGTAACCCCAAATGTTTTAATGGTAGTGTAGGTATATTGACGTGAATCGACGAGAACAGGTTGAAAACTGATTTTCCTCACCTCTAGTGTTTCCGTGTTCTGCCTATGGGAAAGAAGAATCCCAAATGAGACCTCTAATATCGCAATTGTTTCTACTAGACAGCAGTGAGACTAAACAAAGAGCAAAATGGGTAATCAAAATTCAGATGTTTCTCCTGAAAACAAAAACAAATAAACAACAACAACAGATGTAAATAGGTAGAATAGTCCTCCTGTGCTTTTGATTCAACAAGATGAGCCTTAAAGGTTTCTGGGCGTCCAGAGGCCCTGGCCATTGGCAAGACTGTTTTACGTGGTTTTCAAAAGCTATTTCAGTTGTGAGAAAGCACTTCTTTCAGCCCCTGCGCCTGTAGTGTCATGGCACATTTACATGACAAATGCCCAGAGAGCTGAAAGTGCTGTCTCAGAACCCTCTGTGGTCTGACAGCTGTGGTCTACATGCCCTCAGCCCCAGTAACCTCTCCCAGACACCAGCCCTGATCCTCTTTCACACTTGAGGGGATCCAGATGCAGTGAAACTGTTTTTATACCCCACAATGAATTTTCCATGTGAGCGGTGAAGACAATGATAGGTTGCGTATTCAACTGCATGATGGGTTTTCTGTTAACCGATGCCTCATTGAGAACTTTCTAAGAAGACCCTCTGAATTGCTCTTGTATTGCTCTGGAGACTCTGCTTTGTCTAAAATGACTTGGGAGACACAAATGAGACAATTGACATACAGTAAGAGTACAGAGTCATGAAATTAATGTTGATAGTTTAGAATTGACTAGAATAATTCAATGAGAAATGTTCATATTAAAATATCTTACAATGGATTACAGACTTTGGTATATTAGTGTATCTGAACACAGTTTGAGACAACAATGACTTTTATTCCCTTTCATGAGTAAAACGGCTTATCAGTTCATAACCACTTTTCACCCTGTTCCTCACTCAGTGTTATCTTATGACATCTAAACACTTTTACTATAACATATGACTTAGGTAAGGTGATACATTTGAATGTTTTATATTCCATAACCAATTACATTTACAAGCTTGTTCATGTGCAAGCAAATTGTGTGGTAGTTCAACTAATAGAGCACTTGCACTTGCGATTTAAAGGACCCGGGTACAAGTGCTAAAGGGCATGCAAGTCGACGCTTGAGCCAAAAGTGTCAAAGAAGCACCACAAAATGACATGGTTGCTTCAGCAGTTGCGTTTGTCATCTCACATTTGCTTTTTATGACATTATCAGTTAGGTTTAAGGTAAGGAGGTCTTTTTATTATTATTTTATAAAAAAAATTTAAGCACATTAACCTTAAAAACAATCTTTTTGGAAAAACATTTAACTCACTTTCTGGGCAATTCACCTTGGAATTGCTAGGATACAAAACACATCATGCCATCTTCCAAAAATAACGAATATCTCAGCTCTGTTGGTTCATACAATGCAAGTGAATGGTTGACAAACTCTGAAGGTCCAAATTAGTGCCCGACCGATTTATCAGTCAGACGATATTATCAGCTGATTTTAGCTTTTCACAGATATATCCTATCGGCATATATGTTTTCCGATATGTGCAGATATGAAAAGTTTTTATGAGAGCATATAATGCATTAGAATTGCTGTCAAAAACTTGTTTGTCCAGCAGAGTGTGCTTCGACTCCATTGTTTACAGAGCTGAGCTGACGGTGGTTCTGATGACGGTGCGGAGTTAAGCGGTGTCTTCACGGTAAGTTGCTAACTAGTTTGTGAAATACATACTGGAAAGTTAATAAACAATGACCGCATAAATTTCCCTTTTCAGTATAACTAATATAACGTTAACTCTGTCCCTGACAACCCTGTCACTCATGTTGATCACATCTGTTTGCTATGTTAGCCATCTATAGTTTGTTAGTGCAGTCAGTAATGTAGCAGATTGAAAAGTAAGCATCAGAGCATCTTTTTGCAGCTCTGCAGACAACGGTGTGGTGGTGGATTGTGTCTGATGAGTGTTGATTTCACGTTACGTTGTTACTTAGTTGGTGAGACACAATGCTGTAAAGTAAATATACAATGTCCATCTTTTACTCTCCGTGACAACGAACTTATAGCTAACCACGTAGCTACTTTCATACTGTCATGAATCCTGCCTTTGTTGTTCCTCCTGCTAACCACCAGATGGCTCCATCACCTGGGGATTGATTTTAGCTCTCTGGACATTTCCCATAATCCTTGTACCTGTCACTGATTACCTGCTCAGGGAGGCCGAAGTTGGCAACGCAGGCTCTGGGATGGGTGAGGCTGGCAATGCAGGCTCTGGGACGGGCGAAGCTGGCAATGCTGGCTCTGGGATGGATGAAGCTTCCACCTCATTGACTGTGACAAACGTGGGTGTTGGCTCGTTGGCTGCACCAGGCGTGGGTGTTGACTCGTTGGCGGCGGAAGGCATGGGTGTTGGCTCGTTGGCTGCGGTAGGCGTGGGAGTCGACTTTGTGGCCATGGCAGACAAGGGCACTGACAGTTTGTGGGAAAGGGTCTTCATGGCCCTATGCACTGATATCAGTGGCGGATAATTAAACATGGAGACAAGGGCCATGAAGGCCTTCGTCTAATGAGTCACGGAAGGCTGGACTGTGGCATGGCGTGGAGCCGACTCAAATTTGACTGTGACAGGGCATGGAACAGACTCAGACGTGGATGTGACATGGCATGGAGCAGGCTGAGGCATGGCTGTGACATGACATGGAGTGGTTGTGGCATGGCATGGAGCAGACAGAGGCAGCAATGGGTCAAAACAGGGAAAACAGTCCAGGATCATACACAGAAAAGGCAGTAAATTTACATTTATATTGACATTTATGCATTTGGCAGACGCTTTTACCCAAAGTGACTTACAGTGCACTTATTACAGGGACAATCCCCCCGGAGCAACCTGGAGTTAAGTGCCTTGCTCAAGGACACAATGGTGGTGGCTGTGGGGATCCAACCAGCAACCTTCTGATTACCAGTTATGTGCTTTAGCCCACTACACCACCACCACTCAGTAAATACAGAGAATGCTCAGAAATGTCAGCCAGGGAAAAATAAGTCTTTGCAATGATAGAGAGTGAGAGTGAGACTTTAGTAGCTGAGTTAAAGAGAAACAGCTGAGCAGGTAATCAGTGACAGGTATGGGGATTATGGGAGTCCAGAGAGCTAAAGTCAATCCCCAGATGATGGAGCACTCTGGTGGTGAGCAGGAGGAACAACAAAGGCGGGATTCATGACACATACCTTGTCAACTGAGTGGAAGCTAATGTGTACTGATTTTTATTTAACTATTTATTTTATTTGAATTTATTCTTTATTTAAATGGTCAGCAACTGACTGATACTGAACATACTGTACTGATATCTATTTAGCTATTTATTGTATTTTTATTTATTTTCTCAGTGTTCATTTCTAGAATTTGTTGACAATGTATAAATATATCAATTGATCAAAATATTTGCAGCCTTCGGAGTACCTTTGCATAGTCTATCGGTGCACAATTTCCTTCCAGCTCACAAATTAACTATATATATATTGGCCGCCATATTGGTAATTGGTGAATTTCCCCCCTCTAATATCGGTATCGGGCTCTAGTCCAAATATCACAAAATGATCAATGTCATCTGATGCAATCCATTCAGTTTTGGGTGAGAACAGACCAAAATATAACTCTGTACATCTAGCAATTGCAGTCTCTAGACACAATCATGATTTCAAGCTCAGTTAAACTTCCTAGTACTTGACGCTGTAGGAAGTGAAATTGAGCTTGAAGTCACGATCCACAAGGAGACTGCTAATGAGATTTATTGTAAGAAAGGAGTTACATTTTGGTTTGTTCTCCCACAAAACTGATTGTATCGCTGCAGAAGACATCGATTAACCCTCATATAGTGTTGGTGTCAAAAATAACCCCTTTTGAACTTTGCGTCTTTAAATAAAACATAGTTTCCTTCATCGCAGTGGGATGACTTTTTACATTGGCAATCTATACTCACACAAAAACAAATTGGGCTGGATTCTGGTAATGTGACAAAAATACTCACAAAGGGTTCGGGGTCAAATTTAACCCCTCATTAGGAAATGAATGGGTGAGACGATAAAACCGAGCATTTTTTTTATTTGTCAAATAAAATCAATAAATCATTCATAATGCAGAACACACACAGAAACGAAGGGGTGATACTATAACACATCTGTAATGTGGAACGCATGTACTCTCTATCTCTCTCTCTCTCTCTCTCTCACACACACACACACACACACACATACACACACACACACTGGAATCAAATAAAATCAGCCACAATGCAGAACACACACAGAAATGAAGGGGTGAGACCATAACACATCTACAATGGAGAACAGACACACACACACACACACACACACACACGCACAGAGAAATGAAAGGGTTAGACAAAAATACTTGGTTCACACCAAGCATGCTCACACACACATGCGCACACACAAATCAGTTTGCTACAACCAGGCAAGTGAGCGGACCTCTGCAGCAATATATTGGTATAGTTGTAATTTCAGGTCATTTTAATTGAAACATTTATTTTTATTTTTTTCAGCAGATGGCAGCAATCTACCCCCTAAAGCATGACACATATTTTATATTTTCTTATTTTATATAAAAATGTATGTGTGTAGTTTAGTCATTTAGAGGTAAAATAGGTTAAAAAAAATTGCACAACTAGAGTTTTTAAATGAATGAAGTTAGTGTTATTACATTTGTATAAAACAAATTACACGATTACGGTACAAAATTACACGTTTATTGTTTGGGGCCAAATTTGACCTCAAACACTAGGAGAGTGCACGTGCAACAAACATAGTACAAGAGTTAAACAACTGAAGTCTTTGTCACCATTCGCTTGCATTGTGTGGACCAACAGAGCTGAGATAATCTTCTAAAAGTCTTTGTTTGTGTTCTGTAGAAGAAAGTCATACATACTGTACCTGGGATGGCATGAGGGTGAGTAATTGATGAGAGAATTAAAATTTGTGGGAGAACTATTCCTTTAAGACTAAACTAAAGGAGAATTCTGCTCGAAATGTTACGTTTTTGCTTAGATCAAAATTCATCTGCATCTGAGAGAAACAGTGCTCTGTGCTTTCTTTGCCATGTATGACTTTTTTGTGGTTTATTATTATGCTGTAACACACTGACATAGTGATTGATGTAGGGCTGCAACTAACAATTATTTTTGGGGGGTGATATGATGGGGTCCAGTACTCAAAAAAGTTGAGAACCACTGACCTATTCTCCCTCATTTACTCACAAAGCACCTTCTGTGTTATATTTTACTCCTTTGCACTGATTGGTCTACCATCTGCATTTATTAAAATATATATATATATATATATATATATATATATATATATATATATATATATATATATATATATATACACTCACACAGACACTTCTGGTTAGATGCTTCTGTTTTTCATTGGCTCTGTACTTGTACTCTGCACAATGACAATAAAGTTGAATCTAATCTGTTACTTGTGTCAGTAATGAAGGTTTACTATTTATGTTATCTTTTTGTAGGCATGCCTCAATACAATGTGGTTTTCCCCAAGTGAACCAGAGAGTGGGTGGCCAAAAAACAGTTTGAACCAACCACCCAAAATTCAGGGATGGTCTGGTTCAGAAAGTTCAGCAGCAGCGCAAGGGCCCAACTGTTCTTTTCAAGGACAGTCCTCTCGTTTGGCTCTTCCCCAACTACCACCCAACATTACACACAAACAGAAACCAGACAAGGAAGCAATTTTAAAGCATGTGTCAAGATTTAGCAAGTAGAGTACTTTAATCATATCCAAAGCTTTAAATCATTTTTGGTAACACTTTACAATAAGATTCCATTTGTTATCATGAACTAACAATGAACAATAATCTTAGTTAATGTTAATTGTAACATATACTAATACATTTTTTAAATCAAAAGTTGTATTGGTTAACATTAGTTAAAGCACTATGAACAAACATGAACTAAAATGCTGTAATATTATATTGTTCAATTGTTAGCAGGCACGCCGTCAGGGGAGGTCAAAGGGTACAGATGCCCAAGGCCCAGGGGGGCCCATGCAAAGGTCTACAGTTGACCCTTAATGGGATCAAATACAACAATTTACTTACTGACTTAAATCACCGAAAATAGAATGCATATGTATTTACATGATAAATACATTCATTTTTATCATTAAACACATTTCAACTTGTCATCTAATTCTGATACCCCCCCACTGTTATTGTGAAAATGGTTCGTCAAAACGCCAGATGTGCGGAACACACCCAATGTGCATTGTGCAAAGCAGGGACTGACTAGCGAGTCAAAATGCCTCACCAAAAGCTAAAATCAGGGGCACAGAAAGAAACACAAGCAAACAGAGAGCAAAAGTGAACGAAAGAAGCAGAGGCGATGGCCAAATTTGTTTTTACGGTTCTTTTTAATGTTTTGGTGTAATTTATAATCACGCTGCTGCAGCCTCTCTACTCTGTTTTGGAGCTGCGCTACACACACACACACACAAAATGATCTGTGATCAGATCCCAACAAACCAAATGTGGGACAATGAGTAACTATGTTAATGTGGGACACGTCACCAATGCTGAGAAGTCTACATTTCTCTACGTAGTATGATTGACATCGAACTTATAATATTGCTTATAAGGCAATTATATTGCAACCTGCTGGAATTACTAAAGCTTGCAATTAGCTCATTTTTAGGCCTGAAGTCAGCAAGAAAATAATCAGACTTTTCCTATGATATCTCCCTCTATCAGAAACTGAGGGAGATATGAGCTTCCCCACCATGCAGAGCAGGTCCACTGAGGGAGAGACTAGCATCCCTAAACAGTGAGTGAGTGAGTAACACAAGGATGGGTGGGTGGTGGTGGACGGTGCTACCCCCTCAAAGATTGCATCTTAGTACCGGCCACTGATATATATATATATATATATATATATATATATATATTGAACAGTATCACTGACACAACGGTGAACAGGAGGTGAAGCCACAGGAAGTGTTCGAGTGGCCATCTTGGTATGCTCATACTGTCATAGAGCATCAATGACTGACAGGCGAAAACACCCCTGTTTCACCCCGTTTTCACATTTTGCCCTCTAGTGACAATCATGTTTTATTGGCTCATTATGGATTAAATGAGTTACGAGGGTGAAGATATACACGGATCGTGATTATCAGTGCAGCACAACGATCACCAAGGGAAGCTGCAAAACAGTCATAAGTATTAATATAAGTAGGAAAGCTGTAATACTTGCTTGTTTTGGGGGTAACAATATGTCCTACCCCCGAACAGGACTTTAAAAAAGTCAGACCGGGATTTTTTATTTGCCTAAAACGCCTGAGATTTGCCTGTTTTCATATTAAAGCGCTCTCCATGAATGCATGTCATAAATATGTGTTCATTTGCCATTTAAAGCCTATGGTATCAGTTTAATTTTAACCACCTTAACTAAACAAAATCCAATTTTTTATCATCTCTTCTCAACTGGGTTTTTAATAAAGAGTGGGTTCTAATAAAGAGTGAAACTGAGTCTCTAAGCTAAAGAGATAAAGGTAAAGAGAGGACTTAGAACTAATAAATGTAATGTAGTTTCAGCGGGACATTTAGAGGGTCCACTAAATGGGTGAATCTTTTTGTTTTTTGCATTGTGACATGAAAGTACCAAGATGTAAACATGCCACGTTCAACTTTTAATTGGCTATTTTTGTATTTCCTATGACATTGTTACTGACACAGTATTTCCTCTAATAAATATTCTAAAACATAATAAAATTAGTTAAAACTATAAATTCTGATTTGGAAGAGCAGTGTTTGAAAGTGATAAAAAAGGTTTCTGATTCGCTACTTTTCTGATTGGTCAAAAAAGTGTGGGTTGCTCCCTTGACTCATTTAGCCTTTTCAGTCTAGTCCTGTCACAGAGACTTGGTATAAGGGAGATTTCATGTATGGCATTCCAAAACAAAAAAGAGGACAGGAAGGGGTTAGAGAGAGAGCACCACAAGCAAAGAACTCAACAGATGCTACAAGAAGCAACAAAATTAAGATAGTGTGCCACACTATTACGCAATACAAATTCGTTTTGGGACTTAACAGCAACTCAAGCAGTCTTTTTTCCAATGCCCAATTCCCAATGCGCTCTAAGTCCTCGTAGTAGCATAGTGACTCGCCTCAACCCGTGTGGCAGAGGACAAATCTTCGTGTCTGAGACCGTCAATCCATGCATCTTACCACCTGGCTTGTTGAGCGGGTTACCGCGGAGACATAGCGCTTGTGGAGGCTTCAAGCTATTCTCTGTGGCATCCACATACAACACAACATGCGCCCCACCGAGAGCGAGAACCACATTATAGCGACCACGAGGAGGTTACCCAATGTGCCTCTACCCTCCCTAGCAACCGGGCCAATTTGGTTGCTTCGGAGACCAGGATGGATTCACTCAGTACACCCTGTATTCGAACACGCGACTCCAGGGGTGGTAGTCAGTGTCTTTACTTGCTGAGCTACCCAGGCCCCTCTAAAGCAGTCTTTTGACAAGTAAAAGAAAAAATAGAAATGGAAAGCAAGCCAAAACAGAAAGAGAAAGACATGAGCAGAGAGAGATACTGCAGTTTTGGATTGTCAGCAGACAGACACATGCCCTGCAGACGTGCCGGTGTTGGGTTTAAACTCCTGACTCTCAGAGAATGTGTGCTGCCGAGGGGCTATCTGTGTCCCGCTCTGGCTAGCCAGACCTACGTGTTGTACTCATGTCTGGAGATGTGATACATGATCCCAGGACTCCCGTCCAGAACAAGGCCTTAAGAATCTCAACTCTGTCTCAATTTGAATATGCCCCAGATTCAGCTCTCAGCATAGCCCTGTTGTTTGTCCTGGGTTTAATGCAAAATATTTCGTTTGTGAGATTTACTTTTGGGCAATTCAACAGAAATGTAAACAATACAATGGAAAAATTTAAGTTTAAGGAAAGGATGCAACCCCTTTTAAACTGGCCTGTATTTTACTGGAAATTGCATTGTTTATCCATGTTTTATAAGGGGTGCACCATTTCTAAACCAGCATTTTCAAACAGCCACGTTTCATGGTTGCAATAATAATTTTCCAGAAAGACAAGGAAATATCTGAGATATGTATGTAAAATATGTAGATCACTCATTCAAATAAGTTTATCCTTTTGAAACGAAGCTAACTTATGACAATATTAAATAGGATGAGCAAATGGTGTCCTTTCTTTACTATCAACACCTATAGTAATGCGTTAAAGATGTGACAGTTACGGGCGTTTCAACATAAATCATAAGGATATGAATGAGAGAATCAAACATCCATCATCTTTTACCATGATGTTTCTGATAGATTGCTGACTATTTGCTTTAATCTGTGATATATTTCAGACTTTCTGCATCTATAGCCAACATTTGGAAAGGGATCATTTTAACTTTGTGATTTATATTTGAATATGATAAACATTATGTAATATTGCTGTGCTGCTCAGCGTGTGCACAGTCCCACTAGGTTTAAATTTTAATGGCACTGATGAAGTCTGTTCCCCCTATGTTTCTTCTTAGGATAGTGTTGAAATCTGTTTCCTCCTATGTTTAATGGTAATACAGGGAACACTAACAGTGGAAAGGGATTGTGCTGAAGTCTGTTCCCCCTATGTTTCCCCTTTATCGAATTCTGTTTCCCTTTTGTCGAATTCTGTTTCCCTTGTTTCGAAGTCTGTTCCCCCTATGTTTCCCCATTGTCAAAGTCCGTTTCCCATTTGTCGAAGTCTGTTTCCCTTTTGTCGAAGTCTGTTCCCCCTTTGTTTCCCCATTGTCGAAGTCTGTTCCCCCCATTGTTTCCCTTGTTTCGAAGTCTGTTCCCCCTATGTTTCCCCTTTATCGAATTCTGTTTCCCTTTTGTCGAATTTTGTTTCCCATTTGTCGAAGTCTGTTCCCCCATTGTTTCCCTTGTTTCGAAGTCTGTTCCCCCTATGTTTCCCCATTGTCGAAGTCCGTTTCCCATTTGTCGAAGTCTGTTTCCCCATTGTTTCCCTTGTTTCGAAGTCTGTTCCCCCATTGTTTCCCATTTGTCGAAGTCTGTTTCCCATTTGTCAAAGTCTGTTCCCCCATTGTTTCCCATTTATCGAAGTCTGTTTCCCATTTGTCGAAGTCTGCTCCCCCATTGTTTCCCTTGTTTCGAAGTCTGTTCCCCCTATGTTTCCCCATTGTCGAAGTCCGTTTCCCATTTGTCGAAGTCTGTTCCCCCCATTGTTTCCCTTGTTTCGAAGTCTGTTCCCCCTATGTTTCCCCTTTATCGAATTCTGTTTCCCTTTTGTCGAATTTTGTTTCCCATTTGTCGAAGTCTGTTCCCTCATTGTTTCCCTTGTTTCGAAGTCTGTTCCCCCTATGTTTCCCCATTGTCGAAGTCCGTTTCCCATTTGTCAAAGTCTGTTTCCCCATTGTTTCCCTTGTTTCGAAGTCTGTTCCCCCTATGTTTCCCATTTGTCGAAGTCTGTTTCCCATTTGTCAAAGTCTGTTCCCCCATTGTTTCCCATTTGTCGAAGTCTGTTTCCCATTTGTCAAAGTCTGTTCCCCCATTGTTTCCCATTTGTCGAAGTCTGTTTCCCATTTGTCAAAGTCTGTTCCCCCATTGTTTCCCATTTGTCGAAGTCTGTTTCCCATTTTTCGAAGTCTGCTCCCCCATTGTTTCCCTTGTTTCGAAGTCTGTTCCCCCTATGTTTCCCCATTGTCGAAGTCCGTTTCCCATTTGTCGAAGTCTGTTCCCCCCATTGTTTCCCTTGTTTCGAAGTCTGTTCCCCCTATGTTTCCCATTTGTCGAAGTCTGTTCCCCCATTGTTTCCCATTTGTCGAAGTCTGTTTCCCCATTGTTTCCCTTGTTTCGAAGTCTGTTCCCCCTATGTTTCTCATTTGTCGAAGTCTGTTTCCCATTTGTCGAAGTCTGTTCCCCCATTGTTTCCCATTTGTCGAAGTCTGTTTCCCATTTGTCGAAGTCTGTTTCCCATTTGTCGAAGTCTGCTCCCCCATTGTTTCCCTTGTTTCAAAGTCTGTTCCCCCTATGTTTCCCCAATTGAAAGAAAGTCCGTTTCCCATTTGTTGAAGTCTGTTCACCCTATGTTTGGTGCTACGGGGAACACTTATGAGGGAAACATAAGGGATTGTTTCGAAGTCTGTTCCCCCTAAGTTTCCCCTTTGTCAAAGTCTGTTTCCCATTTGTCGAAGTCTGTTCCCCCATTGTTTCCCTTGTTTCGAAGTCTGTTCCCCCTATGTTTCTCCATTGTTGAAGTCTGTTTCCCATTTGTCGAAGTCTGTTTCCCATTTGTCGAAGTCTGCTCCCCCATTGTTTCCCTTGTTTCAAAGTCTGTTCCCCCTATGTTTCCCCAATTGAAAGAAAGTCCGTTTCCCATTTGTTGAAGTCTGTTCACCCTATGTTTGGCGCTACGGGGAACACTTATGAGGGAAACATAAGGGATTGTTTCGAAGTCTGTTCCCCCTAAGTTTCCCCTTTGTCAAAGTTCGTTTCACATTTGTCGAAGTCTGTTCACCCTATGTTTAGTGCTACGGGGAACACTTACCAGAGAAACATAAGGGGTTGTTTCAAAGTCTGTTCCCCCTATATTTCGCCTTTGTCGAAGTCTGTTTCCCATTTGTCGAAGTCTGTTCCCCCATTGTTTAATGGCGCTAAGAGGAACACTAACTGGGGAAACAGGGGGAACAGACTTTGACACAACACCATACCTGCAATGATGTGCAATCCCAGGCATAGAAATGAACACTATTATTGCATACTGTGACACAATGAGGGGAAGTTTTCAAGTTATGCAGTTATATCATATCATGTTTACACATCTCAATCGGTAAGCCATTAATTCAATATGTATATGATTAATATAACACGTAAAAAACATGTACAAGCATAAGATGTTTAATTTAAGGGAATTGTTTTATAAAGATAATTATGTTGAATATGCATAGTTTCAAAATACATTGTGTGAATGTTATCTATGCATTAGACAGGGGTACTCAAAAGGATGTTGAATGTTTGGAGGGGTACACTACTGTAAAAAGTTTGGGAACCACTGGACTGGACGATACATAAAGTGGCTTAAGAATTAAATATATTGTTTGTTTCATTCTTATATCATTCAGCAAGCCTATAGTTGACAGCAATCTGTTGTGCATTGGTTCGTCAATGTGTCCAGTGCCCACAGTATGTGTTCTTGTGTTCCTGTCCTGCATTTTGAGTGTCTCACTGGTATTCAGTGTCATAAAAGTTGTATTTTTGGATTGCTGTGTCAAGTTAAAAGTAGCCTTAATTTGAAAATCACATCTCAAGATTCCTGTATTCTGTTGTGCTTCCAGCTCAGAGAGTGGTTCTCATTCTGCCACTGTGCTGTTTGTGAGCTTGTAAAAACTGATGTACTTCAAGCTTGAATTGCTCATATGGTAAGAAAATCTGTACTTTTATTACGGAATTTGCGGCGGGGTGTCCAGGGAATCAGTTTTGATAATCTTAGCTTGCTGAAATACACATCTTTTATTTTTATTCATCTTTTAAAACACAGATGTCACCACTTTTAAGATGGCCCTCATTAACGCACGTTCAATATCGAACAAGTCTTTTATTCTGAATTACATTTTTATATCACGATCATTGGACTTTTTATTCATCACTTAGACCTGGCTGAATCCTGGCAAGCAATTGGCCCTGGGGGATCTAACTGACTTTTTCAATTCCCCATGGACTTCAGGGTGAGGAGGAGGTGTTGCCACTGTTTTTAGAAACACTTTTAAATGCAGGACACTGCCTATGGACATGTATTCCAGTTTTGAGGTCCAACTATTAAAGAGTAACATCTTGGGTCCTGCTTTCTGTGCACTTGTGTACAGACCTCCCAGATTTAATAAGGACTTCATCCAAAATTTTCAGAATTTCTCTCTGGACTGGTGTCTCGTGATGATAGACTCTTGACTCTTGAGTCTTTAAATTTTGTACGACATGTCACTGGTCCTACTCACAATATGGGTCATACATTAGATCTCGTGTTGTCTTATGGTCTTACTGTATCCAACTTAGAGGTCTTAGATATTGGCCATTAATCAATAATGTTTGAGCCTGTTTCTACTTGTCTGCATACTCTTTTTCAGCTCTTATGTCACTCCTTGTCCATTTACTCATCTAGTGCCAATCTTTTTTCCAATTCATTATACAGATACTGTCTTAGCTGGGCTTAATACTGAATCATTGGTTGAAGCTTTTAATACATCTGGTAATTTTACACTTGATATTGTCGCTCCGCTCAAGCCAAGGAGATGTAAGGGTGTTTTTACACCCTTGGTTAAATGACGTCACCCGCGCTCTCAGACAAGAGTGCAGAAAAGCTGAGCGCAAGTGGAAAAGATGCAAGCTTCAAGTCTCTTATGACATTTTAAAAGAGTGTTTAACTAACTATCAGAGAGCTGTTAAGGAAGTGAAAGTTAAGTTTTTCTCTACATTAATCTCTGATAACACAAATCGACCAAAAGTATTGTTCAAAACAATTGATTCTATTTTAAATCCAAGTATAAATGCTTTTCTGGATGCCACCCAAGAGACCTGTGAAACATTTTTAAACTTCTTTACTCGTAAAATTGAGCAGATTAAAGGTGCAATTGAACCTGCACAATTTGATCAACCACTAATTCCTTCCCCGTTCAGCTTCCTGACTCATTTCGCAGATGTTGTCTCTAAGATGAAGTGTTCCAGTTACAAGCTGGATATTCTTTCTCCTCACCTTCTTAAAGAAGTTTTTGCGACTATCAGTTACAGTGTGACAGCTATAATTAACAGCTCATTAGCAAGTGGAGTTGTTCCAAGTAGTTTTAAACATGAAATTCTACATACTTTGTTTAAAAAAACTGTTTTGGATCTGGCAATACACAACAATTATAGACCAATCTCCAAACTGCCCTTTATTTCCAAGATTTTGGAGAGAGTAATTTATTCTACACCTATCTAAATACATTTAACATTTTAGATACTTTGCACAGCACTGAATCTGTGTGGTTGGTCACTAATTATATTTTACAATCCATGGATTCAGGTTCACCTGTTGTCTTAGTTTTATTAGATTTCGGAGCTGCTTTCGACACTATTAACCATAATATTCTTCTCAATCGTCTAGAATGTATGGTTGGCATCCAGGATATGGCCCTCCTATCTAAAAGAAAGGACAGTCTCTGTAAATTTAGGTATTTTTTCTTCTACGTCGGCTCAATTACAGTGTGGTGTCCCTTGTTATTTTCCTTGTGTATGATTCCTCTGAGCTCTATTTTTCAGAAGTACAGCATATCTTATCACTGTTATGCTGATGATTCCCAGTTTTATTTCCCAGTGAGTGTAGACAAGAATTGCTCATCTGAGAATGGCCTAAATTGCTTCAAAGATATTAAACATTGGCTGGCAAACAATTTCTTACAAATAAATGAAAGCAAAACCGAAGTTCTGATTTTAGGTTCATCCATGTCCTCGTTAACTGGCCTGGTTGCCCAGTTCCCCTTCTGTCAACGCTGTGTCGATGTAGTGACACTAGTGGTCGCTCTTGAAAGCCCCAAACACCTCCCATTCTTTGAGAAAAGGCCAATGAGAATTGGCGAGTGGAATTTGTTGGAATGCCCACTTCATTCAGATTTTCTCTTTTGAGCCGAGCGGCTGTACTATCAGTGAGCTGAATACTGCTGCTGTTCCATTCACCTCTTAAGAAACGTATGCCGTTGGATATATGCCGTATTTCCAGTGGCTTCCTCTCCTGCACGATGAGTGCAGATTTCGCCCCTGGGTGCTTCGACAGTGCTAAAAGAGTGTATATTCCTGCTAAAGAGTATATTTTCTCTATTAGAGCACACACATTGACGTTGAACGTCTTTTTAAAGATGCATCTTTATAAAGATGCCTTTCCGTCTATGTGTGATTCCTGGATGCTGTCGTTATCTCTCCGGATGCTGCCTCATGTGTCTGGACAGCGATCATACTTCTGGGTTCATCTGCTCTCACTACCCTCGACGCCGAGGTGACCCACGGGTACACAGAGGTCCCTCAGGTGGATAAGGCAGTTGCGATGCACCTGTGCCCGCAGAATGCCGTCACCTGGCCGGATCGTCTGGCGCTCACCTCCAGGGCCTGTAGGACTATGTTGTCTCTGGTGATCAAAGCCTACAGTGCTGTTGGACAGGCCGCCTCTGCCCTGCATGCCATGGCCCTCCTGCAGGTACACCAGGTCAAGGCAATAAAAGAACTGCACGTGGGTAGTCCTGATCCTGATGTGCTGCAGCAGATGCGCTCAGCGACCAACATCGCCCGCTGTGTGACGAGGGTCACGGCACGTGCACTCGGGCAGGGGATGTCCACCTTAATGGTCCAGGAGCGCCACCTGTGGATAATCTGGTCGAGATGAGGGACGCTGACAAAGCACGTTTTCTCAACTCGCCCATCTCCCAGATTGGACTTTTCAGCGGCACTGTTGAGAACTTTGCCCAGCAGTTATCGGCGATGAAGAAGCAGACGGAGGCCATCCAGCACATCTTCCCCCAGTGCGGCTCAAGATCCTGCACCTGTCTGCTTGCCCTCTGCGGTGTGAAAACCCAGGTGGCTCCAGCCCCAGCGTAAGCCCCCCCCCCCCCCCCAACAGGAAGCTGATGCCCCCCGTCTCCAGGGCCGGCACGAGGACCCAGAAGGCTCCTAAGCACCCCTGAAACGGACACCCCAGGGAGCGAGACGTCTGCTACGGTGCTGGTATCCAGACCACTCCATCCCCCAGTGGAGAGCCTGGAGGTAAATCTTTTATTTCCTTTTTGTTTACCAGAGCCCGAATGAGCAGTTTCCTCACTCCTTGGGTCACGTAAGCGGTGTCCACAGCGTCCATACTCCCTGCCGCCAGACACCGAGCACCCGCAGCCAGGACCCCACGAACGTGGCCTCCTTGCCTTTGCGCACCTGACCGCACCACACCTCACTGTTTTTAACATCAGTAATGTCCCGACAATACTTTGTGATCAGTTGAATGCCACTTTGGTGAATTAAAGTACCAATTTCATTCCGAAACCTCTAAATCTACTGGCGACCTGTCCAGGGTGTACCCCGCCTTTCGCCCAATGTTAGCTGGGATAGGCTCCAGCCCCCCACGACCCTGTACAGGATAAGCGGTTGACGATGGATGGATGGATAAACGTCTAAATCTGTACATTATTCCAAACCTTTGGCCACCAGTGTGTGTGTGTGTGTGTGTGTGTGTGTGTGTGTGTGTTAACACATTAAATTGACAGATATACAGTATATGCACTGTGTATATACACATGTAATTAATACAATTTATTATGTGCCCTAACCGTAAGTGAAACTCCAGCTGAATGGCAACAGAGAACAAACCACACTTACCCACGGCAGACTGCGCAAGATGGAACGCAACTTTGAATGCAGGGATCTCACAACATTAAACTTGACACAGCGACCTAAAAATAGCATGTTTATTAAACGACACAACCAAAGTGAGATGCCACAAAAGCATCCGTCTGATGCATGTGCCCATTGATGCATCCGTAGACAAGCCTTAAAAATAAATCTCGGACTCATTGACAAATTCAATTGAGAAATGGATTGCTGTGGACTTTAAGCCAATGAAAGGCTGGGTTCCAAATTGCAGGGTTCCTCAAATGTGTACATTGGGTACATTCTGTAGCGTACAAGTCCATGTAGTTAGATATAGATGTGTGTATATCGCTAAGTCAAGCACAGTGCCTGTTAGTTTGGCTCTCAGGGACGGTCAAGGCCGCTGTGTCTGAGTCGGTCAGTGTTTTGAGAATCGAAGAGACTCTCTTATCAGTTGGTTCAGTTAATTTCAATTATTATCATTTTTAGACCATTTATGTGATAAGTTTTAGGATCTGCTTGCCTGTGCTAAACTGCCCACTCTTGATAAAGCTCCCTCTCTCTCTCTCTCTCTCTCTCTCTCTCTCTCTCTCTCTCTCTCTCTCTCTGTGTGTTTAAAAGTGCTTTACTGACATTACAAATATTTGTATATTTGTATTGCCAAAGCATTTACTGCTGAGCTGCATACGAACACAGTGCATAACAATGCACATAATATAATTTTATATTTATAATCTTTTAATCGTAGAAAAAGGTAAAGTACAAAATAAACAGGAAAGCCGAGCTTCCACAAAACTGAGAAACAAAAGAGACACAAGTGTGAAAAGGTACATCAAGGATGAGGCTTAACTTGAGAACTGGTCACAGGAGGAACACGGATCAAAGGCTCAAAACTGAACACATGGTTGAGAAACAAGCAGGCTTATATAGGGCTATGTACAGGCGCAGGGGATGAGGGTTTATGAGCAGATGGTTTAAACCGGGTTAGGGGCGTTGGTGCCCTCTGCAGGTCTGGAGGGGTAAAGCACCCCAAAAAGGAGAACCCTTACAGTTTTGGTCCCTGAGATCTGGATTTTTTCTGTAAGGTCATCATTTTAATTTTGTTGTGGTTGAATGTTAAGGCCCAGGTCTCACAGTATTACTCTAGCAGGTCCGGGTTCTGCTGTAGACCCTGTTCAGTTGGAGACCAGGTCATCTGCATACAGCAGGGATTTGATTTCTGAGTTGTTTAGAGTGAGACCAGGGGCTGCAGATCGCTCCAGAAATGGATTCATTGTTATAAATATTGAACAATGTTGGGCTTAAGAAGCAACCTTGTTTAACTCCACATTCTAGGGAACTATATTTTATTCTTTTTGTGAATATGTTATGCCGCATTTGCTTCCCAACCTAGTCCCATAGAATGAATGACACTATAACTGCATTTTTACTTGCAGCATTTTACATTTCGCTGCGGTTTTCTGATGAAATTAACACTGGAGGCGCTACAACAACTGTATGTTTTACTCACTTTCACACAAATCACGACTACAACGGCTGAGTATAATGACTTGATAACCATTCATGACCATTGACATCCCGCTCACCAAACCCTGGCATTAGTGGTTAGTGGTTTGAGGCCAGTAAGCTTTTGGCTGTTGGTGGGGCAGGGGCATAATACAATAATTGTGGCCACCCTGGCCCACCCGTGGCAACGCCAGTGGCAACAGGTCCAAGCGTGGTTGTGGTTTAACATAAGGGAAACTGTTTTTCACTGCTACATGGAGTGTGATTCACCCCTTTGTGAATCCTACAACACTAGGGTTGTAATGTGACTAAATAACTAATCTTCACCAAGCCAAAAATAGTTTTTGCCATCCTAAGCACTTTAATGGGAGACCGTCTACTGTGAAGGTCACAGCATTCCCATTTGAGGGACGTTTTGCATTTTGCTGTGAGATAAAGTTGTAATTCTTCCCTGACCTCCCCATTGGCCACCCATCTCAAAATTGCATTTCCTTATAATTTTTTTTAACATAACATTTTTTCTCTGTCTTTCTAAGACTGTAACAACACTCGCGAGATTCAAACTAACCAGAAACTTTACACTACTAAAGCATAGTAACATTAAATATGCAGTACATACATTAAAAGAAACGATACCACTAGATGAAAACGTGCTTTCGCAAGAGTTTCCAAGAGTTTCAAGAGTTTGTGTGGCGGTTAAAGTTCAAACATGTGCTGTACTTTGCTGTGTTTTCAATGTGCAAGCGGAGGAGTCCAGCTTTGGAGCCTTACACCAACTGCGTTAGTGAGTCATGCACGCAAACGTCTTGTTACATGTGAGCTTATAAAGTCAGATAGAAGATTAATTCCATTGATTTTCTTTAATGCTTCAAAAATTGAGAATTTAGCTATGGTTTATCTATACCTTGCACGAAACAGCCGTAAAGAAACTAGCTATTATGTTCTCCCTGAGTTGCGAAATTGACTTTAGTTTTTTGCGTTTTAACCATTTTTGTCATGAACTATTTAAAACTCATCAATATACATCCTTTCAACCTCTTGCTTCATTTAAGACTAACCTAGATATGGGAAACACATTCTAGCCTTTGCAGAAGAGTACCTTCATTTTACATGTTGCTGCAATAATGCTGATTTGTTTTGCTTTTACGAAGGTGTTTGCACTGTATGTCTGTAAGAGAAGTCAAAATGAAGAGAATTACAGCAGATATAGCATCCCTCTTCAGTAAGAAACCAGCTGATTCTGAGGCACAGGAGAATGACGGGCAACCGTTATACTTCTCTGTATGTGTACTAATTGTGCCTACTCTGATAAAGTGGATATGTTTCACAGTAAATGAATTGGATTGATTGACGGGGCTCCTCAATAAAGCCCTATTCTCAAAGATAGAGTAAAGGCCCTGTGACGAGGAGGAGGGCCGGGCCGGATGCGGTAGTTCGGGAGAGAGAGCCACACGCAGCTGCCATGTGTGTGTTTATGTTTGTGTAAACAACTTAAACAAAAAACATAAACACACACACGGCAGCTGTGTGTGGCTCTCTCTCTCCAGAACTGCCGCATCCGTCTCGGCCTTATCCCTCTCTTATTATCCTATTAGGGGGCGGCCATGCGCACTCACGGCCCGGCCCTCCTCCTCGTCACAGGTCTGTTCACACCAAGAATGATATCTATAATGATAACTATAAAAATAACTATATTAGTGTCCAAACAGATGATAACTTTCTGTTTCACACGCTGCAGTTATGTTCACAGTCAAGAAAATGGATGTTGATGACCTGCTACTGCTGACGCATACAACTTCAAAGGAGACAAGACAATGTTGTCGACATTAGCGCTGGATATCTGAGGAAAATGTATGCATCAATGTCTTTAATTCATCTCCGTTAATACTGAAGAAAAATGCAGAAAAACATTGTCGGGCAGGAGTTTCCATTTCGTTCGTGTGTGTAATATAAAGTGGCGATCCAGTGCTGGAATGTGTTATTTTGAAGATGAGTGAACTTTACGGCTTGAACCCTTTAAAGTTGGATGGATTTTGATTGGTGTTGATGTTTTTTATCATTCATCAGCTGAAAAAAACACTCTGAAAGTGATCCCAACGATATCGTTCCTGTGTGACGTTATTGTTATATTGGTGGGCTCCATTACATTTACATTTATGCATTTGGCAGACACTTTTATCCAAAGCGACTTACAGTGCACTTATTACAGGGACAATCCCCCCCGGAGCAACCTGGAGTTAAGTGCCTTGCTCAAGGACACAATGGTGGTGGCTGTGGGGGTCGAACCAGCAACCTTCTGATTAACAGTTCTGTGCTTTAGACCACTACACCACCACCACTCCATTAGTCTAGTACAGTTAGAACGAATTTTACAACTTTATGGGTATAGTTATTGTTATAGTTATCTTGGTGTGAATGGGCCTTAAGGTGATTTAATGCAAGTCTTGCTCTCTCAAGCTAATTGAAGGAAAGTTAGTTGTGGAATGGGGAAAAATAGTTCAACCCATTTGCTTATCAATGAACAATTACATTGCATCTATTTGTCCATTCAGTGGAAGTGAATGGTGGCAGAGGCAAACATTCTGCATATCATCTACTTTTGTGTTATGTGGAAGAATGATAGGGATAGAAATGTATTCCAGTTTATTATTATGCATTTTTGGTATATAGTTTTCTTTATAGTGCCACCCCAGACTGATTGCTGGCCCCTGCCTGGCCACCCCTGTATAACATTTCTGGCTCCGCCACTGGACCTCCCTGATGTTCTAACTATACTCCTTTTTGCGGTTATTTTATCTGAAGTTTCTGCAGGGAAAAAACATGCCGAGAGTTCCCAAGGCCAAAGGAGGATGAGTCAAAATTTGGAGTCTCACACGGACATTGCCTCTAACAGGAAGGTATATACTCTAGTCTTATCAATGATTTTAAAGAACAGACATTAATGCTAGGATTTTATCCTGGAAACTTCATGGCTACAACTGTTTATTAGCAAAAAACATCACTCTGAAAAATTTCTGAAGGTGTACGGAAGAGATCGTGGCTAAAGAGAGCAGTATGAATTTCAACGCCAGAAGAGTTACTCTGCCCGCTATAACGCCTCTCTGCTTACAGAAAAGGGTATGCATATTTATTATTTGCATCATTTTATTTTTTACTTTTTTTCACAAATGCTGTTAATTGGTTGTGAGGTAATTCCTTGACAAATATGAATGTTAAGACACTGTATATTCTCAATTTAGGAAGAGCAACTTTGTCCCTTTTGCTTTATGTTTCACACTAAATTCTTACCTCTGTGCAACTACAAAGAAAAATACTGAACACAATGTTCAGTCTTCAATCTTGAGAGCTTCTGTCGTATTTTACACATTGTGTAAACTTTGACGTACTAAAGTGTGGACATATTTGACTAAATGTATGCTTCTTATGATCTTAAATTCCTTAAAGGCTTAGTAATTTTGTTGACAAAAATAAATTGTGCCGACATGAAGGGGATTCTGGGGTTGGTTGGCACACTTTTCGTTCCGTGTTGGAAATCAATTTCAATTTAAAAATATTTTATTGGCCTGATTGTGTTTATATACAGTATTGACAAAGCATTAATACACACAACAAATCATGACAAGAAAAAAATACATAAAATAACTAGAGAATAATCTAAACCGCAGCAAATAACAAATAATATAAAATAAAAATAAATCATAATATTAACAATAAAATAGAATTTAAATAAGTACTTTAATAAAATAAAAGTTATAAAAATAATAATAACAGTATACACTATACAATATAAAATTTTATAAAATAAAGATTTAACAAGACATTAATGGGCATAATAAAATACTGTACCATATGTACATGGATACCTCTTGATGTTGATCAAAGCAGTGATTTGTTTCTGAGGGTGTGCAGCTCAAAAATGAATTTTGCTGCAACTGATGAGTAACTTTCCTGCCCCAGTAACACCTGCATTTGATCCACGTCTCCTGAACTGGAAAACTGTGGCATGAGGTTTGAGTTTGTCAAACTATTTCTCTGTAAATTTCTCTTAATGAAGGAGAAAGTGTGTCTCTGTCTCGAAGTCACCCGTGTCACAGTGAGCATCTCTCTCTTTCTTCAGAAGCCTTGTTTGTCTCTGTCTGCCTTTTACTATGGCCAAACTGTGATCACTGAGCCTGTATTAGGTGAGTTCATTTATTCTAATTGTGTTTAGTTCAGCAGTGCTGGTCTAAAACTAACGTTTGTTAGTGGGTTTTTGAGTTTCAGAGCCAGCTGACCAAGGGGACTCGATTTAGGCTTCAGCGCCTGTGATTTAAGGGCTTTACGTTGCAGTATGTTTGGGGAAGTTGAACGGACATGCATCCAGTATTTGAGGAATAGTTTTGTATATGTATACACTACCGTTCAAAAGTTTGGGGTCACTTGCCTGAAATGTTTCTCATTATCTTAAAAACCTTTTGATCTGAAGGCGTACGCTTAAATGTTTGAAATTCTTTTTGTAGACAAAAACATAATTGTGCCAACATATTAATTTAATTACAAAAAATAAAATGTTATTTAAAAAAAAAAATGTTTTTGGAAAAATGGATGACTTGGACCGAATAATTAAAAGCAGCCACTATGTGCCCAACATATAGATGGGAACTCCTTCAATACTGTTTAAAAAGCATCCCAGGGTGATACCTCAAGAAGCTGGTTGAGTAAATGCCAAGAGTACATTTCTGTAAAATCTAGGCAAAGTGTGGCCACTTTGAAGACGCTAAAATATAATATAGTGTTTAGTTATTTTATTTAATTTTTTTCACAGCATAATTCCCAAATTTCCATTTCCATTATTCTATAGTTTTGATGACATTACTATTATTGTAAAATGTGAAAAAAAAAAAAAAAAAGAATGAGTAAGTGACCCTAAACTTTTGAACGGTAGTGTAAATAGGGGGTAGCTGCCCAGTTCGGCCCAGCATGCATTAGTAAATATTCTTGTCTGAACTCTTAGATTGTTTCTACAGAATTGTACATGCAGGGATTATATGACGTTTGTCCAATCTAGAGTAATCTACAAGACAGAGTGAACCCCAAACGTCACATCTGTAAAGTATAGGGATGTGCAAATCTACTAACAAGAGGTGCACCAATGGTACTTGATATTATACGTATTGAGCCGATACTGGGAGGTAAATTCTCCTACTCGTTATCTGTCTCATCATTTCATATGTCCGAGTATGAGTACATTAATTTAATGATGACTCGCTTTACTTCAGCCCAATAACAACACCGTATGAAGTATTCAAACAGACGCCAAACTCAGTCAGGCTCAACGCAACAAAACCAGAACAATCGATCAATACTAAAGCTGCACTGTCCTCTATGTGAATGTACAGAACGATATGGATAAAATAACAAGCACGAATAACGTGTACATGTTAGCTGGGATACTTTTAATGCTATACCCTATTATTATATTTAATTACTGAAAACACTAATATTGCCAATATCATGATATCAAATGGCATACGTTTACAAACACAAAACTACTCGTACTCTGTATTGGCCGATACCCAAATCTAGGTACTTGGTACTTGTATCGGCCTTCAAAAATTGGTATCGGTGCATGTCTACTACCAACTTTTGGTTGCTTGAACAAACGATTAGTTGGTGTTAAGGATAATAATGTATATTTAGAATCCGTTATGTTCACATGACCCCGATCAGACACGTTTCAGAGGGATATACAGATGCTAAGAGCAGCACTTCACTTTTGGAAGAGACTTCTTTTAACGGTAGTGTAGGTCTAAAATTAAGTTAAGTCTTTATGTAAAGAAAATATAGTCAGATTACTTCTTTTAACTTAAAACTTGATTTGGATCATTAAGTCTCCTCATATTCATTCTCTTTCTGACACATTCCTCATTGATAGGCCCAGGGGAGGGGTATTTGTCTCTCAGGTGTGAATTACCTAAATATTCATGATCATTCACGTCTCATCGCATATTACCTTTCAACACTAAAATTGTCTTACAAAAGTTAAATTACTATATTGTTTTCTATGAATGAGTGACCAGGATGGTTTTCACATCATTTTGTAGCAAAAACTCTAGGCTTCAAGATCCAGTTCTCAAAAGTGTTGTGGACAAATGTTTAGTATGTGTTATATGGCCATATTTCAGTGACTTCAAATACACATAAACGTTATTTTCTCAAAAATACAAACATGTACACACATGTTGCTCACATATTATTGTAGCCCAGTTTGTGTTGAATACAGTGTTATCAGACTTTAGCCATTAATATGTTTTTAAGCAACTGAAAAAAGCACAAATGTCAAGGCATGTCAAAACTTCTCCAGGGCCCAAAACACCCTCAAACCCCAGAGGGTTAAAATGCAATTGGATGGTGATCAGACTTTTGAAAATCTAAAAATCAGATAGTCAGTATAAATGCCATTGATAGTTAAATAACTTAACTGACTTATGGTTAAATTAAAGTCTTTTAAAGCAATACGATCGCTTTTGGTGTTTAAATTATCAATATTAAATTATTTTGTATCTATAATCTAACGCTTCCAGTAGGCTTCACGAGAGGGTGGAGATCACGCGGTCTCTCATGTGACATATTTGTGTTGCCATGTTACGGACTTAATCTCACGTTCTCCTCTCGGTCATTCAGGATAAACACACAAAGAAACAGATCAATACAGATCTAAACCAAAACCAACGAAGCTTCAGACCAGCGTTCCTCCTACTCAACTGTAAACAGCGCTCATCGTCGCACAAGACTCAGTTCTCACGTCTCATGTTTCAATGCGATTACTTCACGCGCATTCCGCTGCTGACCGGAAGGATGATTTAGAGTTAATAAAGTACTTAAATATTTATCTTTTTTGCACCAAAAGCGATCTTGTTGCTTTGGTAGACATTAATTTAACCGCTGGAGTCGTATGGATGACGTTTATGCAAACTGTCTGTTCTTTTTGGACCTTAAAACGTCAGATCACCATCCACTTTCATTTTAAGGACCTACTGAGCTGAGATATTTTTCTAATTATCTGTGTTATGATAAAGAAAGAAAGTCATACACACCTGAGATATCATAAGGGTGAGTAAATGATGAGAGAATTATAATTTTTGGGTGAACTGTCCCTTTAATAGCATAGAATGCTCATCAAGATTTCTCTTTTAGTGCAGTCACTTCCAGACGGAAAGCTCCTGAAGAGCTGATTTTTAGACCAAGGTAGTTGAAGTGTAGAGTGTGCTTCCCAGAGGGGAGGTGTATCAGGCACCAGATCTTCAGATAGAGAAGAAATGTATGTTCTGAATGATTTAGAGAAAGACCAGTGTTGAGGTATGTTCCAGTAGCACTGCTAACTCATTAATCTTTAAGTTGTATAGAGTTGGACTAAAACTGCTGCACTGTCTCACACTGCGCCCTTGAGTGAAGAATTCTGTTCTTTTATTGCCAATTTTAACTTTGCACCTGTTGTCTAAAGACATGGGCAAGCAGGACGAGTGCCTACGTTCTCAGAGAGGCCGATAGAGAACATACTACATCTACACATATCGTCTGAGTATTACAGTCTTCATTTATATCGATGTTTCTTGACAATAATGGAACATCATTGGACTCCGATGGTGCAATAACCGAAGAAGAACATTAGAATTAAATTGTTCTTGACCCAGCCCATTAGTGCTTTGCATGCGTGATTTCGCCAACCCACTGGCGTCTAGGCTTGGCGTGATAGCTGTGTCACCTCACTCCTCTGGCCTCAAGAGGCGCACCAGCAACTGACGCTAGAGGCTGTAGCCATGCTGACACATTGGAGCGGGTCGAGCAGGACTGGTTACACAGGAAAATATTAAAACTTCATGGCCATGTGTATTGACTTTGCATGTATGCCGTATCACATAACGCTATGCTTAAGGTATTGTGCTCTTAAAATAGGGCCCAACGTTTTCCCCAGATTACTGTTCACACAAATGCCTCGGTAGTTATTGAGTTCAAATTTGTCTCCACTCTTATATAATGGGTATATTAAGCCCATACTCCTCGAGTCAGGAAAGTAGCCAGTTTGCAGAACCATATTTAAAAAGTTTTAGTAAAGCCTCCTGCATTACTGCTCAGCTGTGCCTCAGCATTTCTGTTCTGATGTTGTCTAAACCGCATGCCTGGGTTTTAGTTTATTAAGTGCATCTGTCAAGTCTTCTGGGCTAATCTGACTGGTTTGGTTATTTTTGATTGTGGATTCCAATTGACTTACATTATTTTGTATGTTTTTTTTGATCATGAAATTTCTTTGAACAAGTTTTTTTTAAATGGCCTTTCCATAATTGTAAGGCTTTTAAAATGATTATTGTTTTATTTAGACTATTTGATTTTCCCCAGAATGTATTATCCTTAATTCTCTCTGAACTTATGAAATGCTGACCTCGAAATGAATACAATTACATTTGCTTTGGCAGCGGCCCGAGTCACCCGACATCCACAGAATTTTCAATGCAGGAAAAACCCTAAAAAAGTTACCCGCCACTGCCGATTTCTACCTGCATTTGGTGGGTATTAATTCAAGCCCTGGTCATGTCACGAGGAATACAATTTTCCTTGATATTTTGACATATAAGAGGTCATTGTACAAACTTCCTCTTCAGTCCGAAAATAACATTTATTGTTTACCTGCAAAAAGAAGGTTTTCCCCCCGTTGGACATTTCACTTGCAGCAAAACGTGTAATAAGGCATGTAAATTAATTTTGCTAAACTGTTGCCATAGTCACATAATGATGTTAGTGAAGTTTCACATACATGGGAACTCATTCAATACTATTTAAAAAGCATCTCAGTTCATGGAGTTTTCTTATTAAAAAAAGAACATGGGCCCTTATACTGATCCTTGGGGAATGCCACATTCAAGTTGCATCTGAAATCGCATACTCTCAGAGTATGTACTGCTTTACTCAGGATACACTTCTTGGATGGTAAAACAGTATGTTCTTTAGGTATGCATTCAAGTAGTACGAATAAATTCCTGACATACTCAATCCAGGAATGTGGGCATTGTCCCACGACCTGAATATATGATGTAATATCAACAACAGTGATAATAATTAATGTTGTCTTTGTTAAACAAGCACCATTTAAGCACAAGGAACATCTTTCATATAGCAGTTATAGTTGAGAAGTGCTGCCAGACTTGAGGTTTTCTGGTGTTCTTTTCCAGCATTTTGATAATTGCACCTAATTTAGGTGGGCCCATGCCCACCCTGACAGACCCTTGGCTACACCACTGATCTTAACCATATGAAATTCAAACATATTGGTACCAGGTTTTGCTTTTGAGTTGGGAGGGGGGGGTATCAGGTCTTTTGGAGGCATGGGATGGGCCGACCTGGACAAAAAAATTATCAACAGTGATTCTTTTGAATTCAGTAATTTTATTTCTTTGTGTGCTCCCACTTTTAATTTTCCATGTACGCCTCATATTATTACGTACTGTGAGCAAAATTGTCACCAAAAGTGACAAAAAAAGGCCCTGAAATTCAAACGTAGGGGGGGAAAATATGTTTTTTGGGAACATCTAATGTTGTTCTTGATTTTCCATTATAAGCCAACTTATACATTACCAAAGAAAAGATGTTGATTTCATTTGATGTAATTTTATACTAAATTAACTTTAAGTCTGTAGCACATGTTGCCTCAAATTGCTAACCCTCATTGACAAACAATTGAAAAATAGTGCAGACAAAACTTAACCTTAAATAGGAGCAGAAATATAGTTTTTCCATCAAATTAATATTTTGAGTTCAATATAAGTTAAGCTCAATCAACAACATTTGTGGCATAATGTTAATTACCACAAACATTTATTTTGACTTATTCCTCCTTTAAAAAAAAAAAAAAAAAAAAAAAAAGCATAAATCTGAGTTACACGAGGCACTTACAATAGAAGTGAATGTGGCCAATCCATGAACATTAAGATACGCAATGTTTAGAAAGGACAGACACAACACATCTCATTTTCTATACGGTATATACAAAATTAAGAATTTTATAGTCTGTATATTTACCAGATGAATGGTTTTGTATATATATATTAGTTTTAATTGATACTCTTAAGAGATGACTGGGAAAATCAGGGGTGGCGTTAGACTGATTTGTTTCCTATTTGTTGAATGGAAAATTTGTAGTGTCGGGTTGAGATCAGATGTCCTCTTCTTCAGCAATAAATTGTGGTGTTCCGCAAGTAACCCTGTTAGGGCCAGTTTTGTTTTGTTTATATTGTATATGTTACCGCTTGGTTCTGTGATTCAAAAATACAACATTTATTTTCATTGCTACGCAGATGACCCGCAGTTATATTTTTCGTTGAATCCCAATGATCTGACTAATTTAAATGTTCTTCCAGCATGTATATCTGATATAAAAACTTGGATGGCATATCGTTTTCTTCAGTTAAATACTAATAAAACAGAAGTTCTGCGGGTAGTAAAAAACGTGGGTGTCTTTTTTTTATCAGTTAAGGGACATTTCAAATATTAGACATGTCTTGAATTTTAGGGACACAAAGAAGCTTACGTGCTTTTATTCGTCACACCTTGATTGTTGTAATTCCCAGTTTTCAGTTTTAAATCAATGCACCGTAGCACGGCTACAATCAGTGCAAAATACAGCAGCTAAAATGTCTTTTAATCATATTACTCCAGTTTTAGCTTCTCTGCACTGGTTATCAATTCATTTGAAGGTTGATTTTAAGATGTTATTAACTATGCATGTGGCAGTACATGGTTTGGCACCAGAGTATTTAGCAGATCTTTCAAGACCTAACGAAACAGTTACACCTCTTAGATCTTCTTGTCATCAACTGTTGGCTGATGATGAGGGTGACTGTGACAGAATTTTCATTTTTGGGTGAACAATCTCTTAAAAACAGTGGTTTCTTAATTGCATGCTAAGATTAGTAAAGAGGAGCTTGTCAAGACTGTGTGAATAGGTAGGTGGGGCAAATCTTGTGACTTTTCCTGCCTCCCTCCCCCTCCTCCGGTGTGTGTGTGTGTTTATGTGTGTGTGTGTTTGCGAGAGGGATTGGCCAGAACCATGGTGACATACAGCAGTGGAAGCTGCAACTGAGCGTGCTCTCTCTAATTACCTCAGTTGCAGAGAGAGAGATGGGTGAGAGAGCTTGCGTTTATGTGTTATGTCAATTCAACTCTTCAAAATGCTGTGCGCTCAGCCCTACATAAGCTGCACAGCGAGTCCCAGATCACAGACTTGCCTGCCGCCAAGCACAGTGGTAAGTTTTGATGAAACACCAGTTTACTCGTTTCTGCATGACGTTTTGCGCAAGATATGAATGAAATCTGTTAAAAGGGGTATGAACGCTGCTCTATTTCGTTGTGGGATCATTTCAAAGCACTAAAAGCTGATGGCACAATACCAGATCCATTCTAAAACAGCCCTAAATGGACTCTGGAATGAAGATTTGGAGGTAATAATAACATCTACAGCTGATCGGTAGGTTTGAAGGTTTGCACTCCTGCATTTATAAAACTTCAGGTCAGCATGTGCCTAAAGCACTGGCTGTTTGGAGTTTGAATGAATGGGTTGTTACATATATGGGGCATGAAGTGAAATTTAGTTCAATATGTCCCCATGGGATGGTGGAGTTTCAAGAGTGTCTAATGATCAGCACTCGGAAGATAATATGGCTCATTGCAGTGTGGCAAATTCACTTATGTTTAAACTGCATGGCAGGGCTTTGTATTAATGGTAATGTTCGAGATAGCATTCTTACATACTACATAACAAACTGGATGAACGGTCTGGTTCTGGAAGTTAAAATCCCATTTATTTTAGCGGTTAAAGTTCAGCCAAAAATGAAAATTGTCCCAGGTGTTTACAGGTGTTCTGTCTTCACCGGAACACATTTGAAGAAAATTGTCTCCGCTCGGTAGGTCCTTAAAATGCAAGTGAATAGCCATTTCACTTTTGAAGCTCCAAAAATCACAGACAGTCAGCATAAAAGTCATCCATATGACACCAGCTATTGAATTAATGTCTAAAGTGCCATGATCACTTTTGCTGTGGAAAAAAATATCAATATTTAACTCTAAATCATCACTTCTATAAGATGCATGAGAGGGCGGAGATCACGTGGTAATCTCACACTCTCCACAGGGTTGAGACATCCAGGATAAGCACACAAACACACCATTGTGAGTAAAGAAACAGATCAATACGTATCTAAACCAAAACCAAGCTACTGTACAGTGTTCCTCCTTCTCACTTGTAAACAGCGCTGCTCTTCTGGCTGAGATACACGTGCCTCAGTTCTCACGTGTTTCAAATGCCAATGCGATTATGTCACGCGTGTATGATGTAGAGTTAAAAAAAGTACATAAATATGTATCTTTTTCGCACCAAAAGGGATCGTGTCGTTTTAGAAGACATTAATTTAACAGCTGGTGTCATATGGATGACGTTTATGCTGACTGTCTGTGATTTTTGGAGCTTCAAATGTGAAATGGCCATTCACTTGCATTTTAAGGACCTTCTGAGCTGAGACATTTTTCTTCAAATGTGTTCTGGTGAAGAAAGAAAGTCATACACACCTGGGATATCATGAGGGTGACTAAATAATGAGAGAATTTTTGTTTTTGGGTGAACTGTCCCTTTAAACAATGGTATATGCTTCTGCTTAAACCATCAGTCCTGTGTTATTTCAACTTCATCATGTTTAATAGCGGAGTTTGTGCTGAAGAATTATGCAACCAACAGTAGAATTAATAATTATTTTTTTTACTCGTTTTTTTTTTTTTTTTTTAAATCTGATTGCCAAAAGACATCTTGGATCAAAACGGAAATAAACACAAGTTTCAAACAACTAGATGCTGTCTCCTGAATTAAGCTCATGTGACAGATATGTCGAAAACTGATGTTTCAGTCGTTGATTGTGAAATAATTATGTGAATATTACTGTGCAGCATTCAGTAAATGGCAAGCGAGTATTCTATTTCGAACACAGACCATTTTTAGTACTGGAAAATAAAGGCTGTTTTGATTTCTTCCCTGTTGTGTCACAGGTAATCAAAGTGTACAGTGAAGACAACACCAGTCGTACTGTGGAGGTGCCCACTGAAATCACTGCCCGGGATATCTGCCAGCAGTTTATACTGAAGAATCACTGTATTGATGACCACAGCTGGACTCTGTTTGAGCAGATCCCTCATCTGGGCATCGGTAAGCTCCTCTTTTCTGATTGAATTAGTATATGTATGAGTAGATTAAAATGGATGTTGCTGGTTTGATTGAGCATGGGGGGCAAATGAATGTTATGGATTGAAATGTTGTTGGCTGTAAACAAGGTACAGCTGAATTTGATGCAATCAGGCACAAAGGGGCCATTGAAAAACTTGGCAGCAGGAATATAAAACTGATCATCATTTGGACGGGTTTGAGAAAACCTTAGAAACTGGGCTTAAAGAAATAGGTCATCCAAAAAAATCTGTCATAATTTACTCACCCTCATGTCATTCCAAACCTTTTAGACTTGCTTGCTTCTGTGAAACACAAAATGAGATGTTAAGCACAATGTTAAGGACTGACAGTCTCAGACACCATTCACTTTCATTGAAAAAAGATTCAATGAAAGTGAATGGTGACTGAGACTAACATTCTGCCTGAAATCTCCTTTTGTGTTCCATAGAAGAAAGATATGACAAATAAATACTGAAAATATTATTATTTTTTTAAAGCATAGTTTGGTTTCTGATTTTAACACTTATAAATGTATAAACGAGTGGGGTTTAAAAATTCTTGGTAGGCGACATTCTGAAAATAGAGACATTTTGGCAGTAATTCAAGAGACATGTTAAAGTTTGCTATTATAAGCCACAGTTTAAAAGAAAATAGATATTAGTTTAAAAAAAATAAGTACAAATTTGTACATGAATAAAATAATATCTTAATTATTTTAATACATTTTAATTATTTTTAATTGTATTATTATTATTATTTGTATTTTTTCTTTAAAATCATCCTAGAGGACACAACACATTCCCTTGTGCAGTCACACAGGAGTGCATTTATCAGCATTTTACAATGGCTTCAAACGCAGCTTATCCAGTCCGAATGTACAGTAGAGTTTGAACTATGTTTAATAATTTGAGATTTTACTGTCCTCATGTGTTTCCATCTCTGAGCTTCACCGTGCCAGTGCACTGTGGGTTTGACAGATTAATTATTAACACACTTTATAAAAATGATACCTTGATAATGATTGACCTTCAATAATAATGAGCTCCCGCAACCCTAAAAGCATGTTCAATGTCTGCATGGAACATATCTGTGTTGAAGCAGCCAAGCAGAAAAGTTAGACTCCTGTTATCTTTTACTAATGAATTCCCATAGCAGAACTGCAATGAATGGCCCGATATTTTCAGTTTGAAACTGTGTTAACTGGGTGAAGAGTGTGGGTGTCCGCTGTCCTTTTCTGCATATCGCGGCATCGTTTTGTGGTCCGTTCTTCGTAACGCGACGGCTCACTTTAGCTTATCACGGCCCATTCAGCAGGCCCGCTCGGTTCTCCCGATGTCCATTCCGCCCCCTGATGGGCCCCAAAGTTCGCCGGCCCACCGGGAAAATGTCCATTATGCCAGATTACCAGTCCTGCCCTGGCCACATAGTGTGTCGGAAGATAGAAGTAGTAAAGAATATGTTTTGCCAGAGCAAAATAAGGCTATACGGCTCATTTAAAAGATGAATGAAGACAGCGCACTTGTGTGAAACTCCTACAGCGGTTACCTAGACGATAAATAGGCTAATGAAAATGGTGTCTATAATGTCAGGAGGACTAACACCCTGCTTGAATGCAGGAAGACAGATGCTTGTAAATGCTTAGGCATTATTGCGCTACTGGTTATTGTGTTTAATCGCTGCTTCATAATCGGCATGTGGCTGCAACTCATGAAGAGAGAAGAAACACTACAAAAATACGGTACATTCTTTCTTTTACCTGTACTTAAATTCCAGCCTTGAGGTTTTATAATGATTAACATTAGATTCCACATAGTGTATAATGGGCAAGTGCATACTTGCAAATCAGTATAGTGCAGTTTCCTTGAAAACTTCTATTGAATGGTCAGGATATAATGTACAAAATGCAATATATGGGTGTTTCTTTAACTTTTAGTCTTGTTAAAAACAAATTTTTAAACTCTCACTTTTTTATTTATTTTTGTCTACTTACAATGTATGAGCAGTACATGCGTCACAGGAGATTTATATCTTCTTTTGTCATTTTCTTTCTTAAATTCATGATGATTTCCAGCACAGTGTCATTTCCAGCACATCTCCAATTATGTTTTGTGTTACATATTATTCTGTGGTGGAAATGACGCTCGAGGAAATCAAGTTTTAATTTTTTCTCAGATAAATAGCCAATAGCGTTTTCTTTTAGCTAATATTTTATATATCCTAAAACAACACAATTCAATTATATATTCTCACTTTTTGCATAATTTGGCAAAATTACATCTTGACTGGAAATGACACATAGTCAAATATTCTTTGTGTTCTTCAAGGATCATTTGTCTCAGATTTCATCTGAAGCATGTTCTTCACTGTCCACTTGGTAAACAAGTACACTAACGTTTGAAAATCTTTATTTGGGAAAATATTTTTGGTGTGGAGGAACAACTGTGGGACAGTCGAAATTTAGAAAAATGAATAGAAATAATTTTCACACATTAAATATTGAAATAGTTTGTTTATTTCACTTTTTATTTAAATCATCATAGTTATAAACATGAAATAGTTCACATTTTTAAAAACAGATTTTCGTAGTGTCAAATTGAAAGCCTGGGTCTGGGACAAGGCTAAAACACCCACATCTATACATTAAAGACATTTGAAAATTTCCAAAAATAAATGATGAAGGCCTGGTAAACAGTTTCCAAGTCAGTTTTAATGTGACCTTCATATAAGTTGAAATTTGCTTTATATATATTGCTGTTGCCGCCTGTTTATTAGTTTAATATGTCACTTACGGTTTTACAGTATGTTACAGTGATTTTAAAAACAGCACTTACTAGTAGTTCAATCACTGTAACACAAGAATATGATTGGCACATGAGTTTTTAATGTTTACATTATTTTTCTTTGCTGGGGAATTTATTACACTTGTCTCACAACTTCATCTTTATGTTTGTTATGTGGCCTATAAACACTTGAACGCTCATACAGTATCAGCATACAACGATCAAAACAGTGTATATGGGTTGCTGACACATAATGTCCATTTCAGATCAAAATCAAGATTTTAGGTTCAAATTATATATTTGAAAAGGAGAAAGTTTACTGTATATCGTAGGTCCTGTGACTAATCACCATTTTTCTGAAGTATTTGACCATTTTGAAAGATTAAAGGTATAGTTCACCCAAAAATATAAATTCCCTCATTATTTACTCACCCTCATGATATCCCAGGTTTGTATGACTTTCTTTCTTCACCAAATCACATTTGAAGAAAAATGTCTCAGCTCAGTAGGTCCTTAAAATGCAAGTGAATGGAGATTTCTCTTTTGAAGCTCCAAAAATCACAGACAGTCAGCATAAACGTCATCCATACGACTCCAGCGGTTAAATGAATGTCTTCTAAAGTGGCACGATCGCTTTTGGTGCGAAAAAATATAAATATTTAAGAGCTTTTTAACAATAATCCAACGTGAGTGTGGAGATCATGCGGTCTCTCGTGTGACGTATTACCGTTGCCATGGATACAGACGTAATCAGATGTGCTCCTCTCGGTTGAGAGATCCAGGATAAGCACACAAACTCACGAATGCACCATTGTGAGTAAAGAAACAGATAAAAACAGATCGAAACTAAAACCAACCAGCTACTGTACAGCGTTCCTCCTTCTCACTTGTAAACAGCGCTGCTCTTCCAGCCGTCACTCACGTGCTTCATTTCTCGCACGTTTCAAACGGCAATGCGATTATGTCACGTGCACACCGCTGCAGAACGGAAGCATGATATAGAGTAAAAAAGGTACTTTAATGTGTATCTTTTTCGCATCAAAAGTGATCGTGGCGCTTTAGAAGACATTAATTTAACCGCTGGAGTCGTATGGATGACATTTATGCTGACTGTCTGTGATTGTCGGAGCTTCAAATGAGAAATTGCCATTCACTTGCATTTTAAGAACCTACTGAGATAAGATATTTTTCTTTTTTTCTTCAAATGTGTTTTGGTGAAGAAAGAAAGTCATCCACCAGGCATATCATGAGGGTGAGTAAATAATGATATCATTTTCATTTTTGGTTGAACTATCCCTTTAAATTTTACATGTGGTCACAAAATGAATATTAGGTTATAGGACGTTCTTAAACATGGAAGATAATTCATGAGTATCTAGTAATCTGACGTTTCAATGTGATTTCCAGAGAGAACTATAGAAGACCATGAGTCTGTTATCGAGGTGCAGTCGAGCTGGGGCATGGACTTAAACGGCTGCCTGCACTTTAGGAAGAATCACGCCAAATACGAGTTCTTCAAAAATCCTCTTGTGAGTGTACATTTGTGTGTGTGCTGTCCTGATCATGTACAGTTAATTCACTGGGAAGCAGAGTTTTAGACAAAAACCTGCAATCGGAGCAGTATTTATCTCATCTGGTGCTGAAGCTGAGCTGAATTGTAATCTGGTTTTGTCATGGTCTTTTTGTCATTGCAGGATTGTTTCCCAGAGCACATGGTGTCCATATCGAGTGAAACCAACGGAATCATGAACCACTCACAACTCATTCAGGTGCCTTTTTCTTTTGGTGCCACTATTGCCACAGAAATTACACACTACACCTGTCAGTGGATAAATGACTTGCTGTACCCTGAATTAGCCAAACTTGAGTTCTCCGATATTTCTCCTGCAGACTTTCCTCAGCTCCAGCTCTTGTCCTGAGATTCACGGGTTCCTTCATGCCAAAGAGCATGGCAGGAAATCATGGAAGAAGTTCTACTTTGTGTTAAGAAGATCAGGACTGTACTTCTCCAATAAGGGCATGTCCAAGGTTGGTACAAATCTGTCAAAAAGCATCGAGCGATTTGCAATGCAGGACCTGCTTTTTGGTGTCTTGTTACTTATTTTTCAGCCTGATCTCATGAAAATACCGTTACCATGGCAACACTTTTGCAAAACTAAATTACATGCATTATTATGCATTTGGCTGCAGTTTCCCAGTGAAATGTCCTGCTGGGGGGAACCAAAAGCGAGTGAAATGGTGCCGTAATCAGACAAGGTTTTGATGAGTAGAACACACCTCCCTAAGCTAAAACTGTAACCTGCACCTAACCAGTAGTGAAATCAAATCAAATAAGAGTTAAACAGCACAGACATCCTTTCCCTAAACCTAACCGATAGTGTCCAAAAAGCAAATGTGACGTGAAATGCACATATTCTGAAGCAACCAAGTCATTTCATATAGTTTCTTTGACACTTTCGACTTACATGTCAGCTTGCATGCTTGGCTGAGCTCAAGTCCAAAGTCCAAAACTCTATCATGTGATCTACAGCAGAAGTTAATCACATTGGAATACGTGTGTAAATGTAGGTGGGTCTGTAATGAAAGTGTTAAAATGCATAGCTTTTTTAAAAAGTGTTTTCGATAGCATAATATAACGAAAAATAAGTGTACATAAAATCGTAATCAGTTGTTATAGTCATGATTTGTGAAAGTGAATAAAACACACAGTTGTTGTAGTGCCTCTAGTGGTCTTTTCATCAGGAAAATGTGATGAAACGTAGAATTCAGCACATAAAAGCCAGTTTGCAAAAATGTAGTTATAGTGACGTTCATTCTATGACACTAGGTTGTTATTTTTAAAGCATTAGAGGCAAAATTCCCATGTTGCGAGAACTATTAGAAATGTCCGCTAAACTAACATAACATTAACAGCCAGGGCTGGACTGGTAATCTGGCATACCGGGCATTTTCCCGGTGGGCCGACGCACTTTGTGGCCAATCAGGGGTGGACTGGACATCGGGAGAACCGAGCGAGGCAGTGAGTCGGCCGCGAAACGGGCCGAATGGTCCACGATAAGCTAAAATGAGCTGCCGCATTATACAGAACGGACCACAAAATGACACTGCAATATGCAGAAAAGGACAGCGAACCCCCCCTCCCCCCTCCCCCAACAACTTCTGGGCCAGTTGCTACGTACTTTTGGGCCAGTTGCTATGTACAATCCCGGGCCGATTTATCTTCCCAGTCAAGCCCTGTTAACAGCTAGAAAAATAGCTAATTTAAAGCACATCAAATGAGGGTATCTCGTTCCATTTTCTAAATTTTTATACAAATTGTAGAGTTGACTTCATTCATCAAGCTAAACCATTCCAAACTTATTGTAATGAAAAAGATCACTATTTGTTTATTTAATTTATGATGGTCTAGGAGTATCAGTTTGTAAATAAAAATAAATAAATGTTTATTGCTAGAAAAGAACAAAATCACACAAATCATTTCAGACTTTATTTTGTAACTGATACACAGAAAGTGCCAGTTAGTCTGTGAAAACTCTCCACCTTCTGATCTCAGTGCCACACAGTCTGCAGGGATTAGCTGGAATTGTTCACAATACCACTTGCTCTTACTTATTAGAAAGTGAACTACGTCTAAACTGTGTCTTGAGTTGTGAGAGTCTGCAGAATTTCTGCAGGTTTTATAACAGGCCAGTAGAAGTTCATTCAAGTTCTATCACCGTAACTCTTATCAGATGCAGCCTTGTTACTCAATGTGATAGATAGGTCTTATAGTGCAGCTTTATGGAGCTTAGATCAGTCAAACTGGTAGAGCCGGATTTGTGTAACACTCATGCCAAGTCTCGAACCCTTCACAGTCACACAACAGGTGAGCTGTGTACCTGCACTATACTGTGCCATCCAGCTCGGTTCCGTTTCTTTTTCCCTTTTTTGTTGTGTATGAAACAATAGAGCTTTTGTTCAAGATATACTTTAAGAGCGCCTCGCTATCGATTCATGATATGAGGGAGTTTCTTTAACGATGGGCACTTCTGGCCCAGATTTTTTTAGACAATAAACTTCCTTAAAACAGATCTTTCATGCACTCTCAAGTTTAAGTTGTCTACTTACTAGCAATGCCTAACAGAGGTCATATACATGCGTCACAGAAGAATTCGGTTATTTTTTCAGAACCAACAAATGTAATTTCTGTCCATCTCAAATTAGGAATTTTCCCTGCTAACATTCTGTGGTGCAAAAGATGGTGTTGGAAATTACAGTGAAAAATATTTGGAATAAAACGTCTTGCTAAAGAAAATTAAATAATATTTATTTTAAAAAATTGTTCACTTTTTGCATATTTTGACAATTATAATTCAATTGCAAATGGAATGCTATAAAAAATGTCTGCTCACAGCTGATATTTATCTTTATTTAAATGTATAAACAAGTACACTACAAAATACTACAAAAATTTAAAAATTCAATTCAATTTTTTTTTTTTTTTTTTTTTTTTTTTTTTTGCAGTTTTAGTGGCAAATGTATTAGTTAGCGGAAATACAGTTTAATTTCCACCACATCTATAAAGGTACATTTAATTTAATTGGCACCTCTAATAATGTAATTAATAGCATTCTGTGGCAGGAATTACTTTTAAAATTCCATTTTGGAATTCCTATTTTGTCTTGCTAATTTAAAGTCCAATTTAAAGCATTCTATACATCCTATACACACAATTCAATAATATTTTCAAATTTTTGAATCATTTGACAAAATTACAGCCTATTTGTAAGCCCAATAAAAATATTCTACTCCCATGTGATCTTTAAACTTTATTAGTTTAACTTTGTTTGCAAATGTATTTGTTGTAGGGAAATTTAATGTGCCAAAAAGATTCAAACTTTTCAAATTCTTTTTATGTATAGATTTGTCTGTTTTAGCCTTTATATATTCAACTATGACAATTATAAGGATTGTAAATAAATAAATATTATAAATATATTAAAGTATAAAAATACGGATTATTACATGTTTAAATGTGCATATTATTATCAAAACAAAGAGTGAAATAAACATACCATTGAAATATTTATTGTGTTAAAATAAAAATAAAAAGACATCTGTCCGACAGTTGCGGGAAGTGTGCTTTAACATGTGGACAAGTGTCAGTGAAGAGCATGCTTTGAGATGAAATACGAGAAGTGATTTTTGAAGAAAGTTAAATAAACCAAGTAATATTTTACTTAATATTTTATTGAGCATCAATTTTGCCACATTATGCACAAGTGTGAATTTTTTTAAAAACCTACTAAAACACAATATATGTGTGTGTGTGTGTGTGTTAATAGACAATAAACTAGTAAACAAACTTTTTTTTTTTTTTTTTTTTTTTTATGTCTACAAAAAAACAATAGTGCCCATAGTTGAAGAAACAGTCGATTGTTTTTGTGAGTGTGTGTGTCAAAAGGGGAAAGAGTTCTGCCAGTTTGTGAGCACACACCGTTGTAGTCTAGCTTATTTGTCTTTTTCTCTGTCACTTTGAAATGAGAGAGGTGAGGCGTATAAAAGTGAGACAAAGCCTGGCTTTGTGTGGGGCTCTTACTTCTCTTTCATTCTCTCTCTGTCTGTCTCTCTCTTTCTTTTGCCTCGCCTCACTATTGGTGTTCTTGAGATAAAGCTCCTGTCATTGCAACACGTTTTTGTGCTATATCTTGCCAAGGATATGCATATTACACCCTCCCTGTTACTGAGCGGGCTGATCTGTTTGGAAGAGAATAGACCAGCACTAGTCTCTGTGTGAGCAAGCAGCACTGATTTAAATCCTGGGCTAGAAAATTCTGGAAAACATCTTAAAATGCATCATATAAGGTTTGAAGCTGACATATGTTCTTAAGAAAATTCACTTTGAATGCTTTAGTAGCTTTGATAACTAAGTAAAATATAGTGCTGAATTGTGTGTAAATGAGCTGCACTAACACAGCCTAGAGACACAAAGTGAATTGAATTTCATTTTAGTTTTTATCAAGTAACTTAAAGTTGAAGTGTGTCATTTTCTTTTTTAGACAAGGAATCTAAAAAAATTTAAACCAGGTTTCCCAAACACACTCTCTGTCTTTCATTGGTCAAACAACCACACAATCTCGCCCCATAACACATTAGTGAAATCGCCCCATAACACGCCATTAGTTGTGCAAGTATTGCTTTGTTGGACTGGGTTGCGTTTCCTGTACAACAACTTAACCCACTGCTTAACCACTATAATACGATGAATCGTTGGAGAAATTAACTAGCTAGTCACGACTGTTTCCCGCACATCCATCACTCGAAACAAGTTGATAACAATAGAGAGCTGTTGTTAATGATGTCACACAGGGAGCGGAGTAATAGCTTCTGCAGATATACAAATATAAAAGCCATTTACACGTACACCAGAAAGCCATTTAATGCAAGAAATCTGCTGAAGACACGAAAGCGGCATGCACTGTGTAATGCAACCGATGCATTGCACTGCAATAGTGGGGTTTACCTCCACATTTGACTTCAGTTTTCCCCTGACGCACTTGAGCACATGCGCACTATTCAAAAACATAAAAAATGGCATTTATGCGTTAACAGAAACACATAAATGCCACGTTCTCCAACGAAGTCCGTGTGCGATTACGTGCTCTCTCTTAACAGGCTTTAATCCCTTAAACGGCTGCATTCGTGCTCGCATTACATTTCAGAACGCCGCTTTCTGTAAAACCCCGTAATAAGCCTTTTTTTTTTTTATTCAGATGTTGACAGATGAAAGATATAGAAGCCTCAGCAAAGTGAAATGATGTAAACATAGCAAACTAACAAGGAACTCTGCTTCTAAACACGGGCATAGAGATGTACGCATTCGGGAGACACCAAATCGTTGAACTATGTTTGCAACGATGGAACTTGCGACCATAGTTGGCTAATGATGCTTTTGGGTAATGCACCCCTGGTCGGGATGCTCAACCAAACACAGCAATGTTCTGATAGCACCACAGAGGAACAGGATTTACATTTATATTTTGGGGGAAATCTACCTGCAAATGGCTTACTTATACATAATTGTTTCTGCATATTAAGCTGGTATAGGAGAAAGCATTTTTACATAGAAAACAACCTAAATAGAAATGAACTTGGTTTCGGAGTTATGTTTAAACATTGGATCATTCTTATGTTTTCTTATCTCAAGAAACCCAGGCACCTGCAGTTCATTGCAGAGTTCAGCGACAGTGATGTCTACACGTTATTATCCGCAAGAAAAGTTTATGGTGCCCCGACAGACTTTGGCTTCTGTGTGAAGGTAATTCCAGGCAAATACATTAAATCACTTCAGACTTTTTGCCTCCATGTTTTAGGCTCAAGCTCTTTTAATAATTCATACTGAATAATGTAATAATGTCAGTGGTACCAGAGGGTGGTAGTTGGTTTCATAATATATTGAGCCAAATTAAGTCTCAGATTTAGTGTTTAATGTGGGTCAATAAAACCGCAATCAAACGATCTGTCTGGCTCCTTATCTTCCATGAACTTTGTAATGCTTCTTCAGCATTACAGATGTCAATCTCTGGTCAGATGTATGGAAACTTTGGTGAAAATATCTATAAAAGCTTGCTCTGAGAAAACTTCTGGAATCAATGAGAATTTACATTTTTGAATTAACTATCCCTTCAAGTGTTGATGTCTCTTTTCATATTCAGGCATGTAAGTCGAATGCTGCACGTGACCTGAAACTGTTGTGTGCAGACGACGAGCAAACAAGGACATGTTGGGTTACAGCCATGCGCCTCTTCAAGGTGACAACTATCTCTCTCTCTCTCTCTCTCTCTCCATTATATTCCCTGCATACTCACATACATATATTCACATATTCACATACATATACCATACTCGCATACATATATTCACATACATATACCATATTCACATATCAATGTACTGTACATATGTATCAAATATGAAACAACGTTTGACAGCTCCTGTTTCACTCTATGTTCATGCTGAAAAGCAAAGAACATATGGCATGTAAGTTTCACGTGTTTATGGCACCACCTAGTGGTTATTTGTGAAGAATGGTTTCAATGTTTATATCGATCTATTTAAAATGTAGGGCAGATTTGCGTGGAAAATAACTGTTATGTTGGGATAAATGACAGCTTATTTTAACAAAGTACAAGTGACAGTACTGATAATGTTGTTACTGATATTTTAAAATGAGTATTTGCTGAATATAAGCAACCTATGCTTGGTTAAAAAATATATATTATTTTATTGAAAAAACATGTTGCAATTACATTCATCAAATATGATACAACAGGCTTTTGAGGTATATCTCTCAATCCCCATTACATTCCATTCATACCCACTATAAAAAAAATACATTAATAAAAATCCAGACATATACTTTTATAAGATATATGTAAAGTGGGAAGTAATATTTCATATATTTTCATATATGCAGCCTGCTCTGTCATTATAAACATCTCATTATTTTAAATTCCGAGTTATTATGATGTCATCTTAACATATTGTAATGTTGCTGGCAAAGACAGGCTGACGAAAACGATGATGAAGATAGAAACCTGGTGCAGTTTATTTACATTAGTGAAATCCAACAACCGTAAATCCAAACCTGAAACAAGAAATAAGCTTGACTTGACTTGACCAATGCAACAATGTTACTCTTACAATACCTGACAATGGCAAACATAAGGCTTAAATATATGGACAAGGGGGAAACATGACAATGATAACCAATGACAAGACAGAACTGATAACAAAGTAACAAGAAAATAAACCAATGAATGCAAGATACATGAACATGGAGGGAAACACATGAGAATCACATGACCAGGGGACCACATGACAAGAAACAGGGAATCACATGACATGGAACACATGACTATAAAACAGGAACTAAACTTCCAAAATAAAAGTCATTAACACAAAACATGATCAAAAACACACAAAACCATGACACATAATACGTAAGTTCCTGAGACCCAGTGAAAAAAGTTTTACAATTTCTCTTTTTTAAATGTCAATATAGTGTTTAGTGCATAAAATACATATGATGCTAATTTTTATATTTTTTAGTTTTCATTTTTATTCATATTGTATTTGATGTGCTGAATTGAACTGTGATGCATTTCAATCCATATTTATAGAACAAGGAGAGGAAGTTGTGGCCGAACTCTCAAACTCTGAAAAGCCCTTCTCTGATAATACCCCAAGATTTACCACTGTAGCATGTATGGGCTAAGAATAACTTAAATAACATATGTCTACACATAAATGAATTGCTGGGCCTCAATGACCATTAAAGCCTAATGTATCAAATAAAAATGATTTATTTTTATATTTTGTACAATTCTTTCATATGTCAGGCTTTACAGGGTTAAGCAGTATTATAAGGCATTGCAAGTGTGCTCCCAAAGTGAAGGTCAGGGCCCAGTTGCTAGAAAAGCAATAGTTATAATGGCATATCTGAAAGGGTTTCTTGCAGCCAGTTCCAGGAGATTTTTCCATTGGTGAATTCATTATTACAAAAACATATCAACCTGTAAAGTCAGACCTACCGTGAGCTCTGAGGGAGTTAATGAACTGTATATGCTTTTCCTGAAGACTTCAGTCTGCTTTCCTTGAACTTCATTTTTTTAAATCAGTTGTTTATATAGATAGTTCACCCAATAATGAAAATTCTCTCATCATATACTCAATCTCATGCCATCCCAGATGTGTATGACTTTCTTTCTTCACCAAAACATGTCTTTGGAAGAGATGTGATAGGTGTGGGTGAGAAACAAGTCAATATTGAAGTCATTTTTTACTATAAATCTCAACTTTCAATGAAGAAATCAGTCCTCTCGCAAACCTGCATAGGAGGTCTAGTTGAAAGTGGAGATTTATAGCTAAAAAAGGACTCAAATATTGATCTGTTTCTCACCCCCACCTATCATATTGCTTCTAAATATATGGATTTAAACACTGGAGTCTTATGGATTACTTCTATGCTGACCTACAGAGCTGAGATATTCTTCTAAAAATCTTTGTTCGTGTTCTGCAGTAGATAGAAAGTCATACACGTCTGGGATGACATGAGGGTGAGTAAACGATGAGAGAATTTTCATTTTTGGGTGAACTGTCCCTTTAATAGCAGAATATATGGTGAAAAAACAGAATTACCCATGATCCTGAAGGGGAAAGTCCACCATTCAGAGAATTGTGGAAAAAAATCGCTCACTTCCATGACGCACGAAAATGAAATCGAGTTGATCTCCATACACTCTCAAACTTCTGATATATATGTATATATCCAGGGCTGGCCAGTCCTCCCCGATCAGCCCTAAAGTGCGTCGGCCCACCGGGAAAATGCCCGGTATGCCAGATTACCAATACAGCTCTGTATATATCTGAATATTATGCAATACAAACAAAATGTGTATTTTCCGCACCTATATTATAATCATGTTTATTTAGCTTATGTCAATGACTTTGTCACTAAATTGACAAAAATTACTTAAATATTTCTTACCAGCCATGAAACTGCATTTTGCATGTATATTTTTGCCTTTCCTTGCATGTGAGTGACAAACAACGTACATCAGTGTGTCATTTGTAGTTTCATTTACAAGCTAGTTTCCATCTCTTCCTAAAACTGCACCTGTCACAAAAACATGAACTCATTTTGAATTTGTTCCTGCTCTTTTTGTTTGTCTGTTCCCAGTATGGCGTGCAGCTTTACCAGAACTTCAGTCAGCCCTATCAGAAAAGTTCTCCAATGGTGAGCTACAGACACACTCTCAATTGAGGTCCATAATCCGTCATGTATGTTTAGCACATCAAAAAGTGATTTACAGTCATAGAGTAGAAACCAAGCAGCACATCCGAGCCAAGTTTCCTCGTTCATTAGAAAGAATTTAATTGTTTTAAGAAGCTTTAAAAAGCAAAAAACAAAAAACACACACACTCAAGGTTTAGGTTGAAGGGTCAAGAGATGTTTAAGTGCAGTTTTCTCTCTGAATCATCGTGTTTTTGGTAATAAACAAGAATTATGTTCACGTGGGGAATATATTGCTGTCTGTCTTTAAATATACCCAACTCTTTCCCAAACTGACCCTTGAATTACCATGTCCAAATATTTCACCACAAAAATAATAAAAAAAAAATTTTGCATGAAGAAAGTGAAACCTATTTTTTGCATTAAGACATTCATGACATCCATCCGTCATTTTTAATCAAATTAAATAAAATCAACTTTTATTAAACTGTTTTATTTTATTTTGTTAAAGATTGTTGTATTCAATTTGATTTCTTGTGTCTGCAGTGGCTCTAAACAATCCAAAAATCAAAACTCTTTGTCAGCCAGTTGTCCTGGTTATGTTGCTCTGGAAGACAGTTCTCTGAAGTTCAGTTAATTTGAAACTTTCAATTCGGAAAGAATATTTTGTAATATTTAAGGGATAATTGCAATATATATATATATATATATATATATATATATATATATATATATATATATATATATATATATTACAAAATAAACCCCAAAAGGATGCTGAGGAGGGGCCTTGTATATTAATTTTGGAATCTTTCTTTTGCCATAATGACAGGTTACTGTAAATTGTTAATTAATTAACTTATTAATTGGTTATTTACCAAAGAAATTATTAAATGTGCATGACATAATGATTTGCATTGAAATTGCATTATTAATAGGGATGCACCGAGACCACTTTTTATATTCCATTCCGATTCCGATACCTTGAAACTCCAATACCGTTCCTGGCCTCCTCCCAGGTCGAGAGAGGAGGGAATGACCCGCCGGCAGACGGGGGGGAGGGGGGTGGTAGGTCATGCCATGGGCTCCCCGGCTTGAGGCAACGGCGGGAGTAGTGTAGAGTGTAGGGGGCGGGGCCAGGCTGGAACAACGCACTCCCGGTCCCCGATCAGGCTGATGGGGGCGCACGAGGGATAAAGACCGGTGACAACGGTTCGAGAGAGAGAGAGAGAGAGAGAATGACATGGAGCTGCTCTGTGTTTATGTTTGTGTGTTTTCCGTTCAGTTTATTATTAAAACTATTATTTATATTGCCAAGCCGGTTCTCACCTCCCCCTTTCCCATTAACCGCTTGACACAAGAGTTTCTGAATCTTACATACTGCACCTTTAAGAAAATGATGTCTGACTGCTCATTATCGCCCTTATTAATTGACTACTTGCCAAATAAATAAATGGACATGAAATATTGATTTATGTTGTACAAGCTTGTAAAACCAACTGTAGTTGGTTAACACAGTGAAAAGTAAGTGTTTCTGAACTGATAATCTGCCGCTTTTCCATGATTTGTGTGAAAAAGAATAAAAGTAATTGTTGTTGTAGTGCCTCTAGTGTTCATTTCACCAGGAAACTGTTACATTATGTACAAAAAGTCACATAAAAATTATTTTGCTAAAATTTAGCTTTCACAACGAGACCAGGATGGTTAATCTAATTGAAGATTAGAATCGAATTGAGATAATCTGTGAATTCAGAGGCAGATTTTATTCGCTCAATCTCTAAAACATTTTGCATTTGGCAAGGAATTTAGAGATTCATAGAAATGAACACTGGGTACTTTGTTCAAAATGCCTCTTAAGCATTGTGACTTCTGGTGGCTTATGGCTGTGCCAGTTTTTAAGAGCACAATCACTTATCCCAACAAAAGAAGCAGTTTCTTTTACACAGTGATCCCTATAGCAAGAGAACCAGTGACTGACATCTTAAAGGTCTTTAATCTGAGCCATGTGTTCCTGTCCATACAAGTACTTACAACAATATGACAGTATAATTCCACCAAAATAAACCAGCCTTAACTCACTCTGCATCGTCTGTCACTTCCATAAGCTTAGAGGGTTAATCTCAGGACACCTGTCAAGAACATGTTCCACTCATATTTCACACCTAAAGAAAATAAATAATACATTTTATTTTGCTCAAAGAAAATAAACCTATTCCATTTTTTGGCATTGAGATATAATTTTCGTGACAATTTTACCACATTTACCCCCCAAATTCTCATTAGCATAATGCAAATAAGTCTTTATTCTCATTATTACTGTAATGCAAACAGAAATATTGTTTAAATTGTAGCCTGGTCTCATGAAATTTATGTGAACGTGACAAAAGTTTTGCAATTCAAAATTCACTGAAATGTCCAGCTTGGGGTGCCAAAAGCAAGTAAAATTGTGTCGTATTGAGACGCGGTTTAAAGGTGAATTTTAGATTATTATTATTTTTTTTTAAATACCTCCCTAACCTAAAACTTTTGCCTGAACCTACCCAACTGTGTTTTAAAATATAAATGAGATGTTAAAATCAACCCCTAAACTTAAAATGCAGAAGCGAAATGAAAAAGAAATTTTTTCTGAAGCAACCACCACGTTTCGTGCTGCTTATATATATATAAATGTATATAAGAATAATGTAAATAAAAAAAATCTAAAATGTCAAATGCCTGAAGGCATTACGGATAATGAGAATTTGGAGGGCAATATTGTCATGAGAATAATGAAGAAAAGCTGAACTGTCCAAGAACATTATATAACATAATTTTATTTATTGTTTTATTTTTTGCTTTTGATTTTAGAGCAACTTGGACATGTTTTTGTGACATTCAGCATTGTGTGTGTGTGTGTGTGTGTGTGTGTTTGCAGAGAAGGGTTTCTGAGAACTCTCTGGTGGCGATGGATTTCTCAGGGCATGAGACTCGGGTGATTGAGAACCCATCAGAGGCGTTATCAGTGGCTGTGGAAGAAGGCCTGTCCTGGAGGGTAATGTCCTCTTGCACAACACGGATTAGATTCTGACAGTTTTGTGCAAATTGTTACATTTGTGTATATGTTATCAGTATTGTGTAATATGTATGTTTTTCTTGTTCTCCAGAGGAAAAGCTATCACAGACTGAGTTCACACGGTAGTCCATCTACATCTCTGAGCTCCATGTGTAACTTAGGTACACACACATACACACACATGCATGCACACACAGGCACACATTTTTGAGGAAGTCAAGCTATAAGCTACTTGTAATATAAAGCAGTTACTACAGTCATGGATTTATACAGTTAATCTGCCTGAAGTAACTGCGATAGTTCCCAATATCCCTGCGAGGGCATGTGGTAAATGCATAAATACTGCTCATGACACGTGGACAAAGCGCACTGATATATTTCTGCACTGATTTAAAAATGTACACTTGAAAACTGATGTCATAAGAGCCCAGTTGCTTTATCACTCTGAAAATGACCATCTCATTACACAGAAAAGCCCACGCTAGGATAAGAGCAAAAATTACCTCAGCGTCCTGCCTTAAATTGGAGCTGTGATTTGCATCTTGAAATGTCCGCTTGTCTTGGTGTTAAATGAAGGCATTGCATGATGAAACTATATATTTTTTTCACTGTACGGAGCGAAGAAAGTGTTTAGCTTTGAAGAGTTTGATGCTGCAGCAGTGATTGAGCTGTCGTAAAAGTCCCATTCAATAATCTCTCAATAAATTAGACATTAAGTAAAATTAAACCCAGTAATGTAATGACAGGAACGCCACCAATGGTAAAGAAGTAAAAGTAAAAGTGAGAGTAAAAAGTACCCACTTTTAAACCTACTCTAAAAGTATTTTATTTTTCAAAACGTTACTCAAGTAAATGTAACAGAGTAAATGTAATGCATTACTACCCACCTCTGCATGTGGTGTCATGTTATATACGTGGGCATTGCAGGGAGAGTTCATTCATTGATCATTATGTGTTAATGTTTAGAAAGTAAGCAATGGGGCTAAATAGTTGTTTAAATCTGTGTAAGTTGTGTTTGAATACTGCTACCTGTTTGTTTTTTGTTCTATCTATTTGAATATGTGATTTTCTTCTCTAGCGTTCCATGTAGCTCAGCCATGGTTTCACAGCAAACTATCTCGAGATGAAGCTCAGAAATTAATCAGTCAACAAGGCCTCATCGATGGGTATGTTCATTTAAAACTGTAATAATGCATGTGAAAGAACTCAACAGCTGGGTGAGATATCTTTCCCCAGGTGTCTATCCTGGCCTCGCTCCACATTGTCGTTGCTCGGCCCTGCCCAGCTCGCCACATACCCCCATCGCCCAACTCAGGCCGGGGACCCAGGAGTGGCTCCTCCGCCTCTTGGCGAACCGTTTCAGTATCACCAGATAATGTATCCTAGGCTTTGCAATCTTGAGCCAGCAGTGAGTTTTCCAGGACAGCATGGTCCTCCTCCAAAGTCCTGGGTTTCGGCACCACTGTGAAAGACCTTTGCTCATTCAGGGAGAAGGAGGCGGGAGCCGAGTGCACATCCAAACTAATGGCATTTATTTTGACACTTTTACACACACACACACACACACACACACACACACACACACACACACACACAGCTTTATTGCATCTCTATCTCTCTGTGTGTCTCTCTCGACTGCAGCTTTCTCCCCAGGTGTCCATCCTGGCCTCACTCTGCACCGTCGTTGCTAGGCCCCGCCCCACCCCGCTCGTCACAATACAGTTTATAATGATTCATTTTTATTTTGTCTCAAGAGCTCAGCTGAGAAGCTGCATGTGTGTTGGTTGCTGCGTTGATCTTTTATATTGTAGAGCCTTGAGTTTCTGTGCGTGTGATTCTGTACCATTGAACTGTAAAGCAAACGAGATTTGAGTTGATTAAAAGACATTCCTGTGTTGTAATCGCCATCTCCGACTTTCACCTTTTGATCCAGATACAAACATGTGTTATACTGGTGCCAAAACCCAGGATAAGGCAGAAGATATATCGCTATGGAGTCATCTTTGCCACTGGAGAAAGTGTTCTGATTCTTTGCCGTCATCCATCAGGCTCAACACCAGGCTCTCATGTATCTACGGGCGGAGCAGAAACAGCGCTTTGAGGCGCTCCTTCGAGGCCAAGAAGAGGACCGACCAGAGGGGGTGGGAGAGTACCCGACCGCGACACCAGCAGCAGCAAATGGCCTTCTCCACACCGTTTGACTTACACCAATATGTGACCCTTCCGTTCAGTTTGTTTGGGGTCTTAGCTACATTTCAGCATCTTATGGACTGAGTCCTCAGACCGCAAGCTGTGTATGCCGCTGCTTATTTGGATGAAATCATTATTTACAGTAATGACTGGCAATGGCATATGCAGCATCTGAGGGTGGTTCTGAGGTCATTGCAACGAGCGGGGCTCACAGCAACCCGAAGATGTGCGCAGTTGGACAGGTGGAGGTACGATATCTGGTGTTCCACTTGGGTCATGGGCAGGTGCGACCCCAAATTGATAAAACTATAGTGCTCATGACCTCTGCCAAAACCCAAGACCAAAAAGGAGGTGAGACAATTTCTGGGGCTGGCCGGCTACTGTCGAAGGTTTGTGCCTAATTTTTCCGATGTCACCAGCCCACTGACTGATCTCACTAAAAAGGGAGCCCTCGGTTCAGTGAACGGGAGTCGTGCCAACAAGCTTTCACGCAGGTAAAAACTACACCTTGTGGCGGGCCGTTTCTGCATTTCCACTTATTTCTCTCTCCCTTTTGTTTTACAGTATGAAGCATCGGACAAAGGCCTGGGTGCTGTTCTTTCCCATTGGTGGAGGGGAGGAGTGCCCAGTGTTGTACATTAGTCGAAAGCTCTCTATGAGAGAGACGAAGTACAGTACCATAGAGAAGGAGTGTTTGGCCATCAAGTGGGTGGTCCTCACTCTTCACTACTATTTGTTGGGATGAGCATTCACCCTCTGTTCAGACCACGCCCGCTCCAATGGCTCCACCGCATGAAGGATGCCAATGCCCGGATCACCCGTTGGTATCTGGCACTACAGCCATTTAAGTTTGAGGTGGTCCACAGACCGGGGGCACAGATGGCTCTCATGGACTTCCTCTCCAGAAAGGGGGGTGGGGGGCAGTCTGGATGGTTCCCCCGGCCTGAGTCGGGCGGTGGGGATATGTGGAGGTGAGGAAGTGGTCGAGCGCCCGTCTGGGGAGAGAGAAAGTGGTTAGGACCTCCACCTGAGATGAGTTGTGATTCATTTCCATTTCCATGTTCACATTGAGAGTTGGGGGAGATAAAAGATGGCACAGTCCACCGAAAGAGGGAGAGAGAGCCAAGCTGAGGAGCTGCATGTGTGTTGGCTGCTGCCGTTGATCTTTTATATTGTAGAGCCTTGAGTTTATGTGCGTGTGAAGCTGTACCATTGCACTGTAAAGCAAACGAGTTTTAGTTGATTAAAAGAAATTCCTGTGTTGGAATCGCCGTCTCCTGCTTCCTCCTTTTGATACAAATACGAACATCTGTTACTATATATTTATATATATATATATATATATATATATATATATATATATATATATATGTATGTGTATGTATGTGTTTTTACCTTAAACTCAACACAAAATGTTGGGATGTCCCAATACATGGGAAAAGTGGAAAAAAAAATTGTCTGGAAACCACAACAAAAATATTGCATTGGACAGTTTTGCATTGAATGTGTTTCTATCTTCCCAGGGTTTTTCTTGTAAGGGACAGTCAAAGTAACCCGAGGACATTTGTTCTGTCACTTTGCCACATGCAGAAAATCAAACACTTTCAAATCGTACCAGTAAGTATGAACCATCAATGAACTTTTATTGATTAACAATGTTATTCATTTGGACATCTATCTGATCTGTGCTCTGAATCTGTTTACTTTGTCAGGTCGACGATAACGGTGAGCTCTTCTACAGTCTGGACGATGGGCACACACGGTTTACTGACCTGCTGCAACTAGTGGAGTTTTACCAGGTAAACAGAGGCATTCTGCCCTGCAAGCTGAGACATCACTGTGCCCGAATCACCCTCTGAACCACAGCACGCCCTAGTGGCTCCTACAGGTCACTGCAATGCACCATGCACTTGAGCGTCTGTAACACACAGAGCATATTTTGGACATCAGTTCGTGCCTTGGACAGGAAACCAGTAAAGTTAAGCTGACCACATTAAGGCCTGAACCTATAGACTTCAGCTGTGGATGTTTGCTAATTTACAGACGATTGATGAAAGACTGTTGCTGTCCGTAGGATGTGAAACGTTTTGTGGTGCAAACCCACATTAATGTAGAATGGAATGTACAACGTAGATTTTGCAGCTACTATGTCCTGGTACAAACTCTCTCTTTGTGGACGAATCGGAACCACCTCATTAAGCCATCAATCAAAGCTAATTTTTTTAATGGCAGACTGTGCGGGTTTCTGTATGGTGTAAACACTCGAAAAGACATGGTCTAGCCATAATCTGAATTCAAAATAAGCTAAAACTGTTGCTGTTCCGTTTTTGTGTTTACGGGGTGAAAATGTTTTTGTATTCTTTGTATTCTTTCAATCATGTGTCCAAAAAATTCAGGTATTTTGTAAACAACAGAAGACTGTTTGTTATAAGAAATGTTCGCTTGCCGAAGGGAATCTGTGTCTGCGCATACTGTAGACGTCGATTTTCGTGGGCGAAAATTCATTCAACGCACAAACGACCACTTGCAGCCTGATATCATGAAAATTACGTAACTGTGGCAACATTTTTTCGAAATGATTTTTACGCGGTTCTTTACACGTATCGTAGCAGTTCTGAGGTGAAATGTCCACTGGGTGGTGCTAAAAGTGAGTTATATTTTCTCCCAAATGAGGTTTTTTTAAATTATAGTTAATGCAATATTTATTTTTAAATTAAAAATTAAAAAATTAACTCCGTACCCTAAAACTTAAACCTAAACCTAAACCTAAACCTATGCAACTGCAATTGCTAATGAAACCACATCATTTTGTGATGCTTCTATAACACTTTCGGCTCACGTGTCAACTCACATGCTCTTCAGGACTCGTACCCCGCTCCTTTACAAGTGCAAGTGCAACGCTCCATCAGTTGAGCTACCGTGCAATTTGATCACACTCGAACAAGCTTGTAAATGTAGTTGATTATGTAATACAAACGTTAAAATGAGTCACACACTATAGTAAAAGTGTTTAGATGTCATTAGATAGCATTGTGTGAGGAACTGGACGAAAAGTAAGTGTTTATGAACCGATAATATGCCGCTTTACTCGTGATTTGTGTGAAAGTGAATCAAAGTCAGCGCTGTTTTAGCGCATCTAGTGTTCATTTCACCAGGAAACTACTGCGATGCGTTAAACGAGCCATGTAAAAAATCGTTTTGCAAAAGTGTAGGTGTAGTAATGTGATTCTATAAGACCAGGTTAAATACTTGACATAAGCCTTTGCTGTACCACACTGTGGAATGTAACTTTTTCTCCCAATGACATCAACATGCACGCACCTGCGATGATTTGTGCGGTTTACATTAAAGAGCAAAAATCGTGTCACTTATTAATGATTTCGAAATTGCTGTAAATTGAATCTATAGACACAAGCCAGAATTCTGTGAAAACAGTGTTGCACACCTGAATTGTTTTGTTTTTAGTAGTGCAACGATCAGATCTGTTGCTAATATGTGTTGCAAGGGCAGTTCAGGATACACACATGCATAGTTGATGTGAAAATAATAACCAATGTTCTTTATTGAATAGCCAATGTAACGGTACAATAACAGTGAAATACACTAAAGCATTTATAGAACAAATGAATAGACAACCAGAATATACATCTTCTGCATTAAGGCACTTAACATGAATAGGGTACAATATGGGGTCCCATTTCTATTTTTAAAGCATAATAAGGCACAAACCCAAATCTTTTTTTGTGTGTGAGAACTGTTAGATATGTTAGACAGAGGGATTATTATCCCACCCCACAAATTTTACACAAATGCAATGCTGACTCCAAGTTTTATTCCAATATTTTATTTATTTATTTTATTGGAAATATTATTTTGTTTCTTTAATTTTTGGATAATATTTTGTTTTGTTTTTTTTAACTATAAACCAACATTTTGGCCCCAAAAGTAAGTATTTATTAAAAGTAAGTATTTATTAAAAGTAAGTATTTACCAGTGTCTAGGTAACAGGTCAGCCAAAATTGCAAACTTTATAGATATTGATTTGAAAATAAAGACCGTATATTCGTTTTATCTTCTGAGGATTGACTGTTACACATCTTGAAAAACAACCAATAGCTGCATTTCATACTCTTATTTTGTACCTTATCTGTGGAAAGTGCCCTATGAGAAATGCACATTTATCAGTGTCATCCAAATGTCTGTCACAATGTGTTTTTGTTGAAAAGCAAGAAAAGTTTCTGTTTTCAGAGTACTTTTATCTTTTCTGTGTATATTTCTTGTAGAATGACTAAAATGTACACGATCTCATCAGAGTGTTTTACAGCTGTGTATTAAAACAAAAAAGAGATGCAAAAACGTTCAAATAGCAGGTCATAATTGCACTGTAGTGGTAACACTGGGAACTTTGTTGATGCTCATCAAGTATAATGAGATTTCTTTTTCTCTGACTGTTTTATTGTATTTTTTTAAAGGAAATGTAGGTTTGTTATTGCTGTCATATCCCCTCTAGACAGACATAACCCATATTTTTCTACAGCTGTCTAAATGTCGGAGTGTATGTGAACCACATGATGATGATTACATAATCTATGCTATATAAAACTTGCTCTCTCCACACATATCTACATCCTTTCCACTACACTATACAGGTCAGTCTCATAAAACAGAACATGTCCTGGTGATATTTCACCCAGAAATTGCATTAGAAATTATATTTTACTTAAAAGCCAATTTAAGGTAATCATTTTAATTTTGAACTGAAAATGAAGCTGTTATCCTCGTTACCATAATGCGATTAATTAATCTCATTGCTGTAACTTGAAAAATAATTATATATTTTTTTATAAAAACATTGTGAAGTATTTTTGTACTGCCTTAATTTTGAAACTAAAAGAAACTTTATTTACAGTATTTTTTAAAAAAAATTTTTTATTGTATTACTAGAAGTGATAATCTAATGGAATTAGATATTGCGAATAATGAGATTTACAAATAAAATTAAATATACAAAAATAAATATGCTTAAAATGTGCATGAAAATTGCGTCTAACGAAGGGAGTGAACTCAAAATCAAAGCTTAGTTTTCCTTACTTATAATATAATTTATTGTTATTTTCTTTTGATTTGGGGGTGAAATATGACCTGGACATGTTTTTGGCAGGTTTAATGAGATTCACCCATACTGATGGTTTAATACACTAGAGGTGTTTCTGATCAGGTGACGCATCCATAGTTACATTTCATACATATCTACTTTATATAGTACAATCAAAAGCCCATATCTGATCAAATGACTTACTTTATCCTGAATATGAGATACTTCCACTGCAATTTTCATCCTCATTTTTTCTTACTGAACATGAATTATTATTATTATTTTTTTACTTTGGTACTCACACTCTCCATTTATTTCCTGTATGTTTAATGACACTGACAGAAAATAAACTTGAAGTACCTTGTTCCATCCAAAAATAACCTTATTTATTTATTTTGTGTATAAGCTTAGTGTTATTTATCAAGCCTGTTTTAATGCGAAAGAACTGTGTTGTCAAATACAACATAATAGTCTGTGTAATGCAGCAAAGCCACCATAGACATAATGAAAATAATAATAGTGATGATGATGAATGAATCAATCAACTTTGAAAGAAATTATTGATATGGTATACCTTTAAAAAAAAAAATGCATCATCCATCAGTGTATTGGAAAACTTGCAATACACATCTTTGGCCACCAGAAGGCAGTAAATGATCGTTTAATCTGTTCTACGGACGCCAGTGAAGTCACATGTGAAGTTGGTCTTTTTTCATAAATAAATAAATGAAAAAGACCTTTAGTAATAAGATATATAACCTGCTGGTGAGCAATAATGGGCAGAAAATATTGTATAGTTACATGCCAGTACAGTACAACTACACCATGCACCATGTGAAAATATCTTCAAGACCATGTACCATTCATATGACATTACACATTTCTAGTTGTGGAAAGAGTACTGGAAATATTTACTTAACATACAGATTTACTACTTAAGAAAGAGCACAAAAAGGAGTACTGAGAAATAAAATATGACTCAATTAACAGTAATTTTGCATAAAAACTACTCAAGTAATTTACTAATTATTTTATGAAAATTATATCATATTTAGTACACTAACTTTAAGATTTAGAACGCAAAAAAACGTTTGTTTTTTTTAAAGAAATTGATGCTTCTGTTCACCAAGGATGCATTAAATAGATCAGAAATACTGCCAAGTCATTAGTAATATTGTCAATTATTATTATTACTATTTGAAATAAATGCTTTATATATTTATTTGTTTTAAAAGTACATTTGTACCCATGATGGCCAAGCCCCATTTTCATCAGTCTTTACTCCGTTCCACTAAGAATATGCCGTGCCTCCTAATCCTTAAGAAAAGAGGACATGTAGATCAGAGTCTCTAGTTTGAGAAATGGGTTCTAAACTATTAGCTTCAATGAAAAGTTAATGCCAAACACTTACATTGCTGCAAGTAGAGGGTTTGAAGAATACAGCATTTATTTAAATAGAAATTATCATTTGAAACATAAATATCTTGACTGTAAGTCTAGATTAAGTTAGTGCATCTTTGGTGAACAGAGGCATAATTTTCTTGTGTGTCTTGTTGTTCTAAAACTGTTGAATGTTAAGTTATAGCAGCCTATTTATGTGCATATATTATTCTATTTAAATGCGTTTTTAATTAATTCAGTGTCTTTTAAAATTCACCATCATTCTTCTGCAGGACGCAAATAATTTTTTGTGTAAGTTCAAATGCAAGTGAATGTTGGCCAGAACTTTGAAGCTCCACAAAGCAAATAAAGGCAGCATAAAAAGTCCAGTGGTTTAGAAACTAAGAAATTCATATTTAAGTCCTTTTTACTATAAATCTCCACCTTTTACCAGCCCCAGCATGTATATGGCGAAAAGCACCAAGGATGTGAATCATCAAAAAACAAAATGCAAAGAATGTATAAGTGAAATTGGAGATTTTTTGTAAAACGGACTTAAATATTTATCTGTTTCTCACTCATGCTTTAGTGCACAGAACCTGCCTATCATCACTTTCTGTTCCGGTTGCTGATGGCATGCTGCTCGATTCTATGTTCATCATTATATCCTTTGCCATTTTACCATGTGCTTAGTTTTTCCCGCTTGTCTACACATCACGTCTCGACTGTGTGCATTTGTATTCTCCTCTGTGTTTTATATGGATTATTGCATCAATCTCAAACCACTGCTGCTCAAAAACAACCATAACAACAACAAAGAATTGCGGTAAGTCATGGCATCTGCCCATGTTATTTCTTCCTGCATTGCATGCCACATGTTTACTATAGCTTCTTCCGTCAGCAGTGTGGGATTTACATGTGATAAATGCTAGGAATTAGTCAGGCTTACAGAGAAGGTTAATGAGTTAGAGACATGCATCCGAACGCTAGTGGCGGCCAGTGAGAAAGAGAGGCCAGTAGATACTGCTTCAGATGCAGGTAGTACAGCAACACACACACTTTTCGCAGCAGGGCATTTGGGTGACGTCTCGGCAGCATACTTGCTCAGCAAAGAGACACCACTCTACCATTCCTGTTAGGGTTTCCAATCGATTCTCTCCACTCAGTGATGCACTCACTGAGAATCATGTTTAAAGAGCCCTAGTAATAGGTGATTCTAATGTAAGGAACATGGAAATAGAGACTCCAGCCACTATTGTTAAATGCATTTCAGGGGCTTGGACGTCTGACATCTATATTTAATTTATCAATTTAAATTTTTAAGCACAAATGGAAGTTGCTGGTCCAGGATGAGAGATATATCTGCTTCTATGAGAGTGCAGCTGTCAGCTTGTCCACTCCTCTCCTACACAGGTGATAGTAAAGGTGATTTTGCTCTGCGAGTAGAGCATAAAACCTTTATCATCAGGTGTGTGCACTGTCCTGACAAACGAGTGACTGGCAATGTCAAAAGCCAATGAAATGGAGAGCGTGCAAGAGTAGAGAAAGGCATTAGGGTTGGCCAGATTGGATAGTAAGAAATTTCCTTCTACTCATTTCCGGTAGTAATTATTGGACCAAAAACCTCTAAAAATAAGCTGTTAAAACATATTTTGACTCTCGGTGGATGTACTGTTACATTATCTTCTACAGTGAAGAATTTAGGTGTTATATTTGATACCAATCTGTCCTTTGAAAATCACATTTCCAATGTTTATAGAACAGCATTCTTTCACCTCAGCAACATTACTAAGTTACAACTCATGCTCTCTGTTGCTGATGCCAAAAAACGAATTAATGCGTTCATGACCTCAAGACTAGATTATTGTAATGCATTACTGGGAGGATGTACTGCAAGTTCAATAATTAAACAAATTGGTTCAAAATACAGCTGCCAGAGTGCTGACTAGAACCAAGAAATATGATCATATTAGCCCCATTTTATCATCATTACATTGGCTACCTGTTAAATTTCGTATTAATTTAAAAATGACTACGTACAAAGCTTTGAATGGTCTAGCTCCGCAGTACTTAGTGAGCTTCTGCAATGCTATATTCCTCATGTTCATTACTATCACAAAATTCTGGCCTGTTAGTAGTTCCAAGAATATCAAAATCCACAAAAGGAGGTAGATCCTTTTCCTATTTGGCTCCAAAACTATGAAAGTCTCCCTAACACTGTTCGGGATGCAGACACACTCACTCAGTTTAAGACTAAAGACTCCTCTTTTCAGCCAGGTATCCACCTCATTTATACATCAACTCACAATTAGGCTGCTTTAATTAGGTCTGCCAGATCCATTTCTCTGAACCATTTCTCATAATCTATAACTCTGCAATAAATTGAATGGCATCTACGCTAATATTATTCTATTTGTTTCCCGAGGTTACCAGAGCCGGCCAGATCCAGCTCCGTTCCTGCTTGTTGTCAGACACCACTTCTCGAGTGATGGCGACGTACTACAGCCGGTGCTTGCCAAACATCGCTTCAGTCTTTTATGACGGACTTCAGAGGATGAACTGATGCCAACTCCAACTGTAAGACATCAGATTCTTCATATGCCACTGCCTGAACCTTGGACATAGGATGAACCCCACCGAACCTCACTGAAATGACCTGCCGGCTGAACTGCGATGCACGTCACTGATCTCTGCCTGCATCACCATCATCATATTCATGAACTTCACTCTTGAAATGGAATACATAGACTATCAATAAACTGCCAAAAAAAGCTTTCATATGCCAACAAACAAAGGACAATGCATCTATGTGAAATTCTGCAGCTAATCCAGGATCAGTATTGGGTGAGTTACTCTAAAAAGTAATTAATTAATAACTACTAATTTGTCATGGATTTATGTGTTTTTGTTCATGTTTTGTGTTAATGTCTTTTGTTCTGGAAGTTTAGTTCCTAGTCATGTTTTCCATGTCATGTGGTCCCCTGGTCATGTGATTTCATGTTTCCCTCCATGTTCATGTGTCTTGCTTTCATTGGTTTATTTTCTTGTTACTTTGTTGTCTTGTCATTGGTTATCATTGTCATGTTTCTCCCTTGTCCATATATTTAAGCCTCATGTTTGCCATTGTCAGGTATTGTTTGTGTAACGTTGTGTTATTGTTTATTATTTACGTTTTCTTTTTTAGTCAAGTTCATGTTCACGTTTGGATAAATGGCTTTTGGATTTCACTTATGTAAATAAACTGCACTTGGGTTTTTTTGCATCATCATCGTCTTGTCTTCGACCTGTTCAGCCTACCCCAACGTTACATTTTAACATCTTCTACAGTGTAATTAGATTACTGTACTAATTACTCTGTCTGGAAATAAATTGCATTACTTGTTACTAATTACTTTCTAAGACCCTTATCAACCTCGTCCAGATGAACAATACAAGGATAGACATGAAATTGTTCTTTTAATTCTTTCAAATAAATCATATAAAAAATCTAATAAATTATTCATGAACTGGCTAAAGAATTTAAGGGGGCTGCATTAAATTAAAAAAAACATTTTGGGGGCCTGGGTAACTTAGCGAGGAAAGACGATGACTACCACATCTGGAGTAGCGAGTTTGAATCCAGGGTGTGGTGAGTGACTCCAGCCAGGTCTCCTAAGCAACCAAATTGGCCCAGTTGCTAGGGAGGGTAGAGTCACATGGGGTAACCTCCTCATGGTCGCTATAATGTGGTTTGCTCTCGGTGGGGCGCATGGTGAATTGTGCGTGGATGCCGTGGTGGATGGCGTGAAGCCTCCACATGCGCTATGTCTCTGTGGTAAGGTGCTCAACAAGCCTTGTGATAAAATGCGCGTATTGACTGTCTCAGATGCGGAGGTAACTGAGATTCATCCTCCGCCACCCAGATTGAGGCGGGTCACTACGCCACCATGAGGACATAGAGTGCATCGGGAATTGGGCCTTATATCAAGTTGTGCATAATTATTAGGCAGCTTCATTACCTATGGGCTAAAAAAGAGATTTAACTGACACTGAAAAGTCAAATATTGTAATATGCCTTTCAGATGGATGCAACGCTCTTGAAATACCTAAACTATTGAGGCGTCACCACCGAACAATCAAACGTTTTGTTGCGGATAGTCAACTGGGGCACAAAACTGGGGCAGACATGAGAAGAATTAAACGTGAAGCTACCAGGAACCCAATATCCTTCAATGCCACCATATTCCAGAACTGCAACCTACCTGGAGTGTCCAGAAGTACAAGGTGCCAAGTGCTCAGGGACATGGCCAAGGTCAAGAAGGCTGAAACATGACCACCACTGAATATATTCACAAGCTGAAGCGTCAAGATTGGGCAAAATACATGAAGACAGGTTTTTCAAAGGTTTTATGGACGGATTATATGAGAGACACTCTTGATGGACCTGATGGATCAGCCCGTGTCTGGATCACTAATGGACACCACTTCAAGTCAGGTGCCAGCAAGGTGGAGGAGGGGTACTGGTAGTTGGAACTTTTCGAGTTGAAGATGGACTGAAACTCAACTCTCAAACCTACTGCCAGTTTCTGGAAAGTACTTTCTTCAAGCAGCGATACAGGAAGATGCTCTGGCATCCTCAGCATTCGAGAAGGCATGATCTTTATGCAGGATAATCTCCATCACATGCATCCACTGCCTGGGTAGACAGCAAGGACCTCAAAGATGACCAAATAATGACTTGTCCCCCTTCATACTATGTTAACATGTTTAATGCAGGTTAAACATACCTTTAAATGTGAAGAATGACCAGTGGTTAAAAACATCCGTCAGACGGTCCATTTGTATCTATATGAATGGTTTTATTCCAGAATAAGATGATGAAATATGCAGATTACAGCATTACAGTTCTTGTCTAGTTGACAGGGCAGATTGTCTGTGAAGAAGGGAGAGAAGAAGTCAAATAAATGTACTCATAATTTATTTATAAAATTGTACTCAAGTACTGTAATTAGTGTTGTAACTTGTTACTTTCCTCTTCTGCCCATTACATGCATGTGAGATCTGAACCATGTTTAATCCCTGTTGTGAGTTTAAACACTACATTTCTCCTTACACCCAGAGCATTGCGCTCTCTCTCTCTCTCTCTCTCTCTCTCTCTCTCTCTCTCTCTCTCTCTCTCAACTGAACACACACAGATCTGGAGGATATAGAGGCACTGATGTCTTAAATACACTCCCGTCTTCCAAGATCTGCAGTTAAATGCTCCTGTGGATGTATTTCTCCCATTGATCGGTGTTTAGCTGCAGGGTAACGCAGTGAGAGCAGCTGTCTGTGTGAGAGCACTTGAGAGAAACCACTCCTTAATGAATTCATCCACTAAATACAGTCCAAACTGCCTGTGGATAACTGTGATCTGCTTGGCTAAGGCCCTGATGTCTGGGGCCCTCTTACATTAGCTAAAAAAATATATCTTGATATTTTCCAGCCTTTTGTAAATATTTGATGTATATTTTGACATTAAGCCTATGTATTTGCTTTGAAATGGGTTAAAAGATATAGCATTTTCAATCAGAGGAATCATCATTTTAACCAAAAAGCCATTGTTGCCAAGTGAATGCAATTTTTTTTAGTATTTAAAAAAATACTTCAAGCATGCAATCAAAAAGATCATTTTAATATTAAAATAAATTAAATATAATAAAAATCTATATATTATATATATATCAATATATTTGTTCATCTAATTTTTTTAAATATTAGGTTTGCAACCCTCTTTTTTCCACTGATTTTTATCTATTGTTATAGCCATTGACAATAAAGGCTTTTACTATATTTTGGATCTGGAAGTTTGCCTTGATATCCCTTCTTCATTTTGAACCATCAGGAATAATGGGATTTAACCAATATATAGACATATACAGGATTTTTTACCTACAGCAAATAGGCCTACATTTTGACTGAATCATTTATTTATTTATTTTTTGATTTACGTGATAATGCAAACAAATCATCAGAGTTTTGAATCGATTCACCGAAATGGATGTTTTTAAACTTACGATACGTTAAAAAAAAAAGATATTTGTCACTTTTTATGGTTTATACTTCAATTGTCTCAATAACTTAAGATTTATATTTCAATTGTATAACAAATTTCCATCAAATTGAATTGAATCATATTTAACCAAATCATATTCAATAAACCTATAATATATATATATATATATATATATATATATATATATATATATATATAAATAATATATATATATATATATATATATATATATATATTATTTATATAATGGCATTTTTGCTGTTGGAGTTTGCATAAGACACTATTGAAATATCTTGCAAAAACAGTCACAAGACAAAGAAATGTGAAGCTAGACTAAACGTACATTTCCACTGGTGCATGACGAGTGAAGGTGAGAGAGCGTTCCCCGTCTGTCGCTCACTTCGATGTTGTGTCGAAGAAGTGACACTAGGGGTCTCTCTTGAGTGCAGAATATACCTCTGATCTATACTTCGGTTCGGCAGGTCAGACAGATTTTTCCTCAGAAAAATCCTGAATGAACTTGACGTATTTCCCCGCCTTTATACCCGTATGTCCGGGGGCGGGGTATGCAAATACTGTCTGCCAACTTCTCATTGGCCGTTTTTCATAGATCAGAGGCATATTCGGCGCTCAAGAGAGACTCCTAGTGTCGCTTCTTCAACACAACATCTTGTTCCCTCCATCACATACGTAACCGAGACGTTTCCAATCCTTCCTGTTCCTTAAGGTGGATTGTGGGATTGACAGCGGAGCGTAGAAACCATTAAGGGCAGTCGAGGGCATCGAAAAAGTTAAAATTCCTCTGCTTTATAGAAATGAGGAATGAAAACGACAGGTGCTAGCCAATCACTCTGAGCTGAAATCAGCGACGTCTGTTATAAGCACTAAAAATATCCCAATAATGCTGAAGTTTCTGCTGAATTCAGTGCTTTAATCACATCATCGTGTATATATCTGACTTTAAACAGACTTCAAGCGATGATTGCACACATTCATTGTGGCAATACTGAGGCTGGGCAAGCAAACGTGTAATAAATCAAAACACTGTGGGCATTCAAAATCGAATCTGTCAACTTTCCAAGTGTAATTGCGCATATATAAGATGATAGTATTGCTCGTTTTCTGAAAACAATGAGAGACAAAACACTCTGGCTTTGCATTTTACAAACATGGCCCAAAGCGGTAGCTGTCCTGCGTTTTGAGCTGGGGTGAGCGGATTGTTTCAGCGCCAGTAGAAACGTATGGTAAATGCTCTGATATGCTCACCACAAAGTGCTTCTTTGTTCTTCACTCAGAACTAAAAAGAAGTTTGAAACAGTGGAGCAACGGTATACTGTTTGCGAACATTCACGTGATATGAATGTGAAGCGATTGTCTGTGTTCCGCAACTGCTTTCGGGTCCTTGAATAACATATAACGTCTGAGTAAGGGCAGCTGGTGGACTTTCTGCTGGTGCCCCCTAGGGAGATGGTGCCCTCCTAGGGAGTTGGTGCCCTACGTAGACTGCGTAGTATGCGTGTAGGGAGTGGCGATACTGGGTGCCATTCAGTTCAGCAACAGTTTAAGGGCTCGCTTTTTTTATTCTTTATCATATATTTTATAACTATGATTTAGCTGTGCAGCAATTGTTGTAATTGGACAGACAACATTTAAGTTTAAATAGCAACAAAATTAAAGAAAATTATAATTTTATTAGGAACTTATTGTTCACCTTATGAACTAATGCAAGTTTTTAACGCATTTGTGCCAGCTCAAGCAATGTCAACACTAATTAATGCGCTTAATAACGCTTTTGGACTGCTCGAGTGTCAAGTGCCCCTCCCCCGTCGTTCCTGATTCGCTACCTTGCAAAACAAGAGATGCGATTGGACAGTCGAAGATGTCATCTGGTGCATGTTTACGTAAACAAACAATACAAAAAATACACAGAGATTGTTTTACTATTCATCATGTCTTAATCGCTTTGACGCTGTGGATAAAGAGCGTCTGCAAAGTGAATATTTACAACTACAATTTATTTCTCCAGAGGGGCACCTCAGCCCAGGAGGGTAAAGGGGCAGTGTCTTAGTCCACTAAGCCACTCCCTGTTCTCAGCCATGCTGTAGGTGAGGGTGCATAACCAGTGCATGTCCAGGAATTGTTCTCTCAAAAGGGGTCAAGCTGGGCCTCAAGGCAAGTTCGACTCTAGATTACGTTAACGCCAGTGCTAATGTCACGAAACCCCAAAAGTAGTGAACTGGCAGCATGGTAAGCAAGGGACTTTACTGTAAACAATCCTGCCTCGCGCTCTTAAAAACACACATATAGATACACACACATGACAACAGAAGGAGACATTAAGGCCAAGTTCAGTCTCTTGATAAGAGTAGCACAGAGCACTTTGTACTGTGTCTTCTAACGCTGACGTGCATGTAATATTCACTCAGTTATTTATTGTGTAGGGAAAGCTGTCTATAACATGGAACATATGCACATTTAGGCATGTATTTCGGTACTGTATTCTGACTACACGTAATGAATTTATGCACATTATATGTACATGCAAAATGTTTGTTTCATAAGAATACGCAATGACGTTTTTGCACATTTTATAGTGCAAAAGCTGTGTTTCGTAAGAGAACATATTTCCTCTTCAAAATGTTCTTCATTTAAATGCACCTCACTCTCTCAGTGCAAAGAAATAAAACTGACACTTAGTCGCTGTTGTGGCCATGAGTTTCACTCTCTCTCTCTCTCTCTCTCTCTCTCGATCAGATAGATTGTAGTTGAAGTTAATTGCAGTGTTTCAGAGTGGAATCTCTTGTGTCTGTTTAACCCCATGAATTTAGTCCTTTCTTTCTTCTCTTTTTATTCACTCTGGAGGTCTCGGCATGTAAGGCTGGCGAGTACTCTGCTTTGTTAATTACGAGGATAACACATTCACTCATCAAATAATGGATGTGCTTTGCAATTTCAAGTTTTAATAATCAATTACTGAGAGAAATTCTCCATGGAGCTGCAAAAGAGACATTACGTCTCAAAAGGCGAAGGGAAAAAAAACTCTATTTTTGAAAACGCCTGTGGGGAATTGGCTCAAAGTTCCTACGCATTTCCTAATGTAACTGCAATAGAAAATGGCAGAAAGGAAAGCTAGTGGCATTTAGTTCTTTGAAAAGAGGTTTCTGAACAAAGTCTGTAGACTTTGCTGGTTAACTGGTTTACTACTGTAACTGTTCATTGGGTTGAAATGCAAGACAAAAATAAATAAAAAAAAACCCTGTATTTCAACCAAGATGTCTGCATTCAAGGTGCTGAAATTGAGGTTGTGCACACCTTTACAAAATTACAAGATTCAAAGATGCATGTATGGTCGAGCACCAATTTGTGAATAGAGAGCGAGATCGAGAGACGAGAGCGGTAAGGAGTTACACCTGAGAGGCGAGAGAGAGATAAAAGTGTGTGTGTGTGTGTGTGTGTGTGTGTGTGTGCTGTGTGTGTGTAAATATTGCTGTGACTCTGAAAACTGACTTGCACAATAAAAAGATGAGAGAAGGTGTAAATTCATCTGGCCTCCACTTCCTCATTACAGAGAGAGTTAAAGAACTTGTTACAGTGGTGCCGAAACATGGGATATTTTTTTGAGGAATAAGCACCATCATGGAGTCCTCGCTATTTGCCAAAGTCATCAAGACTCTTGCCGGCATCCACCAGACCCAACATCAGGCCATTCTGGACTTAAGTTAAAAAATGAAGCAGCTTATCCAGGTCCTGCTCCTAGCCCAGGTGGAAGACCGACATGTATTGCGGAGCTTGATGTCCCATGGGAGTACTCCAGCCATGACCCATGATGGGGCTACAAGATGATCCAAAGTCATTCATCAAGCTCTTAGAGTGGATGGCTGAAGCGTGGGGCTGGCAGAACAGCTCGTGGCCCAACCACTTCTGGTCACTAACGCTATGGAGTACATCGACCGAAAGTGGTTTATCTTGCAGCGGATCAACTGTAATCCAAAACAACACCGGCAGTACTTCTAGATGCTGTCGTACAGCGAATGCGGTCGCCCGTTTGCCTTAACCCGACAGCTTCGTGATGCCTGTCAGAGGTGGCTGCTGGCAGAGTATAGTGACACTGAAGCTGTCATCAACCTCGTGGTGCTGGAACAGTTCGTCAGCCGGATACAGAAAGGAACAGCTGATTGGGTCCAGTGCCACCACTGGCGTCGCTGACGGAGGAAATCCAGCTGACCGAGCCCCCGTCTCTCGCTTTTTCCCCTCTCCTCTCACCCTTCCCCCTCCTCTCCCCCTTTTCCTGTCCCTACACCTTGAAAAAAAGGGGTTGCAGTGTCCCAAAACTGACGCCCATTCTAGGGGTTTTCCTAAACCTCCTGTTTCCTCTCTCTCTCGCCTCCCACACAGATTGGTGTCTCTGCTTTCAGGGGTGCAGGGGGAAAGCCTGGGCCAATTTGTTGGCGCTGTGGGGAGTGCAGACATTTTCAGGACCAATGCCAGGTGATGGAAGTGGGTGCGTTGGTTGTGTCCCTGAGATGCTGCAGGCTGCCCCTGATCGAACAGGGATGTAAAGGATAGCAGTGATGAATACCACGAATATACACAAATACCCTTTAGTGCCTGTTATTGTTCAATTCCATGGACAAAAAGATAGAATAGAGGTGCGGTTTGTCCCCGCCCTTACCCATCCACTGATTTTGGGAACTAGCCAGCATTTCAGTCATTATTAAAGGGAATGTGAGTGGATGGGTCCTGCAATAGAGTAATCAGGTGTGGGATTTGTGCAGCACTGGCTAGAGAGGCGTTGCCTGAGCCATCGACGTCAGCTCCACATCAGAGAGACCCGGAGGGAGGTGAAGGCTCCGGTGATGTGCTGCATGTCGCGAATGTCAGTTGGTGAGTCTACCGGCCACTCCAAAAGCGCCATTGCGCCCTCTTCCATTGATCAAGGTCCCCTTTGATGGAAGGCATGGACCTCCTTGGGCCATTAGAATGGACAGCGCAGGGGTATTGCTTTGTACTAATCTTGGTGGATTTTGCAACACGATACCCTGAAGCAGTGTCTCTGCGCAACATTTCAGCACGCAGTGTTGCAGAGGCACTCTTCAAAATGATCTTCCGAGTTGGGATCCTGAAAGAGATTCTTACTGACCAAGGCACTACGTTTATGTCACGTACACTTCACAAACTGTATGAATTATTGGGAATTAAATTGACTTGCACCTGTGTTTACCATTCCCAGTTGGATGGCCTGGTCGAGCGATTTAATCAGACCCTTAAAAACAGGATTTGTAAGTTTGATCACTAGGATGCAAGAAATTAGGATAAATGGCTCGAACCCCTATTGTTCGCAGTACGAGAGGTCCCACAAGCCTCCACGGGGTTTCCCCTTTTGAATGAATGTACGGCCGCAGACCTTGTGGTGTCTTAGACATCTTCAGGGAAAATTGGGAGGAGGGACCTTCAGAGAGCAAAAGCGAAATCCAGAACGTTCTTGACCAAAGAGGAAAACTCCACACACTGGGACGAGTAACACAGGAGAATTTGCTCCAGGCTCAAGAATGTCAATCCCAGATGACTCCGCAGCCTGAGTCAGGAGATGGGGGTATGTGGAGGTGGGGGCGTGGGCGTGGTAGAGTGCCAATTTGTGAATGGAGAGCGAGATCGGGAGATGGGAGTGGTAAGGAGTTATACCTGTGCGTAATTTACCAACAGCTGTTCTGTGTTGCAGTGAGAGGCGACAGAGAGATAAAAGGGAAGATGAGAGCCACAGAGGGGAGAGAGTGACTGTGTGTGTGTGTGTGTGTGTGTGTGTGTGTGTTAAGATTGCTGTGACACTGAAAATGACTTGCACAATAAAAAGATGAGAGAAGGTGTAAATTCGTCTGGTCTCTGCTTCCTCATTGAGAGTTAAAGAACCTGTTACTGCATGTTATTCCAAATTGTATTCATATCTTAGAATATGCTAATAATATTTAAATTTAAATTGCATCTCCAGATCAACTGATATTATGGATTATGCTTCAAACACAGACTGAGTTTGGAAAGGATGCCCCTGCAATTACAAATGTTTAAAGTATGGTTTGTCAAATTTGTATTTTTCTTATTGTCCCTAATGTAATGTTAGTTTGTTTATGGTTGTTAATGTTTCATGCTTCCATTGTGCGTAAGGTCTCTCAAAGCTGTTATATTTTATGACAAGGGAATAATCTGGTAAAATAAAGGTTTAATACTTAGTTCTATATCCTTGCAAATCTACACATTAATTCAAAACATGAACATTCACTCTACAGCTCATGAATCGGGAGCTTTTTTACCTGGAAGGCAGAACTCACTACCTGAGCTGTGGCACTACTGCCATGACCACGGCAACAGGCAGAGACAGATCTCTAAGTCAACATTTATAATGGTCAATATTCAATGTTCACGCGTGACTCCTCTGCGCTGCACTAATCGGGACTTGGATCGAGACTAGTCTGACAATGCGAGTGGGTGGTAAGATAGTTCTTTAATAACACTTTTCATCCAATGAAACACTGCAGAGTGACTCATTCTAGGCGAAGATATTCTTACGTAAGCATTGCCATAAACTATCGGCAAAATGTCTGGTCCATGTTGCTGCTTGTTCTGGCCAAGAACTGGCCACTTAGAAAGAAAATGTCTGTCTCAGTGACCTGGAAAGCAACCAGTCATGGTTGGATTTGCAATCGCTTGTACAGAAAACACCAAAGAAATGTAAATCGCTGAACAGCTGAAATCCACCTCCGGTTTGTATCGCAGTTTTGTTGGTGATTATTACAAGACTACTTGCCAAATAAATATATAAATTCACATTATACATTGATCTGAGTTGAAATTTATGAACTTTCTTTTAGGGATTGCACAGTAATCCGAGAAGCAGGAAAGCTGACTGATGATACCCGGATGAGCAGTCGGATATGCGGTTGTTACAGAGAAATATCCGACCGCTAGATGGCGCCGTTGACCAATCAGAGTATTGAGTATTCCAGTGAGCCGTGTAATAGACCTAATTCATGCAAGTGCCATCTTTGATTTTTAATAGGAATGACAATGAGGCTGTGATTGACTTACAGTCTCTTCAATGGGCTTTACTGCTGTTTAAATTGTAAAGTCGTTCCAAAGACAAAACTTTGATAAAATATCTGTCCAAGAACATTCAGTATACAAAGAGCTCCAGACAACATGAGTTGTGGAAAATAAGATGTGACTAAGAGCTTTATAAAGCTTTACAAAGTTCATGGCATTGAAGAGAAGGTAAGTCTATCCCTCATAGCCTCATTTTCAAAGATGGCACTAGCCTGTATAAGGTCTTTATTCATGGACATAACTCAAAAAACAAACAAACATTAAAAAAGAGTGAGATACAGTTCTGCTCGTGGATATCTGTGTTGGGTTAGTTACTTTGAAAAAGCAATCCACTACAAATTACTAATAGCTTTAAAATTCTGAAAAAAGTGCCTCAAACAAAACTCAAAGATTTGATGCATATTACTGACAAACTCGTTATTCCTCAAATGTTCTCAATGCATCAAATCCAGTACCTTGTAACAAGACTTTATTTCCAGGTGGACTGGTGGGGACACTCCGTCTCCTGGAAGTTGTGTAGCTCCAATCAAGTTCAGAACTGATGATTTCAGCAGCTCTTGGCATTTTTGTGTGCTGTATGCATCAGACTGTCGGTGAACAGACTGTGGGCAATCCAAAGATGCAATCTGAGACTAAGGTGAAGAACAGGCCTTTTTACTTTTTAGAAAGACTCAAGACAGTCCATAAGGGTCAAAAAGTTTCAAAAGAGTTTGTAGTGAAATTATACAATGGATTAAACGTGCAGGAGTGAACCACAGATTGATGGATGACTGTTACAAGCGATCGAATGCAGAATAATAATAAAAGAAAAAAGATATGACACTGCTGGAGCAGGATGGTACGGAAAGAGTGAACTTTTATACAGGATAAAAGAAGAAAAAATGCAGTTTCTTAAAAACTCAAATTAATAGAACGAACTGAAAGATTTGTGACAGCGGCGTACTGTGCAAAAGGCTTAAAAAATATAAACATGCCATTTTTTTACTGCCTTTAGATTTTATATTTTGACAAAGCTTGAAAGATCTGTCTAAAATCTAGCAATAGTGTTTAATCACTATTTCAGAGACAATTATTAAAGTAATCTCTGCATGCACGCGACACATCAGCAAACAACCTGAAGAAATACTTGACACGTGTTAGGTTAGCATCAAGAACAGTATGAAAGAACGACATGACAAATGAAAAAAAGGGAATGTAGCTGTCTTTAAAACAGAATATTTAGATGAGAATTTGTTTGCAAGGCAGCACTCTATTGATATTCCTCAAAATTTCAGGGTTTGTTTTAAATCCCTAACCTTACTATTAGACTAAAGGCCAAAGTATACTTCAGTTTCTGTGAGTGCGTCACTGTAACCCAGATTTTAGCTCTTTTTAAAGAAAAGGAGGAACGAAATACATTTTTGTGGTAATCAACACTGTGCCACAAATGCTGTCGATTGAGCTTCAAGGAATATTCCGGGTTCAATACAAGTTCAGCTCAATCATCAGCATTTGTGGCATAATATTGATTACCACAAAAATACATTTTGACTCGTTGCTTCTTTTCATTAAAAAAGAAGCTAAAATCGAGGTTACGGCAAGACACTTACAATGGGGCTAATTTTTTGAGTGTTTAAAGGCAGGAACTTGAAGCTTATTATTTTATAAAAGCACTTACATTAATTCTACTGTTAAAACTCATATGTTATGTATTGTTTATTATTTGAGCTGTTTAAATCATAATTTTTACAGATGTTGAAGGGTTATAGGATTTGTTGAAATTACATAGTCATGGTAATGAAGTTATCAAATTCACTATAACTACACAGAAAAGGTTAGTAAGTGATTTTATCAGACTAAAATCATGTAAACACACATATTGTTTATGTCTTGTGGCTATACTTTAGAAACAGTGAGTATTTTAACATTTACGGTTTGCCCCCCCCCCCCCCCCCCCGCCCCATTCACTTCCATTGTAAGTGCCTCATTGGAACCCAGAGGAGGGAGGAGTCATAATTAATTTTCATGGTAATAAATATAATGCCACGACAAATGCTGTCGATTGAGCTTAATGGTGCGTTTCAAAAAGTGCATTGCAATATATAATTACATTTTGTGCAAAAAATTTGTTCGGTAGTATTGCCGCAAATAATGAGTTATCATTCATCCCACTGGAAATAGGTCAAGTCGAGTGCATTGTATTGTGGGATACAGTATTATACAGGTACTACCTTTATTATTTCTGCTATATAAAGCTACACTATGACAAAAACAGTAAAGAGTAGAACCTATTGGTGGTAGTATGCCATTTCAAACTCAGCCATTTTTCAGATTTTGGCAAATGTACTGCAGTTAGTCATCCAGATATGCATTCAGAAAATGTGCATACTTTGTGCAGTATACATGCTAAGCATACAGTATACTGCAGAGATAGTAAGAGCGGTGAGGTCGTCTGAACACAGCCTACGATTGTGTTGATTCTTTACACAAAACCAGATGCATGCTGAGTGACAAAGGCAGTTCATTTACACAGAACCAAAACTTAAAACCTAAGCTTATACATAAAGTCATTCTAACACTTTTCTTTGCTGCCTTGTAAGCACCACTATTTTCTTCTAGAATGCAAATTGCACACACACACACACACACACACACACACACACACACGGTGGACTGACAGATTCTTGGATAAGGTCTTAAGCTTCAGTCAGGCAGCCCACACACACCCCACATGTGCTCACGATGCATTCGTCCGTCTCGATATCTCTCTCTGATTTACATCGTGAGCAGCGGATGGGGTGTGAGAGAGGAAATGGTCCATTTCTCCCGGTGCTTGGGAATGGAAACAGAGGAGCATATGTTGGGATTTGAAGAGTCAATCCATGAATATCCTCAAGCAATGTTTCTCTATCTCTCTTTCTCTCACTTTCTGGGCAGACTAGAAGTGTAGCAAAAGCTGTGTGGGGAGATCTGGCTTCCCTAAAGTAAGCAGGCTGTAGTCAGAAATATTTACAGTGCCAGGAGGTATTCAGTGAAATATTCGAAAAAATTCAATATCGAGCTGACCTCTCACTCTCTCTGTTTCTCTGTATTTCACTTTCTCTTTGGATCGCAAGGAGTTTTAACTGACAGCAACAGACTGGTTTATGAACTACTCTTAAAGTAGATTTCAAATATATTGTATTGTTTTGCTCATTATTATGCAAGGATCAACAAAAAGGATCTATGCAGTGCTGCGTTGTCACTCTACGTCTTGAATTTGTCGATTTTAAATGTGTGTTTTCATGCCTTGGAAACATAAATATTAGCTATTTTGTGTTGGATGAACTATGCCAGTTTTTCTTCCATAGTTTCTAGTTTTTTCTTCTCTTCTTAAGCTGCTTTTATTTTATAGCTTTTATAGTATTTGTCATTAATGTGCATGCCTGCTCAAAACAAGGACCACAAACACATACAGCGCCCAGATATACAAAATTAGATCAAAACTTTAAACTTTTTTAAACTTTTTATAAAAACACGTTAAAGTCCATGCTGTCTGCATTCAATATCTGCTCTCAGACGGTTGTAATTGTGAATCTAGCTTCAGCATTTAGTGAAAATTGTTACAAATTAAAACGTGAGAATTGCCGTGAATCAATTAGCAATCTAGGAAGTGACGTCTATTGTGAAAGTAAGTGATCTGTCACTTAATATCACGTGTAGAAGACTAGGATATGATTTATGTTAAGGATTGATTTATGATACATCCGGTTTTGTTTTTTGTTTTCATGGCATTTCACTGCTTTAACACGCGGGTGATATTTCGACAGAAAAATAGCAAATAGAGACTGAAAAACATATTTATACAAACATATGCACCTTTGATCTTATTTTGGAATTTTACATTTTGTTGTTTGTTTTTTATATGTAAACAGCCATTTTCATCCCATTGTAGATTTATTCCCCTTAACCTGCCAATTTATACATTATTTCCACTCATGGCTAGGCTAATTAATCAGCTGATATTTGGCAATCATCCTAAAAAATTTTTGTATAATTTTGAAACTTTTTTTTGTGCATTGTTGAATGTAAAAATGTTTAATATTATACAAAAAAAAAGTTGCTAATTAATTTTTTTGTACGTCTGTAATATTTGCTATAGGGCACTAGGCTACTGTTTGTCAGTAATATGCACGACTGCTCAAAACTGCCTATGGACCAGCTATAATTAATAACTATTTATTTCATTACATACAAAATATTTCATTTTTTAATTTTATCATCAATGATTACAAAACATAGTGAATAACAAACAGATACCAATTATATATTGCACTTCATTCATCTCGCTATTAATCTGGTGCTTGTCCTTTGGATAGGATGTCATTTCTTATGCTCTTTTGAAGTTATTATGAACCCATTTGATTGTTGTTTGATCACAGATGAGCACTAGAGGGCAGGATAGATCCAGTCAGTATCTCACTGTAGTACAGCACATCTCATAAGAAACAAACTGTACTGATGGATTTACTCTCCAAACACAATCACCATAAAGTTCATGAGCTACGGGATCTACATCTTCACACATTAGTTAAAGCATTTAGTGAAAAACAAAAACAATAGTAAAAAAGCAACTGATGGAAATGAAATATATTAGGGACATATGTAGAACAATAAAGAATACATTTTTTATTTATTTTTTGTTTTGCTTTGTTTTTTGGGGGGTATTTTATATTGTTTGAGAAGGGATGTAACAAAATCTTCCCCAGAAGGGATTTATTTACTTATTAGAGGTGTGAAAACTTTCCTTTTAGGGTTTATGTACTAATTAAAATGATCTTTATATTAAACAAATGAAGTCTGTCACTTTACAGTGAGTCTTTCTGTTGTATATATTAATATTTATGCATTATGAACTTATATGAACTAACGATGATCAATAGACTATTGACAAATGAACCTAAATAAACCTGTAAAAAATGGTTAATTGTTACACTATCACATGATTCCAGATGCATTTAATAATGTTAATATATAGAAACTAATTGTAAAGAGTAAATGTATAAACGTGTGTGTGTGTATGTGTGTGTGTTGTGTGTGTTGTATGTGTGTGTGTGTATTGTGTGTGTGTGTGTGTGTTATGTGTGTGGGGTGTGTGTGTTGTGTGTGGTGTGTGTATGTGTGTTATGTGTGTTGTGTGTGTGTGTGCATGTGTGTTGCATGTATGTGTTGTGTGTGTGTGTATGTTGTGTGTGTATGTGTTGCGTGTGTGTGTATGTGTTGTGTGTGTGTCTTGTGTGTGTGTGTGTGTGTGTGTGTGTGTGTGTGTGGTGTGCGTGTGTGTGTGTGTGTGTGTGTGTGTTGCGTGTGTGTTGCGTGTGTGTGTGTATGTGTTGTGTGTGTGTGTGTGTGTGTGTGTGTGTGTGGTGTGCGTGTGTGTGTGTGTTGCGTGTGTGTGTGTATGTGTTGTGTGTGTGTGTGTGTGTATGTGTTGCGTGTGTGTGTATGTGTTTTGTGTGTATGTGTTGTGTGTGTGTGTGTGTGTGTGTGTGTGTATGTGTTGTGTGTGTGTGTCTTGTGTGTGTGTGTGTGTGTGTGTGTGTGTGTGTGTGTGTGTGTGTGGTGTGTGTGTGTGTGTGTGTGTGTGTGTGTGTGTGTGTGTTCGAGAGGTTGTAAGGGAGTAACAGATGTTTGGATCAGAGACTCACACACAAACTTCAGGTGTACATGGAAGAGATTTATACTTCTGTGTAAGTGTGTTTCTTTTTTGAATACATAGAAAGATGAAGATTATCAAAAACAGCACAAAAAAACATGTGCAAAATAAATGTTTATTTAGTCATTCTTCTGACAGATTTAAATGATTAAATGACTTATTTTTATAATTTTTTTTATAAAAGTTTCAAACTTTAAGCTTATCTCTCTCTGATAAACACCTAATGTCTACAAAATCCAAAGCAACTCTAAAATGGAATCTTTTAACTCGCTTAACTTTTACATCAGTGTGTGTGTGTGCAATAAGTATACAGTAAATAACATTTTATTTGGATGGCACACACATACAGCTGAAGGATCTCCTCTCTGTGCCACCTGCATTAGCTTTTATTACAGCTATTGTTATTATTCTGCAGTTTACTTGAATGTCTCCAAAACATGACAACAGGCAGAACAACAAGACTAATGTATTCGGCGACAGTCGAGAGAAGGCGAGGGATTGTGAAGTGTGCAATGAAGTGAAACATGAAAGATTCCAGACAGGATGTGACACGGTGTCGTTCAGCTCGGTGCAGATAAAAAGGCCCCTCTCTTTCGTGCTGAAACCCCCCGCAGCAGTGCCTCCACAAAGCCAGCCAAACCGCAGCCCTCAAAAATCCTTCTCGCCATTAAACGGTTCGTTTGTTGAACGTCTCCACAGAAGCTAAGTGAGAAAAGTGTGAGATGACTGCTGTTCTACATGCGTAAAACCTACTGGTATAGTTACAAAGAGCTACAGGCTTGTAGTTTTTACGTATTCTCTCTGTCAGACTGTGCGGTGTCTCGCGTTGGTGTCCTTCACCAGTTGATTTATGGTCTGGCGCTCTGGTTTGGCAGACCGCAATGGGGGACCATCATCAATAGCAGCGTTTCATTCTTTCACTGTGTGCTAACCAGGCAAAACACGATACTGTAAGCTTCCAGCATCAAGTCATTTTCTGTCCACACTGAAATCAGACATTCAGAACATATGTGATGATTAAAATACAATTGTGTGTATAGTATCATGATTTTGGATCAGTGAGATATCTCAGTTGCACAACTGTCTCAGAGTTACCAACCTGGTCTCATAGAAACAGATTACTATATCTACGGTACGGTAACAATGTTAGGCAGATAAGATGCTTCACCAAAACATTTGTCTTTAGAATCCCAAACATTACTTTTGCAAATATAAAAGATTAGAATAGAAGAACAGCAGTACCGCCGCTCCCTATATGCAGACTATGCAAACTGCGTAGGGCACCAACTCCTTAGGGGGGGGGCACCATCTTACCCTAGGAGGGCACCAGAATGTCCACCGGCTGCCCATACTGGCACATTATACATTATTCAAGGACCCGAAAGCAGTTGCAGAACACAGATGATCGCTTTGCGCTCATATCGTGAATATCCCAGGTGTGTATGACTTATATATCCCTTCTTCACTAGATCTCAGCTCAGAAGGTCCTTAAAATGCAAGTGGATGGTGATCGGATTTTTGAAGCTGCTAAAATCACAGACATTCAGCTTAAACATCATCCACACGACTCCAGAGGTTAAACAAATGTCTTCTAATGTGACACGATCACTTTTGGTGTGACAAAAGATCAATATTTAAATACTTTTTAACTCTAAGCTTCCATTAGGCTTCACAAGAGCGTTGAGTCTCTTCGCCTTGCCATGGTACGGACGTAATCTCACTTTCTCCACTCGGTTGCGGCATCCAGGATAAGCACACAAATGAACCATTGTGATTAACGAAACAGATAAAAACAGATCTAAACCAAAACCAACCAGCTACTGTACAGTGTTCCTCCTTCTCACTTGTAAACAGCGCTGCTCTTCTGGCTCTGACGCACGTGTGTCAGTTCTTGCGTGTTTCAAATGCCAATGCGATTACATCACACGGCTCACCGGAAGCATGATTTAGAGTTAAAAATATATCAATATTTATCTTTTGGGCACCAAAAGCAATTGTGTCGCTTCAGAAGACCGCTGAAAATGTATTTAACCGCTGGAGTTGTATGGATGATGTTTATGCTGACTGTCTGTGATTTTTGGAGCTTCAAAAGTCAGATCACCATCCACTTGCATTTTAAGGACCGACTGAGCTGAGACATTTTTATATTGTTCTTATAATGTGTTCTGGTGACAAAAGAAAGTCATACACACCTGGGATATCATGAGGGCGAGTAAATAATGAGAATTACCATTTTTGGGTGAACTATCCCTTTAAGAACCTCATCAGTTTGGGAGAAAATTGAACTTGCTTTTAGCGTCCCACAGTAGATATTTCACCTCAGAACTGCAGTGTTGCATATGAGGAACAATGTAATTTCATTCAGCATAATATTCACAAAGGTTTTTTTTCTTTTTAGGACATCAGGTTTGCATTGAGAAGAGCTTTTATTGGATATCACTTTGTAAGTGTATGGTATTAACATGTTGCACCTTGTAAGAACACATTTTGTTAGTTGCTTTGTTTTCTATTTCTGTAGCATGATGCTGGGTAGCTCCTTGCAATAATTCGTATGAGATGCCGAAATCGTAAGATATCGTTCTAGTGAATTGGCCTGACTTTTAGTCTCCCATAGAGACCAACTATGCCTCCTATCTAACATTTTCTTTGAAGGAAATGTCTGTGAACAGATTTGACTACTCATTCCATATTTATTTCTGCAGTACAAATGACTGCCTGGATCCAAACCTGATGGTTTGTTTTTATTTTTTATCCGTTGCACAAGAAGATATTTTCCTATTAAAAAAATAACGGGTTAAGGGATTTAGCTTGGGGAAAACCCGTAATAACATAGTTTGTTTATTTTTCTCGATGGGAGGTAAAAGTTGATTTCTTACGATTTTGCCATCTCACAATATTATTAAGACTTTTCATTAAACCGGGATGGAATTTTAGGGAATGTCAAACTCAGTCCCCATTCACTTTCATTGAATGTGGAAGAGCAGTGTCGACATCCTTCAAACAGTCTCCTTTTACATTTACATTTATGCATTTGGCAGATGCTTTTATCCAAAGCGACTTACAGAGCCCTTATTACAGGGACAATCCCCCCAGAGCAACCTGGATTTAAGTGCCTTGCTCAAGGACACAATGATGGTGGCCATGGGGTTCTAACCAGCAACCTTCTGATTAGCAGCCCTGTGCTCTAGCCACTACGCCACCACCACCTTTTGTGTTTCACAGAAGAAGAAAAAGGTCATATGGATTTGGAACTACACGAGAGTGAGTAAACGATGACAGAATTTTCATTTTTTGGTGAACTATTCCCTTTAACGCAGCAAAAATACACACTTCAACTTTAATCACATTTTTTCAATTTCATACGCTTATTTCCAGTAGTGCACTAAGTTACCTTTGCTCTGCTCGTTCAGGGCGCATTCACTCATATATTTGTTTACACAGAGCTTCTCCTTTCATGCGATGGCTTGAGGAAGTCTCGTTACAGGACGAGTTAATTGAATCAAGAGTTCACTCCGTCTGCACAGATGCTCCTCGGAGGAAAACACAAAGTGTTGGTGCAGGTGCGTCTGTGTTAACACTTATTTCCATTAAAGATCTCCACAGTGGCCGGCCTCCCTGCAGACGGGCAGATTTTGTCTTTGTTAACATTCTTTGAACATTATTCTGATGTCGCCGCTATTCAAAAGAATTACACTCTGACCCCGGTACACATCGACCTATTGATACATCCGCGGAATGTCCTGGGTTGCTTGTGTTCCGTTCGGAAAGAGAAAAGTTGGATAGCGAAGGAGATGTGTTTATTCGTCTTGACATGGACACAGTTAGAACGGCCCTGACCCCCTGTTGCCCACACCTTTTAGGCATCACCAAGAGTGGCTGCGATTCACAGTCGTGTAAACGGACATTACAATAGCCGGTTGCCTCAAGCACGCTAATGCATTCAGGTGTGGAAAGACTGTGAACCTCCTCAACTTTTTTCTAATAGCCAGATTGTGTAATTCTGAAAGAAGAAGAGCCTCTCTATTAAGAGCAAAGAGGAAGTTGATAGCTTATGGAAGCGTGGAATATTTTAGATTTTTTTATCAATAACGCTTTATGTTTCTTTTCAGGCAATAAGTAAAACCTGTTATTGTTTTGTTCAGCAGCTTTTGAAGGTGAGATTCATTTTTAAAAGCAGCTCTCAGTGTGTTGTATGTGCAATGCCATTAGTCGGTGTCTCTTAAAGGATCTAATCATGTGGAACTGTAGTTCAAATTATTATTATTTTATTTTTTTATATCCCAACAAAAAGGACTTTACACTTATAATAACTGTATAGAATTGAATTAAGATTTACTTCATTTTTTACAGTTACAGTATAAAAATCCCTACTGTGTTTTACCATCTAGTTTGGCTCTGGTCTAAAATATGCAATTGGCCTCAATATATACTAAAATGTGTGTTTTCTCATTCAGATGTTTTGCATGCTGGTTTCAAAAACCTTCTTCAGCATCACCCTTCTAAATTAGAACATTATGTTTCATGTGAATTCTATTTTACAAAGTTCATTTTTAACTCTAATCATATTTTTTGTCAAAGCTATTGGGTAAACAAGTGAGCATAATAAAACCACACTGGCATACATTAAGGCAAAGGTTTTTTCTGTATTATAAAAGCTTTTTACTGAAATGTTTAAATGTGTTCTTAGGATAAAAGGTATTGTTCATGAAAGTCAGGTCGGGCATGTTGTCAATTGTTTTTTCTGGGCAGGTTGTCACATGTGTTTTCCATGTCATAAATGTATACAGTTTATTATAACAATGGTAACACTTACAATAATGTTACATTGTTTCTAGATTATTCTGAAGAGTGATCAGATGCATTTTAAATAATTGCAAAAATCTTCATCAGCCAAAAAAATGAACTTTATCACAAAAACCCAAATTTCACAGTTTTTTGGCCCTGGCACAAAATGACCAGCCAACATCATTTCAGTAATCATATAAGCAGCTCCTGGGAAAGTGTGAACGAGTACTAGTCAGGTGGAATCACTCTATCATTCTGATATAAAAGGAGGGAAGAAGTTCTTCCAATCATTGTGTTCTGGTTAGCAATGGTTACCTCTAAAGAAAGATGTACAGCCATCATCGCTTTGAATCAAAAATGGCCTCACATGCAAGGAAATTGCTGCAAAGAATATTGCACCTGAAAGAACCATTTACCGTATCATCAAGAACTTCAAGGAGAGAGGTTCAACTGCAGTGAAGAAGGCTTCAGGACATCCCAGAGTGTCCAGCAAGCGTTAGGACAGTCTCCTCCTGTGGAGTCGTAATCTCACCATCAGTGCAGAGCTGCTCAATATTGGCAGCAGGTTGGTGTGAGTGCATCTGCAAGACTTTTGGACAATGGCCTGGTGTCAAAAAGGGCAGCAAATAAGCCACATCTCTCCAAGAAAAACATCAAGGATAGACTGAAATTCTTCAGGAAGTACAAGGATTGGACAGCAGAAGACTGGTGCAAAGCTATTTTTCTCTGATGAAGCCCCCTTCCAACTGTTTGGGACATCTGGAAAATCAATAGTCTGGAGAAGAAAAGGTGAATGTTACCATGAGTCTTGTGTCATGCTAACAGTGCATCCTGAGACCACCCATGTGTGGGGTTGCTTTTCATCACAGGGAGTGGGCTCTCTCACAATCCTGCCCCAAAACACTGCCATGAATAAAGAATGGTATCAAAACGTCCTGCAAGAGCAACTTCTCCCAACGATCCAGGAGCAATTTGGTGATGATCTGTGCATTTTCCTGCTTGATAGAGCACCGTGTCACAAGGCAAGAGTGATAATGAAGTGGCTCGGAGATCATTACATTGAAATGTTTTATCCGTGGCCAGGCAACTCCCCGGATCTTAATCCCATAGAGAACCTGTGGTCAATCCTCAAAAGGTGAGTGGACAAACGGAAGCCCACAAATTGTGATCAACTCAGAGCACTGATAAGGCAAGAATGGATCGCCATCAGTCAGGATTTGGTCCAGAAGCTGATATCCAGCATGCCAGAACGAATTTCAGAGGTTATGAAGAACAAGGGTCAACACTGTAAATATTGACTCTTTGCATATATTGAAGGTTTTTGCCAATAAAAGCCTTTAAAACTTATTAAACGCTTCATTGTTTTCCAGTATACCATAGAAACATGTGAAAAAATTATCTACAAATACTGAAGCAGCAAACTTTGCAAAACTCAAAATTTATGTCACTGCCAATACGTTTAGCCACAGCTGTAGTTTCATTTGATATGTTACTTTAAAAAAAGCATGGATGTCCAGATATGTGGAAATCGGGACCATTTTCCCTCAAGTTGCAAAAAACATGTTAATTTTAATAATTTTCAACTGTAACATCTGTGGGTCATTTCGCTTGACATTAATATACATTTTATTATATTGCTTTTTGTTATCACTGTACAATACAGTTAAAATCTTTAACATTAGTAAATGCATACCTATATATTTACTGTGTATTTTCACATTGAGAATAAATGTATTCATGCTAATGCTGAAAATGTTGCATTCAGAGGCGTTATATAGAGTTAAGATGAAAATAAGTTGCGTTTCAAACTTTTCTGAGACCAGCGCAGACAGACAGCACACTGGAAGTTAAGTCATTCACTAAATAGGGAGCAAGGATGCATCCTATAGCTTTCTCTATAGTTAAGTGCATTCACTCCTAAAATCCGACCTAATGTTCAGTTTTAGGCTGCAGATGATGTTTGGACCGCTCAACATGTTTGGCAGACTTGGGACAATGATAATCAGTACATAGATGCAGAATTTTATAATGCAGCATTTTATTTTAAGATGGTTGGCAGTGATTGGATTATGCTGGACATTATTTTGAATCAGAATTATTTATTCAGCTTTATAGAAAATCAGCTGTATTGTCTATAATATCTAAAAAACATGAATAATCAACACTCCTGGACACATAATAAACTATTTGATGAAAAAATGAATTACATTCTATAGCTTGGTATTACTTAAAATTACTTAGTCCTGCTGTCCACATGTGTGGACATCAATTTTTAGGAAAACTACTTGCTCTATGGTGCCCCTATGCATTGCACACATTGCATATATGGTTTTTGGGCCTCTGCCTACAACTCTGGTTTAATGGCAAATTCCATTGTGACAACTTGCCCCATATGGTGTGTCAATAGGTCCCACTATATCAAACAGGTTCAGAATGGCATGAGGGCGAGTAAATGAAGACAGAATGATCATTGTTGGGAGTATTATTGCTTTAAATTTCATTTTCTTTGGAAAATAATCTCTATAAAATAATGTTCAAAAGAACATTTTCATGAATGACTGGAAAAGGTCATAGAAATCCATTGGAGAAAAAGTGTTGGAACCCCTGCATATAATTTATAAACAGTAAAGCAGCTTATTGTTTAACCCCAATACCATTCCCTTCCATAAAGATGAGTTATTTTCCATGTTTTAGTGCTTAAGTCAGTGCTCCAATCAGATTTTATTGTCATTTTTGGTTATGGATGAAATGCACACACTGTTTCTGGCTCAAAATGCTCTCACAGCCCTGCAGCGTTGAGTGATCCATGGTATCGCATGCAAAGGGTCGCAAGGCATGCACATTTGACATGTGACGCTCGGTGAGGAGTTTTGTTAAATCGTCAAATATTGAGCTAGGCGAAATCAAAGCACACCGGCATCAATATCAACGTCCAGCAGTTCTTTCTCCGGACTGATAACCTTTAACCTTGTGAGCACTCACTCAATTGTGAAGTGATTCGTAAGCTGACTGCGAGAGGATGTATAGGAATCTCGTCGGCATGTCAAGAGCTTGTTTTTACATGCATGTCATGTTGATGAAACAATAAATTAATGCATATTAAAAGTGTAATTTGTTTACTCACATTTCATGTCGTTCTAAACCTGCATGCTTTTATTCTTCCGTGGAACACAAAAGGAGAAGTTTAAAAGATGTTTTAAGGATTTTTTATTTTTATTATTATTTTATACCACAAAACAAGACAAATACTGATTCAGAAAATAATTCTTTTGCAGTTCCCAGACTATTCTGTCACCGGTATTTGAATTAATGAACATAATCCCAGAGGGCATGCATTTCGAAAGATCAATTCTTTGGGATTCTCTCAGCCAGACACACAGCGGGACATTGACACGCCTATTATAACTTCAAACCCTGCTCTATTTTCCGACTCTTTTTTTTTTCTTACAAATTTTTTAAATTAGACTCATGAAGCGGACATTGATTTTAACGGAACTCACAAACCTGAACGTCCCACATCTAGACCTATTATCCATATCACCCACAACACAATGGTGCTCTTGCAAAATCCCCCAAAGAGATTCTAAAAAGCTTATTTGGATTAAAATGAGCTTACTCTTACGAACAAATGTGATGTTTCCTAATTAGCACCAAAGCAAATGCTCTTTCTGCTAAGATGATTTTTATTGACCGAACTTTGATCCGTTAGATTAAAGAGGAAGCCGGACTGCTTGTAGTGCGGTGATTCCTCATGGTCATAGAGCTTACATGCTGTCAGATTGAAAGAGATGGTGACGACTTTGAGAGTTGTTGCTTGGTGCACAAGAACAATACATTTAAATATTCTCAGTAGCGTTTTGCATGGTAGTAAGAATCATTCTATCGGGAAGACACGCAGGCTTGAGTGAGGTTTATGATGCCATTTATTTGATGAATGTAGAACAGAAAAGTAATGTCTCTCTTTGGCGTAGGCCCGTCCGGCGGTCCGAGGGAGTTGTACTCGGAACCATCATATCCTGCCGGAGATAGGAGGCAGGGGCGAGGAGCCTACCCCCATGCGGGATGGGGCTCAACTGGTGGTGGTGGGGTGGTGGAGGTTGCTGTGTTAGCGCACTGAAACAGCAATGTGATAGATTGTGAGCTGACTTATAAAGCAATGGCTTACCTGCGATTGGCTAGGAATTACCCAGCTAATGGTGCGATGATGTACAGCTGCTAGTCTTCCCGCTAGAACTACACTGCGCTTACATTTATTAGCATGTTCTCTTTGTGGCTTTTTTGGAAAAAGCCTTTTTGGGGTGCTTTTACAATAAAACTGTTAAAACAAGCCAATTTAAAGTAGTTATTTTGAACTCAGGTGCGTAAAAATGTGGTGATGTGTATTTGATATACAATGATGTATAGTTTGCATGTTTGCATAATAATAGTGTTTGCTATTGCTGCAAAGAGCACCTTGCATTTTAACACAAGTGGTGTTCTGTGCATGGACATTGTAGTGGTAAATCTAGAGTAGATCAAGAGTCTGAGCAATCAAACCGCAGTCTTTTGTAGAGTGTTTTGTGTGAATGTTTACTTGTGTGTTAGTATGTCATTGCTTAGTTTGTTTCTGGAGCTTTTTGCGTTTGTTTACATGGCAACACCATCTGTTTGTGATTGTACAGTCTTACACTTGCATTGGCATTTGATGCAATTGTTTTGCAACAGGGGAGTCATTGTGTCCGCAAACAATTGCATTCTGTCTTTTTCTGTTTTCTCATTCAAGTCAGTGTGAAACACTGTTTGCATCCCATTTATCTCCCATAATCTGATGTACATCTGCAGTATGATCACACAGGATATCGACATGCTGCTTCCGAAAGTTCATGTACCCTGTAATCAACCATATTCACCTGACAAATTACAGAAAAGTGGCATTTCCCATCAGGCTTTTTTGCATTAATTTGTGTGTGAACGTGCATCTTCCTCTAGCATCACTAGTGCTAGAGGAAGATGCAGGATCTGTTCTCATGGAAACCAGGAAGTATCTATATCTACCTCAAAAATATTGAGCACAATTCTGAGATTGCATTTTTGTTCGAAATTTACAATTTTATCCACTGATGGTAAGGTTTAGGGTTGGGGTTTGTGTTAGGGGAAGAGTTAAATTTGCACTCAGTAATTTTTGGTTTGTGCCATCTTGGACTTACAGTGACACCTAGTGGTGTGGATGCAGCATCATTCAAAAACAGTAGTTTACAGTTACAGATGCCATTGTAGAAATTCACTATTCACAATCAGCCATGATTAACTGAATCCAAGAGTGACCGTGTCCAACATCAAGATGGTAACTGAGTTTGCACGAGTATTATTCAGCTGGTCATGTGATTATAAAATGGCAGCCCCCCATGAGGGTGCCCCTGCCAAATGTAGAATAAAACAGCTTTTATAATGTTACTGATATGACTAGAGTCCTCATCTCATGTGAGTGCTCATGATTTTATACATAAGTGTCAAAATGACAATTAATTACTTTAGAAGAAAAACCTTTTAAATGGGTAAAAAATGATTGTGTACCTTTAATAAAATATGCATTCTTTTTTAACATTCCCTCGCATTAAGTTTTGCATTCCTCGCAATAAGGTTTGGTGTTCCCTCGCAATAAGTTGCATTATTTCGCAATAAGTTTGCCGTTCCTTCGCAATAAATTCGCAGTTTCTTTAAAAAAAAAAAATTAAAAAAAAAAAACTCGTTTTTGGCGCCACTCTGTGGACATTTCACCCAGAAACTGGAGCTCAAACATTCCCATACGTTTCCAGCTTTGGCCACTGGGGGCAGTGATTTTAATTTTGGTTATTTTTTTAATAGTACTTAAGACCTACTGTTGCCGAATTCACAGTGAGATCAGTCTGATTTCTGAGTGATGTTATCAGATGGGGGAGAGTGTTCAAAAAACATGTTTGAAAACAATCATTGGTAATGCTTTAGATTATAGCTCGCAATTTACAGCGTAAGTACACAAAATTTACAGCGTACCTTTTTGTATTAATAGTGTACATATAAATGACTTACGTGTAAGTATAAGGGAACAATATACAAAGTTTGGGGAATAAAGGGGTAACAACCTGGAAAATTACAAATCATTAATACTGTAAGTATTTTATAACTGTAGGGTAACTATTCTAATATTTCGTGGTATGTATGACCTACTATGCTAAACACCAATTTTACATATGCGAGCAATTTAGCAAGAACATACACTGGGTACCTTTTTGTTATAATAAATTGCATACAGTCCATCTCAGCTGCAAGTCACGCCAGCAAGGTCATATGCCACGTAATATTAGAATAGTTACCCCATAAAATACAGTATAAAAGTATTTTCCAGGTTGTTTCCTCTTTATTCCCCAAACTTTGCATATTGTTCCGTTATACCTACAGTACAAGTATGTACTGTCTAGTTACACTATTAATACAAAAAAGGTACGGTGTAAATTCGGTGTACTTACACTGTAAAATGTGGGCTGTAATTTAAAGCGTTACTCAATCATTTGTTTGGTGACGCTAATTGCTGAGAAATTACGTGCTTCAATTTTTGTTTTTAATGTTAGGGATTGATTAAACCTCAGTCAACATTCACTTTCATTGTGTCTTTTTTATATACAATAAAAATGAGAGGTGAGACTGAGACTGAACATCCTTTTTTTAAATTTGAGGATGAGTAAATGATGACAGAATTTACATTTTTGGGTGAACTACCCCCTCAAGTCAGAAATCAAGAACTAACTTGACTATTTTTGCTTTTGTTTTAAGACATACATACTAGAGTATTTAATTGTCCCCTAGCAGTGACTACTTTCGGCCCAGATGAATGCAACCTCTTGTGTACTTCAGAACTAATCTGAATATAAACTCAAATTTAATTTTCAAACTTGCCTGTCAGTCAATAACACTCAAGCCCCCTGACAAAAATATTCATCCTCAACCCAAATGATGTCTCTCTGATAGCGTTGCTGCTCTTGTCACGTTCCCACACTTGAAACTCTTTTGGGGTATAAGCTCTGTTTTCCTCATATCTGAAGAGAGCTGTTATTAGGGGCTTCACAGAATGGAGCAGTCCTCTGTGAAGTGGAACGATACTTGAGACAAGGATAGCATTTCACAGCTATTGACAGAGAGCCGTTTTCGCCCCAAGAGCTCGGGGACACTTCAGTCAAAGCCATTGGCACCGGAAACGCCAAAGAGGATCGATTCATTATAGCTGTGGTGTTGTTTTGTTATTTTGGTGGATTTGTTTAAATAATCCTCATGCAGAACTCACAAATAAACCACCGACCCGAAATGCATTATACACTGATTTTGAGGGGAAAATGGATTTAAAACAGGAAATATGGTGTTTAATGGTGCTGAGTGTACTATACTATTATTGGTAGTTGAAAGCATAATCAGATTAGTAAAAATATGTAATAAATGAAAATACAAGGAGCGGGAAGCATTTAACATCTGTGGAAATCTGCAGAGCTTTCTGAGTTCTGTGCACGCTGATTCAGTATGAACTATGGGGGCGTTCACACTAAAAGCGTTTTTGTGCTTATAAATAAATAAATGAATAAATAAAAAATATACAGTAACAGAGAGTCTCAAAAAAATCTGATAATCTTCCATGGGACGCAAAATTAGATATTACAATTAAAGTGAATGTGACAGGGGCTGTCATTCTGTTTAATATCTCCTTTTGTGTTCCATGGAAGAAACACAGTAATACAGGTTTAAAAAAAAACATGAGGGTGAGTAAATGATGACAGAATTTTATTAATTTAAGACAGTAGAATTTTTGGGTGAATTATCCCTTAAAATGTATATAAATTTAATAGGAAAGGTATATCTCAGGTCATTTAACCTAAGATATGTGCCTTTTTACAAATTTGGCTGCAGTTTCTTAGTGAAATGTCCAGCGGGGGGCGCCAAAAGCAAGTGAAATGGTGTTGTAATCAGACAAGGATTTTAAGTTGAGGTTTTAATGTATAAAACATACCTTCCTAACATAAAACTTTAACCTACACCTAACCAATGGTGTCCTAAAAGCAAATGAGAGGTGAAAAAATAGACATACTCAACCAACACCTAAACCTAACCGATAGTGTCCAAACAAAAAAAGGGAAATGTCTATATTTGGGTGGCGCGAGTGTCAATGTGTTTCTCTGTCCCTTTTGGCATATCGCGGTAGCCCTTAGCATATTGCGGCACCGTTTCACTGCCCCCTTCAGTTTATCGCGGCCTTATTCACAGCTTCGTTACGCGGCCAGCTCACTGGGAAAAGTCACGGTTATCCCAATGGCCAGTCTGTCTCTGTGCACGAGCAATAGTGTGAAAAATAAGTGTTTATAAATCTGACGTAGTCACGTTCTCGCCACTACCATCCACCCCATTAGGGCAGTGGTGGCTCAGTGGTTAAGGCTCTGGGTTACTGACCAGAAGGTCGGGGGTTCAAGCCCCAGCACCGCCAAGACACCACTGTGTGACCTTTGAGCAAGGCCCTTGACCCTATCTGCTCCAGGGGCACCGTATCATGGCTGACCCTGCACTCTGACCCCAGCTTAGCTGGGATATGTGAAAAATAAATAATTTCACTGTATATATGCAGAAATGTATGTATAATGTGTGACAATTGATCAATTTATTTTATTTTTATTTGTTTGAAAGTGAACGCACAATTTTTGTAGAGCCTCTAATGTTAATTTCACCAGGAAACTGCGGCGAAATGTAGAACGAGGCACGTAAAAGTCAGTTTGCAAAACTGTAGATATAGTAGCGTTCATTCTAGCACTCAAAAAAATATTTTTGCCTATTTTCAAGATGTATCCATTTCAATTAAATAACACATTTCCATCTAATTGTATTGCCTAATCTTTAACAAAATAAAATGTACAAATCTCTAAAAATGCAAGTTTTATTTCTTACATTTTCTTCAAGACTATTCAATTCAATTTGATGGAAATATGTTAAATTATTAAATTGAAATTGATACATCTTAAAAATAGGTGTGACAGGGCGGCGGGCAGGGCCAGGTCATGATTATACACATCCGGTCCCTTATCAGGCTAATTAAGCCTCCGAGAGGGATAAAGGCCGATGGTAGACGGTGGTGCGTTGAGAGAGCTGACCGTCATGTGTGTGTTTGTGGCTTTTGGTTAAGTTTTTCATTGAAATATGATTTATATTGTCAAGCCAGTTCTTGCCTCCTCGTTGCCCGTCTAGATCCCTTTACAATAGGCAAAAATATTTTTTGGAGTGTAGGGTGCAACCAGCGTGTTTAGCTGGTCATAGCTTTCTTGTTTCCACTAACTAGATAATTTTTAAATTGTCTTATGGTGTGACAAATAATTATTTAACTAATATAAGGTTATACAAGCTGCATGCATACATTTTTAAAACAATAAGAAAAATGTTTTAGGTTTTCCAGTAGTACTTCATTTTAACTACTCATGCATTTGTGTTAAATGTGTGAATTTATTATTTGGTTTTAATGTCCTCTGTAAAACCATTTTGCCTTGGATATAGACAAAATACACGTTTATCCACATAATCACTGACCAAAACCTGTCATATAATGTATATGCTCAGAGAACTCTGAAAAAGTTTTCATCTCTCTTTGCCTCCCCTGTGACTCACACACTTTTCAATATTCAGCACATAAAAATTCAAAGCACAGAACGCAAAGTGATAGAAATTCAGCACCATGCAGACAATGGTATGAAAACATTAATGAAAATATTACATTGACTAAAAGTCAGAGTTCCCCCTTCATTAATTTTAAAGTCGCTCTTTCAGACTTGGAAATGTGTTCGGACAGCCGGCTCTTTGCTCTGTCTAGCCATTTCCTCGCGAAAAACTCGCCGAGCCCACCAACGCTCATCACATGCCGCTCATCATTTTCAAACATGACAGCTGCTGCTGACCTTTGGGGCTCTGGAAAGTTTACTTTTTTGTCTCGCACTCTACTGAAGTCACATTTTCACACTTGAATTCCATATATTATCCCCTCAAATGTATTGCGGGTTATTTTTTCATCATCGTTCTGTGTTATGTCGATACATGTCTCACATGGGAGTATTTAGGAGGGTTTAATCCTAAATTGCTCTCATTTCCTCTGTAATAGATTCTACAAAGTTTTCATGAGGAAACACAATTATCAGAGAGATTTTGTTGTGTGGGAAGGATCTTCCACATGCACTTGTGCTGCACACACACATGAAGGTGAGCAGGTTAATGCGACAGATGCTTTGTGCAATGCATCCACTCATTTGGTAGTGCGTAAGGAAGGCTTGAAGGAACAAGTCTGTGATCTGTTGTCATGTACCCCTGGATGAGAGCGTTGTTTAAACTACTGGAGAAACTGGCATTATTGCGCTTATCTTGTTGTTGGTTACAGAAATAGTTCCCTAAAAAAGGACCGAACAGAAATTTTTCATTTTGAATCAACTAGTCATGAAAATGTAATATAGTGCAAAAGAACAGCCACGGTTGCAATATCTATTTCTTTATATTGTGTCAGTTATAGAGAGAAGAAAATGTTTTATTTTCAAATGCATTTGCCATCTGAATAAACAGCACTGATCTGCCTTGAAGTGCAATAGACTTTAAGCTGTATGGTGAGAGCTTACCACATGTCCTCTCTTCGATCCCAGAGGACACGGGTAATCTGCACCACTGTCTGTCTGACATGGCCGGGGGTAGAGCGACGGTGAGCAGGAGAAAAATACTAAAAGTTGAGGCAGCTGTATAAGACGCCGGGTGTGATGTTTGATTAATCTGTATATCTAAATCCCTGAAATCCACTGAGCCAGCAATAGATCAAATAACAGGGTGAAATGCTGCAATACTTAGTTGTCATTTCAAGGACTGTTTATGTTTTCTCTTTTTGTCCTTTATGCACCAGGTCAAGCCGAAAACTACGTGTGTGATCAAGCAATACCACCGTACCTTTAAAACTCTCTTTCCTTTTTCTGTAGGGTTGGTTGTCAAGAACTGTTCCATTTTCATTTAAAGGTGCTGTATGTAAGATCTGAAACCCTTGTTGTTAATGACACCTGTGGCCGTTAAGTGAACTGCAGCAGCTACCTGTTGCTTGTGCTCTTGCACACACTCCATAGGGGCACGAGCGAGCGAGCATCGACCAAAACAATGACGTAACGTACAAAGAGACAACGTGATTCACCGACATCATGCTGACAGATGAGGTAGCATAAATAAAATCATACAGTTATTATTGTTTTACTAGAAACCTTGAGACTGTATATTATATTTGACTCTCCAGTGCTGGAACAGGGCTAAAACAAAGTGTGGATATAGGTCTGACCAGGGCTGGACTGGTAATCAGGCATCCCGGTGGGCCGATCACCGGCAGACCGACCATTGGGAGAACCGGGCCGAATGGGCAGCAATAAGCTAAAATGAACCACCGCGTAATGCAGAAAAGGACAGCGAACACCCCCCACGCCCCGCTCAACAACTTTTGGCTCACTTCCCAGCCCAGCCCTGGGTCTGACTATGGGAGAGTCTTTAGTTTGAAGTAATCACTTTTCTTTGCATGATACATTGACTGCATTTATACGATAGCATATGTCGCCATTAGCTAGCTAGCCAGCTTTATCAATAGCGGTTAGCTAAATTTGGTGGATGATGACAGTAGCTGTTTATAAAATAGAGTGTACCATCCATCACAACTGTCATTTTGATATATCGATGTGCTATTTTTTTTAGAGTAAGTTACGTTACACTGATGAATGGGTATTTTTGCATTATCTTGAACATTGTCTAGCATTCAGTTCATGTGTTATTGTAGTTTACGTTGCTGAATAATTACAGATTAACATTGTTTATGACACTTACTGTGCAGGCAAGATCAAGTTAGCTAAAATTACACAGATCAATCCATATGACACTATATTTCACACGCTTTGGTGTTATGTAAGCTTACCTATCCAATAAGAAGAACCCCAATTCAGGGTCGGTTTTGATCCCCAAAACCGAATGAACATCCCTCCAGGAATCAAAAGCCCTGCTGATGTTCACTCTAGTTTTTGCTCAACTACGATCATGTTCCCGCTTAGCCAGACGGGATTCAGTAGATAAATAATTATATATATATATATTGGCTTTCTCAGAGTCAGTGTTGTGCTGGGAGTCGGACATTTGCTTTCGGGAGCGTGCATAAATGTCATATCCTTTGGATTTTCCTGGCAAAAGCGACCCGCTCCCTTCGCATGAAAATCAGTCTACAGGCTTTAATAGGCAACACAGGAAGTCTCATTTTTTAAGTTGCTGTAATGAAGTTGAATGGGAAGGAGGAGGCGATAATCGGCTTGACAATGTAAATAATAGTTTAATGGCAAACTTAAACAAAAGACAAAACACACACATGACGGACATGTCCGTAAACGATCTCTGTCTCGTCGCACCACCGTCCGCAATCGGCCTTTATCCCTCTCGGATGCTTAATTAGCCTGATAAGGGACCGGGTGTGTATCATCACAGAGCCCCCAGCCTGACGTACACCCCCCCCCCCCCCCTTCCCTGGGGGAGGGCATGCTTTAAGCCCGGTCTGCCGGCAGGTCATCCCTGTCTACCTGGACGAGGGAGGGGACAAGGGGAGGGAAACAGAAATAATTAAAATGGGGAGGTACTTCCTGTAACAGTGTAGTACACCCCAAAAAACACACTGTAAAATTTAAACGAGAGGGAAAAGGCCAATGCGGAGCGACAGTGAGAGAGAGAGAGGAGAGAGAGAGATGAAAAAAAAACCTACTCACTGGTTCTCCGATACACCGTCGCATGGTCCTCGATCACTTCTCCACCCTCTCGGGTGGACGACAGCTGCTTCTCCCCGGTCAGAACGCCCCTCCGCATTCTCGGCGGCTCGTGGGACACTCCTCCGCCCCTGGCAGCAGCCCTACCACTCCAGGTGGTCGGGGAGACACTTCCCTCCTCCCCTCATGGACGGCGGTCTTCCTTTGACCCCTCTGTGTTTATGGGGGATGGCAGGGCTCTCCTCCGCCCCTGTAAGCGGCTCCATCGTTCCAGGTGGTCGGGGGAGTCCAGTCCCCACTTGCCTCGCGGACGGGCGGTCGGTCTACTCCCTCCCCCGTTGGATGGCAGCGGCACTCCCCTGGGTGGACGGCAGTGTCGAGGACTCCGCGCCGGGCATCCCTCCTTCTTCCCAGGCTTCGGCACCAGTGTAAAGTAGTTCAATGGAAAGGAGGAGACGAGAACCAGCTTGACAATGTAAATAATAGTTTAATGGCAAACTTAAACAAAAGACAAACACACACATGACGGACATGTCCGTAAACGATCTCTGTCTCGTCACACCACCGTCTGCCATTGGCCTTTATCCCTCTCGGAGGCTTAATTTGCCTGATAAGGGACCGGGTGTGTATAATCACAACCCGGCCCCGCCTTCCGCCCTGCCACAGTTGCGTTACAAGCCGTTCACACATTGGCAAAATTTTTTTTATTGAAAATTACATGAAAATTGTTACATACTGCACCTTTAAATAACAGAATAAACTTATTTTCCTCTTTATTAATGGTTGATTTGTTAACTTCTGCATTCTTTGGCCAATGAAGATGGAACATATTTGTGAGCAGTATTTCAGCGCTGAAACCTGCGATTTACTCACAACACACAATCCAGTATAACAAAATCATATTTAAGTGATTGTCTCATTTTTCTTCTCATTACAAACACGCCTCCTTTCTGTGTAAATTAGACTTAGTTTAAAATGTACCTTATTCACAAAAATCAGCGCTATTCATCTGACACAATAAATGTTTCACTATTAAAGAAAAGAAGCTAAATATTTTTTCTTGTATTTAACCATCGATCTAACAAAATCTAGTGAGATTCACACTTAAATGAAGAAAAAGTGTACAATTAGGTTATATTCATTAACATTAATTACATTAACATACAATTATCAATATTTCTTCATAAGTTTTAGTAATCCTAGTTAATGTTATTTTCTACATATTACGTTCTTATAATAAAAAATTGTAATAGTAACATTAAAAAGTTAAATAACTAAAATAACTCACATAAACTTACAATGAACAGTTGTATTTTTATAGTTATTAACAAAACATTAACAAAGATGCTGTTAAAAAAAATGTCTCGTTAGTTCATGAAACTTAATATATTTAATAATGTTAACATTAAGTACCACCTTATAGTGAAGTGGGTAACACATTATTAAATGCATTAGGTATTACGAACTAACAATTGTTTACAGCATTTATTAAACTTGATTAATGTTGTTTATGAAAATACACTCAAAAAATATATAAGCCTATTTTTAAGATTTACGCATTACAATCTCATCTAATTGAATTGTGAAATAATTTTTTTTAAATTTATTTATATTTTGTTTTTTGTGTTAAAAATTACTCAATTCAGTTTGAAAAATGTATGAAATTTGAAATGCATAAATCTTACAAATAGGCTAAAATATTTTTCAGTTTAGTTCATGTTCATTATGCATTAATTTATGTTAACATATGCAACTTTTTAATTTAAATAAATGTATTAAATTAGTACATGTTGAAATTACCATTAACCAAGAATAACCAATGTTGCCAAGGTGCTGTTCATTATTAGTTCATGTTATATATTGTTATTTATGAATGTTTACAATGAATACAACCTTATTGTAACGTTTAACCAAAAAATAAATAAATAATAAATTAAAAGAAATTGCCAATGGGGTAAGAATTTAATTCAAGACATGTTTTCTGAAAATAAATCTTAACACTGTATGCAATTTTGCGTCTCAAGTTAAAAAAGGATGTTTAGATGTTTTTACTGCAAAACAGGCAAGAATACTCATTTTGAAAAGTATTTCTGCTTTATTAGGACAAAGTTTTGTTACAATAAATGCTAATTTGAAAGAAAAAAAAATGCAATAAAATATGCAATCAAAAATAGCATCGTTTTGTGAGTATTTAGCTTTAGTATACTGTTAAGAATACTTATTTCAGGGCAGAGAGCTTTTCTTAAAAGTACTAATGGAATCGTTAACTGGAAAACAAATGGTTAAATTCTTTGCAATTCCCAATTCTATTTCGAAGCTCTTCGTTGTTTTGTCTCTTTCCCTTGTTCCCCTGTGAGAACCGATGTTGAACTCTTCCCGTCCTGTGTTTTAAAGCAGCTTAAGTGCCCCTCCATGCAGCTGATTTCCTCGTAGGCCCTAAGAAGTGATCACCTTCCTGCAATGCCCTCAGGATTAAATAGGCTTGCCCGTCCTCTCCCAGCGCCGCGCCCCTACCTTTGTAGTCAATAAAAGACTAACTAGAAAAGAATGAGGCAATGGAAGAATCAATCTGCTGGAAGCCCCCCTACAGTTTTCTCATCACTTCTTGTGTTGCATGTCATCTCGGTTCGTAACAGGGAAAAAAGCACAAACTCAGTATGTGGCATGTGGTTTTTTTTCTGAATGCAGTCTTCTCTGGTGTTGACTGAGAAAATAGAGGTATAGGAATAAGAGCAATTTGATCGAATGAGTAAGGGAGATAAGTTGTGTTTTATGTTGTGCTCATACAGCAGGGATGAGTACTACATGAACTTTTGTGTTCAAGAGAACTGGTTAAGGCTGTGGACATTGTGCTCATTTTTGCTTACTGTCTGAAATGGGAGGAAATCTAGGATTTCAGCGTTCAGGGCAATGAAACCGCGCTATCCGCTGCCTGCATCAATTATCAGCATGGCTAAATGGAGAGATATCCGCGAGCACAGAGCAGGAGTATATCCAGTCTCAATCATGCAGTGTAGATCATTAAGAAGTTAAACAGCAAGGAACCCATTTTGACAATGTTGCAATTAATCAAACTAATAAAAATCATATGAAACAACCCGAAGTTCTAAGCAGCACTGACAAGGAAAACAGGAGAAAACACTGTGCCATGAACAGTCTTTTCCAGTCACACACCACCAACTTTACATACATTTTTATGCTTAGTTTTAGATATGCTGATTGGGTTAGGGGTTGAAATGAATATCTCACGAATGTGCGTTCGGATCCCGGAACATTGCTTTTTTCCATCATATATATATGCTCATACAGCTGAATTTTCACTTACTGCCCCCTGGAGTAAGCAGGTGGTACTACAAGCTTGCATTTCTCAGGAATCTTCCTTATTATGGTGCGGTTAATTGCGTTACTTTCAAATTAATCACACTGAATTAACGCGTTAAATCAACATATATCATTTATATATATACATGTATATAAATGAAAGTGTAGGTTTATGTTGGTGTAAACAAAAACAAAAAACCTTGGGGGCCTGAGTAGCTTAGCGAGTATAGACACTGACTACCACCCCTAGTGTCGCAAGTTCAAATCCAGGGTGTGCTGAGTGACTCCAGCCAGGTCTCCTAAGCAACTAAATTGGCCCGGTTGCTAGGGAGGGTAGAGTCACATGGGGTAACCTCCTCGTGGTCACTATAATGCGGTTCTGTGCGTGGATGCCGCGGAGAATAGCGTGAAGCCTCCACACGCGCTAAGTCTCCACGGTAACCTGCTCAACAAGCCACGTGATAAGATGCACGTATTGACGGTCTCAAATGTGGAGGCAACTGAGATTCGTCCTCCGCCACCCGAATTGAGGCGAGTCACTACGCCACCATGAAGACATGGAGCGCATTGGGAATTGGGCATTACAAATTGAGAAGAAAAAAATAGCAAGAGAAAAAAAACTAAGCATCTGGATCTACAAGGACACGAGGGAAAGATATGTGTTGTACGAAAGATATTAAGTCATACATTTTCAGATGAACAAAGATGTACGATTTGTTATGAAATTGCCCATCGTACTATTCTTATGCATTCTCAGGAGATCGGGTTGGATTGAGCTGTTTGGTAATTTCCGTATTAAGTGAAATATAAGTACTATAATTGATATTTCCCTCACTCGGTCCGTACTTTTGGATGGACTTTTCCACTTGTCGCCATGTGTTCTAGCCTTCTCTTCAAAGGTTACATGCAATGCTGCTATAGAAGTTACCCAAAATGAGGCACCTTAGGGCATCTTCAGACCTGTAGCTCGATTGATTTGTTCCGAAATGGGGGCGAAAATTGTTGCATTTTCTTCATAGTTTGGTTCGCTTTCACAAGGCAACATTGCAAAATGGACAGCATTTGTGTGAGCAAACTGTCCCTTCAATGGTCAGAATGTTTGCGATTTAGCTCATACATCGATATACCGGTTAAAATTATATTCCTGTAAAAATGATGGCCGACTTATAAGATGTCTTCCAGATTTCTCCTTCAAAAATCCATCAGGTAGTCTCTTGGTTATAATAGGGTTAATGGTTAGGCCGTTGGGTTGGATTGCATTCTCACCACAAGCGAACGGCTCCAGAGTTCATTTAAAACTGGAAGGAACGATTGTTTTGGTGCAGAAAGGAGTGAGATTTTCATGTTCATATATGCCTAAATGAACTGAACTAAGGGGGATAAAAACTCAACAGGTTTCCTGTCTTTTTGGAACAACTGTATTTAAGGTGGCTGAGCCCCTAAATAGGGTGTGTTTCGGGTATGGTGGGAATCTCTCATTTGTCAGTGTATATTTGTTTTGTTTTGGAGCATGGTGGCGATTCTGCTGATGGACACATCGGGGTATGTGAGGACTCAAACCACCTCAGCAGTATTGTATTTGAATCAATGATTCGGTTTTGTGCTGACACTCTGAAGAAGCCTGTACTTTAACAGTCACTCCCCTCTGTTAAACCCTTTAAGGTATAAGGACATCAGGAGGCATCCAGAAAATTGCTTACACTCTCAGTGTACGTGGCCTTCAAGTAAAGTGGTAATTTCGAGGTACATGCACATGAATGACCAAGCTTGTCTATCAGTGAGAAACTGAATTCTTGATAGAAGATAATGATTTTGCATCGATTGCTATTTTTATTTATTGATTTATTTTTATTTTTAAGTATTTTTTTTCCCAGCTTTGAGTCAGACTTTGTGGTTTGATTTAGGCAAATTAATTAAGTATTTGTTAGTTACCATAAATAAATAACATACACTCCCTTTCAAACGATTGAACACACTTCACTGAATTTATTATTCTCATGATCTTAATTTAAGACTTATGATTGAATGCTTGAAATTACAGATATAATTAGACTGTATATAACATTTAGTGCTGTCAATCAATTCAAATATTGAATCACGATCAATCACATCATTTTTATAGTTAATAGCAATTAATCAGATTTTAAGTGCTAAACTTTTACTCTCTCTCTCTCTCTCTCTCTCTCTCTCTCTCTATATATATATATATATATATCTTTTCCTGTCAATATGCATTTAGTTTCTTCTTAGAAAAGAAAACATAATGCAACGTTTTATTAACATTTTCCAATATTTTAGGAGGTTGACTTATTGAAAGAACTGGTTCCCATAGGTTGCATATGCATTGCATGCACATTACAACTCTAAAATTGGCTGGGCAGGCTGTAGCTATCCGCTTTGCTATAGCAATCGTGAAGCTGCTTTCATATGATTCATCCCGCTTTGTACTTTTTGACATGAAAAACACTGTGGAGAACGTCTTGTTTTTGTTGTAGTGCTGGCACTGCACATGTAATACATCATACGAACTGTCTGGTAAGATGGAAGTGCATTGTGGCACCGGGGAAACACTAATAATCCAGCTACCGTCCTGCCTGATGTCCAAATTCCATTGCTACGTGTCGCTGAGTGATAACGACTAACTGCAGATTGTGCCAGCCAGACTTCATTCTACCACGATGGACTTCACAGAGGATGAATTGATGCCAATTCTGAGATATGGGATACTTCTTGTGCCACTGTCTGAACCTTGGACTCAAGATTGACTTTGCCAAAATTACCTGCCATAAGCTTCCAACCGGACTGCGGTGCCCCTCACTGACTGTACCCTGTACTGCCTTGGTCAAAGAATGGACTACACTCCTTTAAATTGGAATACATAGACTTAACTTGGATTTAACTGCCAAATAAAGCCCTCATCAGCCAAATAACATGTGTATAGCACAATCTACAATCCCATTTTTATCATATATCAAAATGATGACTAAGACATTACAATTTTATTTTCTGTTATAGCATAATTTCCTCTACATATGCTTTGAAACAATGTCTTGTGAAGCTTGTCTAGCTTGCCGCGCATGTGATAATCTCCAAAACTTCTGCAAGGGAATTCCAACAAGCTAGCCTGCAGCAGTGGTCCCTCATCAGTGTTTTTGGCTTTTAGATGGGAGTTAAGACTTGACATGCTTTTGTGGTTAATAAATTCTGCCATGCATTATTTTTTGTCACAAATCCCATCTGGTTTTGTTTTGTCCAAAACATTTGCATTAAGAGGTGGCTTAGTGGCGTAGTGGGCTAAAGCACAGAACTGGTAATCGGAAGGTTGCTGGTTTGATCCCCACAACCACCACCATTATGTCCTTGAGCAAGGCACTTAACTCCAGGTTGCTCCGGGAGGATTGTCCCTGTAATAAGTGCACTGTAAGTCACTTTGGATAAAAGTGTCTGCCAAATGCATAAATGTAAATGTAAGAGGTCCTTTCTCCATCACTTGATCAGGATTTTGATTTAACATTTTTCATAAATCTTATACTTCCATTCTAGTTTAGATGATTTTTGATCATTTTAAAATAGAGTTAGAGTTGGTGTCCATACTTTTGGCTGGCAGTATAGGTTCTATAAAGTGTATTTAGTTGTGCTTAACCAAATGGTACAATATAGGTACCTCTATCATTTTTTTCCAACTTGAAAGCGTGAAAACTCAGAAGTAGCTTACCAGGTGCAACTGAAAGCAGCTTTAGTACTAAGTGAACCATGTTTCTGTAGCTGGCAATCTTCCTGTGTTAACACATTCTTCCTCTTCAGTTTTATTTAATATCTTTCCCATTGACTGGCTAGTGGATTTAGCATTGCATCAGTATTGGTATGTACATTATCACGCACATTCCTCTTAATGGATTTGAATAACATTCTATATTTCAGTCCTTGACAAGATAATTTCTTCAATAAGCCCCACTGGTATGTGTGGAGAAACAGACCTTGGGTTTTTGTCAAATTCTCTGGTTGAATGTTTTATTAATTAAAGACTTAAAGGAAACACTATTCTGATTTTGGTGCAAGAAATGTTGAATTGCGGTTGAATTGCATTTTAATAAATGTATATTTCTCTATGCAGTGCATGACATGCAAGGACAATCAATTTTAAACTGAAACACCCTCTCCGTGTGTGTAGATATGTAAGCTCTCATGTGGTAGGCATCATACATGCTATTTTTATTAACACTAAGGTGATTCAAAATACTTATCTGTTATTTCTATAAAAATATATTTGCCCTTGGAGCTCTCTTTTCATAAGTTATTTACAAGTGTGTGTGTGTCTGCCGCTTTCATGTACCCCTGTATGTTTTCATAGGCTTGCATGCTGATGAGTAAGGCCTGTCATAGCTGGCTGCCTTTCTCAAATCTTTTAAAGCTCTCAGACAACACACTCAAAAACATTTTGATGGGCTTGAGGGATTTTGTCACAGGACACGAGAAAAAGAGAGCTGTCCAAAACAAAGACAAAAATGTGGCTGACAGTTACAATTTCGCTGAATATGTATTATCTTCGGGGGCCGAGGGGGTGGGTGGACACCATTGGACATCAATCAGTGGTGATCCAACAGTTTTAAAATGCTTTAGTGTACAAAAATAGAGCAAATAAAAAATAGAGAAAATAAATCTTTAAAATCAAACAGAATTTTCTTTATTCTTTAATAAAAAACTTTTAGATACATTTTTTTAAATAATTTTATTTGTATTATTTTAATGATATATATATATATATATAATATATATATTATTATTATTTTTTTTTATTTTTTATTTTTTTTAAATTTTTACTTCACACCTTTTTTGTTGGACAAGAGAAACTAGCTTAATGTGACCCATATTCAGGGCTGGACTGGTAATCTGGCATACCAGGCATTTTCCCGGCCATTGGGAGAACCGAGGGTCCTGAATGGGCCGCGATAAGCAAACATGAGCCGTCATGTTATGAATAACAGACCACAAAACGGCGCCACGATATGCAGAAAAGGACAGCGAACATCCCGCCCCGCAGTTTCTAAAAGGAGATTTTTTCAAATTTTGGAAAAGAAACACACTTTTAAGGTCCTATATGATTAAAGCCAAGAGATATGGTGCTCTCAATGCGTCTAAATGTTTTAAATTTGACCCATTTTCAATAGTTGGAAACAAAAAATCTTTAGGATTTGGACTCCATTGGCATATAATGCCACAAAAGGTGTTGAAGTCAACTGATTTGAGTAACAGACCTACCTATCTCTGGGCAAAAATAAAATGATAACTGTGCCATCTTTCAAAGTATCTGCCTAATTTGGCTAACTTTTACAGATGAACATGCCAAAAATACCATTGAGTTTGATTGGATGCGTGGCCTTCTGAAGTCATACGATAGCTTTGGGTCAGGAACAGACCAAAATTAAAAACCACACAGCTTGGCATTGATGACGTCTAACTTGGTGCTGTGCTTCATTGCACCATTTTTTTAATCTGAAATTGGATGTGAATAAGATTTTAGAGCTAGCTAGCTTCAACCTTGAGAAATGTTCATTTTCACAAAAATACCATAGAGTTTGATTAGACACACAGCATTTGACATCATCAACATAAGATAAGGGAAGTGTTTTCACCTCCTTTTAAAAAGTCAATAAACCTATTTATATTGCTTCACAATGCAGAGAAACAACGTCACTTGGCGTAAATGATGTCACATTTGGCCATTTTGTTGGGCAAACCACGAAATGCACCATTTTTTGAATCTGAAAATGGACATGAATAAAATTTCAGAGCTAGTAAGCTCATGAATTTATGCCAAAATATTGTAGAGATTGATTAGACGCAGTCTTTGATTTCAATAACAAAAGATATGGAAAGCATTTTCAGCCCCCTTTAAAAATGGTATAAACCTATATAGATTGCTTAAAAATGCAGAGAAACAATGTCGCTTGGTGTTAATGTGAAAACTGGCCTTTTTTGGTCAAACATTAAAAAAAAAAATTTAAAAATATATTTTCTGTACACAAATAAGATTTCAGAGCTAACTAGCTTCTTCCATTTTTTCCAAATGCCAAAAGTGCAATTTTTGGCATCCTAATTGGATGAGAATAAGATTTCAAAACTGGAAAGCTTCTATACCATGAAGCCACATAAGACACATTTTCACTGTAAAAATAAATGCATGTAAACAATTTTATTAAGCTAACCATACTATGCACAAATGTATGGTTATTTGAATTCTACTACTTGTATTTAGCATTGTTTTCTTGTGTTCGTCCCCTGCTGTCTGGGTTGTGACCCACAAGTTGAGCACCACTGTTTCAGACCATTTGAAACTTTGTCTTGCACAAATAACAACAAGCATTGATATGTCTCTAATATGCAAACCAAATGATTCTTTTTAAATACAGCCCTTTGAGAGCAACAAGATTCGGAGATAAACATTGTTCTCTTCAAGCGCCTTTTGAATGGGAGATTTCTTCAGGCTTTGAAAGAGTGTGTGATAAAGTCTGGACTGAAATGACTACAACAGACAGCTTTCATGGCCAAATGAATTATTTTATTTTTTATCTGCGGTCTATCCTTTTGAAGTTTGATTCAGAAGTGCCACCGCCATGAGAGAAAGTCAGAACATAGACGTGCTGCATGAAAAGATGAAAGTTTACAGAGCGGTCACTCATCTAAAAGACATGGTTGGGGGGGGGGCTAGCGAAATTGTTCCTAGTTTTCAGAAACGTGTACTTCTCAGTGTGCATGTGTGCTTGCTCTCAGTAGCTCTGTTGAAGACCTAGAGAACTGCCTCACTGCCTACATAAGCAGCTGCTTACTAAGGCCCAAAACATACTTCACGTAAGTACATGAACATAGACACTTCCAGCTATGCAAGCTTTAAATGTGTCAGTGTGCAATTCATAAAGGAGCACAAGCATGTGTTGTATTCTAAGCCTTGCTGCAAGGGAGGCTATTGCGAATGTTAGTATAAAACATCGTTTTCTCTTTCAGCTCAGCTACTGTCATGGCGGAGTTACTATTTGAAGAGAATCTGGCTTTAGCAAAATAATTTTTACATGTTTCGTTGTACATATTGTGGTAGTTTCCTTCCATCTTTCACTAGATGCATTACAACAACAACCACGTTCATTCACTTTCACATAAATGGCATCTATGTGATTCATGGGGCGGCTGTGGCTCAGGTGGTAGAGCGGGTCGATATTCCTGGTCCACACGAATCCACATGCCGAAGTGTCCTTGGGCAAGACACTGAACCCCAAGTTGCTCCCAATGGCAGGCTAGCGCCTTGCATGGCAGCTCTGCCGTCATTGGTGTATGAGTGTGTGTGAATGGGTGAATGAGTCACAGTGTAAAGCGCTTTGAATACCGCTAAGGTTAAAAAGGCGCTATATAAGTGCAGACCATTTACCATAAATCACATGTAAAACGGCAGATTATCAGTTCATAAACACTTACCTTTCACCCTGTTTATCATCTCACATTTAGTTTTTCTTGACATTATCGGTTAGGTTTAGGGTAGGAAGGTCAGTTTTGTTGATTTAAAAAACAGCATCTGTTTGGAAGAAAATGAAACTGTTTTTAAGCGCCGCACAGTGGATATTTCACCTCTGAATTGCCGCAATGCATGTGTTGAACCGTGTAATATCATATTGCAAAATAACGCCACAGTCACGTAATTTTCAGGAGATCATGCTGGTTTTCTAAATGTCAATATAAGATTAACATAAACTTCCTGAAAACTTCCTAAAAGCATATTTTGCCAACTTCATCCAGGTTCAATACAAGTTAAGCTCATTCGACAGCATGTGTGGCAGTAATGTTGATTACCACAAAACCTAATTTCGTCTCATCCATGCTCTACTTAAAAAAAAAACGCAACAATCTGGGTTACAGTGAGGCACTTACAATGGAAGTGAATGGAGCCAATTTTAAAATATTAAAATACTAAAAAAAAGTATAGCCTCAAAACGTCAACAATATGCGTGTTAACATGATTTTAGTGTGATTAAAATCACTTTTCTGTGTTTACATTCTGTGTAAATTCACTTTTATAACATTGTTGCCATGACAACATAACACTGTAAACCTTTAAATCCTAAAAGGATGGTAAAATAACAATTTAACAACTCAAATGACCAACACGTGTTAACAGAAGAATTAATGTAAATGCTTTTATATAATTCTAAGCTTCACATTTCTGCCTCTAACCCTTCAAAAATGCACCCATTTACTTTTATTGTAAATGCCTCATTTTACCCTTGAATTTTGCTTTATTTTCAAGAAAATTTGGACGAGTCGAAATTCTTTTTATGGTAATAATCATTATGCCACAAATGCTGTTGATTGAGGTTAACTTGTATTGAACCCGGAATATAATGTTCCATTAACATTTGTTCCTAAACTTTACATAACGTAAGCCAAAGTTGTTGATTTGTTCCCTGTTTGCCGGTTAGCTAGCTAGCTTCCAGTTTAATGGCACAGACATTTAAAGGTAAACCATCTTGTTCAAGCAAGAACACACGTATGTATGCATTTGCATGTATGTTTTGAGCAACCTAACTGTTGTGGAACCTCGCAAGTGAATGATTTAGGCCATGTCCACACTATTACATTTTCGTTTGAAATCACTTTAATGTCACTATATTTACACACCTCATCCATGCTATTATAGTGCTTTCCTCCACCGAATATTCTGTTACCAACAATGACTTAAAACCGAACAAACGGATACAGATGCGGCCTTGGAACTCTCTACATAGGCAGTAACAGTTTAATATAGACATGACACTCTAAAAACGGAACAATGTGGAATGTTAGGATGTTCCATGACACAAGTAAATGCGAGTAAATGATTTTTTGTTATTTGTATTTTTGGGTACGCTATATCTTTAAGTTGTCCACCTTTGGAACAGCCTTCATGAGGGTAGCACATCTATGATGCCGCAGTATGCAGCTCACTAGGTTTCAAAACAGAGCAAATGTAACTAAACGCAAAAATAAAAGGTCTGCTGTATCGCACACCTTTATCTACACGACTCACAGAAACATTTTGATATCAGCCTTTATCATTATAATGTAAATGTGTGCATGAATGCATGAATAACATATTATTTTAGGCCCAATTGGCATTAAAGCACCTTTTCATCCTCTAGCTTGGGTCCCATTGAAAAGGAGCAAGAGTGCATAGCTCTAATGTAGGGACTATTCTATATCTGGGGATGAAACTGTCTGTTCAGGTGATTGACATAAACCCACATTAAGAGGTGGTTTTGAAAATTAGTCCGTGGAGACCCGGCGGAGGTGCGCGGAAGAGGGAGAGTGGACTCCGAGAGGAGCCATGCCTTTTTAACCCCGCTCATTCGTATTCTGCTGCGTGCGTGCCGAAGGGCTCTCTAAATGGCTGAGGCGCACAACTCGCAGGGCCCCTCGACACGCACGCGCTCAGACGGAGCCTGTGGAGATCCGCCTAACAATATGCAGCCCAGAATACAGAAATCAAAATGGGGCCCAATTAATAATCACATAGTTAGTTCATATTTTATACGCCGCACTTCTTGAGCCTGAACAAAGTTTGAGCGAGCAAACAGCGATGCTCTCCATTCTGCGCTCCGTTCTTAAGTTAACATTATGAAATTTTCAGCATGATCCGCATGGCCGAGTTGCAGCAGCCATAATGATGTGCATGCTTGGACGCTCTTTGTCTCTATCTGTCTTTATCATATGATTGTGTAAGAATACAGAGCATAAAACACTATAGAAATTATAACTATTCCCTTAAATTACAGTTCATTGTGCAGCATTTTTTATATTTCTACTATATTAAAAAAAATATTTTATTTCCTATTAATTAGAGTTTGCAATCAGTCTTTCCATCCATCCATCTATCTATCTTTTCCCCATCCATTCATCCATCCATCTATCTTCCCCATCCATCTATCTATCTATCTATCTATCTATCTATCTATCTATCTATCTATCTATCTATCTATCTATCTATCTATCTATCTATCTATCTATCTATCTATCTTTTTTCCATCCATCCATCCATCTTTTTCCCATCCATCCATCCATCCATCCATCCATCCATCCATCTTTTTCCCATCCATCCATCCATCCATCCATCCATCCATCTGTATATCTTTTTCCCATCTATCTATCTATCTATCTATCTATCTATCTATCTATCTATCTATCTATCTATCTATCTATCTATCTATCTATCTATCTTTTCCCCATCCATCTATCTATCTATCTATCTATCTATCTATCTATCTATCTATCTATCTATCTATCTATCTATCTATCTATCTATCTATCTATCTATCTGTCTGTCTGTCTGTCTGTCTGTCTGTCTGTCTGTCTGTCTGTCTTTTTCTCCATCCATCCATCTATATATCTTTTTCCCCATCCATCCATCTATATATCTTTTTCCCCATCTATCTATCTATCTATCTATCTATCTATCTATCTATCTATCTATCTATCTATCTATCTATCTATCTATCTATCTATCTATCTATCTATCTATCTATCTATCTATCTATCTTTTTCCCATCCAACCATCTATCCATCTATCTATCTATCTATCTTTTTCCCATCCATCCATCCATCTATCTATCTTTTTCCCCATCCATCTATCTATCCATCTATCTATCTGATACACAGGCAGAAAGATCATGCATTAACAATTTTTTTTAACTAATTTTCAGAGAAGACAATGCTTGATGTACATACTGTGGGTCCAAGAAGTACTATTTTGCATTAGTAGTACAAGTATTTTACCTTTTTGTCATACTAAAAAGCATTTGTCAGTTATATTAATGTGTGCGTGTGGCCTAGGTTCACCTGTCAAAGTCAGTAGTAAAGACTTTACAGATTTTGACATATTCATTTAAAGTTGCTAATCGCATGTAAATATGAAAGGCAGGTTCCCTCAGGCTCTCTTTGAAATGCAAATAAAGAGTGCAAACAAAGGTTTGAATGGACAGAGGTACAGTGAAATCACAGAGGTGTGATCCTGCTCATATCTCATTAAGACAGAAAAGAACACCCCCCTGTTTCTCATTAGACCATTTATTACAATTAGTTTCTAATTTTTTTTGCATGTTTTCTACATATAGATGTTTGATGCAGAGGAACTGCCCTGTTGCACAACTGTTATTACGTGTTTACCCTCTCAGATCTATATAAATCAATATAAAATGTATTGGGACAAATAAAATAGACCATTATGTCATCATATCCCTCTATCTTTTTATTGTTCGTAATTCTCTATGAAGAATGTATGTATATATGAAAATAGTAAGGTGGTATTTTTAAGTGGAGACATCTAATAAGAGAGCAGCTACAATTAGTGTAGATGCAGCTATTTAGTTTTGTGTTTGTACACAAATGGGAGGAAGTATATGGATGTATGATATCATTTAAATTATTGAACAAAACGTGTGGAATTTAAAGTCAACATGAAATAAAAGTTGACTCTATATTAGTTACTTAATAATTGTCCCTGGTCTTATTATTGTGCATGATTCATGAATGCACATAATAACACTTTTATTGAAGACAAAAAATTTTTTTCAACTTGCCAAAAAAGTTAGAGTGTGTCTAGATCTAGACTAATTTTAATACTGATCTATCTACATTATTTATCTATCCACCCACTGATCTTCTGGATGTCCGTCCATCCGTATAGTGTCTATCCATCCAGTGCCTGCCTGTGTGTCTGTCCGTCTGTCTATCTATCTCTCTGTCTGTCTGTCCGTCTATTTATCTCTCTGTCTGTCTGTCCGTCCATCTATCTATCTCTATGTCTGTCTGTCCATCTATCTCTCTGTCTGTCTGTCTGTCCGTCTATTTATCTCTCTGTCTGTCTGTCCGTCCATCTATCTATCTCTATGTCTGTCCGTCCATCGACAGCTAGAGAGATAGATAGATGGATGTACAGACAGACAGAGAGACAGACAGACAGACAGAGAGATAGATGGACGGACAGACAGACAGAGAGATAAATAGACGGACAGACAGACAGACAGACAGAGAGATAGATGGACAGACAGACAGACAGAGAGATAAATAGACGGACAGACAGACAGACAGAGAGATAGATAGACGGACGGACAGACACACAGGCAGGCACTGGATGGATAGTTACTATACGGACGGACGGACAGACAGACAGAGAGATAGATAGACAAACAAAGAGATAAATAGACAGACAGACAAAGATAGATAGACAGACGGACGGACGGACAGAGAGATAATATAGATAGATAGACGGATGGATGGACGGACAGATAGATGGACTGACAGATAGATAGATAGATAGACAGACAGACAGACAGACAGACAGACAGGCAGGCAGGCAATGGATGGATGATGGATGGATGGATGTCTGTCTGTCTGTCCGTCTATTTATCTCTCTGTCTGTCTGTCCGTCCATCTATCGATCTCTATGTCTGTCCGTCCATCTATCTATCTCTATGTCTGTCTGTCCATCTATCTCTCTGTCTGTCAGTCTGTCTCTCTGTCTGTCTGTCCATCCATCTATCTATCTCTCTATCTGTCTGTCCATCCGTCCACCTATCTATCTCTCTGTCTGTCTGTCCGTCTATCTATACAGTGCCTGTCTGTCCATCCATCCATTCATTGCCTGCCTGTCTGTCTATCCATCTGTCCATCTATTTATCTCTGTCTGTCTATCTATCTATCTCTCTGTCTGTCTATCTATCTATCCATCCATCCATCCATCCATCCATCCATCCATCATCCATCCATTGCCTGTCTGCCTGTCTGTCTGTCTGTCTGTCTGTCTGTCTGTCTGTCTATCTATCTATCTATCTATCTATCTATCTATCTATCTATCTATCTGTCCGTCCATCCATCCGTCTATCTATCTATATTATCTCTCTGTCCGTCCGTCCGTCTGTCTATCTATCTTTGTCTGTCTGTCTATTTATCTCTTTGTTTGTCTATCTATCTCTCTGTCTGTCTGTCCGTCCGTCCGTATAGTAACTATCCATCCAGTGCCTGCCTGTGTGTCTGTCCGTCCGTCTATCTATCTCTCTGTCTGTCTGTCTGTCCGTCTATTTATCTCTCTGTCTGTCTGTCTGTCCATCTATCTCTCTGTCTGTCTGTCTGTCCGTCTATTTATCTCTCTGTCTGTCTGTCCGTCCATCTATCTCTCTGTCTGTCTGTCTGTCTCTCTGTCTGTCTGTACATCCATCTATCTATCTCTCTAGCTGTCTGTCCATCCGTCCGCCTATCTATCTCTCTGTCTGTCTGTCCGTCTATCTATACAGTGCCTGTCTGTCCATCCATCCATCCATTCATTGTCTGCCTGTCTGTCTATCCATCTGTCCATCTATTTATCTCTGTCTGTCTATCTATCTATCTCTCTGTCTGTCTATCCATCCATCCATCCATCCATCCATCCATTGCCTGCCTGCCTGCCTGTCTGTCTGTCTGTCTGTCTGTCTGTCTGTCTATCTATCTATCTATCTATCTATCTATCTATCTATCTATCTGTCAGTCCATCTATCTGTCCGTCCATCCATCCGTCTATCTATCTATATTATCTCTCTGTCCGTCCGTCCGTCTGTCTATCTATCTTTGTCTGTCTGTCTGTCTATTTATCTCTTTGTTTGTCTATCTATCTCTCTGTCTGTCTGTCCGTCCGTCCATCCACCTATCTATCTCTCTGTCTGTCCATCAGACTGACCATCCATCCATCCATCCATCCATCCATCCATCCATCCATCCAGTGCCTGCCTGTCTGTCTCTCTGTCCATCCATCTATCTATCTCTCTGTCTGTCTGTCTGTCCGTCCATCCATCTATCTATCTCTCTGTCTGTCTGTCTGTCCGTCCATCCATCTATCTATCTCTCTGTCTGTCTGTCTGTCCGTCCATCCATCTATCTATCTCTCTGTCTGTCCATCAGACTGACCATCCATCCATCTATCTATCTCTCTGTCTGTCTGTCTGTCCGTCCATCCATCTATCTATCTCTCTCTCTGTCTGTCTGTCCGTCCATCTATCTATCTATCTCTCTGTCTGTCTGTCTGTCCGTCCATCCACCTATCTATCTCTCTGTCTGTCCATCAGACTGACCATCCATCCATCCATCCATCCATCCATCCATCCAGTGCCTGCCTGTCTGTCTCTCCGTCCATCCATCTATCTATCTCTCTGTCTGTCTGTCTGTCCGTCCATCCATCTATCTATCTCTCTGTCTGTCTGTCTGTTCATCCAGCCAGCCAACATTGTTTGAAATGATGATTCCTCTGATTCACACACACAAAAAAAAGAAGTTTTTAATCAATGTTAGAGGAATACATTAATATGGAGATCTACACTGAATATCGTCAAAATTCGGAAAAATATCACAATATAATTTATATGAATTAATATCACCCAGCCTTACTCTAAGCACAGGAACACTTATTTTAAAATGAGGAGTTGTATGTTCTAGTTTCTGTGAGATTCACTCCATCTCTGGTGTTGTCTGTCTCAGGAGATAGCTGTACAATCTTAATAATTCAGCAGTGGAATTTGCTACACTGTGTAAACACAGCAGCAGACAAGCTGAGCAGCACAACCAGTCCATCTCTGCACCTTCATCATGTCAGTCCTGATCTGCTCCTTTCTTACATCCACAGCACTGCTCATACTGCATATAACCCACATCTACTCTTGTTTAGGGCTGAGAATCATAAGGAATAAACTATTCAATTATTATTATTATGTGTCCTGTAAGGTGAAGTGTTAATATATTCTCCCTAGTCCTGCTTAATATGCAGAGACAATTGTGACTAAGCCATTTGTTGATTGGTTCCTCAAAGTCTTTACAATGATTCACGAGTTAACCTGTGAGTTCAAAACTGATATGTGAGACTTTTGCACTGCTTGATTAAAAAGATCCGTCTCATAGGAGTCATTAATTTGTGAATCAGACTACACTGGCCTCAATGTATGTTGACGTATAATATGCTTGTTTATGGCTGGGTAACAATATATTTTTTTTTTAATGCATCGCGACCTTCAATTAAACATTCTTGATTTTGATTATTAAAACCCAAGATCAATCTTTTACTCAACCCTTAAATTTCACACTATGCATTTAAAATGACTATGATTAGCCGCTGGCAGTAAATGTTTTGATTTTACTCACCAGTGATTGAGTAGAATAGTGGGAAAGTTCAGGAGCAAGATCCCCTCACTGTGAGTTGAAAGTGGCGTGGGTCCAAATACGAGATTCAAGCAGTCCACGCAATTGTTGATTAAAAACAGAAAAAAATAAATTAATAAAAATAAAATAACTCTAATCAAACATAGCATGGATACGCTAATGAAGCCAACACTTCTGTGAGACGCTTGCTGAACTTACGCTATTCTTAAAGAGACAGTTCTGTTTTAGTGCGTGGGTCTACAAATTAATGCAAATAATTGTAAATAGCACAGATTATGCACGTAAATAATAAACATGTAACAAAGTATATACTGTAAGTATGCAATTTCAAGACATCATATTTATTGATAGAATTCATGGGATTTTGTACATTTTTAAAAAGCTAATATGTGCCAAAATTATGAAAAACTAATGCTAAAATGCTATTTGTAAAATTCATATTTTTGATATTTGAGTAAATTTTAGAGAAAAGTTGTAATATTAAAACATTTGGCCTGTTGGGTAACTGAATTTCAGGGATTTTACTTACTGTCTGAGCAAATGTAGACAACATCTTATGGTTCATTTGCAGGGTGTACTGCATATGTAGCCCCATAACAGTAGCCTATATATCTATACACTAATAATGACACAATAGTGAAAATCAGACAAGTCGTATTTTTATGAAAAATTGTTTATTATAAAAATATGTTCAGATTGTATTTACAAAACCCGATGAACTGAATGAAAACTTTGGCATTTGCTATGTTTAGCTCTATTCATAGCCATGTTCAATTACGATAGTCCCAAAGGCAGATCTTGTCCTCCAAGAAGCAGAGGCGGACATTGCTCTTCTCAAAGTCACTGTTCCCATTTTGGACTGTTCCCAATGACATCATACACATTATAGATAAGACGGTCTTTCCTGGCTGGTGGCATTCTGAAATGGATAAAGAAAATCACTGACTTTTTTCCAGGCTAAATAATGCAAATCTATCCCATCATACTTACACATTTTAAAGAATTGAGCCATTCCACAGAATTCCCACAATGCTGTCTGGCTAGCTTATTGTGCCCTCTACTTATCATGCTAATAGCACTTATACCCACATTCCAAAACATTATCACCTGTCCCTCATGAAGCAAGTAGATATTTGGGCAAACAAGCAAAGCCCAGAAAAGACCGGACCAGTTAAGTATATTTTATAAATGATAAGATGCTCTCTTTGCAGGCCTTCCTGCATGTGCTATTAGACCTCTGCAAATGATCCAGAATGCAGCAGCACGTCTGGTCTTTAATGAACTAAAGAGAGCACATGTTACACCACTCTTTGTCTCTCTCCACTGGCTGCCGGTTCATGCACGTATTAAATTCAAGGCCCTGATGCTGGCATACAGAACAGTCACTGGGTCTGCTCCAACATACCTAAAAACATTTATGCAGAGCTACACTCCCACCAGAAGCCTGTGGTCGGCTAAGGAACGTCGCCTTGTCGTACCAAAACAAAGAGGCACCAAAACCCTTTTCCGGACTTTCAGTTTTATCATACCACGTTGGTGGAATGACCTCCCCAACTCCATCCGTGAAGCAGACTCACTCTCTATCTTCAAAAAATGGCTAAAAACACATCTTTTCCAAGAGTATTTAACCAGTCACTAAATAAAAAAAATAAATAAATTAATTAACAATTGTTGTTGCACTTAAATCGGTTTTGTATACTATTCTGATGATAGTGAAACTTTGTAGTATGGCACTTTTCGTACCTCTGTCTCCTTAAGATGATTCACTATGTTTTTCCTCTTTTGTAAGTCGCTTTGGATAAAAGCGTCTGCCAAATTAATAAATGTAAATGTAAATGTAGATAGTTTCAAATATTGCTACACATATACATTCAAATTCTCAAAAAAATAATTTATTCCTTAATTAAATTTGAGCTTATCATTTAATAATCATTCAATTGTGATTGAAACTCAAAATTGTAACAAAGAAGATATTTTAAACTTGTGAATGTTTCTATTAGTATTTTTTTAATATTTTAATATGATCAAAGCATTCAACAGTACCTTAATTTCAGCATGATCTAGACATATTACTAATCACAGAAAACAAATATTTTAGGCATTTTACTTACTTGAATGTTGATTTATCCAGTCCAATAAAACAAGACGATATCCTTCAAGGCAAATTTGCAGATTGTGAGTTCATGGCCAGCTGAACAGGCCTATTTACAATATCTACCATCCAATAGCATCGCAAAGCTGAACACTAGGAACTATTCATTGTGTAAACGTGGTATTAGAGAGAAAAAAAACATGTGCAAGTTTATTTTAATAGAGCTGAAATTTATATTGTAATATTAAATGGTCTGCACTTATATAGCGCCTTTTTAACCTTAACGGTATTCAAAGCGCTTTGCACTATGACACATTCACCCATTCCAACACACATTCACACACCAATGATGGCAGAGCTGCCATGCAAGGTGCTAGCCTGCCATTGGGAAAAACTTGGGGTTCAGTGTCTTGCCCAAGGACACTTCGGCATGTGAAGTCATGTGGGCCGGGAATCAAACCGCCAACCTTGCAATTGGTGGCCGACCCGCTCTACCACCTGAGCCACAGCCACGCACAACAGTGGGACTCACTGAGTGGGACTGAAAAAAATAATTTTTTGGTTTTCCATCCATCCATCTTCAACCGCTTTTCAAAGTCAGGTCACAGGGTCAGCAGCTCCAGCATGGAGCCCCAAACTTCCCTATCCCAAGCCACATTAACCAGCTCTGACTGGGGGACCCCGAGGTGGTCCCAGGCCAGTGTGGAGATGTAATCTCTCCACCTAGTCCTGGGTCTTCCTCGAGGCCTCCTCTCAGCTGGACGTGCCTGAAACACCTCCCTAGCGAGGCGCCCAGGGGGCATCCTTACCAGTGTGTGTAGAAACTAAAATTAACCAGTAGATCAAGAGCTTTGCCTTCTGGCTCAGCTCTCTTTTCGTGACAACTGTGCGATAGAGCGAGTGCAATACCGCCTCCGCTGCCCCGATTCTCCGGCCAACCTCCCGCTCCATTGTTCCCTCACTCGTGAACAAGACCCCGGGGTACTTGAACTCCTTCACTTGGGGCAATACCTCCTTCCCTACCCGGAGTACGCACTCCATCGGTTTCCTACTTTGAACCATGGCCTCAGATTTAGAGGTGCTAATCCTCATCCCAGCCGCTTCACACTCGACTGCCAAGCGATCCAGTGAGAGCTGAAGGTCACGGACCGATGATGACATGAAGACCACATCATCTGCAAAAAGCAGCGATGAGATCCCCAGCCCATCGAACTGCAGCCCTTCCCCACCCTGACTACGCCTCGATATCATGTCCATGAATATCACAAACAGGATTGGTGACAAAGCGCAGCCCTTGCGGAGACCAACCCCAACATGGAACAAACTCGACTTCGTGCCGAGGACCCGGACACAGCACTCTCTTTGGACATACAGGGATTGGATCCCCCTAAGAAGGGAGCCCCCCACCCCGTACTCCCCACAGTATTTTCAGGGGACCCGGTCATATGCCTTCTCCATAACCACAAAACACATGTAGACTGGATGAGCATACTCCCAGGCCCCCTCCAGGATCCTTGCGAGAGTAAAGATCTGATCCATCATTCCACGGCCAGGACGGAACCCGCATTGTTCATCTTCAATCTGAGGTTCGACAATCGGTCGAATCCTCTTCTCCAGCACCTTGGAGTAAACTTTACCAGGGAGGCTGAGAAGTGTGATACCCCTGTAGTTGGCACACACTCTCTGGTTCCCCTATTTGAAGAGGGGAACCACCACCACTTTCTGCCACACCTTAGGCACCGTCCCAGACTTCCACGCAATGTTGAAGAGGCGTGTAATCCATGACACCCCCTCCACATCCAAAGCTTTCAGCATTTCTGGTTGGATCTCATTAATCCCTGGGGCTTTGCCACTGCGGAGTTGTTTAACTACCTCAGTGACCTCCTCCAGGGAAATTGAATCTGATCCCCCATCAGCCTCTGGCTCTGCCTCTAGCATAGAGGGCATGTTGGGATTTAGGAGTTCTTCAAAGTGTTCCTTCCACTGCCCAATAACCTCCTCGGTTGAGGTCAGCAGTGTCCCATCTTTGCTGTATACAGCTTGGATGGTTCCCCGTTTCCGCACTTTGTTGCGGACCGAAAGTCCTTCTCCATGGCCTCCCTCACGGCAGAGGCCACAGCCCTTCGGGTCCTCCGGGACAACATATTCCGGAAGGCCTCTTTCTACTGTAGGACACCTTCCCTGACCACCAGTGTCTGCCACGGTGTTCGAGGGTTACCGCCCCTTGAGGCACCTAAGACCTTGAGGCCTTAGCTCTCCACTGCGGCTTCAGCAATGGAAGCTTTGAACATTGGCCACTCTGGTTCAATGTCCCCAACCTCCGCAGGGATGCCTGAAAAGCTCCGCCGGAGGTGTGAGTTGAAGATCTCACAGACCTCCAAATGTTCCCAGTTCACCTGCACAACTCGCTTGGGCTTCCCAGGTCTGTCCAGAGTCTTTCCCCACCCCCTGACCCAACTCACCACCAGACGGTGATCGGTTGACAGCTCTGCCCCTCTCTTCACCCGAGTGTCCAAAACATATGGCCTCAGATCCGATGACACGATTACAAAATCGATGATCGACCTTCGGCCTAGGGTGCTCTGGTACCACATACACTTATGAGCATCCACTCTGGTACCATGTACACTTAAGAACATCCTTCTGTTCGAACATGGTGTTTGTTATAGATAATCCATGACTAGCACAGAAGTCTAACAACAAACATCCAAACAAACAAACACCAAACATTTTTTGTTTTGTTTTTTTATTATATGGAAACAGTTCTGAATTAAAAGCCTTATTTAAACCATAACACTTATTGTCTGTATTCATCTTAACCACTCCAGATAATTTCACCAAAGATCTGACAATTGATCATAGAATACTCCAAATCAAGATCATCTTATTCTATGGTGAGTAACTCATTAAGCTGTTCCTATAGTAACAATAATGCAACAGTGGGGGCAGAAATGACAATTAACCTCTATCAAATTATCTGTTCTCTTTTTAATATCTTAGACTATTGTACTGTATGTAACCCATATAGATCTATCAAAGTAGATTGGAAGAATAAAAAATCTCTTGGGGGGATTTGTGATTTTTCCCTTCTAATTTTTTAGGTTTCACTTTAGTGAAGGCACACACATTATTTTGAATTTGAAAGAATCGCTAAAGAGAGAAAACAGCACTGATTATAATGCCTCCTCTTGTAATTAGAGCTCTCAGCAGAAACAATCTGTCTCTATTCTCGTTCTCAGCAGGAATCCAGCATGAGGTCTCATTGTGGGCATTAAATGTGCCATCAGTGAACATGTTTTCCTTGCTGTTTATTCAATTTCTTGTGCGAGTAAAGCGATTAACAGCTCTCGGAATGACATTTACAGCTCATGTTCTGTTTGTTGCACTGTATTTGTGTTAACTGCTCAATAGATGCAGTTCAATTGAAGGCTTTCTCTGCTTAAACACAGAAAATGAACAGCATTAGCTTGGATCTTAGATACTACCAAGGGATTTCTTCTTTTTTTTTTTTTTTTTTTGTAGTGCACAAAAAAACACACGGGTGATTCTACAATTTGGGGCACTTTTGACTTCTTGAAATCTTGAAAAATTACAATTCTTCATACATCAATATTATTTCTGAATAAACATCATATGCACTCGATTGTAGACTTGATCAATGTTTAACTGGAATTTTGAAATCAAATGAATTTGATACTGTGTGATACGGATTTGTGATACTGCAATTTTAACTTTTTGGATTGGACGAGCTGTAATTCACTTTGAATTTATAAAAATGCAAATAGAAAAATGGTAAGTGTATTAGAGATAGTAATTATTTGTTAATATTACATAAAAATATATTACGTTGAAAAAAAATTAATTTATTATTATTTTTTAAAGTTCTTAAGATAAAGTGCAAAGTTGAATTTCAAATATTCCATACATTTATTTATTTATTGCGATAAAATGCAAACTTTTATACATATAAGAGAAGTTTAAAAGTCTTGGAGGGGGCAAGCATAAAAAAAGAGAAATTGTGGAAAATGTACACGTTGTTAGAAATTAAAAAAAAGTAATTAAAGAGACAAAAAAACAAAAGTTTAAAGCTATTACAATCTATCCTTTTTTTAAAGTCATCCTAGGAGATAGAAAAGTTTCCCTAATTGATGAATCACCGACATACATATTTTTAATTAAAACTCTATTTCCAGACTGGTATTATTGCTGTAAGGCCACGTGTACCGCTTGTGAAACCGTGCGCAGGTCATGCAGGTTTTTCCTTTCAAGTCTTCAATCATGTTGAGTCCCCTGGCATGTGTCTGCTTTTCGGTTATGCCACATTTAACTGAGTCCTCCTGTCTGCTGCCAACAACCAGCGCCAGTCACCCATCCACGCAGACAAAAACAAGGCGACAGGTACACTAGCCATCACGCTTACATCACCCCACAATCTCAAATGTTGTGGATTTGCTTCACGCTTTAGGGATGTCTTATGAGATTCCCCCTTTACTGAGATAAAAACAGAAGCTGGTTAGATACTTAACATAACCACACCCAGACAAAATCTGCAGACTTTTCCCCCCAGATTTTGAATTTGTTTGAATAGATTTAATCTAAGTTTAATCTATTTTCTGTCCCTGGTTGAAATGCAAATGTTTCGAGGTGCAATCATGGCAGGCTTTAAATACAGACCCCATAAATGTTTGTTTGTGTAGGTTTTACAGATGAGTACACTGGTAAATAAGTTCCATATGTTTACTTGTTGTGAGGTTCAGCAGAGCGCATGTGGCGTTCAAGAGTGATAATTACACAGCCTGTTAATAAGTATGTATATGCATAATCACATAAATCTTTAATTACCTAAACAGTGTCTCATTACACACAGGGTTAGTATGGAAATAATGCAGCTTTGCAGTGGGTTACAGACAATAAACTAGGATGTTATTTTATTGAATAAATACCACGAAAGTGTTTGTGCTTCTAAACTTGTTGTTGTTGCTGCATTAAGCTGCGTTCACACTGCCAGCGGCACGCAGCGACAAAATGACCTCATCTCGTTCATTTTCAATGACGGCTGGCGACTTCCAGCAACACAAGCGATGGTGACCGTTGGTGACTGGATGTGGGTGTGTCCAGCGACGCAACAAAGTTGAGAAACGTTTAACTTTATGCAAATGAAGCGACTTTCGGGAGCGTCAGCCAATACGAGAGAAGATGGTAGAGCTCACGTGATCCTAATATTTTATAATAACATTAATTGTAATGAAACAGTGCTGTTTAGACTCTCAATACACACCACTAGCGACTTAACCGCCAGCCACTGGCAACATGCAGCGACAAAGTAGCTACATAACATTTCATTGGGTGGAAAAAAAATAAAATAAATCTATTTAAACAAATTTCTAAGCATATTTTATGCCATAAAAAGGGGATCCCTGCACAGTAAATATATAAAAACTGAGATAATGTGAGAGGTTTTTCTAATGAAAGTGATTTTAGCCTGCACTTTAAGACTCACTGTTGGAACTAATGATGACATTCGAGGCCACTGCGGCCAGGGGTTCTAAGGGAATTCGACAAAAATGTTCATTAAAAGGTCTAATAATTAAGATATCGATTAATTAGTACAGCATTGATTTACAGTCACACTTTATCTAGTCAAGGGGTTCTAATTACCGTGCCATTATGCCAGAGTCTGACCAGAACATTCTTTTTGTCACTTGTAATGAAAAAGAACATTTCTTTTGGCAGCGTTTGGATTTTTGACCTGTAAAATTTTAATAGGGACTACAGTGCGAACGGGACATGGATTGGCGGTCAGGGGTGCGGGCTAATATCCCTGAGTCTGGTTAAGTGGCTATACACCCAGAGTGCTCAAATACCTCTCTAGAGGAATCTGCTGCGCTCCTTCTGCTTTAACTGCTTCCTCTTTTCCATGTGATACACTCAGGCCTGTAGCCAATGAAAGCTATACTCTCATGAGTGGAAAAGTGTTCCAAAAAATGATTTTGTTATATTACTATATTGTCAATTTTATCACTGGGTGTTTTTGTTCAACTTCAGGCACTTTTCACTATTCTAAAGAGTAAATTCCCATCAAAACGTTTTTCACACTCTCATAAATTTGATACTTAACAATGGATATTCTGCTCAGAAGAAATATTTACCTTGAATTTTCTTTGTTTTCTTCAAACATAATTTGTCTCATATTTAATTTCAAGCATGCTCTTCACTGATACTTTTGTCCACTTGGTTAACAAGTTCATTAACTTTTGAAAAAATATTTTATTTGGTTGGTGTTTGATGGAAATTACAGTTTTGATGTCTGGGCTGCCTTTCCCAAAACCATCATAAGCCTAAGTAGATTGTATGAACTATTGGTGCCAATGGTCTCTACGATCAACTTAAAGGCTTAATCGACAGCATTTGTGACATATTGTTGATTACCACAAAAATGTATTTAGACCCGTCCCTCCATTGATTTATTTTTTATTTTCTCCCCTCTCCCCAATGTGCTCCAAGTCCTTGTGGTGGTGTAGTGACACGCCTCAATCCGGGTGGAGGACGAATCTCAGTTGCCTCCGTGTCTGAGACCGTCAATCCGTGCATCTTATCGTGTGGCTTGTTGAGCACGTTACCGCGGAGACCTAGTGCATGTTGAGGCTTCACGCTATTCTCCGGCGCATCCATGCACAACTCACTACACACCCCACCGAGAGCGAGAACCACATTATAGTGACCATGAGGAGGTTACACCAAAGTGGCTCTACCCACCCTAGCAACCGGGCCAATTGGTTGTTTAGGAGACCTGGCTGTAGTCACCATCCCTCCTTTTCTTTAAAAAAAGTCAGGCGATGGAGGACTGTGACGAGAAGGAGGGCAGGGCCTTGTGGACACATGGCTGGCTTGAATCGGGTTAATCAGCCAGGACGGGGATAAAGACGAGTCGGAGGCGCCAGTTAGAGAGAGAGAGAGAGAGAGAGAGAGAGAGAAAGAAAGAGAGAGAGAGAGAGAGACGTGGCCGCCATTCATGTGTGTCTGTTAGTTTATGTTTTATGTTGTTTTAGGTTCATTTATATAATTACATTTTAAGTTGACTGTTCAGCCGGTTGCCGCCTCCTCCTTACCCGTCCTTATACTGTTACAAGCTCATTCTGATTCTGAAAATCGTGTCTCAAGGCAGTGCTATTTTGGCAAGTTGTAAAAAATGTCAACACTTGTTAAATTAAATGTGTTTTTTGCTCAATAACTGTGGCTATATTTTAATAGCTTTTTTGTAGCTAAGACTTTTAGGTTTGTGCCTATACAGAAATCGCCTGTCAATATTAAACCTATCCTTGGAAACATTCACTAGAAAAAAAAGTGTTTCCCCTATGGATATACTATATTGGAAGTTTCATTCAAAATCCACATTTTGAGCCAATTCACAAAACTGAATAGGCACAACAGTTTTGACTCCAAGTGCTTAATAGCACATTTTCATTGCATTCTTGAAATCCCGAATTGGCACAATGTAATACTACAACAAAATTCTCAAAAGTATAATTGGGATGGGTAATAATGTACAATTATTGCTCTTGGATACAAGCACATAATTTGTGTGGATGGCATTCAGCGTTTGGTTAATGAAAAGGCGTTGAACAGGAATTGAATCATATTTTCCACTCCATGGAGTCAGAAAATGGTGCTTCAGACACTTGTGAGGGCAGTCAGGATTCCCAATTTGCCTGCTGGAAATTGGAAATGGTGGAACAGCGAGGCGTGATGTTGTTAAAGTGAGTGTTCTCTCGCAGTCGCTGAACGGCGGCTGTAGGGTCTGCATTTGTGGTGTAGTGGTGGGTTTGGACCCGATTACAGTCGCCACTCTGTTCATTATGTGAACAATTCACCTTTTCAGCTAAACAAACACATACTCCTACTCAGGAAGTGAAACCTCAGTTGACTGTCTGCTGGACAGGTTTGTAGCTTTGTTCTGACTATATTGAAGTAAGGTGTTAATTGAAGTGTGGTCAGACCATTTTACCAAGTTAGATGTCCAAAGATGATGTTATGCATGGATGAATGGATGGATAGATAGAGAGATCAAACATTTACATTTATGCACTTGGCAGATGCTTTTATCCAAAGTGACTTACAGAGCCCTTATTACAGGGACAATCCCCCCGGAGCAACCTGGTGTTAAGTGCCTTACTCAAGGACACAATGGTGGTGGCTGTGGGGATCGAACCAGCAAACTTCTGATTAACAGTTATGTGCTTTAGCCCACTACGCCACCACCACTCAATAGATTTAGTTATAATTAAGGTAAATTGGATGCTCCAATATAACAAGGATTACCTAGCAGAAGCTTCTAGGATTTTAATAAATAGTTTGTGATTAGAGTGATTATTCAAACAAATTGTAAACTTTGTAGCAGAGTTTTGATCCACTTATTAAAACAGTTTGAACTGATTCATAGAACTGAATCAAACATCTCTGCTAAAACACCAAAATTGCTACATAATGGCCAAATAAAAACTGCTAAAAAAATCATTGTAAAAATACCACAAATATAGCAGTGTTTCAAGGATATTTTTTCTAACATATAACACACAGTGAGTTGTCCATTTATGTCATATATAATACATATACACTCACCGACCACTTTATTAGGAACAACTCTACACCTACTTAATCATGCGGTTTTCTAATCAGCAAATCATGTGGCAGCAGTGCAGTGCATAAAATCATGCATATAAGCATCAGGAACTTCAGTTAATTTTCACATCAACCATCAGGATGGGGAAAATTTTTGATCTCAGTGATTTAGACCGTGGTATGATTGTTGGTGCCAGACGGGCTAGTTTGAGTATTTCTGTAACTGCTGATCTCCTGGGATTTTCAGACACAACAGTCTCTAGAACTTACTCAGAATGGTAGAGCAGGTTGTCCACTAATCGCAGGGTTGGTGGTTCGATTCTTGGCCCACACGACTCCACATGCCGAAGTGTTCTTGGGCAAGACACTGAACCCCAAGTTGCTCCCAATGGTAGACTAGCACCTTGTATGGCAGCTCTGCCGTCACTGGTGTGTGAATGGGTTAATGAGAAGCAGTGTAAAGCGCTTTGAATACAGTGCAGACCATTTATCATTTAAAGTAGTGAAATGATAAAAAAAAATTACCCCTGGGGGGTCACATGACATCATGCAAGAAGCAGATGTGTCAGCGACAAGCTCTGCACACTTTGCTAAATTTTTTATTATTCTTATTTTATAGTCAGGTGAAATTCGGAACACCCAGTTACACATTTGCTCTTTGAGGTAAAACATGGCAAAGAAGTCAAAATACTCAGCTCTAAAGACATTAAAAGACACTTACATGTTCAGGATGAAAGCCCTGACAGGCCTACAGACTGGAGACTCGATTTGGATGGCGCGGCTGGAGGGGAAATCAAGCGTCATCTGTCCAAAATGGCAGCAATGCTGATGAAGTTTCTTGCTGATTTGGAGGCTCTCGCTGTAATACGTTGATCGATTATGGCAATGGAAATAAAATTATTTTGATGTAGTTACAAGAGTGGTAGATAGGTAAACAAATAGATTATCTGGAGTCATCGGAGAGGGAATTATCCGCTAATCCGCTCGTGACCAAAGTTGATTTGGAATATGTTCTTGAAAAGCTTGAAGATTTTAAGAATAGAAGCCTCAGGAATAACGTCCGAATTGTTGGAATTCCTGAGCATGAGGTGGGCAGAGATATGGTGAAATTCCTATACAAGCTTTTCCAAAGTTTACTCGACATAACAGGCCACAAGCTGGAAATCGAGCGAGCTCACACAGTTCTGGCTCACAGATTGGCTGAGGGAGAAAGGCCCCATTCAATCCTGGCCAAATTTCTGAGATCATCCGATAAAGACCTGGTGTTGCGCCAGGTGAGGAACAAAGGAAAGCTTTCTTGGAAGAATCATAATATTTTCTTGTTCCCGGACTTTGCGAGTTCGACGAGAGAAACACAATCGGTTCAGGGAATGCAAGAAACTCTTGTATCAATGTAAGATCACTTTTGCATTAATGTTTCCTGCCAAGCTGAGAATAGATGCGAAGGACAGTTGTAAAGTCTGAAACAGTATGACCGCAAAATATCTACATGCTCACACAAAGGATGTCTTTTATAAAGTTGACGGACTGAATAAATCATGGCATATACTTTTATGTAGCCTCCGAGTGAATTTACTCGACCATCCGAGGAACCGGGATGCCTTTGGTGTTGCCGGGGGCTCGTGGGCATTCATGGAACTTTTGAGTTTAGAAGGATCGATGCCGGTTAGCGCTGTGGTGTGGGCAGGGTTAACATTTAGGTGGACATGTTTTCTTTAGTGCTGGTTCACGTAAAAGCAGGGGAGTCATTCTATTTTTAAATAAACATCTACAATTCAAATGTCTCAAACAGTTTAAAGATAAACTAGTGAGAGTAATTATTGTTTTAGCTGAAATTCAGGGACAAAGTTTGATTTTGGCTAATATTTACACACCTAATGCTTATTATCAGGGCTTTTTTATAGATCTTGAAGGGATGTTGCAAGTCGCTGGCACCCCTCATGATATAATATTGGGAGGAGACTTTAATCTTTTGATGGACTCCGTCCTTGATCATAGTGAAGCAAAATTGTGTAAGACCCTTAGAGCAACATTGACACTTCACAGGATGTGTAAAATCTTGTTCTTATAGATATTTGGAGACTTTTGAACCCATCTGGTAGGGACTATACATTTTTGTCATCAGTCCAAAAGATTTATTCTAGAATATATATATATATATATATATATATATATATATATATATATATCCAAATCCCTCATTTCATCTGTTGTTGATTGCTCAATTGGAAATATCTTAGTCTCAGATCACATCCTGGTGAGTAGAGGTGTTGCCACATAAAAAAATAAATCATATTGTTGGCCCCTTAATGTGTCCCTTATGCAAAATCCTGATTTCCAACAAATGTTTAAGACTGAAATCAATGTTTATATGGAGACCAACTGGTCCTCAGTATCCTCTGTGGGTGTGGCTTGGGAGGCACATAAGGTGGTTTTTAGTGATCGGGTCATACAGTATGCTTCATTCATAAAAAAAATCCAAAGCACGAGTTGGAAGGAAATATTAAAAGTGCAGAGGCAGAGCTGAAGTGCCATATGTCATCTGATGGCCTCAGAGAATTGACCCGATTGATATATAGATATAATACTATTTTGTCGCGTAAAGTGCAGTTTTGGTTTTTCAGGGCAAGACAGTCATACTTTGAGTCGGGGGACAAAGCAGGAAAACCTTTGGCTAGATATAATGCATTAATAATGCTTTTAAAGAATTCTACTTTGATCTCTATAGTTCCACATCTTCGTCTACTGATGAATATATTACAAACTTTGTGGAACCATTAGAACTCCCTAAACTGACAATGGAGCAAAAAATTTCTCTTGATTCTTAGATAACCTTGGAGGAGCTTGATGAGGTAATTAAGGCCTTCAGGGCCAGATGGCTTTGCCACTGAATTTTTTAGATCTTATGCTACAGAATTTGCTCCGCTTTTGTAATAAGTTTATACAGAATCATTAAAGAATGGAAAGCTTCCCCCAACCATGACACAAGCCAGGATCAGTCTGATTCTTAAAAAGGACAAAGATCCAAGCGAGTGTAAAAGTTACCGTCACATTTCCCTGATCCAGTTAGATGTAAAAATGTTGACAAACATTCTGGCTATGAGTTCTGGCACATTCTGGTGGTGGCGTAGTGGCTAGAGCACAGGGCAGCTAATCAGAAGGTCGCTGGTTCGAACCCCACGGCCACCACCATTGTGTCCTTGAGCAAGACACTTAACTCCAGGTTGCTCCGGGGGGATTGTCCCTGTAATAAGGGCTCTGTAAGTCGCTTTGGATAAAAGCGTCTGCCAAATGCATAAATGTAAAATGTAAATGTAGATCAGGTGGGGTTTATTCAAGGTCGTAGCTTTTCTGATAACATTGGGTGTCTCATCAAAACCATGCTGTCAATAGCGAATGATCAGTCTCCGGTCGCTGCCATCTCACTTGATGCCGAAAAGGCATTTAATATGGTAGAATGAGATTATCTTTTTAAGATTTTGGAAATGTATGGGTCCAGGAGTACTTTTATTGGTTGGATTAAGTTACTTTATAGACACCCGGTAGTGGAGGTACTAACAAATGGACTAATTTCAGACTACTTTGGATAGGGGCACCTGGCAAGGTTCCCCTCTTTCCCTCTAGTGTACTGTCTTGTCCTGGAACCATTAGCAGCCATGATAAGAAAGAGGGATGGCCTTCCAGTGGCCCAAACAGGGCATTATGTTTTTGTGAATGCTATTTCCAGCAAACTTGTCTCATTTAGTCAAAGTTCATTTTGATCCCTTAATAAAAATGTTTTCGATTGATGTGCACAGGTGGTCTTCATTAAATTTATCGATGATTAGAAAAGTTAAAGTTATTAAAATGAATTGTGTTCCAAAATTCAACTACCTGTTACAGTCTCTCCCTGTAGATGTCCCCCTCCCTTATTTCAAACAATTTGATAGCATAGCGAAGTTCTTCATTTGGAACGGTAAGTGTCCCAGGTTAAATTTCAATAAGTTACATAGGTCGATTGACAAAGGTGGGTTAGGCCTACCCAAGATTTTGTTTTATTATTATGCATTCGGTCTCAGACATTTGGCTCATTGGTTACTTCCACCTGAGAAAGACCCTCCCTGGTTTTGTATTGAAAAGGAAGTTCTTGCCCCTATCTCGCCACTGCTAAGCCTTTCAATCAAACTAACCAGAGAGGTTAAGTTACTCCCCATTATTTCGCATTTGCACTCAGTATGGACAAAGGAGTCCAGAGTGTTTAATTCAGATGTTTATCTAAATGTTGCCTCAAGCTTATGGCTAAACCCCAAACTATGCATTACTGTAATAAGTCCCCTTTTTGTTGGTCAGAGTGGATTGGGAGGGGGTTAATACACTTGGTGACATATATGAGAGTGGTGTTCTGAGGTCCTCATATTTTGGATCCCCAGATCTCAGTTTTTTAGGCATTTACAGCTGTGCCACTTGCTTTGTACAATTTTTGGGAATAGCATACACCCCCCTAAAGCAGCAGATACTCTGGGAGAGATGATTACAGCTTTTGGAGAAGGTCACGAGGCATCAGTGTATTACTCTTTGTTAATTCAGAGTCATATATGTGATGTAATGGGCACTCGGCTTTCATTTTGCCCCAGACTCTGTATTTTAGGGTGGTCATCCACGTCGAGAATAGGCATATAAGGAGTTGGGTCCTAACTAGCGTCATGCTTACCAGACAGGTTCTTTTAAGGGGTTGAAGGTCGGCTGGAGCACCCTTATTTCATGATTGGTGCTCAGAGATGGGGAGGGTGGCGGCCTTTGAAGAAGGTTCATTTAGAAGGCTGGGTAAATCAGATTTGTTTATAGAGAAATGGGGCAAATATCTGACATTATTGGATGTGTGTGTATATATATATATATATATATATACACTCACCTAAAGGATTATTAGGAACACCATACTAATACTGTGTTTGACCCCCTTTCGCCTTCAGAACTGCCTTAATTCTACGTGGCGTTGATTCAACAAGGTGCTGAAAGCATTCTTTAGAAATGTTGGCCCATATTGATAGGATAGCATCTTGCAGTTGATGGAGATTTGTGGGATGCACATCCAGGGCACGAAGCTCCCGTTCCACCACATCCCAAAGATGCTCTATTGGGTTGAGATCTGGTGACTGTGGGGGCCATTTTAGTACAGTGATCTCATTGTCATGTTCAAGAAACCAATTTGAAATGATTCAAGCTTTGTGACATGGTGCATTATCCTGCTGGAAGTAGCCATCAGAGGATGGGTACATGGTGGCCATAAAGGGATGGACATGGTCAGAAACAATGCTCAGGTAGGCCGTGGCATTTAAACGATGCCCAATTGGCACTAAGGGGCCTAAAGTGTGCCAAGAAAACATCCCCCACACCATTACACCACCACCACCAGCCTGCACAGTGGTAACAAGGCATGATGGATCCATGTTCTCATTCTGTTTACGCCAAATTCTGACTCTACCATCTGAATGTCTCAACAGAAATCGAGACTCATCAGACCAGGCAACATTTTTTCAGTCTTCAACTGTCCAATTTTGGTGAGCTCTTGCAAATTGTAGCCTCTTTTTCCTATTTGTAGTGGAGATGAGTGGTACCCGGTGGGGTCTTCTGCTGTTGTAGCCCAGCCGCCTCAAGGTTGTGCGTGTTGTGGCTTCACAAATGCTTTGCTGCATACCTCGGTTGTAACTAGTGGTTATTTCAGTCAAAGTTGCTCTTATATCAGCTTGAATCAGTCGGCCCATTCTCCTCTGACCTCTAGCATCAACAAGGCATTTTCGCCCACAGGACTGCCGCATACTGGATGTTTTTCCCTTTTCACACCATTCTTTGTAAACCCTAGAAATGGTTGTGCGTGAAAATCCCAGTAACTGAGCAGATTGTGAAATACTCAGACCGGCCCGTCTGGCACCAACAACCATGCCACGCTCAAAATTGCTTAAATCACCTTTCTTTCCCATTCTGACATTCAGTTTGGAGTTCAGGAGATTGTCTTGACCAGGACCAGACCCCTAAATGCATTGAAGCAACTGCCATGTGATTGGTTGATTAGATAATTGCATTAATGAGAAATTGAACAGGTGTTCCTAATAATCATTTAGGTGAGTGTGTATGTGTGTGTGTATATATATATATATATATATATATATATATATATATATATATATATATACATACATTTTTTTTATTGATTTTATTTGTATCTTTTTATTGTTATGTGTGTCTATAATAATCTGTATATACAATTATGTGACCACAGGGGTGTTTGTTGGGGGTTAGGTTGGTGTTGGGATGGGGGATTAGGATGGTGGTTGTGGGGTTTAAATGTTTAATGATTTCATTTCTATATATGCATTTTTGTTTTGCTCTTGTAGATATGTTTTGTGGAATTCATAAAAAATGTTAATTATGTTCACTTAATATTGATAAATATAACTAATACAATTTCCATCTTTAAACGATTGAGTTTGAGTCATTATATCTGTAGATATTATATTTAATTAAATATATAAAATGTACTACATAATCAGAATAGAGTAAGGTGGCCACTTCCAACACAGATCATCTCAGTTATTTGAGAGCAAGTCATACAGCATTTTCTTTATCTTGTAATGTGTGCCAAAGAAATTAAGAGTAATTCAATAATAACAATAACAAAAAATGTCAGAAACAAAGCAAGCAAGTGTAATAGAAAGGGGGAAAATAAAGAACTTATGGCAGATAAAATCACAGAGCTTAAGGGTATATGATTAACCAACCTCTCCATTCTGCGTTGATTCCCACGAGAAACAGAATCTTACAAGAATCTGAGGGGGTGCAGTAAGAAGCCTGTGTAGTTGAAAGAACAAGCAAGGTTAATGAGTAGAAGTAACAAGAGCAGAACTGACATTTGTTTAAAGAGAGAGAGAGAGAGAGAGAGAGAGAGAGAGAGAGAGAGAGAGAGAGTAAAAAAAAGTATATTGGACAAGATGAGCATCAGAAATAGGCATCACTCATTGTTTGACTTAACTCCCAGATGACAGTTTTAGCCATTCTCAGAACTTAACCATACAGAGCAAGATGCTTTTCTTAGATGCTTGCACTTTTTGCTGTTTTTAATGTGATGTCTGGAAGATCTTTGTCTGTAAGATATCTAATCATCTTTAATGTTTAATGACAAGATTTGAATGAAAATCAACTGATCACTGTAAATGCGGCAACAGCAGCTCAAAATTCAGTAGCTGGAATCAGTTTGCATGTGCTTACCGAAATTTTAACTAGTGCCCCCAGTGGCCGAAGCTAAAAGTGTTGTAGAGGTGAAATGTCCAGAGGGTGGCACCAAAAGTGAATCCTATTTTTAGTTGTAGTTGTAAATGACGTAATGCAGTAGGTAATGACCTAATTTTATTAAATCTACCCCCTAACCCAAACCCCAACCCTAAACCTAAAATTTAATTGTTGTGAAAATGTGATTTTAGAGCAAAAATGCAACCTCCAAATCACGCTCACCATTGTTTACGTGAATGAAATTACTTAATTGTTTCCACGGGACTGGAATCCATGTCTCAGAGTATCGTGCAACAACGCATACTGTATTTTCCAAAACACTCTTCCTAACTATTGGTTGGACCAACAGTTTTAAACTTTTCGGGTGAAAAGCTGTGTTTGCATCTTAAACTAGCATAGAAGAACGTATTGTAATATCCGAAAAATTACACAAGTCAACTTTAACACTATTTTAAATCAAAGCACACCGTGCCTTATGTCTACATTTATATTCTATGATTAAATGTCACGTCTATTTTCACAGATGACTGACGGGTGGCTTTTCCCACTCTTTTCCGCATGTTACTTTGATTATACAGCAATTCTCGGCTACGGCTTGTGTTAAACTGCATTTTAACTGTGCCTGACAAAACATGTGTGGTGCAGCTCATCTTCGGTGAAGCAGAACTAAAATCTGGAAGTAATCAGCTCACGGGAGAACATGAGAATTTCTCCTGAAACACTTTAACGCCGCTGGAACTCACCGCTCCTCAAGATTGGATTCAGGTATCTAATCCCAGCTGCTCCCCCTCCTCCGCTCTGTCTCCCATCACCTCTCCATCTCTCTCTTTCTCAGCTTTAGGGTGTTGCAGGGCCATATAGACCAGACTCACACTGCTGTGTGCATACTGTAAAAATAGCATTGTTATCTGGTCCTGACTCACTGTTTATACAGTATGTGTTCTGACACAGCAATAATGATGCCTTCCAGTCACATTGTAATGATCATATTTATGAGATGAGCACAAATGAATGCTCTCACAATCTTGGATTGACCAGTGGGGACTATGAACACTTTTTCCAGCAGCCTTCCGGATTCCATATAGATTTGTCATCTGATGGCCATATAGATTTCAAAGAATTCTTAAAGGGATACTCCGGGTTCAATAAGAGTTCATCTCAATCGACTGCAATTGTGGCATAATGTTGATCACCACAAAAATGTATTTGGAAAGCAATAATCAAAAGTGCAGTGAATTAGGCCAAAGTTTGGAGGGTTAAGGCAAAAATACGGTGATTATTATTTTATAAAATAACTTGAATTAATTCTGTTAAAACTTGTGTATTTGAGCTGTGAATATTTGATTATTGTGAATATTTGTGTTTTTGCGGTCGTTTTAGGATTTTAGGGTTTACTTTATGCCGTTACACTAAAAACATTATTTCAGATGTAGTTGGTGGGTTATAAAAAATAACTCAAAGCATTTTATGCATTTTTAACTAGGCTTTAAGGACATGTATAACAGTTTAAAATATAAAATTCACAAAAAAACTTTCACTTAATTGGAAAACACTCTGGGCTATAAATCATTAAATAAGATATGATAATACTACATTTACAAACCCAATCCTCGCATGTGGGCACTAAACGTGGTCAAACTCCACACATGCATCCATATGCATCCTTGAAAAATGATCCATAACAAACACTCAATTTTAACATGACTTTTCTGAACACATATTTAATGCAATTTATAAGCATCTTGTGTGAAATTGCATATTTACCAAAATAATTCTCAAATGATGAACAAAACCAGGAACCCTTGTATGTTCTCACTTCTCTAAAAGGAGAGAGTGCCGGAAAGCAGGTGACCCAAAACTCTGTTTTTTAAAGGGGTAACGTCCAATTTATGTCTTGAGTTCAATTACATGAAATTTCTCCACTTGGCTACATAAGATTTGCACATTTAAATTTCACAACAAAATTCATCAAATTGATTTGAGTAATCTTTAAAAAATAAAAAAATACAAATATGTTAAGTTTTAATTTAGTTTTATTAAAAATTACACAATTTAATGTAATTTTGTTATGAAATTGAAATGCGTTAGTCTTAAATATTAAGCTACATTTTTTAAAAGTATTTCTTCATGTCAACAAAGTTGTACAACTGGATATAAATGTACACATAATAGGTTAGTTAGCTATTTAATCACACTAAAATCGTGTTAAAACACATAAACAGGGCTGGACTGGTAATCTGGCATACCGGGCATTTTCCCGGTGGGCCGATGCACTTTGGGGCCGATCAGGGCCGGACTGGCCAACGGGAGAGTCCGGGATTAAATGGGCCGAATGGGCCGCGATAAGCTAAAATGAGCTGCCGCGTTATGTAGAATGGACCACAAAATGGCACCGCGATATGCAGAAAATGACAGCGAAAAATGTGAGAAACCGGAATAATATTCACAATAAAATAAACCTTTTTTTCCTGCTAACAGTAATATAGTAATATAGTAAATCGTTTACAGTTGCCCATCAATATAGCAACGTGGCACATTAATACAGTGTACTGTAGAAATCAACTGATGTTTGAAAGCTCTTTCATGTCAGCTTTGAATATTCATCCAATCAGAATTTACTGCCAAATCTATCCGTTTCATAATGACGCGCTAGCATGGGTCTGACAAAGAAGTTCAAAGTAGTATTTACGATGGCTGTTTACACTCAAGTACAGTCTACAAGTAATATAACTGATCTCACTGGAGTATTTTCAGTATTATTTTACTTCAAATTCTTGTGTCATATTCTTTTACACTCAACTATTTAATTAATTGTTGAGGAATATAGAATTATGCTCCACCATGGAAGTGTTAGTAAAACCTATATAAAAGACACGAGTCAGTGTCCTGTTCTTAAACACAAGCCAGACTGTTGAACACAGAAGCTTTCATGCTCTGACCAGGACAAATTCCTGCAGGTAATGATGTTTTTATTGTGTGTGAGTGAGTGTGTGCTTTAATAGATATAAAGGGAAACCTAGCTAAACTCACACGGAACAGACACATGCCACTGTTGGATTGAAGCTGTGTTTGAAGAAAACTATAAATTGACACACATTCCTCACATTTGTGGCATGATTTCGATTACCAGAGAAAATAGTTTCAACATACAACAATTGATGTTTCAATACACCTACTGTATATAGATTAGGTTAGATCATTTTAGATTAGATCATTTTATTGTCATTGTCACTAGTACAATGAAATTTAAAGTGCTCACCAGTCAGTACATCATTCATACATTTATAAAAAAAACTGCCCAAGCATACCCACATAAAAGTAAATTTTATCATTGCACATCCCTTTTTACAATCAATTGTAACCGTATTACTTCATGATTCATTAGCAGTATTGAATGTGGTAATTACTGTAGGATAAAAGCTGTGTTTGAATCTATTTGTCCTTGTTTTAACTGATCTGAATCATCTGCCTGATGGCAACAGCTCAAACAGAGAATGTCCAAGGTGTGAAGAATCCTTTATAATGTTCTGTGCTTTTTTGATACAACTGGAGCTGTGTAGTTCTTCCAGTGTAGGGAGGGCGCATCCGGCGATTTTTTTTTTTTTTTTTTTTTTGGGCCGTGTTGATAACCCTCTGCAGCATTTTCCTCTTAGCCACTGCGCAGCTGGTGTACCATACACAGATGCAGTATGTAAGAATGCTCTCGATGGAGACTCGGTAGAAGGACACCAGCAGTTTCTGTGTGATGTTATTCTTCCTGAGTATTCTCAGGAAGTAAAGTCTCTGCTGGGCCTTTTTCAGTAGCTCAGAGGTATTGGCGCTCCAGGTCAGGCCCTCCCCAATGTGGACTCCCAAGAAGCGGAAATCTGCCACCCTCTCCACACAGTCCCCGTTGATGATTAGTGGTGGAGTGTCTTTCTCCTGTAGTCTATTATGAGCTCCTTGGTCTTTGTGATGTTAAGGAGCAAGTTGTTGCCCCTGCACCATGCTGTCAGCCGCTCCACCTCGTCCCTGTAGGCAGACTCATCCGCCCCAGAGATGAGCCCCACCACCGTGGTGTCATCAGCAAACTTCACAATGGTGTTGCTATGGTGGATGGGGGCACAGTCATATGTGTAGAGGGAGTAGAGCAGGGGGCTCAGTACACAGCCCTGGGGTGACCCAGTACTGAGGCTCAGGGCTGTGGATGTATGACGGCCCACTCTAACCCTCTGTCTGCGACCCGAGAGGAAGCTATGTATCCACATACAGGTGGAATGTGGAAGCCCCAGGTTGCTCAGTTTTACCACCAGTTTGTGTGAAAGGATGGTGTTAAACGCAGAACTGTAATCCATGAAGAGCATCCGCACATAGCTCCCCTGCTGCTCCAGATGTGACAGTGCAGCATGTAGTGCTGTAGCCACGGCGTCCTCCGTGGATCGATTCGCTCTGTAAACTGGTGGGGGGTCAAGGCTTCATGGCAATGTTGCAATGATTCCGGACTAGTTTTTCAAAGCACTTCATCACCACTGGCATCAGTGATACTGGCCGATAGTCATTGAGGCTGGAAATGTGTGATTATTTTCAGCAGGGGGACTATGATGGAGGACTTTAGCCTGCTGTCACAACAATTGTGTGACCCATTTCAAAATGTTTGCAGAACATTTGTATTTTTTTAGCTTTATTACACATTCGGCTACAGTTTACCAGTGAAATATCCAACGGGGGGCGCCAAAAGTGAGTGCAATGGTGTCGTAATTAGATGAGGTTATTAAGGTGAATATAAGATGGGATGTTAATGAGTAAAATGTACCTGCCTAACCTAAAACCCTAACCCTAACCCAAATGAGAGGTAAACAAAACAGACGTCCTTACCCTAAACCAACACCTAATCCTAACCAGTCCTAAAAAAAAGTTAAAATAAAAAGCACATTTTCTGAAGCAACCACGTCATTTTGTGTAAATTATTTGACACTTTTAGCTCATGTGCCATTTTGAGAGCTTGGCTGGGCTCGAACAATGTACTTCAGAGTTCAAAGTCCAACTCTAACCTACGGTGGAATCTAAATCACATTAGAATAAGTGTGTAAATGTAGGTGAGTCTGTAATACAAGCATTAAAATGTAAGTTTTTTTAATTATGCTTTAGCGTTAATGTGTTTCGATATCATAATATTGTGTGTGAGTAATAGTGTGAAAAATAAGTGTTCCTGTTGATGAATTGGTAGAGCATGTTTCTAGCAACAACACGATAATGGGTTCGATTCCCAGCAAACGCACAAACTTGTAAAATGTATAGGCCTACATGCACTGTAAGTTGCTTTGGAGAAAAGCGTTTGCCAATTGCATAATGTAAATATAATAAAGTCAAAATCAGACGTTGTATTTCACCTGGGAACGTCAGCGAAACGTGGATCACGGCATATAAAATTCATTTTGCAGATATTTTATTATATTACCGTTCATTCTGTGACTTGGTTGCTGATGTATTTCTCATGTAGTACGCAGGGCCAGGTTATTAACATTAAAATACACACTGTTTTAAAAGTGTAGCCACACAACTGAAACTTTATATCTCTATACACGAGACTAGTGTGATAAAATTACTTACAGACACTTCCCGTGTAAATGTATATCCAGTCTTTCAACTTCAACATTTCTGTTTTTAAACCTTCTGGAATGCTGTCCACATCGGGTTAACCCTAACCCTAACCTAATCCTAAACCTAACTGCATTTTCTTTTCTTTTTTAAATGGCTAAAGTGCTGTTGATAAAGTTCAATTTAACTGGGAACATTCCTTTAAGAAGAAATCATTTCAAACCATGTTATTGTTCAATTCCTGTTTCTGTTTGGTTGATGCATTTCAAGGGTGTTCAAGTGTGAAGAATTTACATGTTTCCATTGATCATGGTATACATATTATCTACATCCCTGCTGGTATAGCTAAGCAGAATAATTAGCTGTTATATTACTGAAGGTGTAACTTGTTTACTAATATTTTACCCCTCAGATTCTGCATTATTTTTTGCATAATTTCATTGAGTTTTGAGTCCATGTAAAGATGGAAGAGCTTGTCAGGGTGGTTGAAAAGTGCCAATTCTGAATGGCATTGATTTTGCTGAACCTGACAGTAACCTGCTTTAACTCTGTCACATTTATGTTTGTTTTTGTTCATGTTTTGATTCATGTTCTACATTTAGTCGTCTTTTATTTTGAAATGTGTAAGTTTGGTTCCTGTTTCTCGTTCTGTTCCTGCCTGCTCAACATTACAAACTCAGAGAGATTGATGCACAGTAGCAAGACTACAGAGAGGTGAATAGAGGACAGATGATCTGTGAGGCACATCAACGCAATACCTCAAAATCAACACAGACATGACCAAAATTTTGACAATGGATGGGTCACCAGCCAATGTGCACCTCGACGGAGCCCAGATCAAACAGGTTCAGGAATTCAAGTACCTAAGAACCATGGTGCAGGAGAAGAAAGCGGCATCTTCAACTTATGTCCACGGCAGAATTGGTCAAGCAACCATGGCATTCGGCCAACATCTCCACCAAAATACACCTTTTCCGGACACTGATCCTGCCAATTCTCCTATACGGGTCTATATACATGAGGTGGTGGTGGCATAGTGGCTAGAGCACAGGGCTGCTAATCAGAAGGTCACTGGTTCGAACCCCACGGCCACCACCATTGTGCCCTTGAGCAAGACACTTATCTCCAGGTTGCTCCGGGGGGATTGTCCCTGTAATAAGTCGCTTTGGATAAAAGCGTCTGCCAAATGCATAAATGTAAATGTAAAATGTAAATGACTGAAGCAAGACCTAAACAAGCTCGAGGTCTTCCAAATGCGATGCCTGCAGCAGATCCTTAGTATATCCCTCTGCGACCACATCCGAAATGAAACTATCCAAATAAGATGCAACCACCAGCCAAAGGTTGTAGAAGAAGACTGAGATGGTTTGGGCACATCTGCAGAATGAGGATCACCAGGACACTGTACCAGCTTCTCTGGCGAAAACATCCAACAGAGTGGAAAGTTCAAAGAGCAGCACCCAAGAAGACATGGTCAAAACAAATTGAAGAAGACCTGAAAAAGCGGCGATCCACCCTCTGTGATGCCAAGGCCATTGCCATGGATCGAAAGGCATGGTAAAGCATTTTGAGCAAAGTCCGAAATCCAGCGGCACCCACAGTAGCTTATGGGCTCTGGAGTGAACCTCATCCTATTGTTGACTAGGGATCAATGAAGAAGAAAGAGACACATCATCCAGACAGACGTTTAGTTAGTCACATTTAAATTCAAATTACAATTATTTATCATGTTTAAAACCTTTAAATTGAATTAAAATTTAAAAGACACTCTCAGTTACATTCTCAATGGTACCCAAAAATGAGCATCAGCTGGAGTGTTAAGTGAGTGTGTACTAATCACATGCTGCTGGCATGGATAAAATGCAACACAGGGTTACTCGTCTCTGTTTAGTGGCATATACTGCTGGTGATGTTACTGCCAGACTCTCTCACTCTCTGTCTGTCTCAGTTTCTCTTTCTCTGTCCTTCTGATTTTCCCAAGAGATGCCCTGCTGTGAAAACGACAGGGCAGCAAAAATTTGCAAAATCTCTCGCTCTCTCTCTCTCTCTCTCTCTCTCTCTCTCTCTCTCTCTCTCTCGCTCTCAGAGCAGATGAGGTCAGACATGAGCGACAGATCTTGAATCCTTTCTTTCACTACGAACTAAAGATGGGCGGCTCCTGTTCTGATATCAATATCAGTTTTACTTTTTAATGAAGTCAAAATGAAATCTTAATTGACCTTGTCTCTTAAGCATTAACATATCAGCTATTTTAATATATTCAGTTTTGTGCTGCAACATCTAACCAATACATCCGATTATAATCAATAATGTAAACGTCAATAATGTACAAATGTGCTCGGTGAGTAAACCCTGGAGTTCACAAGTTTGAATACCAGAGCATGCTGATTGACTCCAGCCAAGTCTCCTAAGCAACCAAATTGGCCCAGTTGCAAGGGAGGGTAGAGTCACATGGGGTAACCTCCTTGTGGTCGCAATAATGTTCACTCTCGATGGGGCACATGTTAAATTGTGTGTGAATGCCGCGGTGGATGGCGTGAAGCGTCCACATGCGTTATGTCTCCGCAGTAACACGCTCAACAAGCCACATGAAAAGATGCATGGGTTGACGGTCTCAGATGTGGAGGCAATTGAGATTCATCCACCGCCACCCGGATTGAGGCGAGTCAACGCCACCACGAGGACTTAGAGCACCTTGGGAATTGGACATTCCAAATTGGGGAGAAAATAAAAAAATACATAATTTCTAAATGTTTCTTTTCATATAATTGATTTTATTGACCATCAGCTGTTGCTCTACAGGTAAAAAGAAACATTAATTCTCATCACACATTGCACGGATGCGGTAAAGAAACCACGTGATTCCTATCCTTTAATATGCACTCAGGTGAAACACTTTTGTGAGACGCTCACTGAACTGCCATAGAGTACAGTTTCTACACTTGTTCTACACATCAGTGTAAATAATTATTCATATAAACAACAAACAATTATTAAAATAAAATGTAAAAATGGCCAAATGTTTGGAATAATGTACAGATTTTGCTGTTTCGGAAGGAAATTGGTACTTTAATTCACCAAAGTGGCATTCAACTGATCACAATGTATAGTCAGGACATTACTGATGTAAAAAACACCAACATCACTATTGGAAAAAAGTAATTTTTGATCAAATCTAGACAGCAGCATCACTCCAACACCTTATCCTTGAGTAATCATGATAAATTGCTAATTTGGTTCTAGAAACTCACTTGCCATTATATCAAACACAGTTGAAAGCTATTTGGTTCATTAAAAGAAGCTTAACGTTGTCTTTGTGTTTGTTGTTGAGTTGCCACAGTATGCAATAGACTGAAATGTCTTAAGATCAATATTAGGTTAAAATGGCAAAAAATAAACATCTTTCTCTAGAAACTCATCAGTCAATCATTGTTTTGAGGAATGAAGGCTATACAATGCTTGAAATGGCCAAAAAAAACTGAAGATTTCATCTAAAGGTGTAACTACAGTCTTCAAAGACAAAGGATAACTGGATCTAACAAGGACAGAAAGAGATGTGGAAGACCAGATGTGCAACTAAACAAGAGGATAAGTACATCAGAGTCTCTAGTTTGAGAAATAGACGCCTCACATGTCCTCCGCTGACAGCTTCATTGAATTCTACCCGCTCAACACCAGTTTCATGTACAACAGTAAAGAGAAGACTCAGGGGTGCATTATGGGAAGAATTGCAAAGAAAAAGACACTTTTGAAACAGAAAAACACAAAGAAAAGGTTCGAGTGGGCAAAGAAACACAGACATTGGACAACAGATAATTGGAAAAGAGTGTTACGGATCTTAACCCCATTGAGCTTTTGTGGGATCAGCTAGACTGTAAGGTGTGTGAGAAGTGCCCGACAAGACAGTCACATCTATGGCAAGTGCTACAGGAAGTGTGGGGTGAAAGGTCACCGGAGCATCTGGACAAACTAACAGCTAGAATATCAAGGATCTGCAAAGCTGTCATTGCCGCACGTGGAGGTGTTTTTTGATGAGAACTCTTTGAAGGATTTTAAGAAGTTCTGAACATTTTTTCAAATTGTAATAGTAATTTTTCACGTTATTAATGTCCTGACTACCTGATTAATGTCCTGATCACAGAACCCGTGAAACTGTTTTGGTCTGTCTGGTTTTGTCGACCTGAAACCTGCTCTGAAACTCTGCGTTTGTTCAGCTAGCTTCGTGAGACTGGTCATTGTGCCTTAGACTTGCTTGGTTGCAGCCTGCTGGCTTGAAGGAGGAATATCGGGGAGGTCACTGGTTAGTTTATGTGCCAAAAGTGCCATTGTTGACTTCTGAGTAAATAGAAACTCAACTTGGAACAATTAAACAAGTTAACATTTGCATGACATCTGACACGAAAATAGTCCTGCATCATTTGCATGATTGCAAACATCAGTTTGTCTTACAATGATGCTCCCTTTGCAAACTGGTAGAATAGAAGCTTCTGGAAGCAAGTCGGGACTTATTCAAATGGTGTTCTGTATTGTTAGCGACCATATCTTGCATTTGTGTACCATGTTTAATTCCTTAGTCATAATTCTTTCAGGAATTGACAAAAGATTTACCACTGGTGCCATTAACAAACAGATTAATTCTGTAGAATAACACTTTAAAATTAGCAAAGAACAATCACGAAAACAAACCACTGCATATCTGATGATAATAATTAGCTATTTGAAGACAAATGTGGGATAAAATTGGGTTGATCTGAGATATTAGTCTTTTAAGTACACCTCAAGAGCATCTTAACATTGGCTTTGGCTGGGATTGCTGTTAGAAGTCTGGGTTTGCAGTCAGCGAGACTCAAGGTGATCCGCTGAGGTCATACAGGCCCTTGTTCCTCTTTGCTCTCTTTGACAGCTAAGTACATATGCTTACACTATTTATAGGCCTCCTCTGTGCCAGCACCTCACAAACACTAAGGAAGAGGATTAATTGCTAATTTATCACAAATCTCTCGATAAGAGCTGCAGAAACTTGTCAGGAGATGTACATTTGATGTCAATCTTGTAAAGCTCGGTGAAAGTGCAGTGTTACTTTGAGACTGTCAAAAAAACATTTTAATAATCAGTATTTTTGTCAGGGATATACGTTACACTATCTGCAGATATTTCACTGGATAGTCATTTTCTTACACATTTTAGCTTCCCAAGTAAATGGATATTAGATAAATGGCTGCTTAGATATTTTTGAGAAAGAAGAACCAATGAGATAGTTCGCACAAAAATGAAAATTCTGTCATTATTCACTCAACCTCGTGTCATTTTAAAACGTTCTTCTTTAGAACACAAGGTGTATTATTAATAAATATTACGGCTCATCTTTGCCTCACTTTAAAACTTAAAAAGGACAGAGTATGATCAAATTAGTTGGTAACACTTTACAATACAGGTACATTAATATGCATTAATTAATGCTTAACTAATGCACAGTTAATATTGAGTTAATGTATGACTCATGATTAACTAATGCACAGATAATATTGAGTTAATGTATGACTCATGATTAACTAATGCACAGATAATATTGAGTTAATGTATGATTAACTAAGCCATTCATTAATGATTGTCACATCAACGTCTAATAAAGTGTCTGTCTGATTAATATATTAAGTCATATATGAATCGCTATTAATTAAATGTGTCATCATGGATTAATTCCCTAACAACATATTATATGAACTAATAGTATTAATTCATGTGTTAATTATACAAATTTGCTGAATTAACACATGAATTTGCAATAATTAAGCATGTATTAATGCATATTAGTGTACCCGTATTGGGTGGAAGTTCAAATGCATGGCTTCGGCTCACTGTGGTAAATATTAACACATTAATTAACACTATTAGTTCATATAATAAGTTATTAGGGAATTAATCCATGATGACACATTTAATGAATATCAATTAATATATGACTTAATATATTTATCAGACTCTTTATTAGTTGCTTATGTGGCAATCGTTAATGAATGGCTTCGATAATCATGAGTTATACATTAACTCAATATTATCTGTGCATTAGTTAAGCATTAATTAATGCATATTAATGCACCCGTATTGTAAAGTGTTACCAATTAGTTTTAGCAAGAGGTTTTCAAACTGTCAAGGAGACACCCAAGGGGCTGCTAGGATGTGCTAAGAGGTCTACAAAAAATACTAAATAATTAAAAAACAAATCTGAGAAAAAAAGTGAACAAATAATGACATTATTTGAGATTATTGCCCTATTCATTAGATTAATTACTGTTATTGTAATGCATTGACAGCCATAGTAAGAAATAAAAACAGAAATCTTTTGGCTATAGTACAATGACAATGTAAACACCAATTATATAATTTTCAACCTTGTCCTATAACTAAAAACGAAATGTTTGCAAACTGATTTTACGTGCTGCATTCTACATTTTGACAAAGCTTTTCATTTTCTTTCACATCATGACTAGTGGCTGATTATCACTTAATAAGCACTTATTTTCCACACTATTACTCACACACTGCTATGTATAATATCGAAACACTTTTACTATAATGCATAATTTGAAAAATGATACATTTTAATGACTTTTTTACAAACCCATCTACATTTACACACTTATTCCATTGTGATTATCTTCCACAGTAGCTCGCATCATAGAGAGTGGGACTTTGAACTCGAAAGACTGCAGAACAAAATTAGGATTTTGCATTTTGATTTGGACCCTATCGGTTAGGTTTAGGCATTGATTTAGGGTAAGGGTGTCCCTTTTTTTTTTAGCTCTCATTTTATATTAGATCACATTTGGTTAAGTTTAGATTACATTTTTAAGTTAGGGTTAAAACAAAAATCTTTTTTCACTCAACCATTTCACTCACTTTTGGCACCCCCCACAGGACATTAATGGTCAAGGAATGTCGCAAGGGACCCCCTGTGTAATCTGAAGTAACTAAAGTAATAATGAGCATTTGAGGTTACATTAAAATTTGGATATGGAAGCAATATCGTTTTTTATCTTCACTTTTTGTACTTTATCAATATGCATTAGTAATTAATGTATGTTTTTATGAATTCAGAGACCCCCCCCCCAATCTAATTACAAGTGGTCACAGGAGATGCATTTGAGACACCAGATGTAAATGACAGTCTGTCTCAAATTACCACTTGTGATCGGATCAGCCGAGACAATATGTTAATACAAGGTGTAATCTGGGCCTAGATGGTGTCATATTAGTTAAACAGCTCAGAGAGATTGAATGCGTGCAGGACAATGAATATATTTTCAGATGTCTGTCATGTGATGTCTTCAGAGTTCAGGGTTTCAAACATGTAATTTCCCAGCATGCTGCTAACACAAGTGTCATTTATAAACACGTGTGTTATTGAACCACCCCTTGCTACCCGACATGTCCCTGCAGCATTGACATCAAGGCCCTGCATTCCCCCTCCCATCGCCAATACTCCAACTCGTTATCACAAACTGTCCTACAGATAGTTCTCTCTCTCTCTATTTTATCTATTTCTTTCTTCATCTCTTTGATGAAGCTCATAGGAAACTGGGAGGACCTTAATGGATTCCATCTTCTTCAAGAGCCATTTAGAGCTTTGGAAACAAGGTGACATGTCTAGCAAGATATTTATTATAGGCAGCCCTGGAAAGCATTAAAAGTGTTGGATCTGAAGTTGTGACAGTTCAAGGGAACACTCGAGTGTTAACATATTCAAAATGGGCCGTGACAAGGTCAGGCCAACTATCCGTCTTCAGTCCAATACAGCCAAACCGGACTACTGTGCATTTAATTTGAATCTACCGTAACAATGTGGCGTGTGACTCTCTTTCTTTTTAAGATTGATTCAAAGAAGGTTTGCTGGCATGGTAAGTGGATTTACACTGCAAATGCATTAAACTTTGCATAAACTTTGCAAAAGTATGTATTCATGAAAAACAGGCATTAAAGTTGGCACACTGTTACTCCCAAATCAATTTAATGTGCTCACCAAGAGATAAATGAACATATAGCGCAAAATGTAGCATATTTTGGATGTTCAAATACTTATAAGCCCATTTGTAGGTTGACTTCTCCAAAAGGTGTAAACATTGTGACCCTGATTTACTAAAGGTTTGCATTTATAAAAACATGTGCAAACTTGATATGTTCACACAGGAAGTCGGCATGTTGTTTCCGAGAGTTCTGGCACCCTAGGTTTAGCCACATTATGCCAACTCACTGACAAATGGCATCTTCTATCAGAAATGGTTGCATTGGCTCCAGTGTTTACCTTTAGAGGTGCAACCGGAAATGCATTGCGTCAGGAAGATATCACTACAAATGCGATTCGGAGGCTGCATTTATCCCTCTAGCAATACATTTTTACTACACTGATGGTAAGGTTTAAGTTTAGGGTTTGGGGTTCAGATCATCATCACTATATTACAGCCTGTACAGCTGAAAACAACTCACTTCACAACTCACTTTTGGCGCCCCTCTGTGGACATTTCACCAGGAGAAATTTATTGACACGTTTTGGCACACGAGCGTTCATTAGGGTTTACAAAGTTAAGACAGGGCAGATAAAAAGCAATTATTTTAATACATACAAGATTAACATCTTGCCAATGAAATGGACAGGACGATATCATCCACTAATTCAGTGAACACCAATTTCAATTGTACAAATTAGACAAAAAAAAGGCCAATAAGAAAATCACACCCATCAAATTGCACATAATTAAGACACAACTTTAAACAAGACCTGCAAATTTAAAGTCCAATACACATCAAAACGTGATACACAAGAAAAAACATAAAATGGTAAAAATTTATTTATTACAAACTTTTCATTCATATCTATAGGAGATAACCTTTTTAAATAAAAAAAATCGAAAATGCCTCCCGTTTTTATTCTAACCTGATCCATATTACCACCTTTAGCAGAAATGTTGCTGGATTTGTTCTCTTCAATTGTGCTCCATCCTCTCCGTGCTCCTTGCCTGTTGGTGAAATTGAAGTCAGATTGATTACCCAATCGCAGGTCTGGACTGGGAAGAGAAATCGGCCCTGGATTTTACAAAGCAACTAGCCCAAAACATGTTGAGCGACAGTGTTCACTGTCCTTTTCTGCATATCGCGGTGCTGTTTTGTGGTCCGTTCTGCATAATGCGGCGGCTTATTTTAGCTTATCACAGCCCATTCAGCACGTTTCGCGGCCGACGCACCAGCCTGCTCGGTTCTCTCGATGGCCAGTCCGCTCCTGATCAGCCCCAAAGTGTGTCGGCCCACCGGGAAAATGCCAGATTACCAGTGCAGCCCTGCCCAATCAATATTTCACCAGGAAAATGGAGCTCACACGTGCCCATACGCCCAACAACACTTTCTGCTTTGGCCACTGGGGGCAGTGTTTCGCATTTCTGAAAGCACAGACAGATTATAGCTAAAGAAAAGTCAATCTTGTTACCGATTTCACTGTGATATCAAGCTGGTCTTTCAGATGTGCGTATATCACGCCTTGGTAATTTCTGTGTGTTTCCCAAAAATTAGTTAGACGTGCTTCCAAATGCGCAAAATATAGGGCGGTGTCGATGCAAATGGTCTAAATAGCACCCGCAAAGTAATTTGTCGTGCCAGAGAGTAATTTCTGAAACTGCAAGAGCAACACTTTTATCCAAAGTGACTTACAGTGCACTTATTACAGGAACAATCCCCCCGGAGCAACCTGGAGTTAAGTGCCTTACTCAAGGACACAATGGTGGTGGCTGTGGTGATTCAACCAGCAACCTTCTGATTACCAGTTATGTGTTTTAGCCCACTACACCACCACCACACTAATACGAATGAAAGGCGGGTATTAATCTGATTCGCACTGTTAATTATGCTGTTATTGTGGCATAGCAGAAACTTTGAGTATGGAGAATACTCAGAATACAAACTTAATGACACACATTGGATTTTCAAGAGATCGCTAATTCTAAGCGCAATATTTGTGCCAGGGTGTTTGCGATATTTTGTGGGTGTATTGTATGTTAATGAAGTGGCTATGAATACTTAATGTGTACAATATATTGTAATATATTTTTCAATAATAAATTATGGTGATGCTCTGAAAATATTTCAGGAGAATTGTTCAACATTTGCTATATGTATTCACCAAGCTCATCACATTGCATTCTGGGATTGTCTTCTCCACCAAAAATAAAGGCAATGCTGATTTTGAGCTTGGCCAAAATGAGTTACTGTGAGCCTAATTATGCTGCCTACTTTTAGAACAGCTTTTGCGTCAAGAGTGCACCTTTAATGCCTTCAAATGCTGCCTTCGGAGGCAGTAGACTGGGTTTTTGGAGCAGAGCGATGGTGTTAGTCACCTGTGTGCAGATAAATCCACACCAACCTCTCCTGCAAAGCACAGAGTTGATCTCTTGGCATAATGCGTAGAGCATTCTATATATTGAGAGCTAATATTGGCTCAGGCAGGTGCTGATTGACCTGCATTCTGGAATGGCCCCTCTCTGGGCAGCTCCACCTGAGCTCCCGCTGCTGTCAGAGCGCATGTCGGCCAAGCTGGATTGATGAACGTCATTCCATGAAGAAGCTGTATTCATCATTGCTGCCCAGAGCAGCTCTGGCCAGATGGACAGCGAGCATCTCTCCACTGCCAGGGACACATCTGTTCCTTGTGTTGCTTAGAGTACTAACAAGTACCTCGCTCCCTCAAAAGGCAGCCAGTGTCAGGCACAGAGAGAGGGGGCAGAGGGGAAGAGGAGAGAATGGTGGAGGGGAGACAGACTGAGTGACGGCAGAGATCAGATCTGTGTTTTCTCAACACTTGTGGTGGACGTTTTATTCGCTGCGATCAGAAGGCTTGATGTGTAGAGCTCACTTATTCTGATTCAAGTAGGCTAGTTTGATTGACGGGTAAAAAGCTTTGCAATGCCAAAGCATTAGTGTCATTACATACACCTATCAGAGGTTTTTAAATAGCCGATTGCCAATATGATGGTGATACAGGTATGTTTATAATACATATATATAAAATACAATTTAAGAAAAGCAAGTGTGCTGAAAATATGCACTATAGCCTACATTAGTAAGGCTATTGGTAGATTTTGGAACTGACACAAGGTCTTTGTGATTAGCTATAACTAATAGGGCTGGGTATCAATACAGATTTTCAGATTTGATTCGATTTCGATTCACATGCCCTTGATTCAATTAAATACCAATACAGTTTCATTCAATTTGGTATATGTACACCTGCATCAGACGTGCTTGTGTAGCGTCTCGGGTGCGTTGCATCATAAACATACATTTTTAGGTCACTGTGTCATGTTAAATATAGTTTAATACTTACAACACATCTTGAGATCCCTTAGTTCGGTTTTGCGCTCCATCAAGTGTTTTGAACGCAAAAACATAACGAATGTTTGTGTTGTTCTGCTGGATGGTTGTTTTCTTCACTGTATAAACTGTGCATTGCCACACAGCTGAAGATTCACTTACTGCCCTCTGGAGTAAACAGGTGGTACTACAAGCTTGCATTTCTCAGGAATCCCGGGTGCATTGCGATTAAATGCATAAATTTTTTTAACGCATTATTTTTTATAAAATTAATTGCACTGAATTAACGCGTTAAATCGACATCCCTAATATATATATATATATATATAGTATACAGTATATAGATATTTGAGATGTAAATATTCATACAATACAAGTCCATGGGGTCCACATTTTTTAAGGTCCAAAATGGACATACAGGCAACATAAAAGCAAAGCGTCAAGTGCAAACAAGTTTTAATGAGCTTCAAATTATGATCGCACCTATGAGACTGTAATGCCAAGATTCAAAGTTTTTTTTATAAAAGTCACATTTTATTTGGTTTTTCACCCAGAACAGAGCATATCACCTCAGAAGACATGGATTAAACCCCTCAAGTCATATGAATAACCTTTATGTTGCCTTTTGAGCGTAAATATTTGGACCCCATTGACATGCATTGTATGGATATATTTACATTATATCTTCATCAAAATATCTTGTTTGTGTTCAGCAGAAGAAAGAAAGTCATATGAGTTTGAGACGGTATAAAGGTGAGAAAATGAGTGAGTATTTTTTTCTCGTTGAATGTCCCGTATTACTACATCACTTTATGGAAGTCAAATGGTTTGTGGACGGCATTCCTTGTTGACTTTAATGTGTTTTGTGGTGTCCGCCTTTGGAATCATTGGATCACAATGGGATGTTTTGGCACAAAGTACTTTTAAGACTGACAAGGACAAGATGAGCTTTCAGAGAGACAGACAGACAGAGAGAGAGAGACAGAGAGAGAGAGAGAGAGGGCGTTTTCTTCTGTAAGCTGACAGACAGGCACCACATGAAGAGACAGCTAGAGTCCACCTCTAATCTCTCTGTCAATCCGTCTCTCTCTGTCTCTCTCTCGGCGTTAGATACGGTACTCTACACTAATTCCCTCACAGCGATTACAGCTATTATCACACTGTAGCAACACAATAAACACCGTCTGATGCTGCCACATCAAGAGACATTTTGACAGTCAGTAAAAGAGAGAGCCACACACAAGAGTTTGTTTTGCTTTCTGCCTTATCCCTTCTTCCTCTTTTTTTCCACACAGAAGAGAATGTCAAGGTTTTTCTGCTCAACCATTTCAATATGCCTCTTCAGCTTAACTCATTAGAATTCAGACTTTTGCTGGAGGGAGAATTAAAGAAAACTGTGCATACTGGCGTGCCACATGTAGTTGTTTTAACAGCAGAATTGTCTATTTCATTTATCTTCCTGTTTTTTCCTTGCCTGTGCACGCATACACATAAAAAATAAATAAATAAAACAGTGATAGGGAGTAACTAACTAACCTCATTAAAAGCTTTGACTCATTTCTTTTCATCTTCATGTCACGAAAAACGTTTTATTTTAAAAATACAATGAAAAGGATCCTTTCAGTTTTCACTGTTTTGCTGAATAATAAAAATAATTAAAGCAACTAATAATGATAATAAAAAAAAAAAAATGTTCAGTCTACATAGTTTTGTTACTTTACTTATATGTCCTGTTTTAGATCAAATATTTTAAAGCAATGTCCTGGGTTCAATACAAGTTAAGCTCAATCGAAATCATTTGTGGCAGAATATTATGTATTTAAAATGTATTTCAACGTGTCCCTACACTTCTATATATATATATATATATATATATATATATATATATATATATATATATATATATATATATATATATATATATATAAAGATCTCAGTAACAGTGGTGCACTTACTATGGAAGTGAATGGCCAAAAGTATGTATGGCCACAAGAGATAAACAATGATTTTTAGTGTGAAAAAATAACTTACTAACCTCTTCTAAGTAAAGTTATATTCAATTTTATATCATTTCCATGATGAAGTAACAATGTAAATAGTAGAACCCTAAAATGCCTGTAAAAGCAATGATTTAAACAACTTTTACAGCTCAAATAATATACAACAAAAGAATAAATGTAAGTGCTTTTATAAAATTACAAGCTTCACATTTCTGCTTTTACACCTTCCAAAAATTGGCCCCATTCACTTTTGGACTGTAAGTGCCTCACTGTAACCTCAACTTTTGTCAGATTTTTCCAAAGTAGTTTTTTGTAGTTATTAACATTTTGCCAGAAATGCTGTTGATTGAGTTTAACTTGTATATTACCTGGAATATTTGTTATAGAACATCCAAAAATTTGTATAAAATCAAAAGTGATAGTGTATAACTCACCTCAGATATGTCATAATTTAGTAACCCTACAGCAGTGCAAAACCAGCAGAACATTTCTCATGTGTGAATTAAGATTCAGGGATGAAAGTAATGTGATTGTGACCTTTAAGCTCATAAAAGCGCTAAGAAAATTGTCTCTATCACTCTGCGCTACATTTCAGTGCTTAAGCCATTCGATAGTGTTATGCCCCACACTTTGAGAACAACTGAGTGTAGCTAACTACATTATCATAAGAGAAGCTTGACTGTAGTTGAACTACTTTGAATGATGATGTAGCGTAATTGTCGTTTGAGCAAGTTCAAATACTAATACTAAGTATGAGCGATAGAAACAATGTGTATAAGGTGACCAGACGTCCCTTTTTACCCGGGGCAGTCCCGGTTTTAAAAGGTGTGTCCCGACAATTCTCTAAAAAAATTAAGTTATGTCCCGGTTTTAGCTGGTAGGTGGCACGCCGTCTTTTTTTTCTTCTTAAATTAAATATCCCCATTGTCCTTCTCGCTATTGTCTCTGGCATCACAGAGAAGAATTGCGTCGCACGTTGATTTGACGATACTTTCATTCTAGTCATCTAGTCTTCTATCTGGTTACCATGGCAATGACGTCATGTGCTTAACGCTTGTGCTCTTAATCGTACTGTCAGCCAGATAAGTGTTTTTAACAATGAGCTAAAACAAGCCGATCCATTTCTTCACGCTTCCTACTGCAATTTTTACACTGAACAAGCATTTAAATGTTGAGATGTGGGAATAGTATTTGACTTTTAGGTTCCAATCAGGACTGGACTGGTAATCTGGCATACTGGGCATTTTCCCGTTGGGCCGAACGCACTTTGGGGCCGATCTGGGGCTGGATTGGCAATCGGGAGAGCCGAGGGGTCCGGTGGGTTGGCCGCGAAATGGGCCGAATGGGCTACGATAAGCTGAAATGAGCCCCGGCGTTATGCAGAAAGGACCACAAAACGCCACGGGCGATATGCAGAAAAGGATAGCGAACAAAGGATAAAACCATGGGAATGTAAACTTTTGAACAGAATCGAATGTGAGTATCTGTCAAATAGCTTCTCAAGGACAGTCTTAATTCTAAAACAAAATGCAGTTTTTATTATCCATCTTATTTTTGTAAACAATAATGCATCCCCACCACCAACACCACACACACAACCTCCCGCCGCCCCCATCACAATGTCCCGGTTTGAGACTTTAAAAATCTGGTCAACCTAAATGAGTAGCATTAATATAAAATGCACATTTAACAACCGTTTTTAACGTGACTCAGAGTTGAAAAGATGCCTTGCATGTGATGTAAAATGAGTGTTATCCCTCACGTACTACGCTGTGTTATTTTGGTTTGATTTCAGGATCAGCACAAACAGAACGCAGGGCCTGCCGTGAGCTCCGTGTGAGTTCATTAGGTGCCCGGGAAACTGAAAGAGGCTCCGGAGAGAGCCGCGGGAACTTATTCACTGTCTTAAGACTCAATCCTAATCATCTCACTACAGCATGACTGACAGCGACGCTCTTCAACGTGATTGAAAGTATCGATCGCTCCATTGCTCACTCGCGCACTCTCTGTAGCCGCATGCGGGATGCACAATCACAGGCCGTGGTTTCCAAAAAAAAGATCTCTTCATCTGCCCTAATCATGCAATCAATAATGAGTGTCGGAACAGAGGATCTCTGTCAGGGTGCAGTTAGGATGCTACACTTCATCATTTATATACATAGCTCCAAGTGAACTGTCTGTGTGGACAGTGACACCATTTTGAGGGGCTGTTCAGACAGAATACATTCTTGGGTTTAGATGCAGTGCAATGAATGGAACAGAATGCAGGTGTCTTGTTGGATTTTCAAAAGTCTTTTTTTTGTTGTTGTTGTACTTAAAAACATCTCTTCTGGATGAAATTACCATGATGTCACACAACAGGAAACACACATCTGTGTTTCTCAAAGCAACAGCTTTAAGTGGTGCATATGAGCAGTGCTGTGGTTTAAGAAGCCTTATATACCCTAATCATGTGTGTTTACATAAATATTATAAAGGGATTTGTGTGGTTTATAGTGAAGAGTTTGATAAATACACATCCGCATACATTTAACAAACTTCTAAAGCCTGAGAAATGTGGCATGTGAAAATTAAAACCACCATCAGACATCCAATCTTTACTGCTTATATGATTAGCCCCAGGGGTGTACTGGGAAGAGAAATCGGCCCGGGATTTTACATGGGGAGGGTTGGGGTTGGTGGTGTCACTTTTATGGGGGGGGGGTGTCCTTTTCTGCATATCGCTGCCCCCTTCGGCATTTTGTGGCACCGTTTTGTGGCCCGTTCTGTGGCCTGTTCTGCATAACGTGTCAGCTCATTTCAGTTTAGTCCCGGTTCTCCCGATGGTCAGTACGCCCCTGATCAGCCCCGAAGTGCATCAGCCCACCGGGAAAATGTCCGGTATGCCAGATTACCCGTCCAGCCCTGAGAGCCCACACACACACACACAATCACGCACACTCACTCACACACACACACACACACTACATAATAACACTTGGAATATGTAATATGCAAAACAGAATATTTAGATTGAAAAATGTACTTCATTCAAAAGATATACAAAGACAAATTTTAGAAATGGTAGGCCTACAATATTTTAATTTGAATATCCTTTCACAAACAGCCAGGACCCACTGCAGTGATGGTGAGATGGGGTCCAATTTGTCCAATTAGATCTTACTTGGTTGTCTTTTTATTACAGAATTATTGTTAGATCGTATTTAGCCTAATTTGTCACATCAGATTTTCTTTGGAACTTTAAATCAGCCGTTTGTGCGATTCCTCCGTGAATGTGATGACCGTGATCCATGAAATATGATAATTTGACAAAAAAAAGGTTTGTCTTGATCTACAGATCTTGATGGAAATCTTGAAGGCCAAATGTGGAATTGGTGCTATTTTAGGGGATTTCTATCTTTATACTGTCAAAAGCTTTGTTTTGGAAAATGTTAAAGCATTACTGTTACATGTTTTCCTGCCTTAGAAGTAAATAAATGCATTTTGACATGAAAAGTTTACTGTCAAATTTAAGCACTTTCAAAATCTGCAATTAATCGCGATTAAGTTCAGCGAGCATCACACAGAAGTGTTTTGGTTGAGAACACAGTAACAAAGTAGATTTGTGCGGCATCAATAAAATTAGTTTTGTTGCTTTTGATCCGCTGAATGTAAAGATCAGAAAGGGTTCAATTATTCAATGACAAATGGATTGTGTGGATCTCGTCTTTGGACACACATTACACTGAACGATTCGGACCAAAACTTTAACTCTCAACACGCAGTGAAATGCTCTCAGTGTTTAATTTAAGAGTCAATGATCGATCTTGTGAATTTAAGTATTTTTTATCGAGATCATAAGAATATAAATCAGAAAATATATTTTTAACCAGGCCTGATCACTATGTTATGATTAGTCCCATTCTAGGTTGGGAAAACTGTAACATGAAGGTTTTGGTTCCCCTCTTCCGTTTCAGCACTCAAAAATAGTCGGCTAACTTTCCTAGAAAAGAACATTTAAATACACATCAGTTCCTGTAAGGGCTGGTCTGGGAAGAGAAATCGGCCCGGGATTTTACATGGCCAGAAGTTGTCCTTTACTGTATATCGAGGCACCGTTTTGTGGTCCGTTCTGCATAATGCGGCGATTTAGCTTATCGCGGCACATTTTGCGGCGACCCACCCACCCGCTTGGTTCTCCCGATGGCCAGTCCACCACTGATCGGCCCCAAAGTGCGTCGGCCCACCGGGAAAATGCCCGGTATGCCAGATTACCAGTCCAGCCCTGGTTCCTGTGTATGTCTTACTTGAGAGGGGCACAGTATCCTCAAGAATAAACTGTTGCGCAGTGCTTGTATCTCTTAGAAATGAAATGTTTTGCAGGAGAATCAGGGGAAATGGCAACACTACACTTCAATAGAAAAGGATCAAACACAGAGGAACCAACAAATCAGGATCCTCCACACTAGGTAAAGGACTGAAAACAGCATTTACAATGCTTTTAGTTTTAGAGGCGGCAATTTTTGTTTCCATGCCTTGCAGTCAGAGATAAAGTAACTGGGATCAAGGCACTAAAAACAAACACGTTCATCCTCGGAGCGTTTAGACCACCTTGCGTTGCGTTGGATGGCGCTCACTTTTAAGCGACCTTGCGGGAAAACATCTACGCACTGACTCTGATGTGCAGCAGGAGAGAACAGTCTCATGCGTAATGATATATTCGCACAGCTTTCAAAGCTTGAAGCTTTCAATTCCCATTTGTTATGATTTAGCAAATGAGCTGACGGACGAGCCCCCAATTGTTATATCAGTAGGCAAACATTCAGGCAGATGAGCCCCCAATTGGTACGATCCACCCCAGTCTAGAGTTGAGGAGGAGTAACAAGGTTTTGGTTCACTCTCTACAACTTCAGCACTCAAAAATAGTCATGTTTTTGGAAAGCAAAATAAGGCATTTCTTTCATTTTAAGTGAGAAAGGAGGCAAAAAGGCTTCAGGAGGGGGCAAAGGCCAAAATAACAAACAAAAGTAAAATTCCTAAAGGGGGAGTCGGCTAACTTTCCTAGAAAAGGAAATTGAAATAAACATACTCTAACTCCCTTTCTACCCAAAAACAAGAGAAAACAGATATTGAAACAAAATGTCACCCACCTCCCTACAAATACTCCCGATATAATCGGTCCAAGGCACACATGGGTTGCACAAATGCAATCTCAAGTGGCACAAAACAAATTCACACAAGAGTATCAACAACACGTCTGAGCCAGGAGAGTGGAGATGGAATGAAGTTTTCCAGCAGCTTTTATCCTCCATCAGCTCACAGCCAGACCAATCAGAAGAGCTCCTCATTAGTGATCTCTAATGGTAGAGATTAGAGTGAGAGGGAGAACGAGAGAGAGGAGAAAAGCCAGAGGGGAAACAGACATGCAAAACTAAACATTCTCACCCTAAAATGCACAACCAAAACTGATACAATTACCACATTGAATACATCTTACGACGTAACACCCACCCCCAACGAAAAGATACAAATGATCACAAATAAAAATACACTTCCAGGGACATAACACCTTTTTTAAGTCATACAATTAGTTTTATTGGGTAAATAAAGCAAAATCTATTTGTTTTTCTGCACCCCCTGCAACCTGCATACCCCGGTAGAGAATCACTGATCCAGCACATGTTCCAAATATTCCAAAACAGCGCAGACAACTGGAAAAGCACGTCTTGTGTGAACAGCCCCCAAGGCATCACAGGCACAGTCCTGACACGCTGTTCCTAAAGGTAGGCAATTTAATTATCCTCATAAGATACCTCAATTTGGACAAATTATAGGCAGCATCGCAGAATGTATATTCTTTGAAGAAAAGGCACACAGAATTATAAATATAAAATTAGAATCTATTCAATATTGAAAACTATTGATCAATGACTAGTTTAATTCCATTTAAAAGGGTCTATTTTGTGTGTACATTGCAATTTTATGCTTATTAGGGTGTCATATTGTTTCCCAAAAGGTGTCTCTCTTTGTGCCTCACATGCTAATTTTTAGCGTAGCAACATGTGGACTTCGAACTCTGACTACGTTTACATGCACGTTACATGAAAACGGTTTATTCCAGGGTTTTAGCAGAAAGCGGGGTTCTGAAACGTCATGTGAACAAGAAGGCTGAATTCCGTACGCCGTTTAATGGATTAAGAGAAAGCAGTTTAAAACACCTAGGCTACTCTCAGAGAGCTCTGAATAATATGCTCATGTTAACATATAAGTGGTGTTCGGATGAGTGTTTGAAGAGTGTGCGTTCGTGGAACGAACGTCATAGGATGGAGCCCAAAAACATGTCAACAGTGGAAATAATTCAACATTTCTGAGATTACAGTGGGAAAATCATACATACTATAAACTATACCCATTTATACACGTGAATGTTAAATATCAACTGTCCTTAACATTGCATATATGTGCTCCTACACTGGGGGAATCCCAGAGTTTTATGTAAGAGGGAAACCCCCAATACTGCAGTGCAATGCTGCTGCAGGTCGCAATTGTAAGTTAAGGGAACAATCACATCAACAACTCTGGAATATCTGGAAATAAAGCGAATCAACAGAGAGTAATAGTGAGGTCTTTCTCAGATGCCATCTATATGATTTATACAAGCCGTGCGGGAAAATTACATTGCTGTGGTGAAAGCTGCTTACTGAGCTGCATGTACACGGGAATGAAGACTACACCGCTTATACGTTGCATGTAAACAGGAACGCTGTAACACACACTTTTTTTTGCAATAAGCCGCTTTCTGGTGTCCATGTAACCGTAATCACTATTGGAAATAATTGTGAGTTGAGTCTCCTGTACATATGCCATAAACGCAACTTTTCTGGCCTAGAGAGTTTCTTCCAATGTAGAGTGTTACTTATGATGTTCTCTTTCTGTCAGGATGCTACCTTTGAAGACAGCTCCCTATGTAGGCAGCGAGGCAGCTCACTAGGTTTTGAAACAGAGCCAATGTCTGTCTGACCACTGGGAAAGGAATTTGCTGAGTCAAGGCATTGCTTTTAACTCCAGTGTGTGTGTGTGTGTGTGTGTGTGTGTGTGTGTGTGTGTGTGTGTGTGTGTGTGTGTGTGTGTGTGTGAAACGTCTCTTGCTGTCACCTTCAGGAATGGCAGAGAGCCAGTCTGCGCTTACGAGGAGAGTGGAGAGTTCTTCCTCAAAAGCAGTCATTGTATCAATTCGGCTCCTCACAATTAATACGACTTAATGCATGCACGTGCACACCCCCAACTCCTGATAATTGCATAGTGCCAGCCAATCAGATTGGAACTGGTGATTTCAGTGAGCTCTTGTCATTTGTGTGTGCAATATCCATCATACGGTCAGTGAGACTGAGACTAGTTTTCTCATCTCACAAACAGCTGATCTGGGAATTAAACATCAAACGATGTGGAAATAACTGGCCTCATACGGTGACCAAAGTGTCTTTGAGTTTCTCAAGTGTGGATATTAGTGAGAATCAGAGTAGGACTATTTAATTACTGTCTGGGTGTGTGTTTGTGTGGCTCTGAGTGAAGAAGCCTGTAGCAAGCGGCTTTGTTGCTGCTTTGGCTCTCTGGTTGCCTGGAGGCAAAGGCCTCTGTGGGGGGAATAAGTGAAGACAGCTCCCTGCAGGCAAACAGACAGACAGAGACTGAGAGAGAGAGAGAGAGAGAGAGAGAGAGAGAGAGAGAGAGAGAGATGGACTCTTGTGTTGTTACAAACTGGTATGACTTTCTTTCTTCAGTGGATGTGGGGCAGAATGTAAGTCTCAGACACTTTTCACTTGCACTACATTTTATCAATATAATGAGAGTGAATGTTGGTTGAGTATTTGTATGGTGACTAACATCTCTTTTGTTCCACTGGAGAAAGAAAGTCATGTGGGTTTAGAAATGCATAAGGGTTTGTAAAGTATGATGAGTGAACTATCCCTTTAAAGGCTTAATTTTTTATGCAAATATAATTTCATGTTTTTTCCTCTTTGATTTTATGATAAAATGTGACCTGGACATATTTCCAATGAAGATTTACTCAAAAGTACAGCTTGCACAAGTTGTCTTTAAATAATCAACTTGTACTTTTATGAAGAAATGTATCTTCTAGTGGCAGTTTAATTAATCTCAGGCAATGAGATATTCAATGAGAATAAATAATAATATAATTTGTTGGACTTCACTAATTAGTTAGAGCTAAATTTGGATTTGAAGTTGATTAAACTAAGTCAAGTTTATTTAAAAAGACACTATATGCTCATTTAACAAGTTATAATATTCAGTTAAGTTAACTGTAGGCTCAGTTTAAACAACTTTCAATCTCATGTTGACAAATTGTAAAATTGTTAGGCAGCATGTACACTTTCGCTTCTTTCTTTCTGTTTTATTCTTTCTTTCTGTCTGTCTTTTTCTTTCTCAGTTCAGCGTGTTCACTGGTTCTAACTGCATTGCAGTTTTCTGACCCAAAGCTGCTCTAAGCCATCAGCTAATTGGTGCTGTCTGTGACCAGGTCATCCAATAATTAACCCTAATTGGTTATGGCTAAAAACCTAACTATATATTAAATCCTATATGCTTTACAGGTGTACAAGTCAGCAAAATCTGTTGATATATGGACAGAAGTTTTTGCTACAAAGTTACAAAGTTATCTGATGCTTTAGTACATTCATTACTGTATAAAAGATTGTCTTTTTTAGGAACTTTCTCAGAAACATTTTGAGAAGAACGATGTACAAGTTGACCTGTTTGGAAAAAAAAAAATCTGAAATGAGATGTCTTTAATGCCTTTTTTGTTTCGCCTAGACAACAAGATTAAATCGTGAGCAAAAAAAACTGTTCAGATTTGCCAAGATACCAAAGTCTTAAATGTACATATTAATGCGTACAATATCAGCCAATCCAGTCGCAAAGAACCACGTTGCTATACCTACATTTTTGCAAAAACCCGTTGTACGTATCGCATAACGTTCCTGGGGATATGAACACTAGAGGCGATACAAAAATAACGATTTTCATTCCCTTTCAGGCAAATCACGAGTCAAAAAGCAGATTATCAGTTCATAAACACGTACTTTTCGCTCTGTTCCTCCCACAATGCTATCTAATGACATCTAAACACTTTTACTATAGTGTGTGACTCATTTTAACATTTGCATTACATAACCAACTACATTTACAAGCTTGTTCAAGTGTGACTAAATTGCGCAGTAGCTCTACTGATGTTAAGGACCGGGGTACAAGTCCTGAAGAGCACGCTTGAGTCGACACTTGAGCTGAAAGTGTCATTGAAGCATCACAAAATGACATGATTTCTTCAGCAATTGCATTTTTCAATTGCATCTCACGTTTGCTTTTTATGACACTACCGGTTAGGTTTAGGTTTAAGGTTTAGGGAAGGGAGGAAGTTTTTTTGTGGATTTAAAACCTGATAGAGCATTAACCTTAAAAACCTAGGTTGGAACTGCCACATTACATTTAATGAACCACCCTTAACATCCGGCCTCTTTTTGTGCATGAGCTTGAAAACGACACACACAAAATCAAACTCTTCCAGTTCTTGAACCCTTTGGTCTACAAACACAAACTTGGGCTCGTTTTAAAGTAGACACTTGGACATTTGTTATTCAAGAGTAAAAATGTATATTGTAGAATAGGAAAATTAGTAAGAGCCGCAAATATTATTTATAATATATATATATATATATATATATATATATATATATATATATATATATATATATATTATGCAAGACTAGTATGTGCCCCAAAAACCCATCTGATATGAAGCCACATGTCTGATGAAGGTCTGACACCATTTTGAAGTCGATATGACCAAAACTCTTCGTTTCATAATGATTTATGTAAGTGTACTTCCACAAAAAAAGCCACTTAAGAGGCACCAATAGACCATTTGTAGTAAATCCATAAACCAAAGATAAAAGTGGTTCAAAACACACAATTTGTTGATATTTTAATGTAAAAAAATATCAGACAATCCAACCTTTTCATGAAGATATCAATTGCTGTATTATTTGGGTATATATTATAATGCATTCCATATTATATTTATACATTACAGTTTGAAATGTTGCATTGGAAATAAACTTTTACTTACAATAATTATGGTTCTGTTCATTTTTTTCACCATACAAATGTAAATTGACTTAGTCATTTTTCAGAGCTTTTGCTCTACCATTCACCCAGGGTCTTTAGCCACTGGCTCTAGACTCACTCTCCCCGGCTTTGATCACCGTCATTGAAGCCTGGAGCACACCTGCTCCCAATGCAAATTGAATAAAAAGCAGTGGAAAAAAAATGACTAAGTCAATGCATTGGGAGCGCGTGTGCTCCGGGGTCTAACTCACGGTGAGCAAAGCTAGGGAGGATGGCTCATCCCAGCTTGAATGACATACAAGAGCCCCCTGGATGTGCAGTTGAACAGGGGGTTTGATGGAAAAAACTCAGTCGGGAGGAGTGGTTCCTCCAGGCCCTTGGTGAGGGAAGCTTGGTCAAGTGTTATTAAATTGTGCAGAAGCTCAACTGATGGAGCGCTGCACTCACGATGTTAAGGACCGGGGTACGAGTCCTGAAGAGTACTCAAGTTGACACGTGAGTGTCATAGAAGCACCACAAAATGCTTCAGCAATTGTGCTTTTCGTCTCACATTTGCTTTTATGACACTATCGGTTAGGTTTAGGTTTAAGGTTTAGGGAAGAGAGGAAGGTATTTATGGAGTTAAAACCTGATAGAGCATAAACCTTAAAAACCTCATCTGTTTGGGAGAACATTAAACTCACTTTCAGCTCACTTTTTAGTCGAGATTTCACCTTGGAACTGCCACGATGCATTTAATGAACCACGTAATGTGACGTCATTTGGCAAATATTTTGACAGAGTCAAGTTATTTTTAGGATACTATTTAAAACACAAGCAGTCTTACATCTGTGCAACTTTAGAGACGTAGAAACCTTTACAAATCCTCTGACGACTACCAGAAGTCACAACTGAAACTGCAGGTGACTGGGTATATACAGTATATATCATTAAATGAAGGAGAAACTTTGTCCAAAGAAGACCTATACTGGTATAATGGCAAATGTATTTATTAATGAAATCCAGGTGGCACTAATGACAGTCATCTGAACCCTCCGTATGCATCATCAAAGCTGAACAAGTATAAAATATAAGTGAAATACTGTCGATTTTATGGTGTAATGTTCACATGTTTTATGTGACACGTGCTGTCACAATTAAAATAACTTACATTACTTATTTTGTGAAAACTGTGTATTATTTCAGCATTAAAGATGTCATTTTTAGGGCCATTTTAGGATTTAAAATTGGAAATAACACAAAAAAGGTTAGTGAGGAATTTTATCACACTAAAATCACGTCAGCACCCTTAATGTTTACGTCTTGTGGCTATACTTTTGAGAGTGTAATGTTTACAGATTGGCCCCATTCACTTCCATTGTAAGTGCCTCACTGTAACTCAGATTTGGTATTGCGTTAAGGGCAGTGGCGGATTTAGGCATGGTTGACATGGGCAATCTCCCTGGGTTGCATCTTGTGGGGGGCCAGCGCAAGGTGGCGGCACCCCCCAAAGGTCAACAACTTGGGGGTGTTCTCATTTAGAAACACCACTCAACATTATGCTAAAGATGCTGTCGATTGAGCTTATTTTGTATTGAACCTGGAATATTCCCATAATATCTTATGCAGAGAAAAATACTGTTGAAGGAAATGATTGTTTGCTCTTTCCACCACTCCTGTATCACATTGATCCATGTTGCCACATTTGCATTCAGAGTGTGGATTTGCTGAAAATGAATATTTAGGTGCTGTTTAGCACAGCTCCACAGAAGTATGTTTTGAGGATGTATTTACTCAAGAGAAAATGGACATCAATTTGCAAAAACAGAGCCCATTTTCCAACTCTTCTGTTCCAGTCACTGAATTGAAGATGATTCTCTCAGTGTGAAGTGTTGTGCTTTAACCACCTTTCATGCGCCAAAGTAGCTCAATTTGCTGAGGGCCAGTTGAAGAAGCAGCGTACAGAAACAATCGCTTATGTAATGTTGAAGTGCAGCTCTCCGGACACACTCCACCGGAGTCCATCGGAATCTCTGTTCACAGTGGCCGGGATAGGCAATGCCACTTCATTTCTTGTAAATCCAATACCAAGTACTATCAAAGCCAGTAACATTGATTTTGACACCAGTGCAGATACTTCTATTATATGCATTTTTTTTTTTTCTATTTTTGAAAATAAAATGGCTAATTATAGCCATTTACCTTTTACTGGACATCATTTTCAACACTTATTAGGCCAAAACTAAATATACACAGTATATATAATTAATACTTACATATAATATCTATCAAACTAATAATATCTATTATCTAACCATTAATATCTGATGATATCTAATCCAACTAATATCAATAATATATCTAATATCGAATGAACAATATACAATCGAATTAATATTAATAATATAACAAAAACAAAACTAATATTAACAAGACATATAATATCTAATTAATTACATTTACATTTATGCATTTGGCAGACGCTTTTATCCAAAGCGACTTACAGTGCACTTATTACAGGGACAATCCCCCCGGAGCAACCTGGAGTTAAGTGTCTTACTCAAGGACACAATGGTGGTGGCTGTGGGGATCAAACCAGCAACCTTCTGATTACCAGTTTTGTGCTTTAGCCCACTACGCCACCACCACTCACTTTTATATCTAATCTAATTATATGTAATCTAAATAATATCAATAATATTACATAAACAAAACTAATACCAATAATATACTAATATATAAATGAAATATAAAATATCTAACTATTCATAACTAATATCTAATCTAACCTATAATTATAATATTACAAAAATAAAGCTAATATCAACACTATATCTAATATCTGATTAGTAATATCCAATCTAACTAATATCAATAATATCAACAACAAAAAACTATCAATAATATCACTAATATTCTATCTAATATCTGTCTAGTATATCTCAATTTATTTAACTAATAATATACAATCTAACAATATAAATAGTATAACAATGCTCTAATATGTAATAATATATAATATTTTAACTAATAAAATGTAATCTAACTAATATCAGTAATAATAACAAAACTAATATCAATAATCTAATATCTAAAACCTGTCTAACTAATAATATTTAATCTAATTTACTGTATATCTACGTAACATCAATAATACTATATATGTATTTGAATATGTAAATGAAAATCTTCATTTGGGGACTTTTAAATGCAATTTTATTATCATTTGAGAGCCCTAATGTAAACCCCTTTTCAGAGTACAAGTTTAACCAGAATATAGACCTTAAAGGGACAGTTTGCACAAAAATGATAATTTTGTTGTTATTTACTTACTCGTAGAACACAAAAGGAGATTGTGGAGTGGAGGGGGGCGGGGCCGGGCTGGAATGTCGCACGCCCGGTCCCCAGTCGGCCTGATGAGGCACATCTCCACAGAGATCTCCACAGAGATGTTGGGTAGAATGACAGTCACCATTCACTTTTACTATATGAGAAAAAGATGGAATGTAAGTGAATGGTGACGGAGACTAACAGAATGCCCAATATCTGTTTTTGTGTTCTGGTGAAGAAAGAAAGTCAAACGGGTCTGGAACAACATGAGGCTAAGTAAATTATGACGTAATTTTCATTTTGGGGTGAACGATCCCTTAAACTGAAAACGTTGTACATGTGAAGATGGTCACTGAGTAATTGTAATTCCAGTATCCTGTTTTCCATCAGCGCCAGTTGACAGGTGTTGGCTTTAGATCATATCAGTCTCGTTTAATTTCCGATTGACAGAGAGAGAGAGAGAGAGAGAGAGAGAATTAAGCAGTGTGAATGCATGTGAATTGAGTTTGGTTTTGCATGAGTGGATCTGTGTTAAGGTGCTTTCAGATAACTCTGCATGACAAACAATGAGCTGGGGAACCAATTAGTCTGTTGAGCTGAGAAAAAAACACTGCATCCAGTAAATCCCTACAGAAATGTTATGATTCATATCTAGAAACTATTTCTTTGTTTGCCAATGGCTTAATTATGGAACCACTGTAGCGTTGTGTCTCCCCGGAGGGCGAATTGTTGGAGATGAGCCAAGAGTATTTTTTTAGTGCACCAAGTGTGTGTTTAGATGGCAAGAACGCAGGCAGTGTGTGTGTGTTGTGGACCGTTATCAGAAAAAAGCTTGCTACTGTTGACACATTCAACGAGTCTGTATAGTCTTGTGTAAAGCAAGACATATTCTATTGGCATAATGTACAATTTGCAGTAGGGGTGGGCGGTATGAGCAAAATCTTATATCACAGTAAAATTATATAACATCATATACTGTCGTTATTTTTTCTGGAAATTTGATGTTAAAAAAAAAAAATACAAAATGGTTTCTACCTGTGTTTTAAAGGAATATTCCAGGTTTCATTCAAGTTAAGCTCAATCGACAGCAAAATTTATTTTGACTCATCCCTCCTTTAAAAAAATAAAAGCAAAAATTGAGGTTACAGTGAGGCACTTACAATGGAAGTGAAGGGGGGCACATTGTTTAAAGGCATAAATATGAAGATATTAATTTTATAAAAACACTTACACGAATTCTTCTGTTAAACTTTTTTTTAACTTTATGAATTATTTTAGCTGTAAAGTTGTTTGAATCGTAATTTTTATGGTCTTTTTAGGGTTTTAGGGTTTAGGGCGTTGTGTCGTCATGGCAACAAAGTTATAAAATTGGATATACCTTTACACAGAAAAGATATTCAGATAATTAAAATGCATGACATTCTTGTGGCAGAAGAGTTAATCATTGATAATACAAAGAGCGGCTTTAGAATACAATGTATAGTTTATTACCATATTATTGATCATAAGTCAATCATTGACACCACAGTTCACAGCAATCCATTACACAAGTGAATCTGTCAATCAGTTGGAGATTTATTATGAGGGCTTGCTTAAGGACCGTCAATTTACACCTGTGTCAGACATGCTTGTGTAGCGTCTCGGGTGCGTTGCGTCATAAACATAAATTTTTAGGTCACTGTGTCAAGTTAAATATAGTTTAATACTTACAACACATCTTGAGATCCCTTAATTTGGATTTTCCCTCCATCAAGTGTTTTGAATGCATGAACGTAACGCATGTCTGTGTTGTTCTGCTGCTGAAGGTTGTTTCCCCATTTCTCAGGAATCTCCCTTATTACAATTCGGGGGCATTGTGATTAATTGCGTAATTTTTTTGACGCTTTATTTTTAATAAAATTAATCACACTGAATTAACACGTTAAATCGACAGCCCTATTTAAAATACAAAAATCCAACATAAAACTCCTACAAGGGGGAAAAACAATAAACATAAACTAGCCCGAAGGGGAAAAAACAAAGGAAATATAATCCAGGGCTGGGGCAGAAGGTAGCGAGGTACAGGACTGAACAGACCGGATAGGGATGAACAGGACAGGAAGCTAGACCGACCGACAGACTGACTGGAAACATGACTGAAATCAGGACAAACTGGCACTGGACAGGACACATGGGGAGGCTAAAATAGGGAGGTAAATCAGACAGGTTAACATGGGACATGTGCTGTAAATTAACTAATAATAAGCAAACAAGGAGGCGAGGTATGATGTACGAAAGGGAGACATGCAGCGATACATAAACAAGACAACAAATCACACGAATGGCATGACCGCACATCGCCAAGACAATAAGGCAATATATGCCCATGCCAACCAACAAACAAGATGAGAGAATGCGTAGTAACGCCAAACAAACTGATGCCATGCATTCTCACACTAAACAAAACCTGAGAGTACACACGCAACAGGCGACAAAAATAAGACAGGACACCTGTGTGAGAGTTCGGCCACACACAAACCCGAAATCTCAGACTGAAGTGACGAAGTGAAGACAGCTTGTGACCCGTTTCACAAGAAAACATAAATTACTGACGCGAGTGCATGTTGCCCAGCTGACATAAGCACGATGCACCCATGTCAATAACAGACAGACATGGAGCATTAGTGTCCGGATCCCGACACAGACCGAAACCGAACCAGACAGGAGGTCAGGACCCAGACACCGTACTCCAGACATGAAAAAAGATAGACCGAAAAGCACACGACAGGGAATACAACCGAAAACCGTGTGCTCACGCAAAGACAATCAATTAAACACAAGACAGACATGGGATGATAATACCATGGTCCTGTCAGACAAAATCCCAGACTGACAGAGTGACAAGACATGGCAGGTTATGCCGAGTTTACACTACATGATTTTAGACGCGTAAAACGGAGGTTACGAAAGTAAACAAGACATTCCCTAACTGTCACTCACTCAATGCTGTGTTGATATAATGACACTAGGGGTCCCTATACAAAATGCCACGACTAGTTGAACTGTGCTATGTGGACTGGCGGTGCAAGACGGGCAAGCTGTTGCGTGTCTCGTGGCCAGCTCACATGACCGTCATGTAACCTCCCCCAATGCACCTACAAGCGTCTTACGGTCCTCTGCACCTTGGGGACAAGTTGACTGCCCAAAATTGAGACAGGCTGCCCCAGCCATGGCCTCTTCACTATTTTTCTCCCCAAAAAGAATTGTTCATCTGGCAATCGTTTCCGCTGTCCTCCAAAGCAGACAAAGACCTGCTCAGAGCATCTAAAGCTCTGCGTACGATCCAAATAGATGTGTAAAGCATGCACCGGATACAGCAACAACATGGCTGGGTCTGTTTCCTCCTGGGGCAGATTCGCTTGCAGGTTCACCACCTGATCCCTAAACAGGGTCGTGGAAACCTTGGGCATATAGCTCAGTCGGGGTCTCAGGACCACGTGAGGGTATTCTGGACCGAACTCAGGCACATGTCGCTGAGAGAGAACATCCGCAGGTCTCCTACCCTTTTGATGGACACAGTCAGTTGGGCAGTATTTAAAGAGACCACCTTCAGCTCAACTGACTACAGGGGCTCAAAATGGGCTCCCCACAGGTCCCGCAGGACCACGGAGAGATCCTATGAGGGATTGAGGCGCGGTGTGGGAGGATTCAACCTCCCCGTGGCTCTAAGGAAACTGATGATCAGGTTGTGCTTCCCGAGATACATACCGTGGTGTGCCACTACAGCAGCCACGTCCACCTACAAGGTGGAGGGAGATAGCCACCTCTCCAGCCTCTCCTGTAGGAAGGGAAGCACTGACCCAATTGTGTACCTCTGGGGGTCTTTGCGTCGGGAATAACACCACTTAGCATACAGACACCATTTCAAGGCATACAGGCACCTCGTAGAGGGAGCCCTAGCCTGAGTGATCAAGACTACCATGGGCGGAAGGCCACTTAGGTCTTCCATGTCATGTCCAAGGGCCAGACGTGGAAATTCCAGAGGTTTGGTAGTAGGTGCCAGATGGTGCCCCGTCCCTGAGAGAGGAGATCTCCCCTCAGGAAAATTCGCCAGGGGGGCTGTCTTAAGGAGTGTGAGGTCTGTGAATCAAGTATGGATGGAAAAGTAGGGTGCTACTAGGACGACCTGCTCCTTGTCCTTCTTGACCTTGCACAGGGTATGTGCAAGTAGGCTCACTGGGCGTATAGTAAGCGTAGGCAAGTAGCGTCCTGGCCGCATTACCTCCTCGAGGTGTGCATTATTTTTCAATAATTTACTGGTCATCAATTCTTCCTTATACATTCCACATGACATTGTGCCTTACAACACCCCTTATTAAAAACAAGTCCTTCTACGATGTTAATTGTTTGGGACACGCTGATACAGCCTGGTTAACACTGTACAATTCTGGCCATTATTCTTTTGTATGAGACAAATTTCTAAATAAAAAATGTATCTTGTCATAGGGCACACTCGTCAGTGTTTCAACACTTAATCTGACATGTTCACCGATGTCCGATTAATTGCCTTTGCCAATGAAACTTAGACTCCATTAAAGTTCTTGCATTGTCAGAAACTTTGCATATCAGTCGTGCAGTTGGACTGCTCCTATGACAACCAGATGATGTAAGACGTTGTCAGTCGGACCAAAGTCTTGGTTACCATGCGCATTGTACAATCTGACATAATGTCGCAAAGTGTGCCAATGCTTTTCCCCAAGATCTCACTTGGATCATATCGTACAGTCTTACAAGCAACATTCGTAAAGGGCCATATTACATTTTTCGTCTGACGTCATAAATCCATCCTACATTTCAACACCTCTTCAACCATCTGACTCCGTTCTGGTATGCAACGTCCACTTTTTACGATCCAATCAATATCCCATTGGATAAAATCAAGTCCAGTCTTACATTTTACTCTCAATGAATATTCACGTTTTCACATTTCACTCAGTGATACGTCAGATAACAGAAGTAAAATGGGTTGATTTTAGCCTAGTAGCCTATGTCCACAGACAGCTTCTTCTCTGTATAATCTGTTGTTTTTGTGTCATTCTCAGGGCTGTGTAATAATCTCATTAGTCTGTTCTCACTTTACAAAAGATGTCTTTCATCCAATAGTCAAACAATTATGGTGCAAAGGGGAACTAGAAAGTCCATGATTGCCAAATGTCATTTCAGTTCATTCATCCTTTGTGCTCTCTCGCCTTTTCTGTGATTTGTGCCTCTGAATAAAAATGTCTTCCTTTTTCTTTCTTTATTTGTGTTCTTTATCACAGTTGAGTGTGTTTTGCGTCTTAGTGTGTATGTGTGTGTGTGTGTGTGTGTGTGTGTGTGTGTGTGTGCTGGCTTTGATAGCGGTTCCGTTAGTTCCCCTCAGGCAAGACACTGGTGTTTCTGAGCAGGTACCGGCCGGATATTTCCACGCACATACACACACACACATTCATAACACACAATGTCATGTTCGCTATGTGCTAAATGCCCTCTGGCTCTAGCCAGCACACAATATGATCATTGAGCTTCACAATGCCTGTCATTGCTGCTTTAAAGTGTTGGCAGTTGCCTATTCCCAGGGAAGAAAAGCAGGACTTTCTGTGTGTATGCAGGTACATATGAAGTCCCAGAATTTTTTGTGTGCATGTTTTGTTTTGTTTTGTTTTTCGAGTTCTCTGTTCACTACTTTTTCCAGGCAAAAAAGTAATGTTGCTTATATGCATATATGCATAATTATTATTATTTTTTATGACCATTTTCACAAACACTTTCCCGTCTTCCATTGGAAACAATTAGTCCTGCCCCATTCTAGGGCCATTAGTCGGGCCAAAATATGGATTGGCAAAATCGGTTGGCGAATGGGGACATGGAGAAATCGGATGAGTTAGCTTGTACAAAAACTTACACCTTTAACTCCCGACGAACAATGTTATTATGATTTTTCCTGAGTTTAACCCCTAACCCAAGCCTAAACCTAACCATGATTTAAATTTGTATATTTATGCATTTGGCAGATGCTTTTATCCAAAGCGACTTACAGTGCACTTATTACAGGGACAATCCCCCCGGAGCAACCTGGAGTTAAGTGCCTTACTCAAGGACACAATGGTGGTGGCTGTGGGGATCGAACCAGCAACCTTATGATTAACAGTTATGTGCTTTAGACCACTACACCACCACCGCTCCTTGCTAAACAGAAAAATAACTTGTGTACCATGAAAGAAAGAATGCATTTGTTTGCAGACAAACAAAAAGACCACTTTGATATAAGCTTTGGCTGAGTGACAACTGAGTGACAAAGTATAAAGTGAACATGGTATTTATCATACTGTATAATATTAATGACAGAACAAATGAAAATTGAAAACAATCAATGTAGAACAAAAATAGCATGAATGTTAAAGGGATAGTTCACCCAAATATGAAAATTCTCTCATCATTTACTCACCCTCATGCCGTCCCGGTAGTGTATGACTTTCTTTCTTCAGCACAACACAAACAAAACTTTTTAGAATAATATTTCAGCTCTGTAGGTCCATACAATGCAAGTGAATGGTTGCCAACATTTTTATGCTTTAAAAAGCACAGAAAGGCATCATAAAAATAATCCTTTCAACTCCTGTGTTTTAATCCATATTTTCGGAAGTAATATGATTTGTGTGGGTGAGAAACAGATCAATATTTAGCTACTCTTTTTCTTGAAATTCTTCTCCCTGTCCAGTAGGAGGGGATATGCATGAAGAATGTGAATCATCAAAAACAGAAAAAGAAGTATGTGAAAGTGATCTGTTTGTCACCCACACCATCATATCATTTCTGAAGATATTGATTTAACCACTGGAGTCATATGGATTACTTTTATGCTAACTTGTGTGACTTTTTTCAGCTTAAAAATGTTGGCACCCATTCACTTGCATTGCATGGACCAAAAGAGCTGAGAAATTATTCCTAAAATCTTCATTTGTGTTCAGCAGGTGAAAGAAAGTCCTACACATCTAGGATGGCAAATGGGTGAGTAAATGATGACAGAATTTTCATTTTTGGGTGAACTATTCCTTTAAATAAATGTAATTACCATAGCAAACACACATGGGTTATAAAGGAGCCACATTTGCATGGGGTAGTAATACAAATTATCTTTGAATTTAAAAAATATATATAGCATTTATTTTTTTTAAATGTTTGTTCACATGATAGAAGACACCTAAATTGAGGAATACCTTTAGTGGCAGATCAAAAGACCACTTCATGTAAACATTATATCGCAAAAACTAGATGCTAGGTTATTTTTGACCCACATACTGTATGTGTTCTTGGGTTAAAATAAATTGTTGGATAGGAGGCTAGCTAAAATGTGATGCCTGTATTGTATCTAACTGAAATTATATATATATATATATATATATATATATATATATATAGAATACACTACTGTCTGTCCATATGTGTGCCTGCTATTACCTGTTGTGATGCAGTAAATGTTTGTTTGTTTGAACTTTTTGTTGTTTTGAATATTTGTATATGTGTAGTGAGTGTTTAGTCCCTATGAGAAATTATTACTCCTGACTGATGGAGACAGAGATGGAGAAATCTCTGAAGTGATTGACATTGGTGCTAAGGGATGCATGTGGCTCGGAGGGGGTGACGCTGGGCATTAATAGAAGCAGCAGTGGCTGTGGTCGTATTGATTGTTCAGGCCACTAGTTTATTGTTCTAAGGAGTGACTAACAACAACCTGCTGGCTTGAGGCTCCTCTTGGCACAACCGCTCCAGCCACTCGGGCCAGGAGATGGCTGTATTTAATTGTTTGCCGTGTTGGTTGGGCCGTAGCAGGAAGTCCGCTGGGAGATGGGCCGATGCAGCCTCTGACCTCTCTCTCTCTACCATGTGAAGCACTGACTGAGAAGAGAACCTATCAGTGATGCTCGGTCCCCTCTGCTCTCCAATTAACAGACACAAACCCAGGTTTGGTCCTCACGGAAGCACTAGGAGCTGGAAGACAATGGACAAGTAATAGATGATCACGACTTCCACCTGCAATGATCAGGGAGATTCTAGTTTAGAGTGTTTTACGTTACATTGAAAATTCAATAATGTTTTTGCCCACTTTCTGTGGCTAAAACTGGCATATATACATTTTCAGTAGGTGCACGCTCGACTTGACTGAACATCCTCGCACAGAAACTGACTGCGTGAAACAGTGCACACTTGTCCGTAATGTGCCACACATGTCCCAGGCATAATAAACACGGGGGCGGATTCACTATACGGAGAATGTTGAAACATGCGTTCGAGATATATAGGCAAGCTGCTGAGATTTAATTCTGAAACTAAAGAAAATCCCATTGGTTATCCCATCATGCATATATTGCAAATGCTAAAGGAAACGGGCAACAGACTCACAAAATTCTATCTTGCAAATGTCATTTGCTTACCACAGTCCTGCGTTACGTAAGACAAATCACGTTGGAATTGATCGTCTCACTAGTTTCGTGCAAACACTGTTGGAGGAGTTCATTTCAAGTGACATTTCCACAGAGAATGCATTGTGTGAAGCCAAAAACAACCTAATGGGGACCGTCGGTGCAATTCCCTCTCCAGTGCTCAATCGCACAACTAAATGTAGATATCCAAGCATCTTCAAATGAACAAACAATGTTTGGCAAATAGTACAAAATGAAATTTAGCATCGTTTTCTTTTCAGATCTAGTCACCGGACTCCCCGGAGGATCCTTCCCAGGGCCCGCTGTAGTGCCGCCGAGTTGGGCTCAATCCTCACAAACATTATCTGTGAGTGAGTGAACGCTATTTGGGAGCTGGTAAAGCGCACGGTGAGAGAAATGGACTCGGAATAGAGCAGGCCGGCAAATTCCATTTCACATCTGAAGTGGCAGAGAGCTGCCGAGAGATCATTTGGTTTGGAGTGAGTAAACACTGAGAACTCCATCGCTCACGATGACTTATGTGTGCATGTGTGCGCTTGTGTGTGTGTGTGTGTGTGTGCGTGTGTGTGGGAGAGAAAAAGAGTCTAAAAACATCAGGAAGCATTTGAGCTGTGTTTGGAAACTCAACGTGGCATAAAACAGTGTTGTTGGATCTTTCACCCTCAAACTATGTACCCTGTATGAATGTCTATGATTTGTATTGCATAAAGACTTCTTTTTTTTACATTGTTTGCAAGGACGCACTGTGAAACTGGAAAAAATGTAATAAATAAAAAATATAATATTTTTATTCAGTATTTTGTTTGTTGGGGGGGGGGGGTTCCCAGTATCAATTAACTTCAGAAGCATTATTGCATGATACATTAGACCATTTTATGTTGTTCTTTTGAGATTCAATGGTATGAATTCAGCTTATTTTTTACCTCAATGGCAGTTTTACACAGATTTGCCTCTTGTATTAAAGCAATATTTCGGTTCAATACAAGTTAACCTCAATCGACAGTATTTGTAGCATAATATTAATTACCACATAAATACATTTTGAAACGTTGCTCTTTTTCTTTACAAAATGCAAAAATCGAGGTTACAGTTGGAGACTTACAATGGGGCCAAGGTTTTGAGGGTTTAAAGGCAGGAATATGAAGCTTATAATTTTATAAAAGCACTTACATTAATTCTTCTGTTAAAACTTGTCTATTATTTGCATTTACATTTATGCATTTGGCAGACGCTTTTATCCAAAGTGACTTACAGTGCCCTTATTACAGGGACAATCACCCCGGAGCAACCTGGAGTTAAGTGTCTTGCTCAAGGACACAATGGTGGTGGCTGTGGGGATCAAACCAGCAACCTTCTGATTACCAGTTCAGTGCTTTAGCCAACTACCACCACCATCAAATACTCCATATTTGAGCTGTCAAGTGGTTTAAATTGTAATTTTTACGGTCATTTTAGGGTTTTATGGTTTGCAGACATTGTCATGGCAACAAAGTTATAAAATTGGCTAAAACTGTACACAGAAAAGGTTAGTAAGCACTAACCTATATTTTATCACACTAAAATCATAGTTGCATGCATATTGTTTGTCTTGTGGCTATACTTTTGAAAAAGTTAGTATTTTACCGTTTTAACATTTTTAAACTTGTGTCTCTCACTGTAACCCAGATTTTTTTAAAGAAGAGGAGGTGCAGTTCAAAAGAATTTTTTACTGACAGAAAAATAAAATACTAATTAAGATTTTTTTTTTTTCCCCAATGATATTCCTCAATCAAAAATCACCAACCGTTCACGCTGAATTTATACAATGGAAGCCAAACTTTTTTGAAACGCTCCAGGCGAAAAAAACCTTTGTTTAAACTATGTGCAATGTTGTTTTAAAATGATTTAATTGAGGAAACGAAATAAACAATGTACGCCATTATAACGATGTTGTCAACAGGCAGACGAAGAGACGATGATGTAGGAGCGATGAACCCAAGTGCAGTTTACTATGAATCGTGAAATCCGGAAACCCTTTTTCTAAAGGTGAACAAAACATAAACTTGACTAAACTAGACATGACTTGATTAAACTATGAAAACAAAAACTTAACATGACTTGACATGGAACAAACAATGTTACATAAACACAAGACAACCAACGAACAGACAGAACTATAAACAAGATGACAAGACTAATAAACTTAAACCAATGAAAACAAGACATGAACATGGAGGGAAACAGGAATCACATGACAAGGGACCACATGACCAAAACAGGAACTAAACTAGAAAATAAAAGGCATGCATGGAAACAAGAGCAAAACACATAAACGTGACAGCCCTGTCCAAACCACACCAACGATCCGTTTTAACCAGTCATCAATTCTCCTATAAGTCAACTCGGCTGATAAATGTTCAAAAGAAGCAAAATTGCATAAGATATACTGTATATAATTGAAAAAATTTGACTTTTTGAATATGTTTTCTTGAATTAGGTTTATTTTTCTCATAGCATTTTGCATTTTTTTCTTGTTTTAAGTTTAAACCACTAATTTCTGTTAGATTAGTATTAATTTGGTGCTTTGTTGTCTTTAATGTGCATCTTTTTTACATGCAATTATACCATTTCAAAATAATTGTTCTTGCCATATTATTTACTTCTTTTGCACATTTCTGCACTTTTCTTCAAACTTTAACACTCTCTGAATACACTGAGCCCCTTCAGTAAATGCAAATCTAGTTTTCTGTATTTTTCATAATATGCAAATATTTTAAAAAGATGATTTGTAAGCCGCACACACACACACACACACACTTCTAAATCCTTCTCTCGGCCGTACAGATCTATAATGCAAAATATCAGCAGGAGACTTGCCTACTTTGTTGTTTTGACATTGAAAACATGCGTTTTCCATCAGCTCCCCCTCAGCGCTCCAGTCAATATATTGAGCAAGTGTACATATGTGTAATAGAGGTATTAGATGAAGGTGCTTTAGGTGAGATATATAGCCTCTATTTATAGCAGTTTATTTAAATTAATATTTACACTGATCAATGGTGGTGTAAGTGTTTGCTCAAAAGAGGCAAAGCTGGAGGTACAAAAGTGTGAAGAATACCTTTAGTATTTAGTAACTGTGTTTATCATGGAGTGTGATGGAGATATATATCTCCATCACACTCCATGATAAACACAGTTACTAAATACTAAAGGTATTCTGCTGTAAAATAGCAGCAACAGCAATATATATATATTGCTGTTGCTGCTATTTTACATGATTACTATGATTTTACCATGGTGTAAGGACCTTTTGCATTTATAAAACGCCAACACCAATATCCAGTAAACAGTGAAATATAATCAATAATTAATGATAAACCAACATATTTATTTTTTGCATACAAAGCATGTTTTGTTAAGGTTCACTTTATGGAATGATGTTTATGTTCAATCGCTCTTTTTCTTCTATATGAAGACATGTCAAATCAAATCAAATCAAATCACTTTATTGTCACACTACTGTGTACACGAGTGCAACAGCAGGTGAAATTCTTGTGTGCAGTTCCGTGCAACATTGCAGTAATGACAGTGACAATAACAACATATTTACACAAAACAATTTACATAACAAATGTACACATACCTACACAACAATTTACATAACAAATGTACACAATACACACAATGTAGAATACACATACACTAGATACAGGTATAAATATATATAAACACTAATTGAATGGGAGAATATATTGACAGAATGAGGATTAATAAAGTGCAGTGCTGATTGTTGATCATGAGGGATCATGTGTTCAAAAGTCTTATTGCTTGTGGGAAGAAGCTGTCATGTAGTCGGGTGGTGCGGGTCCTGATGCTGTGATACCGCCTGCCTGATGGAAGCAGTGAGAGCAGCCAATGACTCGGGTGGCTGGAGTCTTTGATAATCCTCCGAGCTTTCTTCACACACCGTCTGTTATATATATCCTGGAGGGAGGGAAGCTCACCTCCGATGATATTTCTGGCCGTTCGCACCACCCTTTGCAGGTCTTTGCGGTTGTGGGCGGTGCTATTGCCGTACCAGGCGGTGATGCAGCCAGTCAGGATGCTCTCTACGGTACTGGTGTAGAACCGTGTGAGGATGTGGTGGTTCATTCCAAACTTCCTCAGCCGTCTCAGGAAGAAGAGGCGCTGGTGAGCCTTCTTCACAACGGCCTCAGTGTGGACGGACCATGTGAGTTCCTCAGTAATGTGGACACCGAGGAACTTGAAGCTGCTGACTCTCTCCACCGGTGCTCCATTAATGGTGATGGGGCTGTGTTCTCTGTCTTTCTTCCTGAAGTCCACCACAAGCTCCTTGGTTTTACTGACGTTGAGGGAGAGGTTGTGCTCCTGACACCAGCGCGTCAGAGTGTGCACCTCCTCTCTGTAGGCTGTTTCATCATTGTCAGTGATCAGACCTACAACCGTCGTATCGTCAGCAAACTTAATGATGGCATTGGAGCTATGTGTCGCCACACAGTCATGTGTGTAAAGGGAATACAGGAGTGGGCTGAGAACACAGCCCTGCGGGGCTCCAGTGTTGAGGGTCAGTGATGAGGAGATGTGTCTGTCTCTTTCTATTTCTCTTTGCATTTATAAGGTTGGAGAGGCATCACTCGGTTGTTTCAGATTAAGTCTTCCTTCTCTGTTTGGAGGGAATCGGAGGTAAAGCTTTCACATCATTCAGCCAGTGTAAAACGTCTCTATTGGCATATGCCAATGGCCCTAATTGAAGCACCAGTGACTGATCTTCATGCTGGGAATAAAGTTATTAAATTAGACACAGAAACTGATTGACAGATTAGCTTTTAGTGATGCGTACAGACATTCAGTAAGAGTAAGAGTCCCTCCATAAGAGTATAGGAACCCCCAAAACACCAAAACAATGTAACTTGAGGGGGATGGGGGTCCCTGTTATTTTATCAAAACTAGAATTCTACAAACATAAAACTAGATTTCTTTACATGTTTGTGGTGATACAACGCAACATTGGCCATTATCTGTCCCAGTTTTAAAAAATAAAATATAGGATTTTTATACATCTAAGACGTCTACACACACACACACACACACACATGCCCGAGTGCGCAGCACGCTGTTTTCTAAAGGAACTTACAGACGGTGACTGAGTGACACAGGAAGAGTGAATACTGATTACCTCTCAATCATGGCAAGACATAAGTCTTTTTTGATATATGATTGTTTGTACTTCATAATTGCAACCAGACCAACGCTAGAGTTGCATTCATATTCACACAGTTAATATGCAAGTTTTGCCGGTAAGCTACTTATTTAACACTACATGTTAGCTCACAACACGATCACACCGTTATTATCTTTGTCCATTTGTTATGCTGCGCCTGTGACGAGCAGCCCTCCCTCTATATCTTTTTTGGATTTTCTCCCCTTTTTCTCCTCTAATTTGGAAAAACCAATTCCCAATGTGCTCTAAGTTGTCATGATGGCATAGTGACTCAATCCGGGTGGTGGAGGACAAATCTCCGTTGCCTCCGAGTCTGAGACCGTCAATCTGCGCATATTATCACGTGGCTTGTTGAGAGCGTTAGCGTGGAGACATCCGCGGCCTCCACGCACAAATCACCAAGCGCCCCGCCAAGAGCGAACTACCCCAGGTTTACCCCAACGTGACTCTACCCTCCCTAGCAACCGGGCCAATTTGGTTGCTAAGGAAATCTGGATGGAGTCACTCAGCATGCCCTGGATTCGAACTTGCGACCCCAGGGGTGGTAGCCAGCATCTTTACTCGCTGAGCTACCCAGCCCACACATATGCTCCCACCCGTGCCAACATGTTCTTTCGCTGGTATGAAAATTGCGTTTAGAATTATTGGTCTCGTATTGGATAATAGCGCACGGTCGTATGTTGTGTTGCGCCGGGTGCGGTGCTTTTCTTACTTTTCAAATATATTTTAGATAGAATCTGTCTATGGAAAGTCCCCAAAAAACATGGAAACATGTGTGTGTGTGTGTGTGTGTGTGTGTGTGTGTGTGTGTGTGTGTGTGCATGTGTGTGCGTGTGTGTGCGTGTGTGTGCGTGTGTGTGTGTGTGTATGCGTGTGTGTGTGTGTGTGTGTGTGTGTGTGTGAGATGTCCCTGAAGAAATATAAAAGTGAAAAAAGAAAGAAAGAAAAAATATAAAGAAAAACATTTAGAAATGTAAGTATATTGAACTATTGTTATAATTCAAGATATTTGCTTCTCTAAACCCTCATCGAGAGTATTTGATAAAGCAAGGACGCTTTACTCTTATCTCATTGTGGTTTAATACACCCAAACTGTAAAGCAAAAACAGTCATGCAGTGACAGCAATATTAAAAAAAAAAAAAAACTTTAAAAAACCTAGTTTAACATTAAAAGGCATTTTTGGAGAGAATTTAAGAATGTTAATGGACTTGCCACAAAACAGTAACAAATCTCTTGAAATTTTCAATTAGAAACATGCGTTCAGTGTTCATCTCAGGCCGCATGTTATTCACACACTCATGCGGATTGGTCAAACCCTTTCACAATATATCAGCAGTGTTTGTTTTGATTTTTCCTGGCATATTCCAGCTGTTAAAAGGATGTTGGGCGGGCACAACTATGGACGCGGCACTTTCGCTCTAGGTGGCGATTCTCACTCTCTCACTCTCTCGCTCGCTCTCTCAGTCACACTCGCGGCTCTCGCGAAAGAGAGATGCGTTAATTGATTGACCTTGGCAAGGGTGGGTTTTTCAGGACTTCCACTTCAAACTCGAATACACAGAGAGGAAGGAAAAATTGTGTTTTAGTGGGAATTTTAAAACCATGTGCTTTGACCACATCTCACTGAGCATAGACCATTGTTGCTGATGTTTAACAGTTCTTCCTTCTTCAGGAAGTCTCAATGAGGCTTTTGAATGTAATAGGCCACACTGATCATCATACAGTATGCGAATGTGCCAAAGAAACATGGTAAGGAGTCTTCACAATAGGTGTAATCTACTCAACTATTGTACTTCAAGTAGATAAAAACACATGTGCTAGTTGATATCCAGCATTTAAGATGGACCCCTTTTTCTCCCCAATTTGAACGCCCAATTCCTAATGCGATTTAAGTCCTCGTGGTGGCGTAGTGACTTGCCTCAATCGGGGTGGTGGAGGACGAATCTCAGCTGCCTCCGCATCTGAGACCGTCAACCCGTGCATCTTATCACTTGGTTTGTTGAGTGTGTTACCGAGGAGATCTAGCACAGGTGGAGACTTCACGCTGTTCTCCACGGTATCCACGCAGAACTCACCACGCGCGAGAACCACATTAAAGTGACCACGAGGAGGTTACCCCATGCGACTCTATGCTCCCTAGCAACCGGGACAATTGGACTGGAGTCACTCAGCACACCCTGGATTCGAACTTGCGACTCCAGGTGTGGTAGTCAGTGTCTTTACTTGCTGAGCTACCCAGGCCCCCTCGGTGTACAGATTCTTAAAACAGTACAATAAGGGAGGTCCTGATACCATGGGCTGGGATGCGCTCATGTAAAATATAATTTTTTCCTAGTATGATTAATAAATCACAAAGGCTGTGACTTCAAATGAGAGCGATTGTGAATGTATGGAGCCGGTGTTGTGTTAACGCCGGACACTCAAACCTGAAAACACGCTCTACTCTCTGTCATTGCGTGCTCTGATGTAGCAGATGACAGAGAGCAGAGCACTAATTCACTTTGTAGTGGGAGGCACATACAGACTCTATATGTATTATTTAATAATCACATTGGGTCACGTAATGACCTGCTTTTCCGGATTTCTGAAGCTACCATCAAAAACACAGAAACGGAAAGGGCTTCGCTCCAGAAAAAATCCTTATGCCAAAATGAAAGCTAAATTTAAATAGAAATATGTCACTACTGTATAGTAAAGTAATTCTGTACAACTACTACTACTAATAAGAATAATAATAAACGTATAAATCGATAGTAATTGTATTATAAGCAATATCTCACATCTGTGATGGTCTGTTATCTCCCCCCCAAAAAAAAGGTATCGTATCAGCGAGTACTGAAAAAACTCGTACTCCTTCAAGTTGGGGTTTTGTTTTTTTAAATAGTATCGGGACACAGGGCCGGCGATTGCTATAGGCGAACTAGGTGGTTGCCTACTAGCAGGCCCACATGAAGTATTTGTGCTTCATCTGACGTTTTTATTTAATATTTAGCAAAATGTGATTATATTATGCAATATAATGAATTGCATCATATTATGAAAACAATACATATGCGTGCTCCTGGTTTTATTGTGCATGATTTATGAGTGTATTTTTTTCCAAATATTAAAAAATGCTCGTAATCAAGAATGTAGGATGAAAAAGTTTAATACTCCTGTTTTTCTCATTTAATATCCATCGAACAGTGATAAATATTAAGTTTAAAGGTGATGTATATAATTTTTTAGATGTTAAAATAAATTTTTTGGTTTCTTATAAAACAGTTATTTTCTTTGGGGCATTTGAAACAGTGCACACTTTTTCGCATATGTCCTACCAGCCTGACATTGGCTCAACCAATAGCATGGGTTTAGAGCGGGGCTATCTGTATGACAACCAATGGCAGACAAGGGGAATGCTCAAGAAAGCTGTTTGAAAACAGTCATTATTTTTGCAATTCCATTTGTAGCAAAGTAGAACTTACACACTACAGCTTGGAATCCATTCTGCAGAATTCTAATAGAACTCAATAGAATTTCTGACTATAACAAGGAAACACGTTTATTTTTCTTACCCCCATTGGTAGAGTTTTTTGGTTATTTTTATTGTTATAAGCACAAGCCCCAACAAATTGATACATTTCTCTGAAAATAAGACTTAATATATTTTATGCCATTCTGCTTCTCAAGCAATTATTTCTTGTTTTGAGAATGTTTTCACATTTTTACCCTGAAAAGAAGACAAAAAACTCAGCATACGAACGTTTGTTTTTGCAGTGTTTCTGGGCGTTTTAGTGATTTTGCCTTATTAGCACAAAGTTTTGCATGTGCCATTCGCTACCTGCACCTCATGTCTGCATTCTGGCATTTGTTTCTTCCTTCCTCTCTCTATCAGCCATTAAATAAATAATAGCATGTTGGTCTGTATTCTAGATAAGTGCTGCTTGAGCCAGCTCAGGGGGATGTGTATCTGTGAGATATAGGATATATGTTTTCTCTCTCAGATTAAGAGATGAGCAGGCAGGGGGGAGTGAGGGTGAAGGCACGGGCTCCTGCTGTCGGACAGCGCGGGTCTGGAATGGCAGATCTATCAAAGAAGCAGAGCTTGTCTCACCTGGGGTGGGCTCAGACCGTGCGCCGCACACCGTCTGCAGCCGAAAGAGATGGAGATAGAGACAGCTTTTAGGTGTGTTAGGGAAAATGACCTGTGAATATGTACATGTGTAACAGACAGACAGGGATGCAAGGAGAAAAAAACAGGAGAGAGAGAGAGAGAGAGAGAGAGAGAGAGAGAGAGAGAGAGTGAGAGAGAGAGAGAGAGCTGCTGGCTCAGAGCCAGACTCAACACCATTGTCCTTCACCTTCCTCAGCATCAACCTGACATGCAATTACAATAACTTCACACTCTTCAATCTTAACTCATTAACCAGTAACTTTACATTCTTTACTTTTTGCTTCAGAATGTTGTTATGTCATTAAACAGCAGGGTCAGAAATTAACAAGGGCTTGGGGCAAACATACCACTAAAATGTGTACTGTATATTGAGGGGCCAAAAATGCCCCCTGTTGTGAATGTGTATCTGTTTTATCTGAGCTACAGTATATATCTGCCTACTGTATTTCATCAGGTTTGTATATGCTTGTATAATGTTTTTAGGCCTACGGAAAAAACACATATGACTCGATGACGTGATGCAATTTTGTTTTTGGCAATGTAACCATCCTGAGCAAATTCTCCAAATAAATAAATAATAAGCTGTGAAACTATTGTGTTCTAAAATACTATTAATATTTGAAAAACTTTTGTCCTCAATCAGATCAAAGTCAGGTGACAGGAACATGCAGGTGGATACTCTGTTGTCATGTGACAAGAACATCATAAGATAGAGAAAAACTTTTTAGACCCTTTTTTGTTGTTGAAATGTTAAAAATGATTATTATGAAAAGGCACATTTTGTTCAGGTCAAAAGGAGTAACCCAAAAAACATGTTGATATTCTTGACTCAAATTCATGAAAATTACATATTTTTTTACCTTGAAAAATATGTTAAAAAAACTTTTTGGAAATTAATGATTCACATGTATTCAAGGTGCACAACTTTCTTATTTAATTTTTTTTTTTTGTAAACAAAAAAAAATATAATTAATTTTATTATTATTATTATTATTATTATTATTATTTGTATTATTATTATTATTTGTATAATATTTTTATTAGTATTATTTGTATTATTATTATTATTATTTTATTATTTGTATTATTATTTATAATTTTATTATTTGTATTATTATTTATTATTATTATTATTTGTACTAAATTCATTTTGTATTATTATTATTATTTTATTATTTGTATTGTTACTATTAATTAATTTTTTCACTTTTTCTTTGTTTGTTTTTTTGTTTTTTTGGTCATCTCCTACAACCTTATTTGTCAATGACCCATACACCTACTTCCATTTTATATTTATATATATATATATATATATATATATATATATATATGGACTATTTATTTCTACTTTAGTCCAAGTTGTTTCTTATTATTTAATTATTACCCCATTGGCCACCTCACTCGAAATTGCTGTTTTAGTAATTTTTTGGGTAATATTTTGGCACAATTTAGTACTTTAGAGGTGAAATCATCAATCTTAACATGTGAGCACACCAAGGTCTCCACCCCCACCCCCCCCCCCCCATTCCATAAAGACAAAGCTGCACTTCAGATATCCACATTAATATGCATAGAGAAAATGTACTTGCTAAAGGGGACAATAATCACCTTGTGTGAACCAACTAATTACAGTAAAACAACTTCAATAATACTAAAAAGAACTAAACCATTTTTGTCCAGACAAGCATGCTTAAATTATTCAAGTGCAAGGGCTTATGGGTATTCTCCACAACCTCAGTTCTGTAATTCATCGTTTGATTTAGTAACATTTCAAATCTTACTTTGATGGATTTTTAAGACAAATAAGTTAATTGAAGTCACAATTATTATTTTATTACTTTATGCATCACTCTAAGTTCACCTTACCAAATTAATATTTTGTGTTGTACACATTATTGCTAATTAAGTAAAGACAAAAATGTTATAAAAATGTTTCATATACGTTTTAATTCAGCTTTATGGTTGTTGAGTTAACAAATAGTTTATTTTTTATTTTGTTTGTGTTTTGCAGTGAAGAGTGGCGACTATTGTATATTAAATAAAAAATAGTTTTGATTTGTTTAATAGTTGTTTTATTCGGTCACTACATATTTGCTATACTTTCATTTGTAATTCCATAGTTTTGAGGACTTTACTGTAATTGTAAAATGTGGAAAATACTGTAGTAATAATGAAGAATGAGGAGGTGTGTCCAAATTTTTGACTTAAAATGTTGACAGTATTTTATAGGCTTAAGATGACTGAACACATCCAAACTGATAAATCAGATACAGATAAGGATACAATATAAGTCTGATACAGTATATGAAGTTGGTGTATCTAGTCTACCGTATGACCTCGTGTTAAGCATTTTTGGCTCAACTGGAGAGACAAAGTGGTGTTTATAATTTATTAATTTTCCCATATCTACCAACAGCACTCTTTTAAAATACTGACTTTACAGTAAATACAGTAAATTACCAACTGTGCTACTGTTGGTGTAGCACCAGGCATCCATGGTGTCATATTCGACTGTATATTCTCTTTAAAGTGATGCCAATGGACCTTTTGCATAAGCACAGAACCAGAATGAAGAGGGTCGTGCAAACATAAGCAAAAGTGACCAAACTGTCCAACCAATTGAATAAAGACATTTCCATGGCTTTACTGTTCTTTGGACATGCATTAGATTTTACAGCAAATGCATTCTGTCACTCTTTAAAGTGGACGTTAAAAAAGCATTTTACAAAAGGTGTGAGTGGGGGAATGAGATTTGTTCCACTGTATTTAACATTCACACACAATGCTGCGAGAATGTGACAATTGCTTATCTCCATGGCGATCGATAATGGCTACGGGTTTAGTTCGCCGAGCGCGTGTCTCTAATGCGGAGAGGATGTCATTATTATTTCCTGTCTCCTAATGATGGTCATTATGCACAGCCGCTGATTGAATTCCATTTGTTACCTGCGTTTGAGGCCGAGTAGAATAATTACCATTTAAGTGTCTCCAATAAAATTCATACATGAAGAACTCCTGTTAAAAATAACGAAAGTATTCTTTGAATGTGAAATGAATTGCATTTCAGCCCAGCCTTGATTTAAATACTTGATTAAAGAATGGGGACCCGTCTGCGTGGATTGTGATTTCTTAGAAGATGCTCCATGAAACAACTTGTAGCTCTTGTATTCTGCATTCGTATTTAATATTTAATTCAAATGGATCTGCTGCTGGTAAAACACAATCAATATCCGGCTCTCCATCCAAATTACATTTTCAACCTCTCGTGCCTCGTTCAAAACAAACATTGTTTTTCATTATGCTGAACATTGTCCAAAAACCCTGTTTGTTTGTGGTCAATTCTTTGTGCCGTTTCAGTTCAATATATGAACAAGTTGATTTAAACAAGTGTGCTACTTCACATATACAGTACAACACACACTGTAGAATAGGAATGGTCAGTTCATTGCAACAAAGTATGTACTTTGACACTATGTGACAGGTATAAGTAAGCCACTTATAGCTTGATTACACCAAAACATTGTAAACACTGTGTAGCTATCAGAACATTGCTCTGTTTCTTAGACCATCCTGACCAGCTTGATAAAGCAACATTGAGTGTGTTTACATGCACGTTCTTACGCCAATTATGCCTATAACAGGCCGAATAAGCCGACGATGTGTGTGGTCATGTGAACGCTATAAACGGTGTTTCAATATAAGGTTATAAACAGCATAAGAGTAAACGGTGGACATGGGTAGATTTTTGCCCATTATGTCAATTTCACGTGGGATGTGAACACCTTAACCAATGTTCTTACCGGGTTATCCCATATAAGCATGTGTTCAGTGCACGTCTCTTCGCGGTTTGATGTCAAATGCAGAGAATTAACATGACGACATCATGTAAACACAGATTTCTTGCTTTGTCAGATTTTGTAAATAAGCTGATTTTTGGACGGGGGCCTGGTTCGCTCAGCGTGTATTCACGAGTTCAAATCCAGGGTGTGACTCCACTGAGTGACTCCAGCCAGGTCTCCTAAGCAACCAAATTGGCCCGGTTGCTAGACAGGGTAGAGGCACATGGGCAGGGCTGGACTGGCAATCTGGCATACCGGGCATTTTCCCGGTAGGCCGACGCACTTTAGGGCTAATCATGGGCGGACTGGCCAGCAGGAGAACCGAGCGGGCCGGTGGTGCGTCCTCGGAACGTGCCGAATGTGTCGCGATAGGCAAAAATGAGCCATCGTGTTATGCAGAACGGATCACAAAACACCGCCGCAATATGCAGAAAAGGACAGTGACTTTTTTCTCCAGTGGGCAGTATAGGCAATGTGCAGCTGATACAGAGAAATGTGAGTGCAGCGTAGTTGTAGCGGGAAGACTAGCAGCTGTACATCATCATACCATTAGCTGGGTAATTCCCAGCCAATCACATGTAAGCCATTGCTTTATAAGTCCACTCACAATCTATCACATTGCTGTTTCAGTGTGCTAACACGGCAACCTCCACCACCCCACCACCACCAGTTGAGCCCCGCCCCGCACGGGGGTAGGCTCCTCGCCCCTGCCTCCTATCTCCGGCAGGATATGATGGTTCCGAGTACAACTCCCTCGGACCGCCAGACGGGGCTTACGCCAAAGAGAGACATTACTTTTCTGTTCTACATTCATCAAATAAATGTCATCTTAAACCTCACTCAAGCCTGCGTGTCTTCCCGATAGAACAAACCAACCCTTCAGCAGACAACACAAGATGAGAACAAGATGAGAATTGTGTATATATATTTACGTCATCCGCTTAGCGGCATGTGTAAGAACACTGTTAATCGTGGTCTCTTGCAAAGTCTTTGGAAACTTCTTTGTATTATTTGGTCAATTGTGCCCATTCTGTCTCCTAAACAGCTGCCAGCTACAGTTCTGTGCATCCATGTTTATTTTCCTCTTCAATAGATATCTCCAGCACCAACAAAAACATGTCACTTCTCATTTGTTGTTTTCCTGGGGCCCACTCCTACGTCCGTCCACCCAAGTGGAATTAACTGTGTTTGTGTTGCAGGTAAATAAGGCGTGCAGAGCCCTAATACAGCCATCGCTCGGCTAAAGAGCCCAGCTGCGGCCGAGCGCCTCTCCCACGGAGCCAAGTAAAGTGGAGGAGGGGGGTGGGAGCCATAGTGAGACCTAATCAATCAATGCCAGATTACGGCTAAAGCCACTTCGATACACATTAAAGAAGGACAAATGCAGAACTCCTAGTTTTAAGCCAACAGTGGGACTTCCTGGTTATTTATCAAAGTCAGTGCTGGTGAGCCAGCACGACGGGCAGCACAATTGTCGTTCTCAGTAGAGAAGGAGCAGTGTTGAAAAGAGCCTGTTTATGCCCTCAGCTGTGGTGCTGTCACCATACTTTACTGTAAATTGCATTGCTTTTATTGTGAGATTTAGTAGCTTATCCTCGGTGGGTTCCATCCACTGCTAGCTTGTCCCCATTAGGACGTTAGCCGGAGACCATAAAAGGCCTTGGCTACACATCATCATATAATGTGAAACCAAACCTCTCTCTTTTACTCTCGTTCTCCCCTTTTTCTGTCTTTTCTGATTTTTCTGTTGGCGATTGCAACTTAAAGGTATAGCTCACCCAAAAAATACAAATTCTCTAATCATTTACTCACCCTCATGCCATCTCAAATCTTTATGGCTTTCATTCTTCTGCAGAACACAAAGATTTTTAGAAGAATATCTCAGCTCTGTAGGTCCATATAAAGCAAGTGAATGGTGACCAGAACTTTTAAGCTCCAAAAAGCATATAAAGGCAGCATAAAAGCAGGGGCGGAGCCAGGAGTTTGTGAAAGGGGTGGCCGGGCAGAGGCAAGCGATCAGTCTGTGGTGGCACAGAAATGTTCGGGCAGCATTTTTATATCGTCAGACTGTGGGGGGTGGGGGGTGGTGGCTGAGTGGACGCCCGGTATGGAGAGGTGCTGCGATCTTGGTGTGCGCACATGTTAAGTTTGAACATATGTACAAAGATGATTTCACCTCTAAAGAACTAAATTGTGCCAAAAAATTACCAATAAAATGACTAAAACAACAATTGCGAGTGGGGTGGCCAGGCTTCGGTCCATGGTGGCCACGGCCACCCCCTAGCTCCGCCACAGCTTAAAAGTAATCCTTACGTCTCCAGTGGCATAATCCATGTCTTCAGATGTGATACAGATGTGATACGATTCATATTAAGTCATTCTTTTTAATTCACTAAGAATTAATTGCGGCCAGTAAAAGCATTGGTTATTTGCACATGCAGTCTGAGCTGTTTTAGCACCCAATTCACTAAAGGAATGATGCAGGTTCAGGCTGCAGCGCAGATGCGCCCACTAATTCGCTTCTGAAAACCATTTGCATGCTCAATTCCATCTTGCAGGCCGATTCAGAGTGCTGTATAGCGGCGGATGTTGCAGACCACCACGACCTGATACACCCTGCCGGGACTGTACAACGTCACTCAACCACTGTGATCAAGACACCTGAATCATCTCTTTAACATGACAAAAGTGCCCTGGACACTGTACATCTGCCTAAACAGTATGTCAGGGTATAACACTCTTCTCATCTTCATCATTTGATCATTATTTGATAAATTGCTGCTGATACGATCGATAGAAAATGTACACAAACATCTCTTTTAATCGAAATTCTTTTTACCGCTTGCTCTAATCTAGAGATGTAAATTGCGGCACGCTGTCTGTCACGTTGTTAAACCAATCAGGTCAGAGTAAACTAGTCAACAGGGCTGAACTGGTAATCTGGCATACCGGGCATTTTCCCGGTGGGCCGACGCACTTTGGGGCCGATCAGGGGTGGACTGGCCTGTGTGAGAAATGAGCCCCCACCCCCACACCCCCCACCCCTCAACAACTTTTGGGCCAGTTGCCATGTAAAATCCAGGGCCGATTTCTCTTCCCAGTCCAGTCAAGGAAAACCTCAATTGATTAGTTACTAGATGCAGGTTGACCCACCTTCCCCTCTCGCTTGCAAAACTCTTTTTAGTGAGAATTTCGTGCCAAAAGTGTGGGCGCAACAAAGAGATGACGGTGTATATGGGACATTTAGGCCTATGCCACAAACACAAGACATTTACACATTTGCAGTCATTTATTTTACACATACAGACTGATTCTACACAGTCAATCCGTTTTATTGTTCATTACACCATTTGTTTGCTTGTATATCGCTGATTGCAGGTTTGCAATGTTTTTGACCATGTTTAGGCGCATTAACAGTGCACGAAAAAAAAAAGGAAGTCAGAAGAATACAGACCATGTTTACTTTGGGTTCATATGAAATTACAGATTCACAACACATGAATTACACTTATGCAAAGCATTAAAGTATTGCTAATATTTTTTTACTACGCTTGCAACTTGATTTACAATTTTATCAAACGTGATGTGCGCATGCTGCACAAATTTTGCTTGCATTTTGAATTATGCTTCCTCAAGTCTTACCCTGCACATGCAAATCATTTAGGTACTAATATACCTTCATAAAATGACTTCTTATTTGTCAAGGAAGATCAAGGAAAATTTGATTCCTCATGTCATGACCCCTTTAAGCAGAATGTTAGGGATTGACAGCCTCAGTCACCATTCACTTTTATTGCTTTTTTTACAATGAAAGTGAATGACTGTGGCTAACATTCTCCTTTTGCGTTCCACGGAAAAAAAGAAAGTCATTCAGGTGAGTAAATGATGACATAAATGTAATTTTGAGGTGAAGTATCCATTTTAGCAGGTTGAGATTAAACATATCGCTTCATGAGCTGAGCTTTTAGAGCTGGTATTGTTTGGCTTTTCTCCAAAGCATGTGTTTTCATCAAGAAAAAACTACAACAAAAAAACTCGTGAAATCCCTGCCAAGCCTGGTTGAAATGATGGAAGCTGACAGCAAAGACTGCAGTCAGAAGGTTAAAAAACAGCACATCACGTGGCTGGACAAAACCCCTAACCCCGGTTCTGAGCAGACAGACAATTTCACTGTGTGTGTGTGTGTGTGTGTGTGTATGTGTTTGTGTGGGTCTGAGTAAACAACCTTTGAAACACATTCCTATCAAATTAGCCACTAATGCAGAGTCTACACTGCCCCAATCATTATTACTTAAATGGTTAATCAGTTGAAATCCATTTAGATAAATGGCTGTAGTTAATCACAAGAGGGATGTGGGACTGAAGTGAGGAAAAACTCATTTAAGGTGTAACGTAAACTTCACACATTGAGGTATACACCGTTACGGCGATGGTTTGCGGTTTGCGCATATGATAATGGAGCATAATTAACTGATGTTTCTTGATGGACAATGAGAATGAGTTTAACAGATTAACATATTTACATTTGGACATGCGTGATCCAGAAGAACCAAACAAATTGTAAAACCAATACAACTGCATTAAATGCAATTATGCATGAGTACAAAAATGTGATTTTCTAAAAATGCATAGATGCCGTTCATTCAAAAACAAGAAAGAAACACACAGCAGTAAAATAGCATTGAATGCATGAATTGCATGAATACAAAATAAAATATATAAAACATTGTTCCAACTCTAAATACTGAATAGCCACATCTGAATCCATCATAACTAACACCTGTGACTGCATGTTCTTTATTGAATCTTTGCTTGACTAATGAACCAGAATACTTGGCAGATTATTAGTAATACATGTAACTATTAAGACTTTGTTAATTCGGTACGATTAGGTATATAAAAAGTAATGCAATTAATCATGCCCCCTGAACATACATAAATTCTGTAATAAGGAATTTTCCAACCAACGTAGCAATTCAAGCTTAAAGTACACAACATATTCTCGTGACAACTTTTAATAATTCATATGGGATGGTGAACATGTAAAATATCGTATGATTTGGCTTGTATGGAAAGGTGCGACTTTTATTCCCATGTAGGCCAACCAACCAATGGCGGAGATTTGGCTTAACATTGGTTTGGCGTTTCCATTTATCATTGTGTGGAGATGGAGTGGTGGTGGTATAGTGGGCTAAAGCACAGAAATGGTAAGCAGAAGGTTGCCGGTTTGATCCCCACAGCCACCACCATTGTGTCCTTGAGCAAGACACTTAACTCCAGGTTGCTCCGGGGGGATTGTCCCTGTAATAAGTGCACTGTACGTCGCTTTGGATAAAAGTGTCTGCCAAATGCATAAATGTAAAAATGTAAATGGTATGAATAATGGGTGGGTCGATCTTGCTTGTTTTGATTATTGGGGGGGGTTACCTCCAACCTGGAGTTAAGTGCCTTTCTCAAGGACACAATGGTGGTGGCTGTGGGGATCGAACCAGCAACCTTCTGCTTACCATTTATGTGCTTTAGGCCACTACGCCACCACCATATACCATCCATGCGATACAATTGACTAATGTACGTCAGTAACCTGTGATATACTTCCCTCGTTTTGTTCCAAACCCAATGTTTTTTTCTTTTGTGGTACACAAAAGTTATTGTCCCATTAAATTCATGGTTAGGTGTAGGGTTTGAGAACCAGGTTTAATTTTGTAATAATATTGTTCGTTCATTTCTGGTCTTCTTCTACTATTGCAACCAGTTCTCACTCCCGATGCATCAAATACTGCTGTTTGTGCAAGAGTCAAGCACGTCAATCTACAGACGCCAAAAGCACCCTCTGGAAATTATATTATACAGTCGATTATTTTAGATCCCCAAACCCACCCCATTCCTGAATCTAACCAATAATAAACTATATAAATCATGAATGAGGTTCCATGTTGACATCGTTGATAATAGGTTAGGTTTAGGGATGGGGATGGGGTTGGGTAAATTTAGTAGCAATGATGCAAATTTACATTACACACTTTCTTTTTATATTTTTAAGCACCCGACCCCACAACTACACCTAAAACTAACCAATTCTCAACCATATTAAAGACATAACAAGCAGATAAAAGTACAGCCATAATCACTTATTTAACATAGAAATTATACAAAAGCACAATAATAATGCCAAACCATATGATGCATTGTGTGAGGAACAGAGTGAAACCCCTGTGTGAGGGCAGCGCCATCCACCATCGTGATTGGTTACAAGACACGTGAGAGCCAATGGTGTTTGTCGTCATGCTGACGCCTTCTTATGGTAATGATTTTTGAATTTGGGTCTTACATTTGGGTCTGTGCTTCACACAAAGAGATCGGAATACATCCGGAACGAAACAGGTCACATCAGAAGTGCAGAATATGTAAATAAAATAACAACAAATTCTAAACTTTTTTTAAAAGGAAAGGGGCCCTGAGCAATATAGTGTCAGGGGGCCCAGAATGCCTTTTTACAGCCCTGATCATACCCCTACTTGTCAGTCTTTCGTCATTGCGCTTGTCGGAGGGTGCTTTTGGCCTCCACCTGCTGACGCACTGGGCTCTTGCACAAGCGGCAGTATTTGACGCTTCGGGAGTGAGAATAGGTTGACTATTACTAAAACGCATCGTTTATGTCTGGATATGCTGAAAACCAGTGAAATGCGATGCAACCACAGTGAAAAGCTCCAAAAGTGTACGTCTGACGCATGTGTACATAGACGGAAATAGTGCAGGCAGATGCAAGAATGTCTACCTCAGACAGATTGATGAAAAGTGCAGAATGATTGCTGTGGACTGTAGGCCAGTGATATGATATGGAAATAAAGCAAACCAATATTGTGACTTTTAAAGCCACTTTTTACATTGTCTAATCAATTATTTACTTTTCAGCCATAATAATGTTGTCTTTGAATCACCTGAATCATCATATACTGTGTGTGTGTGTGTGTGTGTGTGTATATATATATATATATATGTATTTGGGCAGTCAAGTTCATGCTTTAATTCAGTGCATTTAATTATGTAACAAATTATTGGTAAATGTTAAACTAATTAAACTACATTTGACTCCTAAAAATGATGTTTTTTTTTTATTTATTTTAATGCTGCAAAGTGAGCTGCTCCAAAAGCATTTTCCTGACGCATGTATACATAAAATTGTCTTTCCTCTGACAGATTGATGAGTATAATTGCTAAATGGATTGTGTTAACTGTAGGCCAATAACTCAATGCTCAATAATAGGCTTATGTTCAATTATATGGAAATAAACGATATGTTACTTTCTAAAAGCATTTTTTGCATTGTTTAATCAATGCTTTACTCAACTTCCTCAATAAAGTAATGTAGTGTAATTATGTGAATTATCATATTTATTATAGATTATTTTTTAAATGATTTAAATATAATTCTTTATCAGTTTTATCATTAATTACTTTTTTCAAATATTGATATAGGCAATGAATTATTCAGCATATCATGTGTTTAATTTGATGAAAATAATTATTGTATGACAGCCTACATAAGTGTGTGTGTGTGTGTGTGTGAGCGTGTATTTATCACTTTGTGGGGACCAAATGTCCCCATAAGGATAGTAAAACCCAAAATGTTTGACCTTGTGGGGACATTTTGTCGGTCCCCATGAGGAAAACAGCTTATAAATCATACTAAATGATGTTTTTTAAAAATTTAAAAATGCAGAAAGTTTTTTGTGAGGGTTAGGTTTAGGGGTAGGGGATATAATCTATAGTTTGTACAGTATAAAAACCATTATGTCTATGGAAAGTCCCCATAAAACATGGAAACACAACGTGTGTGTGTGTGTGTGTGTGTGTGTGTGTGTATGTGTGTGTGTGTGTGTGTGTGTGTGTGTGTGTGTGTGTTTGTGTTTGACGGCATTAACCTTCTGAGGCTAACATTAAGCCTGACATGCATGGAAAAAAGAACATTGTAGAAGTTTGGACGACATGATTGTGAGTAAATGATGACATACATTTTTGGATGAACTATTTCTTTATGGTCCTTTATGGTCCTATGTCACATCTAATTTGCACAACCCATGTTTTACAGAATTTCTGGAAAAATGTTCAATGTTTGACACCAAGGTTTATCCCTCACAAGCTCATTTTCATAAACCTTAAATTAAATATTGCATCTACGCTTGCTAAAGTCCATTATGCCAATATGCATTGCTACATCTTACCAGAATATTTTGATACAAGCTCAAATGACTGAACATTTTAGAAAATATAAAATCTCCTCGCCTCAAGAGAACACCGTGTCCTTGAACAATGATTACCAACAAACTAACAAATCTAACTAACAAATCAATACAGTAACAGGAAACTCGAGCCTTGTTTCAGCTTTAGTCGATGTAATGTTAGAGTGTTATGTGTGTGACTGTCTTTGTGTTTTAGTGTTTTTGAGGGTTTGTGGTGGATGTGAGGGCACGTCCACGGTGTGTGTGTGTGTGTGTGTGTGCGTGCGTGTGTCTGGATGATGTGTGTGTTGACGTGCCATAGCAAGAGTTCAGAGAGGCAGCTGAGCAAAATAATTTAGAATGTCCTGCCTGCTGACACAAGGACAAAAGGCGCAGAGAGAACTTTCTCATATGCGGCTGGGAGACAATGTCGGCCGCTCTGGCTGGAGTCTACACAGTGGTTGTTTTCTCGCTGACCTCTCGTCCTTAGATTGATTGTGGAAGGCAGCAGACAGCCGGGCTCTCCAGCATTGTGCCTGTGTAGTGCGCAGGTAGAGCAACACCAATACTAATGGGCGCATTTCTTCAGCAGTTTCTAACAGTGACAACCTGGAGATTAATAACTGTCCTGATTGCATCTACACTACTGGCCGAGCTTTCTGTGTCTTTCCCTCACAGTCATATTGCTCTATTACAAAACCCTAGTGAGCTGCCTATGTAGGCAGCATTTTAAGCATGATGGAGCCCTCCCAATGCAAATGCTGTTCCAAAAAAGGACAGTAGGTTGTATAATAACGTTGCCTTTTAAGATACCTCGTTTTGGACAAATTCTAAGGCAGCATTGCAGAATTAGGCAATCCCATTATGCATTGCGACGAGCAGATTGATATAATAAATGAAATATGGTTGATGAAGAGAGACAAATGTTGATTATACAGGCTACCAGGAGTTATCAATAAATTATTACTTTTCTAATCTAATTATTAATGTACTATTTCACCCAGTATGTGTTACTTTTACTAACATTAGAGCCTTACTAGCAACATGCTAATGTAAAATTCTACTGGAATTAATTACATTTTAATATTTTTGTGGTGTCCATCATTGCTGCCTATGTAGATCATTCCAAATCAGTCACTTATAAGCCTGACTTGTTTGCATGTTCTGTGCTTATTGATTATTAGGGGAAAATCAATGGGAAGGATTTAAAGCTGTATAGCTGTAGCTTTAAAGTGTATAAGTTCTCTGCCACTGAACAGAATTGCAAAAATATACAATGTTCGTACTTACAAGGTTGGAAGTTGTAAATACATTGTGATTTTTGCTAGTTCATAGTTCATTCTGTCTTTTATAAGAAGCTTTTTTAGCACCAATGCAACAAAATTAAGGGCAAAACTGTGCATTAGGTGTGTAATTAACGTGTTATCTCTGTATCTTATAATTCGTGTGCCACCACAGATAATGTTGGGAAATGTAGTTTTGTTGCACATGCCTGTTGCCTAATAAACCAGCTATAGGAAATGAGTCTTATTTTCTGGCAACCTTTATAGCTAATCTTCATTAACAGAACAAAAATATGCATTCAAGCTAAACTGTACAGTCAAAATCCACAAGTAAAACTGAATTATAACTAATACCAATTTGCCTCCGCCAGGATTGTTTAATCAACAGAACCCCAACTCAGAAATTCAGGGCTTGAATTAAAGTTTCGACTTTGTGGTGGTGTTCATGTGCGATCAACTCCTAAATACAATCCTTCCGACATGACTTGAACTCCAAAACATACAGAGGAAATTTTATAGCGCAGCATATACAATTAACAGTTTTCCAGACAGTTAACCTGGCTTCTTTAGTTGTCTCCTGGGAAAGGAGAAAGTTTTTTAAGGGTTAGTTCACCCAAAAATGAAAATTATCCCATAATATACTCACCTTCAAGCCGTCCTAGGTGTGTATGACTTTCTTCTTTCAGTCACACACAATCAGAGTATAGTAAAAAATATCCTGCTTGTCCAAGCTTTATAATGGGAGTGAATGGTACCTTAGATTTTGAAGCCCAAAAAAGCACATCCACCCATCATAAATCCATATTCCATACTGCTCCAGGGGGTTAATAACGGCCTTCTGAAGCAAAGCAATGCGTTTTTGTAAGAATAATATCCATATTTCTAACTTTATAAACTGGCTTCCGGTAATGACCATCCGCGGGTTCACAAGAGAGTCGAGTTCCAGCGTATGACTTAGGTGTAGCATAAGCTCCGGTGAGAAGTGACGAATGTGGAAGTGCAGAGGATAGGGCAAAACAAAATGCCAGTCACGAATTAGAAGACAACAACGAGGATTTGTGAAGAAAAATGTCTGAGGATTTCGATATAAGAGAAGAGGAGATTGAGTTTTTTGCCCAGCACTATTTGTTTGATCCGAATACACTGTCCAGGAAATCTGGGAGATGGATGAGTCTGCAGCGGCAGCACAAACAAACGAATCTGGAAATGGAGAGTTCGGGAGACGTGGTGGTGCTCATGCAGGAAATGTGTGGTAATGCCAACAGAAGCTGAGAGTGTTTGCTGTGTTAGGATGATTGGAATGACTGGATAGATGCACGAACGCACCATTTTAAGACTAATACAAATCTACAGTACAGCTAAAAAAAACACACACTTTTTTTCACCGTTTTTCTTTGCTGTAAACAACGCTTCCGTGGTCGTCACTTCTCACCGGAGCTTATGCTACGCCTACGTCATATGCCAAAACTCGACTCTCTCATGAACATGCGGACGACCTTTACTGGAAACCAGTGATTATAGTTTAGAAAGTTAGAAAAATGTATGCCGTATGGATTACTTTTATAAAAGATGGATGCACTTTTTTGGGCTTCATAATCTAAGGTACCATTCACTCCCATTATAAAGCTTAGATGAGCAGGATATATTTTAATATAACTCAGATTGTGTTTGGATGAAAGAAGAAAGTCAAATACACCTAGGATGGCTTGATGGTGAGTAAATTATGGGATAATTATCATTTTTGGGTGAACTAACCCTTAAACACTGAAAAATTATACACTGTCGCTTTAAACAGAGCTGAAAGCACTACACTCTCATTGGTACCTGAGAGCATCAAGCTAAAATTTTTAATAATTGAACAAGCAAGGGGTGGAAGATTTGCAGAATTTTATGAATGATTGAAGTACCAATTATATGGAAATCTGTAGAGTTCTGTGTGGGCATACTATTGAGGTTCCTTAGAAGGCAGCTGCCTATTGGCACTTTTCCACGGCACGTTACGGTTTGACTCAACTCTACTCGCTTTACATTTCTGAGCTTGCATTTCCACTGCAGTTTAGTGCCCCTCAATGTGGGTGGGATTATAGACTGATCGTCATAGTTGCACCGCCTCTACTTCCATCTTAAACACGACATAAACATTACACGACCGCTAGCTGTTAGCTGCTAGCTCATTGTGCTGCATAAAGCAGTTGTTGCATGGTGAATTGAAAGTGTAACAGTTAAATTGACCTGGTTATTACATAAGGAAGCGTCCAGTAGCTGGTCAACTAAATAAAGTGAAGATTTCAAGCGGAGTATAGAGTTAGCATAACAAAATGTACCATCCTCCATCGTGGATCAACACCAGTCCTGGGCGCTCTCCCTCCCATTGCTCGCCCGTTTAGATAGCGTCCATTTGGTCGAACCACTTCCACTTTACCTTGATGGTTCTGTCGTCACTTTTACGTTTTTTTTTACTTTTCCCTGCACTGTTGGTAGGTGCGGTGGTAGCTGTGTGCGGCCAACAGCTGAGACACTTCCTGAGAGACTTTTTAGTTTCGCTCATCGCTAACGAGTGGACCATCTGCACCTCGTTTATTGACCACGGCATGGTTTTGCACACAGCCATTTCTTTTTTAACAATTTGAAAGGTGTGTGAACAAATGATACTCTTATCGCTGTTACTAACTTTAAAACTAGCGGGTTGATGTCGCGTGTCAGAAATCCAGTGACTCTGGTAGTGAAAATTCTCTCAGATCAAGTAGTGATCTGCAGGATTTTTACTTTTAGTATCGCTCGGATCAGGTACCAGGTACTATACACAGTGGAAAACTCAAAAAAAGCAAGCTGAGTCGAGTTGAGCTGTACCGTGCAGTGGAAAAGCCCCATATGTAATCAGAAGGCAGTGAGGCAGCTCACAAGGTTTTGAAACAGAGACATTTTTTTCTCCAGTCTGGTCCAGTTTACTGTTTGTGTCTGCAGCATTTAATCGGATGCTCTTTTTTTCTTATTCTTCTAAACTGCACATTTCTTCTACCCTCATCAAATCCATATTGTTCAAATATAATGAGGGCTGCGAGGTGTGGTGAGACTCAATCAAATCAAAATGTGCGACGCAACAAAAGAAAGAGGGACTCAATTGGTATCCACTGATCAAAGTCTGAAGTAGTACGGTAATTATTACCTTGGAGTGTGGAGAGCGGTCATTTGTTAGAAAGGCTGAATGGAGTGGCGCCGGCTGCCGATGGGCAGAAAATCTCCAAAGGCTTTGAGGCTGTACTGGAAATGGCTTGCAAACCCATCGGGGAACGCTCAGGGCCAGATCGATGCATCAACCCAAAGCCTCAGCGCACGAGAGGCCATGCTGGGACTGTGGGCTCCACAGTACACATCATGTGTCTCAACTCCAGGTCCCTTGCCAGGTCCCTCTGGATTGTCAAAAGAGCTCTGGTACACAAAAGAGAAGAGGTGTGGAGTGGTTTTGTCATGGTTTGATGTACGACAAGGTGCCAAACTAAGATATGATTCCAGTTAAGAAGACACATCAAGATTTGACCTTCATTTTTAAATCCAAGTTATAATATCTAGATTGATGTGTGGTTTTATTTATTTATTGCTTCACAAATACAAATGACTTGACATACATATATATATATATATATATATATATATGTTTTTTTTTTTTTTTTTTTCAAATGTTCAAATAAGGTTTGGGTGTGATAATATTAGACACAAAGATGAGCCATTCATAGGCTGGTTTTCCCAAAAAGTGGAAATACTGTGGCTGTCAAAATATTGTTCTGTTTGAGTATCCATTTAACAAATGGATGCTCATTTTGTCTTTTTCATTTTGACTGTGTTAATGCCAATGGCATACATTTTGCCCAAGGTGTGCATTTTTGCAATCTCAGTTCCTATAATACATCTATAATACACTGTGTACAAAAAACAGTTACACTCAGGACCTTGAGGACAAAAATGTCCCCATTGAAACCCATTAAAATTGCGATATTTGATCCAAGTGCCAATACAGCATAAAATCGTGAATTCTATGATATTTTGCTTTTCATTCAAACAATTCTTAATATTATCCACCAGATGGCGCCATTTTTCTCATGTTCAGCCTATGGAGCAAAGACATCCTTTTCCCCTATTTTCTGTTTGGTGTATTATAGAGCACCGCAGGCCAATATAATAAATGATGTAGCTAAAATTGAGTGGCTGTGTTGGGATTGATGTCAGAGTGTGTTTTGTATGTGTATTGAGAAATTTGTATGTGTGTTTGTGTGTAAAAATAACAGTGGAATTATGTAAACAGAGTGGTGGCGGCGCAGTGGGCTAAAGCACATAACTGTTAATCAGAAGGTCGCTGGTTTGATTCCCACAGTCACCACCATTGTGTCCTTGAGCAAGGCACGCTGCTCCAGGTTGCTCCGGGGGGATTGTCCCTGTAATAAGTGCACTGTATGTCGCTTTGGCTAAAAGTGTCTGCCAAATGCATAAATGTAAACAAACTGGCATTTAAAGGTTAAAATCCTGAAAATTACTGAATTTTTGCTAGTTATGTTCAGGACTGTTGTTGGATTAAAAAGTGTTATTGAAAGTGGAAAATAATATTAATATTTTATATTTTTATGGCAATTTTTGTCGTGGATATTTTTGTCCGCAAAGGTACTGAGTGTGAAGTATTTTTTTTAATCCGACACTGCACAAAAAATAATTATGCATCCAAATCAAGGTTGTTGCTAATCATTGACATATCCCAGACTGTGATTATATATAATAAGGCATTTAAAAGGTTAAAATCCTGAAAATATTTGAATATGTTGGTTATAAAAATTAACTCGTAAGTGGAAAATAATATTAATATATAATATCATTTATGTCAGTTTTTTGACGCGGACATTTTTGTCCTCTAGATACCTCTTAGTAACTTTTTTTTAATTGACGCACAAGGGTTAAACTCGTCTCTGACCGGCCGCGCGCGCAGTCCTGCTTAAATTTGGCTCTCGCGTAGGACGCATGCGCAATCTGCGGCACGCTGTGCTTCAACAGAGCAGCTGTTTGGGGTTTGAAATTCCAACATGGCAGAGGCAGTGGTCAGTCTTCCTCACACTAACTTGGAATGGTTTCAGATCGCCAGCATCTGCGCTTAACCCGCACACGCGTTCATCAGCGAGCCCGTCGGATCGAATGTTATCCTGTCACACAAACAGGTAAGAGTTAACACGGCGATATTAACAATTTGAAAAGCAGCGGCGCTGGACTACAGGAGAGGAGCGCCTGCTTTTATAGCATCACATCAGACAGAAATGAAGCGTTCTCTGTACGAATCTAAATCCAAGGGCTTTTTTTTGAAAGCGACGCGTCTTTGGGCACGCAGCGGGATTTAAAAGTTTAAGACAGGTCTGTAATTGTTGACCATGATTAATTATGGCAGTATTAGTTCCTGCATTGGAAAGTGACAGTGGGGTGGGGTTTGAATTCTTTCAAAGTAACTTTCCCATGCACACTTTTAGAAAAAATAATACATAATGCATGCATGCATAATTCCCATAAAAAAAAAGTTTCCTCACGCTTTTGTTTTTGTATGCCGCTTTGCAAATGTGCCTTTCTGAGACATGCAGTGTGAGGGGAAATATGCGCGTGCGGCATGTCATCATGTCATTATTATTTTTTTTTTACATTCAAATATGAAATATTGTCTTTTAAACCCATCTTGGTAGAAAAAAAATACTGACATGAGCTTGCTGTCGTAGTCATGCGTTTCCTCCCCTTCCTATCGCGCTCAGTCTCTGGCTCTCTCTCTCTTTCTCGCTCCCTCTCTCTCCTCCTCACATGTTGTCCAAAAGCTTTTGTTGGTTTTGCCTGCTTAATTATATGCATGTAGGTTAAATGAATACCTGACGAAAAGGCCCGTGGTTTTCACAGCAGTGAAAAGGGGAAAAGTGGCTGTATGAAAGAGAGAAGCAACCTTTGGGATTCACATTCGGCTTTTCCTCTGTTTTCGCCCTTGAATGCGATGATTACTAGCTCCGGTGTACATGGTACGTTTATTTATTTATTTATTTATGGCATATTAGTGTAGTTGTGCACGCATCGTGTGTGTTTAGTGCTGGGATCCTCGTCTTTAACCACAAGCTGTTAGAATGTATTGTGCAATGCATTATTCTGTTATTTTACTCATTACGTGGCAACGCTACAATAATGATCCATTTGTTAACATGAACTAACATTGAACAATACTTATTAAGCATATATTAATCTTGGCTAATTTCAAAATTAGCTAGATTGTTTTTTTTAATTAAAAGTTGCATTTGTTAACATTAGTTGCACTAACAATTAACAATTTAACTAACATTAACAAACATTAACAAATATTGATAATTGTTAGTTCATGATACCTAATGCATTGTAACTAACAAATGTTAACAAATTGAACCTTATTGCAAAGTGTTAGCCATTGCAGTCATTTTAAAGTATTAGTAATAGATATAGCATGATACAAAAACATGTTATAATTTTAAAGTTGTGCCAGTTGTCTCGTATATTGATAATTCGGCACAAGGGCGTAGATTTGGCTTGGACATTGGGGGGGGGGGGGGGGGGGGGGTGTTGCTGCGTGAAGCATATACGTGTTTCCATTGATCATGGTATAAAGCGACTTTAAGTAAACGTATTTATGTCAAGAGAGTTTGAGACAAATGCGAATAAAAATATCTATATTATTTAATACGACATAGAGAGAGCTTTTGAGAATTGTTTTTTTTTTCTGAACAAAGTTGGCCAATTTATGGCTAAATGCGAGAGCCATTTTATTTTGAAATGGGAATTTGTATGCACAGTTTAATTTAAACGAGGCATAGTTGGTGTTTAATTGTAGTTGGCAAATTTGTTTATGCTGGCATGCATGCTAATCCAAACCTTTTTTTTTTTTACCAGTTATGTCAGACTATAGTAACATCTCCATGAACCGCTGTTGAGTCCGTTATCGTAATCAACCTGAATATATTAAGTGACACCAACAACAGTTTAAGGTTCAGATGAGATAAATTGCACTTTAAGGTACTGCACATATCCACTTTTCACAGTGTAAAACTCCAGGCTGGAATAGAGACGTTACCAGAACCTATGATGGGAATTAACCCATCAGTAGGATAGTAAGCTATACGTAGACATATTATGTAGTTCTTTAGTTTTCACGCTATTTGTATGAATTTTTCATGTGTGCCCTACACCTATTTTTGAATATTTGAGCTAGTTTAAAGCACTGACTTGTATTTCTGCCGATATCGTCAGAATCAAGCATTGAGGTCAGAAACTATTGATTTGGTGACAGTTACGCCACTGTTGTGGCAAACTCTGATAACAATTGAATGTGGATTTATTTTGAAGAAATTACATTTTGACATTCATGTTTCTAAAAACGGCCAACCAACCCAAAAATAAATAAATACCCCCCCCTCTCCATTTCTCAGTTTTTGAAATAATCATTATTTTCTGTACACCCCTTTTAATTTGCATTTTGTTCTTTAAAAACACAATTAAAAATCGCCTGGCTAAGTCTGAAGCATGTTTTTCAAACCTCTTCAGCTCAGGTGGTATATCAATAGAGACATACTACATAACAGGCGTTTTGATTACTGTAGAGTGTTTTTCCTGTGCTGTTTTAATCAAAGTGGACATCGAGCGTGTGTTTTTTCCCCCACGAGGCAGTCTAATAAGCCATTAGATGTGTAATGTTCAGTTTTCACAGGTGTATATGAACACAGCCGCTATTATTTGTAACTAAATGATGTGCTAGGTTGGTGCTTGAAGTGATACTGCTAGCATCTGATGTGTGAAAACGCTCTTATCTTCAACTCAGTCCTGATTTAACCCCAGGCTTGGCTTTATAAGCGTGTTAAACAACACGACAGCTTCACACACTCCTGATTGCGCAGCACGGCAGTTTGCATGAGCTAGCGTACATGTGTAGCCGTGCGTGTGAGTCCACGGGATTGACATGAAACCTCATGTTGAGTTCTGTGGTGTGCGTGATGACAGGCGCTGACCCCTCCCCTTTTCGGCACCCTCTTTGCTTGATGTATCTGGTGTTGACATTCTAGCACAAGGCTACAGGCAGTCCGCTTTAGACACAAACGGACCAATGGGAAGACATTCAGCCAAATGTGGCAATTAGCAGATGCATGCACGCAATTAGATTGATGCTTCCGTTTAGGCAATATTTTGACAAGATGCAAAGATAAAGAGATGTGTTAGCGGTAATGATTATTTGTTCATATTCTTGCATTGAGAATATATTATCATTTGTATTTACCTGTATGTGTGTCTGTTAATTGGCTTTAGCACACGTTCTTTTTTTTTATGCAAATGATTGCACACAATGTGATAATCTGTTGCATACTGTTTAAACATACAGTATTAAAAATCAACAAAAGACAGCTTTTCTAATTGGGTAGTTAATGTGCAAATTTGGCCGTTTCAGCTAGGGTTACACCGATACAACTTTTTCCTCTTCCGATATCGGAAATCTCAGTAACGACTGATACCGATCCCAAGCTGATCCCGAGCTAATACGTGTTTTATTTTCTCCTTTTTTTTCCCCCCTGAATGTTTCAACTTGCATCTGAATTTTAAAGGATCTTTTTTTTTTTTTTTTTTTTTTTTCAGTTTAGTTGTAAGACATAAGTCCACTTTTCATTTACACAGTTATTTTTTTGGAAGCCATTCAACTAATTCAATAATAATAGTAATACATTGTTATTAATATGATTGACTTTTTTTAATTTTAAATACAAAAGTTATATTTTTAAATTGTGCCGTTTTTAAACCCTCACGCTTTTATTTTGACATTCTGAACTCTCCGGGACGTCCTGCATGTGCCTGTTTGTAGGCAAGTTCACAGTAGTTTTATTTGCTTCTTATTAAAATTCTGGTAAAATGCTCATAATAATAATTATGTAAAAAGTACAGTTAAAATGTAAACCACTTTACAGAACAACCTGTACATTTTACAGTTTAAAATGGTTGTAATTTACATGCTTCCGCTGTAAAAAAAAATATATATTTTTTTAATTTACAGTAATAAAAATTCATAAACATGCCTTCTGAAACTGTAAAAATCTGTTGTTTACTTTATAAGGTATTTGTTAATCACCGCAGTATCTACAGAAGGGCACATGATGACATGAAGTTCATCAGTAGTGTCTCTTCCAGGAGAAATGACCAATAAACGTATTGAGAGACACAAACACTAAAACACCATCAGGGTAACACATGTGAGATTTAAATAATGCAGTAAACATGAACTAAATTACATAAAATATAACAGAACACCCCAATGTATGAAACTGAAATTAAAAATAAGATGAAACATAACTATTCCCATTAAATATAATGGATCACGCAGGGAATTGTGGGAATGCCAGTTACTGTTTTTTACTGTAATTTTAACAATAATTTACTGTAAAAAAGTACATGTACTCTTGTTCTTTTTACCATTGATTATACATGAAAATCTTACTTTTTACGTTTAAATGTAACTTTTAAATAATTTTATTGTAAAAACTACTTTTGTCTTTTAATAAAGGATTCTTCTTCTAATATATATTAAATCACTTTATTGTATATTTTACAGTTAATATTTGTTAATCAATTCACATTTTATTTCTATAGCATTTTTATAGTATTTTACTGTTAAAATTACTGTCATTTTTTACAGTGTAAGATTTAATGTTGGATTCTACAGATTTCATCAGATCAACATCAGCAATAGCCAGTTCAAGAGATGGAGAATTTATGGATGTTTATTGTACATTGTTGACTTCAAATCACATTTGTTCGCTTGTTCGTCTGGTTTGTTTAATGTCGATATCAGTTTGGTAGCCACTTTGTTCATGAAGGATAATGAATAGTTCAAAATCTCAATCTTCTTCAAAAGCATATGTGTATATATTTTATACACTTTTCAAATGGCTTTATACGTATTTATATTTGGCCATTAACGCTTGCAGGCTTTGGATAAAATATAGGCTACATTTGAAAGACTGACAGTCATGTGCACTTACTGAAATATTTAATAACATTATAACAAACAAGTCAATCATATTACCTGATATGACTGAATCAGCCTGAATATATTGGGTTGAACCAACAAAAGTCACTTAAGATCAGATCTGTATGCATAATTCTATCGTTTTGATGCACATTTTTTATGCATTTGGCATGTATATCATTTCACAGCAAATGCATCAGGCTGATATTTGTGGGACATGAGGCATTATGGAATAATGTTGATTGTAGTTAGGGCTGGGCGATATATCGAATATTAATGATATAATCAAGCTAATTTTGCTGATGATGTAAAATTGACCAATATTTTGATGATTTTAATGTGTTTTCATTTGGCCATTAAGTTTCATAAAGAGAGCATCAGTAGACTAATTTCACGATCCTTCAGGGCTGCACAGTTAATCAAAATACCATCAAAATGGTGAGATGATCATATGTGATTATTAATCCACAAAAGGCTGTGATTTAAAGACAGATAAACATGGTCTGTGTGACGCGCTGATCTGTGTGCACATGGATGGTGGTGCTCTCAGATCAGTTCACCTGCATTGTGAAATCAAAATAATGCCGGTTCAAGCATTCAACATGTACAAATCTACAAACACGGCATTGTATAACAGAAAAGATTACACTGTTTCAGGAAATGCAGAACAAATCGCCTTTTCTATGTCAGATTAAAGCTCGTCGTGTAGGTGAAGTAAATACGAAAGCACTTTCGGTGTCAAAATAAAAGCCCCAGGTGTAGATTAATTAAATACAATAGAAATATATTACTTTTGTGGAACGCAAATCTAATAATGATTCAGAATTCTAATGATAAACCTGATGTGTCCTACAGTAATAATTTAGTATTATGCAATGTGCGTATAGATGAAAATGCAATTTAATTATCCCTTGTGTTTATTTAATGAAAATCTAATTATAAGATTTTTATTTAATATCTTTGAAATATTTAATCTACATGGCTACAGTAGTTGTTTGGATGAAATTATGGTTCCTCCGATAAAAAACCAAAACACTTGAGCAATTTTAGAGCAAATACATAAGTATCTAAATATACACTGTCGGCTAAAAGTTTGGAATAATGTAAAGATTTTGCTGTTTTGGAAGGAGTTTGGTGCTTTAATTCACCAAAGTGGCATTCAACTGATCACAATGTATAGTCAGGACATTACTGATGTAAAAAACAGCACCATCACTATTTGAAAAAAGTTATTTTTGATCAAATCTAGACAGGCCCCATTTCCAGGAGCCATCATTCCACCTTATCCTTGTGTAATCATGCTAAATTACTAATTTGATACTAGAAAATCACTTGCCATTATATCAAACACAGTTGGAAGATATTTGGTTCATTAAATGAAGCTGAACATTGTCTTTGTGTTTGTTTTTGAGTTGCCACAGTATGCAATAGACTGGCATGTCTTAAGATCAATATTAGGTCAAAAATGGCAAAAAAGAAACGTCTTTCTCTAGAAACTCATCAATCAATCATTGTTTTGAGGAATAAAGGCGATACAATGCTTGATTTCATCCAAAGGTGTAACTACAGTCTTCAAAGACAAAGCACAACAGTCTCAAGGACAGAAAGAGATGTGGAAGACCAGATGTGCAACTAAACAAGAGGATAAGCACATCAGAGTCTCTAGTTTGAGAAATAGACGCCTCACATGTCCTCCGCTGACAGCTTCATTGAATTCTACCCGCTCAACACCAGTTTCATGTACATCAGTAAAGAGAAGACTCAGGAGGACTTATGGGGAGAACGGCAAAGAAAAAGCCACTTTTGAAACAGAAAAACAAAAAGAAAAGGTTCGAGTGGGCAAAGAAACACAGACATTGGACAACAGATAATTGGAAAAGAGTGTTACGGATCTTAACCCCATTGAGCTTTTGTGGGATCAGTTAGACTGTAAAGTGCGTGAGAAGTGCCCAACAAGTGCCCACATCTATGGCAAGTGCTACAGGAAGTGTGGGGTGAAAGGTCAAGTGCTACAAGAAGTGTGGGGTGAAAGGTCATCTGAGTATCTGGACAAACTGACAGCTAGAATAACAAGGATCTGCAAAACTGTCATTGCTACACATTAAACTCTTTGAAGTAGTTTAAGTATTTCTGAACATTGTTTTCAAATTATATTAGTAATTTTACACATTTTTAATGTCCTGACTATACATCTTTGGTGAATAAAAGTACCAATTTCTTTCCATAAGAGCAAAATCTGTCCATTATTCCAAAATTTTTGGCCGCCAGTGTATATCGAATATCGTCAATAGGCTGAAAAATATAGAGATATAATTTGACATATCGCCCAGCCCTAGTTATTTTTATTGTCTTTCACATATGTCTGTACAAGAACAAAGCTGACAGCAAAATATTCCTAAAAAGATCCTACTAACAGGCAGTGGGGAAAAAGCAGGGAAAATAAAAACATTTTGGTCTCAATTTTAACTAGTCAGGTACATGTTAGGGGTGGACTGTATGACCAGAACATTGCATCATGAAATTGATAATTTTTTATATATATATATATATATATATATATATGCAGCAAGTTGCGATATTGCTCCTAACAACACTCAGACCTCTACATAGCGAGAAAATCACACGCATATGCAAAAAATTTTGCGCTATGTGACTAAAATATTAATTTTTGTAGCCACTGGCGAGTAAAAATTCAGAATATACTCGCCAGAGCTTGTGTTGTGTGGTGGGGAATAATAATAATAATAATAAGGTGGCGATTAGAAAGCTGGATTCATTTTCTTCTTTTATGGTGTGTCATGTCTCGTGAGCGCCCTGAAGGAAATTGACCTTATTTGGCTGCAATGTGTCCGGATCTGTTGGAAAAATCAAGAGCTTGTAGATTTTAATTTGAGAATGTGTGCAATAAATATCTGTACAAACAAGTTATACCCATTATACAAGTCAAAGTTTCCTTTTGCTTCGTTCCGTGTATTTTGTCTCCAAAGACGAGACGCAGGCGCCCCATTTTCATTTCATATCTCTTTTAATATCCTGTTATTTACAGTCAGTTGGTGATCAAAAAGATGAAACATTTATTTCTATTCATACATTGTATGGATGAGGGGAAAACAACCATGCAACTTCTCCCTCATTAATGCTGCTCTCATTCAACCTTAAACACAGGAGCATCCATAAAAGGAGCACATGTCTTAAAGAGACAGTACCAATTTAGCACATGCTATACATATCAATGTAAGCTCAATGTAAATTGCACAGTTCATATAAAAACATTTAGCAAAATGTAGTAAGTGTATTAAATGTGTAAAATGCATTCATATTTAAAGGTACAATCATACATTATGAAATATTTTAACTTTAGAACACACTGTAAATATTAAATAATTTCACAAATTCAAATCTTTAACAAATCTTAAGGGTTTGGTAATTTGTTTTTTTTTTTTTAGTTTAAATAGTAGTTTTGATATAGCAGCACTTAAATTATTATTTTTACAATATAATTCTTAATTCTATTTTCATTAAGATTCAACCTTTCAATTTGTATGAAATTTCAAACAGTGACAACAGCTTGCATCATTATTAAAAGTTAAGCAAAAATGTGATTTAAAAAAATCTAAAGCGAAATATGGAAATAAAATGTACAATCTTGCGCTCTCTCTCTTTCTCTCATATTCATTCATATATATATATGTGTGTGTGTGTGTGTGTGTGTGTGTGTGTGTGTGTGTGTGTATATATATATGTATATGTAAGTATAAATTTCTAAAGTACTGACAACATTTCTCCCAAATTACAAATAAAAATATTGTCACTTAGAGCATTTAGTTGCAGAAAATGTCATCTGCAAATATGACATTGTCTTTTGTTTGGTAAAAATAACAAAAAAAAGATACCGTGTTTTCAGACTTCGAAAAATGCAAAGAAAACAAATTCATATTCATTTTGAAACAACACAATAATAATGTTGTAACTTGGGAAGAGTTCATAAACCAATATTTGGTGGAATAACCTTGATTTTCAATCTCATCTTTCAAGTTTCTTGGCATGCTCTGTACCAGTCTTTCACCATTGCTGTTGGGTGACTTTATGCCACTCCTGGTGCAAACATTCAAGCAGCTCTGCTTTGTTTGATGGCTTGTGGCCATCCATCTTCCTCTTGATCACATTCCAGAGGTTCTCAATGGGGATCAGCTCTGGAGATTGGGCTGGCCATGACGGGGTCTTGATCCGGTGGTTCTCCATCCACACATTGATTGACCTGGCTGTGTGGCTTGGAGCAATGTCCTGCTGGAAAAAACTAATCCTTAGAGTTGGGGAATATTGTCAGAGCAGAAGGAATCAAGTCTTCTTCCAGGATAACCTTGTACATGTCTTGATTCATGCGTCGTTCACAAAGACTAATCTTACTGATTCCAGCCTTGCTGAAGCTTCCCCAGTTCATCACCGATCTTTTTTTTGTTATTTTGACCAGATGACATTTTCTGTAAATAATTGCTCTAAATGACAATATTTTTTATTTGGAATTTGGGATAAGTTTTAACACTTCTTAATAGAATAAAACAAAAATGTTAATTTTACTCCAACATATACCTACTGTATAAATGGTAAATCCAGAGAAACTATTAATTTTACAGTGGTCTCTTAATTAATATATTTTTCAAAATTCTGGCTAGTAAATTAATTTTTACTAGCCAATGGCGATTAATTCTCCAATGTGTCCATAGAGGGTTGACGCTCCACAATAGCAAGTTTGGGACATGTTATTTTCAAGACTTTTTGTACAAGCAGTGACAAGATATCCAGCATGTTAGGGACATTTTTGTTCAATTTTGAATAATGGTTTTGCCACTGAATGCAAATAATGCAAAGTAGTATTTGCCACCAATAGCCATGCAAATAAAGCAAGTTTAGGACATATTTTGTTCTGCATTTTTGCAGAACAAATCCACATTTCTGTGTGTGTGTGTGTGTGTGTGTGTCTGCTTTACGTATTTCCCACCAATAGCCATGCAAGAATATCTTCTGCATTTTCACATAACTCCACATTTCTTAGTCACTTTTATTTATATATTGATATATAAATAGCTGTGGAAATATGTCTAGCAATTTAGAGACAAAATGTTGTTTTGCATTTTCGCAAATTTAGAGGTCTTTCCAACCAATAGCCATGCAAATACATCTAGGAAATTTGGGACGTCTATCTTTCTGCATTTTCAGATAAATCCAAATATTTTTTCATCACTGAATGCAAATAGTGTAAAGCAGTCTTTCCCATTGACAGCCTCACAAATATATCCACTGCATAATGAACAATGTAGCACAATCTCTACGGTCACCCAGTATATGTCGTCCAGTGCTCTAGGTAAACCGGTATTTCTCTGAACCGATTTTGATGCTAGAAACTAAGTGTTAGCACAAGACAATGCTATTGATGTGTTAGGCGTGTAAGTGGCCCAGGCCTCTTGGGATTGTTTGTATAAATGAGAATGACAGGTTTTATCTCAATCTAATGGCGACAATTAAAGGAACCTTCCGACTAAGTCGGCTTTCTGGCAGACGAGCACCTTGGGGGATCTCGGGGGCTGTTTCAAATTGATGAAACATTCATCCGTACAGATGGAAACATTTGTCAGTCTGTACAACAAATCTTATTCAGTACCCCCTGTCTTCATTTCAGACAAAAGCCTGACTTAAATGAAATCAGGACCGGCTTGTTATCTTTAAGCAAATATGTTAAGCGTTGTCTCGCATGCTTTTCATCCGAGGATCCCCAAGGGAGAGAGACTCGTGCAAATGCAACAAATTCCTTTTCTATGCAACGATCTCTCTCTCTCATGGCAGCTGGCTGTGTTATCTTCGTATGATTCAGTGTGCACTGACAATTCTTACACTGATCTAAGTTAGAGTGCATTTAGAAGTGGTTGCAGCTGTCTGTGGCTATACTGCGAGATGTATTTGCTCTACTGCAAAGATGAAGGACCATGAATCCTTGACAACCCCCCCCCCCCCCTCCTCCACCAGTTCATTTAGGCACTTTCTGTCTGTCTGTGCACCCTTTATTCCTTCCCTGTCTCTCTCCCTCCCTCTCTCTGACAGCATATGGGATGTATGTTTATTTAAAAAAATGCACATATGTCTATTATGCCATGCTGTAGGCCTTGATCGCTTCTCTGATGCCTGTTTGCATTCGCCGATCTGAAATTAGCCTCTTGAGTCATGGAAAGTGAGAAATATCTGTGCATTTGTACAGCAGCCCCTAGGCTGATCCATAAGGCCGCTGCAGTGTATATTTTGCAGTAAAGTGCCGCAAATAACCATTATTGAAAAGTGGCATGGCATTTTTTTATTTTATTTATAAAATATTTTTGTTCATGGGTGTTTTATGCATAATGCGTCCATGGACCTTGTTTTATCAACAAGATTTTTGTTGTAGCCTCTCAAAATAAATGTGTGTGTGTGTGTGTGTGTATATGTATGAAGTATTAATAGCCTTGTGTGCAAAATAATTCACATTAAAAATATTGCAAAAAATGCATGGAAATGGTTTTTCTAGCCCATTGAGAAGTTTGTTTTATAGTTTTTATAAAACAAATGGTTCTGAAACAACTTTATTTAAGTTTTGGTTGTTCCTGTTTTTATATTTCAACTAGATTTCATCATGGAAATGGCCATAGAAGCTGGCATGGTGCGAAAAATGAACAAACAAACCCCAAAAGTACATGTAAACCACATTTCATGTCTTTTGTTTACCACCCAGTCAACAGAAGCCAACATATCAAAGTTATTGGGATTACATTATTGAAGGATACATTTCATGGGTGTTGCGCTTCATGGATTTGTAATGATCATATTGATTGTGGAGTTACGTGCAATGATGCACTCTATTGTTCACCGTACCGTGAAAACAAAAACTCCTTGGTGTTCTGCTCCAGTAAGTGTACTGCCATTTGAGATATTGGACTGCATTGGACAAAGAGGCTGTCAGATTTCATGATGTATAAGCTGTAGTGCTTTATCGTTAACATGAATCGAGGTGAAGGACCCTCATGTCTCGAGTTTATAGGCCTCTCTTGAGGTGAATCAACAAATGAGGACTTAAACTTGGCACATTTATTGATTTGCTGAATACATGTCTTGATTCGTTTAGCTTGCTGTGGGTTATTTTTAGTTCGTTATTGTTTGTTAAGAGACAAAGACGTTACATTTGCCCTTTTGCGTTAGGGTCACTGTAGTAAAAAGGGTGCGTTTAACATTTGGTTTCTCAAGTTTGATCTGTAATTAGCCATTGTGGTGTAAGTGTGATTGACAGTCTTGCACTCACAATGGACTCCTGTTCATTATGGTATGTCGCAAGGCAACGCACACACTGTCTGGATAATAGCAACAGCCAAACAAAACGGTCTCATGCTGACAATCATCAGTACTCTGGTTTAAAATGCTGCATTGTTTCACTCTTTTGATAGATGGACTCATGATAACAGGCAACATGTTGTGCGATTTTGTTGAAAAGGTAAGAAATACTTTTGATTGCGTGACTGTTTTCGCTATTTAGCCCAATATAGCTAAAATAGTTATTTGTTTTTCACGAAATGAAGGAAAATATTTAATCATTTCCAAGTATATGCACAATACGAATGTTTACCTACATTGATTCAATGGTTGCCTCATCGCTCATTCTTTTAAACGGCATTAAAATTTGTTCGTATAAATCAGAGTTTTGAATCAGTTCTGTGAAACGGTTTAAACTGAATTATGGCAATGAATTGAACTTAACAGCTTTAACACGGTTCAAGACTGTATTAATGAAAGCTATTAAAATGCTATTGGGCTCTCAAACTTGAGAAGCCAATGCCTTTGTTTTTAGGAAACGTAATGGCTAAATAAAAAATGCGTTATGATGCGTCGTCGTGATTGCTTGGAGTTATATTATTGTGAATGTATGGATAAATGTTGATGCATTGAGTGATGACGCAACCGTTGAAACCATTTAGACTGAATTGCAGAATCAAACTGGCGAACTCTAACGCTGATTTTGCAACTAAAGTTTTAAAGCGTAAAACACTCGAACGTAAACGTCAGAGAACATTGCGTTTAGAAAGTTAGTGGTGAAATAAAAAAAAACGTGTCAAAATAATAACAATATTCACCCTTGCTAAACTTTATATCTTTGAAAAAATTTATAAGTTTCAGCACATGACGCAATGACGCAATGGTTGAATGGTAATATTAAATCAGTTATTTGACAGTTTGGACTGAATCATGGAATCAAACTTACCAACTGTAGCGCTGTTTTTGCTACATTATAAACTCTAACACTCTTAAAACTCTTAAATCAAATGACATTGCTTTAGGAATGCTATAGAAAATTAACAGCAAAATAAAAAGCGCGTTGACTTCGCCGCAATATTCAGGATTTCTTAACGTTGTATAATATTGAATGTATTGATACATTTCAATGCATTATGCAATGATGCAACGAAATCAGTTTTGAGTGAGTTCTTTGAAATGTTTTGGACTGAATTATGAATGAACTTTCCAACTCTAACCCAGGTTTTGTTTAAATTATAGCTATTAAAACACTACTTGAAGTTTAAAGGCAAATGGCATTGTTTTGGCAAAATAAAATCGACGCTATACTGATGAATTTGTGAAGAGAAAAAAAAATCTCACAGTCTTGGTTATTTCTATTTATATATATATATATATATATATATATATATATATATATATAAATAGAAATATTGCAACTGCACAAACACTAGGGCTGCAACTAAGTATTATTTTGATAATCGATTAATCTAACGATTATTCAGCAATTATTGCAGCGATTAATCTCAACTCATTGTTCAGCTTTTGCCCAACTTAAAAGGTTATATTAAGCGTGTTTACTAACAATAAAGAGGACAAAATAATTTTTTTAAAAATACCTCTAATTGACAGTCAATTAATTAAAGGGGGGAAAAAAAAAGACTTTATTAAGTTTAATTTAGTAAAGATATTCACTGCAAAAAAAAAATATCGTCATCAAGTTTTTTTTGTCTTGTTTTCCATTTAAAATGGTCTAAATATCCTTAAAACAATGCATTTAATTGAAGCAACATAAGATATTTAGTCTAAGAGAATGTATTTTGTATATATGTGTATTTTCACTTGGTTATGCTTCTGCGAGTGAAGTGTGTGTGTGTGTGTGTGTATGTATGTATGTATGTATGTATAAATAAATATATATATATATATATATATATATAAAATATTCTCTAAAACAAGTCTAAATATCTTATATGCTGCTTCTCCGGTGAATGCATCCTTTTTTTTTTTTTAAAAGGATTTTTAGATATTTTTAAATATTTGTATACAACATTCTCGCATAACAATTTTTTTCTTCTGCTGTATAGCTCCTAAAGTAAATGTACATTGTTTTAAATTAGTTTTACATATTTTTATTGGAAATCAAGCCAAAACAAATCATAAATGTATTGTTTAATGGGGAAGAGTTCACCTCTCTCACCTTTCTGTTCACTTCAATCAATCTTTAACTCACAAAAACACTTTCTTATTAATAAAGCTGCATATTGACAATTTTCTTCGCAATAAGAAATGCACAGTGACACATATATGATTCAGTAAGTCACGAGCAATCACGTTATAATCTAGCTGCATTAAGCAACAGAAGAGTGTGCATCAACTCATAGAAGAGGCGCTGACCGCACAGAGAAATGCCAGTTTCAGAGTTTGTAGTTATTTATATGATCTGCTTCTGTATTATTTGATCTTTTAATAAAGCATTAAATATGTAATGCCGGGGTGTTTCCTTTAAAGACGCTTGACATGCAAGTTTTTCCATGTTAATGCAGAGCCTGTATTTCAGACAAAAGATCACAATTTTTAGAATGGAGCATAAGCAAAGCTCTTTTGTACCATTTCAAACAATGAGTCAAAGCCTTTGTTTTCTCTGTCCCTGGTCACTAAAGCTGTCTGGCTGCATAAAGCAAAGTGGCAGTGCGTTGCCTGCTGGGGATTGGTTACGAATACTCAATCTCCCAGTGGGAGAAACCAGTTTTAGCTGCAGAACTGTTAATCTAGGCAGCATGCGGATTCCCACATTTGCTTGAGTAATTATCATACCCCCAGTGGCAAGGCAAGAGTCGTCGCCTTAAATCACTGATGTCTTCATTACTCTGTTTACATTTTAATTAGACAGTCTAAACTTTTTGATTTTTAATGGGCTTGCAGAAAGAGATGTGTTCTCTTCTCTAGTTGAAGGGAATGTGAGGCGACATGCTGAGTGCAAACCTTGCAATGAAAGACAATCTGCGCTTTTGTGAATATTTAAGAGATGACAAAAATTATTTCCGCCCTGACCTTTTGATGCTAGACTATCTTGTTTTGAAGTGTACTTTTGAGGCATTGCAGAGGTATTGAGACTTGTGACACTCCTGTAAAGTGTTCGAGGATGAATTAATAACTGGTCGAGGAATATGGCTAAAGAGGACCGAAACCAAAGGTGCTTCGGCGACGTAAGGATGATCGTTTACAAAAGCCTTGCCTTTTCTTCAGCACTCTTGGGATACGTTTTTGTTGCTGTGATGGTCCAAATAGTGAATTTAAGTAACTATTAATCACATATTCACAGAAAAGGTCTAGGAAAAGCAGGGACACACAAAAATTGTCCGTACCTTTCATCCAGCCAAGAAATGCGTCCTTTATCATAGAACAACCTTGAGAAATGAGAGGAGCAATTTCAGTCCCACTTCAAGACCCTCTGAGTTCTATGACTACTGAAGTAAGATAAGAAACATTACAGAAATAAATGTTATAAATGAAATAAATAAACTGGCACTGTACTGAAGGAAAAAGAAGCATCTGGTAGGGAGGACAAATGTGTTTTCTTTGTAGCCTCAGAGGCTGTGTATGCAAAAGGTTCACTGTTGACTGCATTCTTCCACTCCAAGGCTTTAGCCGGCCCACAATGCATCTGAGATTTGCTTTTTTTTTTTTTATTCCACGGACCGTGTGCCTTCACATCTTTTCACATACATTGTATATATTATCCTTGAGTTGGCTCACTGTGAAATTTTGGAGAGTTTTAATTGAGGTAAAGCTGAAAAGAGTTCCATACCTATTGTAGTCTTGACAGGGCAAAAAATAAATAAATAAATAAAAAAACGCTGTTTAATTTTCCTTTTATTGTAGTGTGCTAAAATCCCTTACAGTTTAATCCATTTATTTGGTGTTTTGTGACATTTTAAATTCGTGTGAATTACCCAAGCTGGGTAAAAACAGTCATCAGTCATTTGACGCTCCGCTTGGAGAGGGAATTATATCAACTAATGACAACATAATATTAATTAATGTTTCGAAACTAGCCTGTGAGGAAAAAGTGTCCATTGACATGCATGACAGAAAGCATTCATGGACTTGAATGTGATTTTGTCTGCCCCCCCCCCCCCATCTTCTGTGCCACTAAATGGAAGAAGAAAAAAATCCTTTAAGTATGATGAATTGAGTCATCACATTTGAGCTGCTAATTGTCTTAAATTTATATTTTGATGTACTACTAAAGATCACATAAAAGCAGTCAGATCTTAATTAGGCTGATGATCAGGGGGAGACGTGAGCTCTCGTGCCGATGCCGTGCTAACTTCCCAGCGCTCTATTCCTCTGTGGAGCGCAGCGGCTGACAGGTTGGCGGCGTGCCAAGGATTGATAGGAGGAACCTTGAGTCTAGCAGAGCTTGTTCGGTGAAGGAGATGTTATGCTGAATGTTAGGGACTGCTGCATCTTTCCATACAATGAAAGTGAATGGTGACTGAGGCTAACATTCTGCCTCCGTTTTCCATGGAAGGAAAAGTCAAACAGGTTAGTAAAAAAAAAAAATTGTGATTTTATTTTTTTATTTATTCTTTGAGGGAAATTAAATGAAAAGAGTATATATTAAACAACCAATTGGTATTGCCTATTTATTTAGAGTAATATAGTGTATTAAGTACTTGACAAAGGAAAGGTACATCATGTCATTTGATTTACAGTGTATATACCAGGGCTACTCCACTTTGGAAAGGTCAGGGGCCACAAAGCTAGATCCCTGTACTCTCGAGGGCCACACTCTTAATTTATGATTTATATTTGTGTGTGTGTGTGTGTGTGTGTGTGTGTGTGTGTGTGTGTGTGTATATATATATATATATATATATATGTGTATGCATTACACAAAAAAGTTTGGAATAATGGACAGATTTTGCTCTTATGGAAAGAAATTGGTGCTTTTATTCACTAAAGTTGCATTCAGCTGATCTCAATGTATAGTCAGGACATTAATAACGTGAAAGATTACTTTTACAATTTGACTTTTTTTTTTTTTTTTAAATTCAGAACTTCTTAAACTACAAAGTCTCATCAAGAAATCCTCCACGTGCAGCAATGACAGCTTTGCAGATCCTTGTTATTCTAACTGTCAATTTGTCCAGATACTCGGGTGACCTTTCAACCCACACTTCCTGTAGCACTTGACCTTTCACCCCACACTTCCTGTAGCACTTGCCATAGATGTGACTGTCTTGTCGGGCACTTCTCACGCACCTTACAGTCTAACTGATCCCACAAAAGCTCAATGGGGTTAAGATCCGTAACACTCTTTTCCAATTATCTGTTGTCCAATGTCTGTGTTTCTTTGCCCACTCGAACCTTTTCTTTTTGTTTTTCAGTTTCTAAAGTGTCTTTTTCTTTGCAATTCTTCCCATAAGTCCAGCTGAGTCTTCTCTTTACTGTTGTACATGAAGCTGGTGTTGAGCGGGTAGAGTTCAATGAAGCTGTCAGCGGAGGACATGTGAGGAGTCTATTTCTCAAACTAGAGACTCTGGTGTACTTATCCTCTTGTTTAGTTGTACATCTGGTCTTCCACATCTCTTTCTGTCCTTGTTAGAGACAGTTGTGCTTTGTCTTTGAAGACTGTAGTTACACCTTTTTATGAAATCAAGCATTGTATCGCCTTCATTCCTCAAAACAATGATTGACTGACCAGTTTCTTGAGAAAGCTGTATCTTTTTTGCCAATATTGACCTTAAGACATGCCAGTGTATTGCATACTGTGGCAAGCGAGTACCAAATGCTCAATTTAGCATGATTACTCAAGGATAAGGTGTTGGAGTGTTTCTGCTGTCTAGATTTGATCAAAAATGTTTTTTTCCAAATAGTGATGGTGCTGTTTTTTACATCAGTAATGTCCTGACTATACTTTGTGATCAGTTGAATGCCACTTTGGTGAATTAAAGTACAAATTACGTTCAGAAATGAAACCCTTTTGCTGTGGCTGTCATCTTGCATTGTCGTTTAGAGTTTATTTGGTACTGTTCCTTCAAATTTTGCCCAATTTGCCTAAACAATGGCTCAAAATAATCTCCAGATTGAGTAATACTGATTTTTGATTTTGTTGAAAAGTTTTAACAAAATTTAACGAGGTCTACCTAAAACAGGAAATTAGGGTATATTTTGGGAACGGTTTGTTGAATTAAAATGAAACTTGGTTCATTACGACCATGTTCGGAGGGTATATGCAAAGTTTGGGGGCGGCACCACCTATGGGTCAAGAAATTTGAAAAATGCTGCTTTTTTTTTCCCTCCTATAACCTTTTAACCATATGTCCTAAAATTGAGGTTGGTGGCTCATGTTGATTTAAATGATACCCATATCAGCCATGTATAAATTTTTCACATATCGGCCATACTGCCTCTACCGCATATTGATTGTTATTTAAAAAAGTTAAATTATCTTTTGGATGCTTTGTCAGATTTATATGAAATTTGGTATGTATCATTGACATCATGTCCTGAACGTACCTGAGCAGTTTGAAAACAGCGCCACCTATAGTTCAAAAGATAATCCACACTTGTTTGCTGACTCCAACCTTGGCAAGTCTCTCTTCCATTCGTGAACTGAGTGGCACAGTATGTACATTTCTGTAAATGTATATATTATTGGCTAATCTTGGCCAAGGGATTTAGATTCATTAGGAGGTTTTTATAGCAAAAATTTAAGATAATATTAAATGCTCCTTTTGTTGGGCAAACTGGTGCTGTTTAACAGCAGAGAGTGACTGAAGCGGTTGTCATAATGAATCGGCTGTTCAAATAGTCTTTAACATCACACTATCTTTATTTTTTTGTTTAAACACATACAGAATCCTGTGGCGCATGTGCGTACAATGTGTTAGTGAGAGTGTGAAAACATTTTTTTTTAACAGGACATCACTTTCTAGAAGTCCACAGTGCTAAAAGTGCCTGAAGTTGAAGAAACGCCCACATACTGTCAAACTGTCCAGTTCTAGTAGAGGAGATTCAGATTGTGAGGCTATAGATTCTATTCATCCATGTTGTTGGTTAGTGACTCCAGTGGTTCAGAAATTACACACTTCAAATCTTACTGTGGTGTGTTTCTTTTGAATAAACTGGAATCATTTATAGAGCTGAATAAATGCCTGAAGAGTTCTGACAGACCCGTGAACTCCATTTGGAGTTGATTTCAGGTATTATACCCACCAGAATGCAAGGCCAGTCGTCTTCAGACAAGTTTTACGAGCGCGGGCTGCTTAGATGGCAGGCTGGCTGTGCTAATGACGGGTGCTAATGTAATTAGCTCATCCCAGCAGTCTGTGGAGCTGCGCTTTTCAGCTGTTGTGCTCACCAGTGCACCGCTGACCCCAAGTCACCCCAGCCTTTCATGGCCTACCTCACTCTCACAGGCATTACCCTGCATTTAGTGCCCTGAAGGGCTGACGGCCTTGCCATTTGTTGAGCGTTGGCTCAAAAATGTGCATTTTCCTGTTAAAGTCAACATGGAATCAAAATTGACACTAATTGCGTTCTTAATGCATGTAACTGGTCTTATTGTGCACGATTCATCATCATCATATTATTATTCCGAACAAACCTTTTTGTCTTCGTTTATCAAATTACCCCGCCTTTAATAGCATGACATTTATATTAGTTGCCATTTGTATGTTTTGTTTATCATGCTTAAACTGTTATATATCCATTTTAAACAAAAGTTTCAATGCTTACCGTTGATTCACTTAATTTAATTGGTGACCAATTGGCATTAACAGTGAGTGTTTATCTCAGCAATTGTTAATTTTATGCATGTCTGTTTTGAAAACCCATATCGTCCAATCCCTCTAATTTTAATGTACATTACATTAACCACAAAATATTGTGCATCTGCTGAATTTTCCATAAATTATTAACCTGCAGATTTGCATAAAAGGACATCACTGAATGTGTGAAGTACCCTTCATTCATGCCCTTCAACAGAGATAATTATGGAATAGATGTAAATTTCATGAATTTAATTTTAGGTATTGTATTGTATGCAAATGTTTACACATTGAGTTAAGGCACAAATGGAAACCTGTACGCTGTTCTAGTCCGAGAAAGTTAGCGCACTCGACATTGGTTTTGAATATCAAATAAAATGTATTAAGAAGGACAAATCCTTCATGTCCTTTTTGTTTTTCAATTGTGTGTTCAGTGGTGTTATTGCTACTAAACAAAAGACTTTCCTTTTGTGCTTTACTTGATTAATATGTGGAACGTTTGGTGTTTAGAGGCCTAGCAAGAGTGGATTATAATGATCATTCCCTTGGGCTTAGGTTTGGTTTTATTTTTTAGGATGTCTGAACAACCCCCCCCCCCCCAACCCTTCCTTTTCACCCCGTTCAGCAGGCGTTAAGGATGACCCTGTTTTCTCACTCCTAAGTACAACCAATTTGGTTTGGAATGAGCCTGAAGGTTTCTCTTAATGAGATTCCCATATGATCCGCCACATTTCCAATGAGAATTTTGCAGCCTTTTTACGCTATTACATTTATTTGTGAAAAGCTGCCGTCTCCCTCTGTTTGATGATGCACTTTGGAGATGTTCATTACATGTTTGATTCTCTACGTATCTGTAATTTTACTCTGCTTCTTGTTAAATGTGTTTTAGCTTTTTTTTTATCAACATTTTGTTTGCATAGGCATGCAACATTATAGAAATTTTGACTTGTACAGATAGCTGATAAATGGTGTTATTTTGGCTGATACAATGAGTATAATAAATCAATATTGTTTTTTGTTGTTTTTAAAAAATGAAATCTTCCATCTTGTATTTTACATGCTTCTGGTGAAATCAAACATAAAAATATTTAATGTGTGATAGCAATGTATAAATAATAGTGTTATATTTTTGTAACCTGGCATAGAAAAACAATTGAAACTGGAAAAAAGTAACCTTTTGTATTTTTTTTTTTTGTCCAGTTCTGATATAGTGACAAATATATTGTGCATCCCCAATTAGTGACAAATTAAGCTTTTGCCTTTTTGGTGAATGTTTTGGTGAAATTTAGTTAAAGAAAACAACATAAACTTACTATATTGACATGCATGTCAAAGCCCTGGCAAAGAATGTCGCTTGTATTGAGCAAAGAAGTATAAATCATTATTATGACTTCATAGAAGTGTTATTCTTATTCAGAGATTTTATGCACGAAGAGGCCCCTTTAAGAGATGGGTAGCTATGGGAAAGCTTGTTTAGAATCTGGCCTATTTGACGATCCCTTTAAATGTCCACATGGAATTGTGTTAATTTAAGAGGAAGAGCTCATATAGAGTTCAGCATCATTCTGGAGCTTTATGAGGGCTGGCGCACCTCTTTTGTGTTCATTATTGTGAAATGACCTCGGGGAGGAATGTTGACTTTTTAACTTCCAGAATAGCTGCTGATATACAGTGTAACGCTCTCTTGCGCGTCCATAGACAGTGGTGCGGCTCTTTACTGTGGAAACGAACAATAACAATATTTTGATCTGTGGTCACTAGGAATGGCAAGAGTACTCAAGTAATCTGGTGTGAGGGCGATGTTTTCCTGATTGTTCAATTTGCACCAATAACACAAACGCATTAACCTATTTTTTTAAATGTTAATTGTTACCTTTTTTTTTTTTTAAACGTCAACACATTTAGCGTCATTCAAAGTCCAATAACCACTATATGCAAAGTATCTATGTATTCATAATTTCATTGCGTTCCTTTTTTTTTTTTCAACTTCAAAACATTTCGCACCAATCAAAATCCAGTAACGACTAAATGCAAATGCATTAACGTATTCATGAAAATGTTAACTGCGTTACTTTTAATCAAATGTAATAAATTATCACCAAGTCAAGTTACAACTAATATGCAAATAGTATTTGTGCATTCATTCAAACGTTATTTGCATTAATACACTCCTATTGACATGGCAACTGAATACTAGTTAATTTTGAAAAACACTAAAGTCAAGTTTTAGTTGACAATGTCTGGGCATTTCAATGTAGTTTTAGTCAATGAAAACTGTCGATATTTTAATAACATTGTCATACAATGTGTGTGTGTGTGTGTGTGTGTGTGTGTGTGTGTGTGTGAATGAGACGAGTGTCTCCGTGTTAGTGCGCATCAGCCGGCAGAACTTTTTATATATCTCCCGGTCTCGACTCACAGAGAATGACTGTTTTGGTGTTTGTGCTTATTTACATGTCACACTCCTGTATTATATGAACTTTAATTAAGGATAAAATAAAGATATATCGCCAAGCTGTGATCTGTTTCTCTAGCCGATGCAACGCTTGTTAGTGTTTTCCATGAAGACACCCACCAGTTTTGTAGACAGCACGAAATTTGACGGAGGTGGCCGCCTAGTAATTCTCTATGCAGGAAAAAACCTGCACTATAAAGTGTTTGAAGGTTGTCACGAAGTTGACTTGCCAGATTGGAGGAGTTGCCCCGTTTCACAGCGACTTTCCTCTGGCAAGCTCTGCAGATAGGGTTACCGTCTTTTACTAATTTTTCCTCAGCATTCTTATAAAATCCAAAATGTGACCACACTTCTGATATTGTCTGACATTTCTTAAGAGTACTAATTAAATTATATTTAAACGGTAGGCTTCATGCCCAAATAAATTGGGGTTTTCCACGTGCGTTTTACAGTTTTAACATTATCAATGAATTTCTCATATATTTCCACGATGATCGAGTATGAACATTTCTAAAAATGTACATCCCTAATAGTTTTGTTTGTATTTATAAAAATAAGAATATTCGTAAATGTGCCAAAATGTGGACTTATTTTTAATTTAGGCTTTTTTTCATCATGGTTTGTGGTCTGATTGTTTAAAGGTGAGTTGCAACTTCCGTCAACAGGATTAGAGGGTGTACTCTAGTATTTCCCGTCCCATTTCTGAATGTACAGCGCAGCGGCAAAATAAAATGTGTGGATTTGCTGTCTGAATTGCATGTAATGAAAGGGATACAAAAAACAAACATATAGCGCCACGAGTTTGAAGATTTACGGAAATCATCCAATCAAGGGCGTGTTTTTTTGCGTTTAAAACGGAGTACAATTGAATGGATCTGAACATGATGTCTAAATGGCAGTCTTAAATAATGCTCATGCTACAAAATATTTTTTTTTAAATAAGTGCGATCCAACAGCCAAACATGTCTGACCAACAATTTAAAAAATGGTACTCTTGATTCATCAGTGACGTACTCTATTTGTTATCTCTAGTGGTCACTTCTACTTAAACGCAAGATCGTTTAGATGCATTTCCTAAGATTATTTTTTTTTTTATTCTTTACGGTATATTTCATATTAATATTTAAAGATCTCTCGAGCTAAAAGCTGTCGTTTATGGCCTAACTGCCTCAAGTTGTGTTTTGCATTTGGATATTTATTTCAGTTTGTCTGGCTTGTACAGGCATTGTTGCATTTTTCATTTCATACCCTGACGACATTTCTTCCACATTTGAATGTTCCCAAAAGCCTTTTGCTGCTTTGGTCCCATTATTTATTCCAAAAAGTTCTGCATTTGGAGGCCGGGAGGGGTTGAGAAATAATTTTGTGTCTGATTAAATTTATGTAGAGCCAAGTCAGCGTTTTATGCAAAAAAAAAAATCTGCTTTTATGCAACCGTTGGGTTGTGTAGGAGGCCCGAGCTCGCTATTGTGTGCATTGCAGGCTTGTGTGACAGTGTGTGTGGTGGAAGGAGTGAAAGCGAGAACAAATCCGTGTGTGTGTGTGTGTGTGTGGGTGTGTGTGTGTGTGTGTGTGGGTGGGTGGGGCGGGGGGGGGGGGGGGGGCTGTCATGCTGTCAAGGCCTAATGTCTCTCCCGAGGGGTACCTGAAGGAGAGTCGTACCCACCCAGTCAGCCTTTAGTTGGGGCGCGCGGTGACACTGCCTTCCCTCCGAGACTGGAGGTGTCATTGTATGTATGTAAACCAGTGACAGATGACTGGAGACATGCAGACTAGAGAGACCAGTCACAAAGAAAAAAAAAAAAACAGTTTTTCCTTTCATCTGCAGCTGAGACGGGGATGAATAAAACAAAAACTGCCAAGCCTTTGCATGTGAGACACACTTACGTTTGTCTGGGGTGTAATGTGTCACCTTAATAGTCTAAAAGCCGTTTTGCTTATAGTTTTCTCTCTAAATGTTGCTCACGGTTGGGGTTGGTTATCGAGAAATATTTTTTTTATTCATAACTGACCCAGATTTGTACAAATATTAATATTTTTTTATTAGCCTCATTTGTTTTGTGGAGTTATTCCTCATTACCATCAGAATCATTAAGGAACCAGAATATCTAAATTCATTTCTCTTCCCGTCTCTGCTTATGGTGTAGTTTCAGGTAGTGCGCTCGTCAGTAAAGGGCGCAGGCGGTAATTGCAAACGAATGAGGGTTTGGCAAGCTGGAGCCTTGGGTAGCTTTACTAGGTCAAAGGTCACTCAGGTCATTGTTACACTCTGCCGTCTCACTTCAACCCCGTCTCTATGGAAATACTACCTGCAACGTCATCACGCTGTTAGTGCTGTGGATTGCAGCCCCTGAAGTGCACACCTGCATGTGTAATCTTCGGCTCATGCCTTGAACCCGAGTGTTTGGGAAAGCTGGGAATGCACTCAGCTGCTGTAATTTCATTCCTTTCATAGATGGAGAAAGAGACTCTTGAGGCGATAGCATTGTACTTGTGCAAAGAGGTGTCTGAAAGTACACTTGGATTGAATGTCGATAACGTTTTTGTGCTTTAATTTCCTCTTTAACATTCACCTGGGAAGCTCGCAGTCACATCTCTACGTTATGGTCTTGAAACCGCCCATTTTCAGCGAGCGTGTCAACATCGCATGTGCAGTTGCTGCTCACAGACTGTTTCAAGGAATAGTTCACTCAACATTGCAAATTCTGTGTTCACATTTGGCAGGTTTGGTTCGATTAAAACGAACTCTGGTGTGATTGCTCTGTTAGCGTGGTTCGTTTGAACAAGTGTGAACGCTGTCACACGAACCTTGGTTCGCACTAAATAACCGGACCGAGACCACCTGAAAAGTGGGTCTCGGTCCGCTTCCAAATGAACTTTGGTGCGGTTCGATTGATATATGAACGCAACATGGACCAAAGACGTCCAAACAGACCAAAAACAGGAAGTAATTTGCCTAATACTTTTGTCAAGCATACCTGGCTCTTCTCATCATAGGAGCTGTTGCCCACTACAGTTCGGGACAGGCGTCGGAACCGCCTTCATCCGTCCTTGCAGCATATCTTCGTTTGTGTGTACAACGGAGGAATTCCTGCCGCTGTTTTGACTCCTTTACACGGTTTATTAGCTCTTCATTTGTTCTCAGCTGTTAAAAGTACCACCATATATACATATAAAAATCCAACAAGAGCATTTCACCAGCGACCAGTATTGTTTTGGATGTTCGTAAGTTCTGTCAAAAAATATACGTCATAAAAGCTGTCCAATCAGGTAGTGAATTTTCCCTGATGCCTTTGGTTTTGTATCATTAGGTTCGGTGTTAAAAATGCCAGTGTGAACGCTAAACAAACCAGGAATCAATGTATCATTTTCATTTTTGGTTTGACCAAGAGGACCAAGAGAACCGAACTACAAGTGTGAACACACCCTAAGTTACTAGAGACGGGACTGTATGGTTATCTCACGATTTGGTTTGACAGACGATATGAGGTTCACGGTTCTATATAATTGATATAGTAACACTTAAATTACATTTTATAACTTCTCATCAAAATAAAGTTCTTTAAAACACAATATAAATGCCTAAAGTTAAAATAAGAGTTTATCGTATATCTTTCACTTTAAGAGAAGATTACAAACAAACAAGCCTTCAAAAATATTACATTTAGGATGATCATGTGCAGAATGGGCAATAGAACTGAACAGAACCTGTCCTGGAAAAGTATGTGAAAGTGTATATCATTATTATAATAACATTTTAACTTTAAAAAAATATGAAAAATATATTAATATATCATATCATGGAATTGTATGTAATTATGATTTGAGCTGTCAGTGTTTGAAATAATGTGTACAATTTACAAGTAATAACATTGAGTTTACATTCATTTTGTATAACAAGCGCAAAAATGGTACTGTCACTTTAAGAGTTCAACGAGCATCTAACGGACTCGAACAGGTGTTTCCGTTCCTTTATTAAAGATAGAGAAGTCTCTGTTTTTAGCCCATCCGTGCATTTTGTGGTTAATGTATGCTGCTTTTTGCTATTTTGTTTGACTGAAGAACAGAAAGGATCTTAAAAGATACATCATTCAGTGAAAGTGCAGTGAAGGATCTCGTCTTTGATGGACACACATTACACAGACGAAGTGGACCGTTTTAATTTCAAGCAATTTTCCAGGTATTCCGGTACTTAAATTCCTAAAAGCTAAATTCAGCCACTTTAAGGATCTTGTGCAAACCCAATAAACATAAAAATGTGCAATAGGGGTAAATTCAAGCGATGGAGAGAATATGTTTGATGGGTCATTTCAATTATGATCCCATGGAAAGGAAATATTGCAAATTTCAAATATCAAGTTTTGCCTCTATACGGTTCATATTTTTGTTTTTGTTTCGCAATATATATCAATTCTATATATCGTCCCATCCCAACTATTTTAAGCCTGTATGCTGTTATTTTTTCCATGGAAGGATTAAAGTAGAATTTTTGTAGAATCTTTTGGGGCTTTTACACTGCACGGTACAACTCGACTCTGCTCACTTTTTGGGGGTTTTCTACTGGATAGTACCTGATACTTCTTTTTTTTTTTTTTTAGTACCACCTCGGACGAGTTTCCAAGTGAGCCGATCCGATACTAAATATGACGTTAAAGCCCTGCAGATCACTGATTGGTCAGGGAGAATCGTCACTACCAGTGTCACTGGATTTTCGACACGGGACATCAACCCGCTAGTTTTAAAGTTAGCAACAGCGATAACGGTATCATTTGTTCACGTGACTCTTGAATTGTAAAAAGAAATGGCTGTGCGCAAAACCACGCTGTGGTCAATAAACGAGATGCAGACGTTCCTCTCGTTAGCGACGAACAGAACGAAAATTCTTTCTGGAAACTGTTGGCCGCACGGCTGAGACACGGCTACCACCGCACCTACCAACAGTGTAGGGAAAAGTAAAAAAAATGACTACAGATCCATCAAGGGAAATTGGAAGTGGTTCGACCAAATGGACGCTATCTAGACCGGCGATCAATGGGAGGGAGAGTGTCCTGAACTCAGCCATGGCTGGAGTCCACGATGGAGGATGGTACGTTTTGTTATGCTAACTCTAAACTCCGCTTGAAAGCTTCACTTTATTTAGTTAACCAGCTACTGGAAGCTTCTAAAACAACCAGACCAATTTAACTGTTAGACTTGTGTAAAATCACCATCAACAACTGCATTATACAGCACAATGAGCTAGCAGCTAACAGCTAGCGGTCGTGTTATTGTTTTGGTCAGTTTGTGTTGTGGCAGTAGAGGCGGCGTAACTATGACGATCAGCCTATAATCCCACTCATGTTGAGGCGGCACTAAACTGCAGTGGAAAAGCAAGCTCAGAAAAGTAAAGGATTAGAGTTGAGTCGAACTGTAACATGCATTTAAATCAGCATTAAACCCCGTGAACGGTGTGGTCTGATATGGGTATGTATCTGATTTAAAACCACATTTGGAAGTGGCCCAGATTGGATGCGTAATATCCGATCATTTATGCTGTTTACATGGATTTAACATGATCCGATATGTGCTTGAAATCTGTGAAAAAACTGAAATCAGTTGACGGTGTAAATGTGGCCTTATACATCAGTCAGACGATTTCCAACCGATGCAGTTCTTTTCCATTCAATGACAGTTCATGGTAAGGGTGGGTTTTGTGACCAAACGTCATAAAACATCAAACCTGGTAGAACATTGTCATTTTTCATGGCATATGTCCTTGCGAAAAGCTATCGTATGGCTTAAGAAGATATTGAAATTAGTGCACCAGTTTTATGGTCTACTTTCATGGTTCGTTTTATGGTGTTTTTCTGTCCTGATGAACTGTAGGAAAAAAGGTGTAGAAAAACGTATATAAATATAACTGCATGCAGGTTTGAAACAACATGAGGGGGGGAGAATGATGACTGAATGTTTATTTTTGGGTGAACAATTCAATCCACATTGCATTGTCTCTCTCTCTCGCTCACTCACTCACTCACTTAACTTGCAGCCAAAGTCGGAGTTGCCATAATTTTAAGTCAGTACTCGCTAAGTAGTTTTGAGATAAATTGTTCGTCTTTATCGAGTTGTTTATAAAGCATTTTCATTCAATCATTACCCTCGACAAACCACACTTTCTCAAGCAGGAGTGTCCGATGCTGGCACAGCAACAACAGATTAATAACAAAAGTGTTTTTACTGCAGAGAGATGCTCTGGAAACTAAACTGCTGAACATTGATACAGAAATATTGTAAGATGCGTTTGGTTGTCCTTGAACAAAGTAAAGAAAATGAAAAATATGTTTATATGATTCAGAAAATAAAGGCAACATTATATTTCACCAGCAGTAGGTGTAAGGGGCTGTTCACACATGGCACGTTCTTGTGTTAAAAACAGCAAGACAGAATTCGGTGAAATTAAACAAATTGCATGTCTCTTGAGGCGTGTTTTTTAACATGAAGCTACTTTGAAAAAATGTGATTATCATCGCAAAGCAGCGATTTGGGCCGCATTGATCGAAACCAAAAAATTGCGCCGATGAATACAAGAACGTGCCCTGCTTGGTCTTATTTTTTTACTCTTTCTTTTTTTGTATATTTTGGCATATTTTATTTTATTACAACTTATCCATTGTTATATCAATTTTCATATTTAAAAAAGGAAACAATCTTTGGACAAAGGCATATCTCTCTCAATACAACTCACTTGCCTTCTCCTTAATTTAGAATGAATGTGAAAAATTTAAGCTCCCCCCTGGCTACAGAGTGAAACATTTATGATATATCCATATTCCTGCTCTGAGCTTGCCATGCATTCAGGCCTGCTATTATTAGTTTCACACCATGGCAAAAAAGCAATTCACATTTAAGTAGTGGCTGACCTTAGGTTGTGTATATTGAGGAGTGGGATTTGTTCTCTAATAGAATTGTATCTAATTAATTAGCTATTAATTGGAAGAATACAGAACATGCAAATACAGCACATTCAGAGGCAATCATTACTTAACTGCATACATAATTGTACATTCATTGGCTGTTAATGGAAGGTGGCTGCTCTTAAAGACTTGTTGTCATTTAACTGGTGACTGGTAATCAGAATTGCTCTTTCCCTTTTTTAGGTCATAAACGCACTCAATGCTCTTTGAGGACTCCGAGTAAGGACTCATTAAACTCTGAGAATAAAGAGCGTTTTAACACTTATGTTTTTGCTGCATTCGACAATGCATTGTTGAACGAACCATTTGATTTTAATGGGGATGGTGTGTTGTGAAGACAGAGCAAAAGCAATAGAGTTTGTAAAAGTGATGCTCTGACTTGTGACCAAAAGTTGAGAGTTTTAACTTGTTGCTTTAACGCTTACTATATTCTGAGAACTAAGGGCATCTACACACTAGCATGTTGCATGACAGAACGCTACTTGGAACAAATGAATTCCAATTTAGATGTTGCAACGCAAGGGCATGTAAGAGAGAAAAATGCATAGTGATGTGTCATTTGCACAAAAGTTGAGAAAACGCACTTTGAGAATTTCTGGCGGCTCCAATTATGCTAACGGAAATCCAGTTCACTGTATTCACACTCTTTCCACACTAGGGCTGCAACTTACAATTATTCTGAAAATTTACTATTATGGGGATTATTTCAACGATTTATCATTAGCTCTTTACCGACTATTCAGCGTTTGCCCCAACTTAAATGGTTGTATTAAACATGTTTACTAACAATAAAGAGGACAACCTAAAAAATACTTTTTTGTAAAGTGCACTAAAGACAAAATATACTTGTATTCAAGATCTATTCTCGAAAAGCTAAATATCTTATATGCTGCTTCTCAGGATTTTAGATCTTTTAAAATATTAGTTTTTTTAATATTATATTCAACATTCAATTTTTTCTTCTGCAGTATAGTTACTAATGAAAATGCACATTGTTTGAAAGGAGTTTTAGATATTTATATTGGAAAACAAGCCAAAGTGGTGGCAGCGTAGTGGGCTAAAAGCACATAACTGGTAAGCCAAAGTGGTGGTGGCGGAGGCGTAGTGGGCTTAAGCACATAACGGTTAAGCCAAAGTGGTGGTGGTGGTGGCGGCGGCGTAGTGGGCTTAAGCACATAACGGTTAAGCCAAAGTGGTGGTGGCGGCGGCGTAGTGGGCTTAAGCACATAACTGGTAAGCCAAAGTGGTGGTGGCGGCGGCGTAGTGGGCTTAAGCACATAACTGGTAAGCCAAAGTGGTGGTGGCGGTGGCGTAGTGGGCTTAAGCACATAACTGGTAAGCCAAAGTGGTGGTGGCGGTGGCGTAGTGGGCTTAAGCACATAACTGGTAAGCCAAAGTGGTGGTGGCATAGTGGGCTAAAGCACATAACTGGTAATCAGAAGATTGCTGGTTCGATCCCCACAGCCACAACCATTGTGTCCTTGAGCAAGGCAATGTAAAATTTTTAATTATGTAAATTTTTGTATTTTTTATTTATTTCACCAGTACGTTGGAGCTTCTCCAGTTAATTTAAAGACAGCACTGGACTTTTTTAAAACCATTTTATTAAGCTTTTTTTTCACTATGTGAAAAAAGAGAATTTGTTCGGCTCTGCATTGTTCAGGAAACCATTAAGAAAACAAAATAGCGGCCTCTGAAGGGTGCTTCATATGACGTCATCATCATAAAGGTATTTTGGTGAGAACTGAGCATATTTATATGAAAAAGATATTGAGTATCTGTATCTATGTTTCCTTTTCGTGCGTCGTGTCCCATTTCTTTTTATCCAAATCCCTGTAATTCCACTTTAAGCCTAATAGGCTGCAAGTGTCTTTGAGTAACAATTTATCATTCATTTTCTTAAGTTGTTGATGTATGCCAGGGTTCCCACGGTCATTGAAAACCTGGAGATATCAGGAGTTTTTCAATCGAGATTTCCTGGCCTTGGACAAAGAAGAGATGGACATTTCTGCATATCATTTACAGTTCTGACATGATATAAAATTTGAATTATATTTGGCTCTGAAATACTAAATTGGTTATAAATTGCTCTCTTGAATGCTATAAAAAAGGCAATCATGGAAAAGTCATAGAAATGAATTGGTGTGGGAACACTGCATCTTTTCACATGTGTAGCACTGGAAAACCTTGTTAGATGTGATGTCTTTCTATCCGAGAGCTTATTTTTCATACCTCAGTCCGCTTTTTAAGACTTATCTTATCTGCTCGACTGGTCTTTTTAAATCTGTTATCAGCTCAGGTTTTTAATTGTACTGCTATTTATGATGTCCAGTCATCTGCCTGTAAATCTGTATAGCTGTGCTTATGGAATTTTTTGGGGAAAAGAGCAACGGTAGCAAGAGGCTTTATTTGCAATCCTTCACAGACTTGTAAAGGAAAACTGTAGTTGATCACAGGCAAGCTAGAGATGTCAATTCAATATTCAGCCACTTAGATCCAAAGCATTCCTGTCAAACGGCATTTACAGCTTGCTGCAGTGATCTGAACGGCTCGCCAAATGAGTGCTGATGGTCCTTTTATAGCTCTTAAATAGTTAAAAGTGGTGTCAAATGAAAACTATTAATATTTATTAAGACACTGATGCGTAAGGTTAAAAGCTCCCTCTTAATGCGTTGCGTTTGGCTGTTTGATTAATCATGGTGTTGATGGTCTTCACAGTCGTGACTTTTGAAGGTTACAATCGATTGTTGTCCTATATCACATGGTTCCATGGAAGAATTTTGCTGAAAAAAAAACACATTTCCACATGTTTGATATACATGTTGTGTACATTTCAATACGTGTAACATTGTTTTCCAGTGTCTTCTACAGAATAGTTTTTTCAGTGAAGTCCCTATCGACCTCTGCAACCCAAATAATTAGTCTTAACAATATATATATATTTTCTTTTCCACCAAAATGGCGAGGGTTCTCATGCCGAGCCTCGACTGATTCACCTACCTACAAACAAACATGGCGTGTCAGTGTTTGTGTTCAGCTTTTACTTCTGTTTCAGAGGACATATTTAAACATACTGAGAAATGCAATCCAACGTTATTACGCTGCTCAACAAGAAATGTTAGAGATCACATTTACGCTCAAGATGACCGGTTATGTCAACCGGTAGTGTGCACTTGCCTTATCTACATTTTGTATTATGATTTTTATTTTTTTAGTGTGGCTTAACTTGCTAAGGATTATAAATTGTAACTGTGGAATCTTTATAAGCATATAATGTTTTGATTGAGAAATCCCATCAGGTGTATTTTAATAGATTGCTGCAATCTTCCTAATTAAATGGGTTTCCCCCTTATTGAACAAAACAATGCTCAAAATAAGATGTGAAGTGTAAGGAAAGCTAACTCTTAATTTCATTTCCCCGTCCACTGCTGCTTTTGCTTAGGTCCTTCTTATGGTCTCTGTACTCTGTTTAAAAAAAAATAATAAATGTGAATTATGATTTGGTCAATTGTCCAGTTGAAGCCGGCGTGCACAATTTTTTGCGCATCTCTTCATAGACTTTTTTTTCCCCTTTTATGCGCTGTCTAGTTTATCTCGGCTCGCCATTGAAGACCATATCAGAAGTAGAGCTCTCGTTTCCTCCATGTTCCCTGAACGCTATTTATGTCTGACATTTTTGAGGATTTATTTGTTGTTATAGAGCAGGGCTACTCAACTTTGGAAAGGTCAGGGGCCGCAAAGCTGGAGTGCCACACTCTTAATTTTCATGATTTTATATATAAACAGCAAAAAAAGAAACATCCCTTTTTCAAGCTACTGCGTGTTTAAGATCATTTTGTGAAAATCCAAATAACTTTACAGATGTTTATTGTAAAGTGTTTAAACAATGTTTTCAATGAACCATTAATGAACATGCACCTGTGGAACGGTCATTAAGACACTAACAGCTGACAGACGGTAGGCAATTATGATCACAGTTATAAAAACTTAGGACACTAAAGAGAGCTTTCTACTGACTCTGAAAAATACCAAAAGAAAGATGCCAAGGGTACCTACTCATCTGCGTGATCATGCCTTAAGGGTGCTGCATTGAGGCATGAGGACTTCAGATGTGGCCAGGGCAATAAATTGCAATGTCCGAACTGTGAGACGCCTGAGACAGGAAGGACAGCTGATCGTCCTTGCAGACTATGTGTAACAATACCTGCACAGGATCGGTACATCCCAATATCACACCTGCGGGACAGGTACAAGATGGCAACAACAACTGCCTGAGTTACACCAGGAATGCTCAATCCCTCCATCAGTGCTCGGACTGTCTGCAGTAGGCTGAGAGAGGCTGGACTGAGGGCTTGTAGGCCTGTTGTAAGGCAGGTCCTAACCAGACATCACTGGCAACAATGTCGCATATGGGCACAAACCCACCTTCGCTGGACAGGACTGGCAGTAAATGCTCTTCACTGACGAGTCACAGTTTTGTCTCACTAGGGGTGATGATCGAACGCCGCATTTATCGTTGAAGGAATAAGCTTTACACTGAGGTCTGTACTCTTGGAAGTGGAGGGTCTGTCATGGTCTGGGGCGGTGTGTCACGCATCATCGGACTGAGCTTGTTGACATTGCAGGTAATCTCAATGCTGTGTGTTACAGGGGAGACATCCTCCTCCCTCATGTGATACCCTTCCTGCAGGCTCATCCTGACATGACTCCCCAGCATAACAACGCCACCAGTCATACTGCTCGTTCTGTTCGTGATTTCCTGCAAGACAGGAAGGTCAGTGTTTTGCCATGGCCAGCGGTTGAATAATGCTTATTTGCAACTGTTTATTTGGAGTAAATTTTAGAGACTGTGTGTGAAAATCCCAGAAATACCCAAACCAGCCCATCTTGCACCAACAATCATGCCACGGTCCAAATCACTGAGATCTCATTCTGATGGTTGATGTGAACATTAACTGAAGCTCCTGACCCGTGTCTGCATGATTGTATACATTACACTGCTACAACATGATTGGCTGATTAGATGATTGTTGGTGCCAGATGGGCTGGTTTGAGGTTTTTTGTTTTATTTCTCTCAGAATGACATCATCAGACATGGTGACTGAAGCTTTCATTTTGCTTAAAGGACTATTCTAGGTTCAATTCAAGTTGAGCTCAATCAACAGCAATTGTGGCATAATTTTGATTACCACAAATAACAATTTCAACTTGCCCCTCCTTTAAAAAAAACAAGCTGTGGCTGTAACAATGGAAGTAAATGCTGGAGGTTGAGCTTAACTTGAATTGAACCCAAAATATTCCTTTTAACATTTCCTTTCATGTTCCACGGTTTAGAACAGCATGACGGTGAGTAAACGATGACACAATTTTCATTTTTGAGTGACTTGAATGTGTTAACGCTATACATTTTGTGACCATTTGACTGTGATGCACTTGAATAGCTCATGTGAATCAAACCTTTCTATTCCTTTCCCATTTCTTCCTTTCCTTTTTTTTTTTTTTTTTTGCTCGGCTGAGCATTTGTCTTGACAATTGCATTAGCTGTGAGTTATACCTTTTGTCTCTCTTGTCAAATCAATACGTGCATGACAGGAGAACCCCGGCCGTGAGGTATCGCTCTCACAGAGTGAGACAGATCGGTCTGTGTCAGGGCCCCGGCAGAGAGCCGAGACTGCTGGGAAGGCGCTGCGCAGTGGGAAACTCAATACTGAAGCAGACGGGGAGATTTGGTTTTGTTGAACCTGCCAAATGTGTACTGAGTGCATCTCTCGCTTTGTTCTGTCAGAATCCGTAGTTGAGTCTGGTTTGGAATGAGAGACCGTGGAGGACAAATCAACTTCAGAATCAACATGATACAGGATGTGGGCTGATAACTCAAACCGCTCACACAGGTAGAAGACTTTCTTGGCTAAATGTTATACTATTTTTCTGAAGCGCTGCTATATTGGTGGTACTCCTGATAATGTGTTAATTGTGCATTGCACGCGCATTGCCTTATCGTGCTCGAATTATCAGTGTGTGTTTTTATTCCAAATATAAAATGTTAGTCTGTGCAGTCTTTTATCAAAAAGTAACAGCTGGCTTCTGCATTTGTGTTTTCGGTTTGTGGTTCGGTAAAGTGATTTTATTTTGAATCAAATTTGGAGAGTAATTTTTTATTTTAGATTTTTTATTTTTTTTTTTATTAAACCTTTTAAATGTCAACATTTTCTAACATGTAAAAAAATATTGATTTATTCCTATTTTCAAAGTAATCACCTTTTTTTTTTTTTGCCAGTGTTTGCGTTTCGGTAATAAGAATTTATCTAGACATGCTCCAGAATTTTTTTTTTAAATTGTTAAAATATGTCTAGATTATACTGTTTAAAATAATTTCTGGCTTCACTTCTCATGTTCCGAAAAACAACAACAACAATAACAACAAAATTTAAAAATAAATGAAAAGGAATCCTACAGTAAGTGATCTCTAAATGAAATCAGTTTTTTGTGAGAATAACCCTCATGTGTAAACTATAATCAGTAGTGATTTTGTTCTCTCTTGTGTCCGGGTGACTGAGGAATGTCAGACATCCAGTGGGCGAGCCAATATCCCCAGCAAGCCCCTTTTCATTTGTGAAAGTTTTCTGTACAGCAAGGCAACCTCACTTCAGTAACTTTAACAGAATATAGCCCTGAGATTTCTATTTCATACTGACCAAAGATTGCTTCGGTTGCCTCATTCCACCTTTTGTGTGGCTTGTATTCTGCGGATGACCTTTCGTAGTGGCTGCAGTCAATAGTGACTGCTAGTGCAGTGGGCCCGGATACAGCCGTGCAATTTACAGCAGGAGACCGCACTGTCTTTTGTATTGTTTCTCTTTGTGTGTGGTTCATTTCCTAATTAAACCATTATTGAGATTCTTAATTGCTGTTTTTTTTGTTTTTTGTAATGATGGACTCCTTTTTGATTTTTCTTTTTGTACCTGTTCTTTTATACTGTCTTTATCTTTACGTAATTGTTGCTCGCCTCGGTCTGACCTAGATGAATTCTTTGTTAAGGAAGTCTGCTATTTAAAGATCAAGTTCGGCCCAATGCAGGAGACCTGACTGGACTGTCCGGACATGTTAACCAAACATGACCAGATTGGTTCTTTTACTATTCAGTAATAATTTTAGTCAAAATTAATCTTAATTAGTTTTATTATTTTATCCTGGTTTTTGCCATGAAAATAGTCATTGACGCTGACATGGCTTTAGCCAATATTTGGCCATTTTACAGAATGTGTCGTTCCCCTTCATGTGGGTTTCAGAATTTATCAAGAGCCTAACAATAGGGGGGGTCTGGGTAGCTCGGTGTGTATTGACGCGGACTACCACCCCTGGTGTCGCGAATTTGACTCCAGGGTGTGAGTGTTAAGCAACCAAATTGGCCTGGTTGCTTGGGAGGGTAAAGTCACATGGGGTAACCACACGATTTAGTGGTTCTCGCTCTCAATGGGGCGTGTGGTGAGTTGTGTGTGGATCGCGGAGAGTAGCATGAGCCTCCACATGCTGTGAGTCTCCGGTGTCACACAACAAATCACATTATAAGATGCGCAGATTGACGGCCTCCGAGGCTGCGGTGAGGTGCGTAACTGTGCCATCACAAGGACCTACTAAGTGGGATTTGGGCATTCCAAATTAGGGAGAAAAGGGGATAAAAAAGAGCTTAACAATAGGTAGTACACCTAGGGGTGTGTGTGTGTGTGTGTGTGTGTGTGTGTGTGTGTGTGTGTGTGTATTAGGTGTGTGCATCGAAACCAATATCTGTTGCTATGACAAAATCATTTGTATTTGGACATAACCGGATGTCATTGTGGCTTAAACCAGAAGTTGGTCAACTAATTTTAAAATGTAACTCTTACATTTAGTCTATAGCTTCTGTATATGAAGTATGCCTTGAATAGGCCTATTTTAATATTATTACATTATTATTGATTATATTCTTAATTTTTTTTGCTCGCCAGATGAAGCTGAATTTATTAACGATATAATCTAGATAATTTTGCTGATGATGTAAAATTGACCAATATTCTGGATATCGCGATTGATTTTAATGTGCTTTCATCTGGCCATTAAGTTTCATAAAGAGAGCATCAGTAGACTCATTTCACGATCCTTCAGGGCTGCACAATTAATCAGAACAATATCAAAATGCTGAGATGACCATATGTGATTATTAATCCACAAAAGGCTGTGATTTAAATACGGATAAACATGTGTGTGTGATTCAGAACAAGCTGGTGATGTGCGGATGACGGCGCTCTCAGATCAGTTCACATGCATCGTGAAATCAAAGTAATGCAGGTTCAAGCATTCATTCAATTCTAAACTCTAGTAAACACAACAAGATATACAAATCTACAAATGCTACATCACCATTTCTGTGTCAAAATAAAAGCTCTCGGGTGTAGATGAAGTAAACAGGATAGAAATGTATTACTTGTGTATAACGCAAATCTAATAATCAGAATAATAATGATAATTGAGCATTATATTATAATAATAAAACTTGACGTGTCCCACAGTAATTTTGTATTATACAATGTTCAACTGGGGTTTCAAAAATAAGTCAAAAAAACTAAAAATTTAATTTAAGAATATTTTAAATGAAATATAAAGTGCATATTAATAAAAAATATGGAATTTCATTCTCCCTTGTGTATGTTTAATGAAAAACAAATTATTTTTAAATATTTTTATTTAATGTCTTTAAAATGTTTAATCCACATGACTATAATGGCAGTTTGGATGAAATGATGGTTCCTCTGTTTAAAAAACAACAACAACAAAAAAAAAAACAACTTGAGCCATTTTTAGAGCAAATGCAGTTGAAGTCAGAAGTTTACATACACTTGGGTTTAAGTCATTAAAACACATTTTGTAATCACTCCACATATGTCATATTGGCAAACTATAGTTTTGGCAAGTCGTTTAGGACATCTACTTTGTTCATGACATGAGTAATTTTCCCAACAATTGTTTACAGACAGATTGTTGCAGTTTTAATTGACTATATCACAATTCTAGTGGGTCAGAAGTTTACTTGCATTAAGTTATCTGTGCCTTTTAAGCAGCTTGGGAAATTCCAGAAAATGATTTCAAGCATTCAAACTCAGCTTGACATCATGGAAAAATCAAAAGAAATCAGCCAAGACCTCAGAAAAAAACATTGTGGACCTCCACAAGTCTGGATCATCTTTGGGAGCAATTTCTGAATGCTTGAATGTACCACATTAATCTGTACAAACAATAGTACACAAGTATAAACACCACGGGACCACACAGCCATCATACCGCTCAGAAAGAAGACGCATTCTGTCTCCTAGAGATGAACATAGTTTGGTGCAAAAAGTGCAAATCAATCCCAGAACAACAGCAAAGGACCTTGTGAAGATGCTGGAGGAAACAGGTAGACGAGTATCTATATCCACAGTAAAACGAGTCCTATATGGACATAACCTGAAAGGCTCCTCAGCAAGGAAGAAGCCGCTGCTCCAAAACCGCCATATAAAGCCAGACTACAGTTTGCAAGTGCACATGGGGACAAAGATCTTACTTTTTGGAGAAATATCATCTGGTCTGATGAAACAAAAATGTAACCGTTTGGCCATAATGGCCATTGTTATGTTTGGAGGGAAAAGGATGATGCGGCTTGTAAACTGAAGAACACCCTCCCAACCCGTGAAGCATGGGGGGGTGGCAGCATCATGTTGTGGGGGTGTTTTGCTGCAGGAGGGACTGGTGCACTTCACAAAATAGATGCATCATGAGGAAGGAAAATTATGTGGATATATTGAAGCAATATCTCCAGACATCAGCCAGGAAGTTAAAGCTCGGTCACAAATGGACAATGACTCCCAAGCATTCCTCCAAATTTGTGGTAAAATGGCTTAAAGACAACACAGTCAAGGTATTGGAGTGACCATCACAAAGCCCTGACCTCAATCCGACAGAAAATTTGTGGGCAGAACTGAAAGTGTGTGTGTGTGTGTGTGTGTGCAAGGAGGACTACAAACCTGACTCAGTTACACCAGTTCTGTCTCGAGGATTGGGCCAAAATTCCAGCTACTTATTGTGAGAAGCTTGTTGAAGGCTCCCCCAAAAATTGTGTCCCAAGTTAAACAATTTAAAGGCAATGCTAACAAATACTAAAAAGTGTAAGTAAACTTCTGAACCACTGGGAATGTGATGAAAGAAATAAAAGCTGATGTCAATCATTCTCTCTACTATTATTCTGACATTCTTAAAATAAATTAGTGATCCTAACTGACCGGAGACAGGGAATGTTTTCTACGATTAAATGTCAGGAATTGTGAAAAACTGAGTTTAATTGTATTTGACTTAGGTGTGTGTAAACTTCTGACTTCAACTGTATATATAATTTACACACAAATTGTGTGTGTGTGTGTGTGTGTGTGTGTGTATATGTGACGTTGAGTAAAGGTGTGTAAAAATAATCTAATTTCGTTATTTTCTCACCTGTACTGTTATTAAATTGTATTTCATATAGTATTTAAGCACTTTAGCAAAAAAAGTCTTTTTTTTTGCTATTCAATGTAAAGGTTACACAATGTGTGTTGTTTTAAATACAGCAGGGAGGATTTTAAAAATGAATTTGATCCAAACTGATACCCTGAGTCTCGTCCTTCTCACAGGGTGTTTTAAAGCTATCGATCTCGGTGAGCTAAGGGCCGCGTGATGTTTTGGAGCTCCACTGTGGCGTTGAGGCTATTTGAATTCCATTCAGATATCCAATAGCCACTTGGCTGTACATATTTCATAAGCTGGAGACGCTTTAGCCACCACATACTTCAGTTTTTATTAGTCTCCGAGAGCAAGAAACCAAATGTTAAGCAATCAAACAGGAGGGCTGTGGAGAGCCTTTATAGAAATACATATTTATGAATGACGAGGCACATCACAGATCGAGATTCTATATGATCACACTTGTGTATTATTAGAGTTTTGAAAAGTTCACTAGTTTGTGTATTAAAGGAATATTCTGGGTTTGATACAATTTAAGCTCAATCGACAGCATTTGTGGCATAATGTAGATTAACATCAAAAATATTTAAAATATGTATATATTTTGAGGGTTTAAAGGCAGAGGGTGTGTGTGTGTGTGTGTGTGTGTGTGTGGTGTGTGTGTGAGTATCTCATGTTCTATTAGAGCTTTAAAGTTTTTTTTTTTTTTTTTAAATCATAATTTTAGTGGTTTTAAGGTTTAATGGTTTACATTGCCATGGCAACAAAGTTGTGACACGCATATTGTTTAAGTCTTGTTGGCTACACTTTTGAAACCGTGAGTGTTTTGATGTTTATGGATTGGGCTCATTCACTTCCATTGTAAGTGCCTCACTGTAACCAGAGATTATTTGGCAGAGACGGGCCACTTCTATTAAAATAAATGGGAGAAATTGGAACGCTCATCTAAGCAGCACTTGAGTGCACAATGGTCAACGGATGTGGAAAGAAAGTTAAAAGAGCCAATCATTGTTTAGATACAGACATCACTTGTCATTCAACTCTATAGTGCGCTTGCACATTAGCTATAGAAGCCTGGAAAATTGTTTTTTAGCATAATATGAGGTAAAGAACTGCAGTTTATGATTCCAGTATTGTACGTTTTTTATTTCTTTATTTGAAATATGTTGCTTGATCGTAATCTTGACCAACCGTTTTTGAGATTTTGGTGTTTCTCCATTCAAGTAGATCGGAGCTGCATTGGCATGACTGGAAATGGCCTCCAGAGAGTTTTCCAAAGATGGCCGACAGTGGACAGACTTGCTAGAAAGATTTTTTTTTTTCTTTAATTTTTCATGAAAAGAAGGGACAAGTTGAAAAATCTGCCTATAATGCGACGACACTATCAGAGAATGCATCAAGCAAACTGTAATTGGTTTTTTACCTAATCAGACCTTGTTTACGTTTCTAGAATAGACGGTGGAAAATGTATGTTTTGGAGATTTATTTGTAAATTGTAAATTAACACTGATTTAAGAATGCAAAGTTATTTTCTATTTAATTGAGGTTTTGTTTTTGTGTTTTAGTGCACTTTTATAGTTTTTATTTGTTGTTTTGCAAGCTCACCTTTTTTTCACTGCTAGTTTTTGCCCTTGTAATAGTTTTTGTTAAAGAATAATAATCTTGGTGCAGATCCAAACATATGTCAAAGGACCCGGCAATCCGATCTTCAGTCCATGTGGCATTGTAGACTTTGCTCCTATCCTACACCTGCAAATAAACTCTGGTTCCTCCCTGCTAAATTTAGACTGGCATTAGAATTCTACTTTACTGTTCCAGGACACTAGAGATTGAGAAAGAGAGAAGTGTAGCGTTTCAAAAGAAGGTGTTGAGGACAAGAGAGAGAGACTGCTGACCACAGCTTATGTTTCTCTCTCTGTGTGCTGACGGGGTCGGGACATGGGTTAATGACGTGATGTCCGGATCTATTAAGTTATCCAAAAATGCACAAACAAAAATACAATTCACACAAAACAATCACTTGAGTAAACTTAAAAAAAAAAAAGTTTAAAGTTTTCAATTTATAAGTTTTTGATCAATATTTGGGGCCTTAAAGTCAAAGTCTCATTAAAAGATCAAATTCTTAAAAATGACATGTTGGCATAAGTGTTTTGGAATAATCTTTTACCATTATTAAAAATAAAAATAGGCAGTTTTGTTAAAATACTGCACATGTAGACCCTCATGACTGTGTGAAGTTTAAAAAAATCTCTATATAATATTTTTTTTTTTATATTTTAATGAAAAGGCCATTTTTTTTTTCAGGTCAAATTGAGTAACTCCAAGTAAACGTTTTGAGATTCATAATCACACAATGAATGATATTTGTAAAAAAAATAAAAAATTCCATGGAAATATGTTTGAAAACATTATTATTTTTTTTTTTTTATGAAGTTGTGTACACATGTATTCAAGGTGCAAGGAATTTAATAACTTGCACCACTTGACATTGAAGTCATTCAGTGGCTTTTATTCCTGTGTGTATGAGTGGCGAATGTGAGGTAATCACAGTCCCACTTCGGACCACTGAACAAGGTAATCTGTTGATTTGGGCCTGTTGGGTTCTAATTCAAATAACAGCCCGCTACTGCGATTACATTTGCTGAAGGGAAGTGGCTGAGCAGCTGAATGGCAACTGCCACAGCAGCTACAATATGCTCGGCACAATCTGTTCTTCCTTCCTCCCTTTCTGATGGCACACATCTGAACGTTCTTATGGGGATTATGAGTTTTGGGGATGTTGTGCGTATTCAGGAGGAAGCGTAATTTGGTCAATGAGGGTTCATGTAGCAAGGTTGCTGTCTTGGGATCGTTGCCTTTTGAAGTGTGTACGTGATCTCTGGAGACAAGAAAACAAATCGAAGATCCAAACCTGTTAGTCTATCTGCTTTCCATAACCATAACTGCATCCATTTTAGTCACAGTCTGGAGCCCTGCAGTGTTCTCCAAAACTACATGAACTCATAGCAGAATGATGGGAATTTTATCACAGGAATTTTACGTTTAAATCCTAATCCTGTTAGTTCCAGAGTTCTTTTAATTAACCCTTAAATGTATGTGAATTTTCCCAAATATTCTGACACATTTGGATCTTTAGAGGCCCGGCACTTTTAAATGAATCAACAAAATGCCCAGATAGTGTAAAATGTTCTGATGTATCTATTAGAAAATAGAATTAAATAAATATATATATTTACTGTGCATCATCACATTGAGAATCAATGGGTGCATCCAAAAGCTGAAAAGTGTTGCTTTCAGAGGCTTTATATGAAGTTAGGAATAAAATGAGGTGCATTTCAAACTATTCTGAGACCAGTGCAGACAGACCGCACACTGGAGATTAAATCATTCACTAAATAGGGATCAAGGTGCATCCTATAGCTTTATGTGTTCCGGTCAAATGTCCAGTTTCAGGCTGCTGATGTTTGCATCACTCAACATGGTTTGCAGACATGGGGCAGTGACAATCAGTACATGGATTCAGAGTTTATAATGCTGCATTTTATTTAAACATGCTTGACAGTGATTGGATGATGCTGGACATTACTTTGAATCAGAATTATTTATGCTAATTTTTGATTGGTGAAATGCTTCAGCACCGGCTATCACTTGTTTGTTTGAATGTGCAAAGAGAGAACATTGAGATTTTGTTGCCAAAGTAGAAATAAAAAACATGTTAACAAAAGTAAAATATTTTATTTTATATTATTTTGTGCATTTCCCAATACACATTGTTCCAAAGCAGCTTTTTAGAAAATCAACTCTAATATCTGTAACATCTCAAATAACATGAATGACCAACACTCATGGAAACATAATAAATAATTTAATTAAAAAGAGAAAAAATTAGTAGTTTCCATAGCTTGGTATTATTTACAATGTCTCAACTTGGGTCTCACTGTTCCCAAATGAGGACATACATTTTTAAGAGAAATATTTGCTTCTAGATTTTATTATTTTTGTTAATATTTTTGTTTTCATGTATATTAAGTTTCAAATAAAAAAGGGAAATGGAAAATGCGCAGAGCATTCATGCTCTGGTCTCGGGAGGTTAATGCAGTCGCACACCAGACAAGAAGCACCGCATCCCGGATGGGACCGAATGCGTCGATGCTATGCAATTGGCAGTCCAAATTTGTGAATCTAGTCACCATTGACACAAAAACTAGGAATGTTTTTATACTTCACAAATGGATAAGTTTGCAGGCTAGCATATGAAAGTGTTGAAAACGTACAAACCGAATGATTAGAAATGACGATGTTTATTATGCAATTTCTCTGCATATAGCCGTGAATGTTTCATTCAAGCTGCCAGTCCACATAAAGATATACCTGAAAATGCATTATGTAGGCTAATATGAAAGATACACTGTATCATACAGTGATGGTGAGAATAAATTATCTATTTTCTTTGATAATAATTTGGGTTGAATTTAATAGAAAACTATGCTAAGTTGCGCTCTGTGGTGCCGCAGAATTTTGTGCAACATCCAGAGTCATACCTGTTTATAGAAAATAATTGTTTCGAATGTCGGAACGCCCCATGTCGTCCGCCAGACGTGTCTGGTGTGCGCCCCTTTGATGCTCCTTAATAACATGTATGTTCTTCCTATTCTTGACCCATTTGGGACACGTCCCGCTCTGTATTTTCCACATCAATCCATGTTTCTTTGCTGGTCGCGCATGTAAATAACCTAGAGCAGTCCTGCCAACTAATAGCTGCGCAAATCTATATCTTGCGGTATAAACGGTAAAGCAAAATCTCAGAAATGGAAATCACATTACGTGTATCGTTAATTTTGCTATTGTTATTTTTTTGAATTTGCAACCGTAAACAACGAAACTTAATAATACACCTTAATAACAAGCTCTTCCTCATCCTGACTTGTTTTAGACAAGTACCGCTCTGTTTTTATCACATCGATACATGTTTTTTTTAAATGTTTAAATAACATAAAGCGGTCCCGGTGCAAATATATCTATCGCAGTATAAACTCTCATTTCTACCGTAGATCTCCATTCATTTTATCATCAAGGTAATAGCATATATCACGGCATAATTGTAGTTCTCATCTTTTTTTTTATATATATGTACGTTTCAACAATAATGCATTGCACTCCTTAAGATCAATTTCTTCTATTTTTCGACTTGTTAGGGACATGTTCCGCTCTGTATAATTACGTCACTCCATGTTTCTATGTCGCTGTCACATGTGAATTAAGTAAAGCTGTCCTGAACATTGATAGCCACGCGAATATAAACCATCATACCAGCAAGCCCTGGTTTATTGATCATCTCACTCTCTCTCAGAATCTGCGTAGGCTGCGTTGATGTAATGCATTAGTTGTGTGGATGACAGTATTTGGCTGGAAACTCTCAACTGCGGTGAAACATCTCTGGCCCGCAGCTCTTGTGGTCAGTTAGCGCTCTTTAAAGTAAAGTGATGGGCTCGGCTCTTTTGACCCGCGGTGGTGCACCTTAATGAGCATCGCTTGGACAGAATAGTGATGCCCCACATATGCTTTGCATAAGAAAATGCCAAATGTGAAACAGTTGTCTCTCTTCACAGTGGAACGCTAGTCAGGCGGAACGCCATCATGGGCTATTAGGCCGCACATATGCGCCGTCAACAGCCGCAAGTCATCAGCTATAAAATCGTCTGCGATTATGTGAAAAGGTTGGAGCATTTAAATTTGCATTTGAATGATGATGCGGAAATGTTTATGCATGCAATGATGACTTTAGTCAGAGATGTGCTGTGGACTGTTTGACTTGCTCACTTAACACATTGCCTGAGGGTTTTTCCTGTAATACTGTAGATATGTTTGCCGTTCATGTTTAGTGAAGCATTTGAACCTTCTAACCAGTACAGGCTAATTGTTAAGCTAAGATTGAAGATAAATGGTACACGTCTGTTGGTTTATTCAAGATTAATAGCAGTTCTGTTTCGCTGCCAGGCAAAAACGTTGCCTGGATTTTGAAATATCTATATATTTTGATAATGACTTGAGGAAAGAAATGGTGTTTGCAGTAGAGAAATGTAATGATTCATCCAATTAAAAAGGCAAAAGCATTCTCAATCAACACATGAGCCGCATTTTCTTTATGCTGTCATTCTTAAGGTGTCAGCTTTTGTATTTAAAGATGCTTTAAAGCAGCTTGGAAAATTCCAGAATTAACCAATTAACAAATTAACTTCTGGTTGGCTAATTGGAGTCAATTGGAGGTGTACCTGTGGATGTTTTTTAAGGCCTACCTTCAAACTCAGCTTGACATCTTGGGAAAATCAAAAGAAATCAGCCAAGACCTCAGAAAAAACATTGTGGACCTCCACATGTCTGGATCATCTTTCCAAACGCCTGAATGTACCACATTAATCTGTACAAACAATAGTACACAAGTATAAACGCCATGGGATCACGCAGCCATCGTACCACTCAGGAAGGAGACACATTCTGTCTTATAGAGATGAACGTAGTTTGGTGCGCAAAGTGCAAATCAATCCCAGAACAACAACAAAGGACCTTGTGAAGATGCGGAGGAAACAGGTAGACGAGTATCTAGATCCACAGTAAAATGTGCCATATATTGAGCCATAAGCCAGACTATAGCTTGCAAGTGCACATGGGGAAAAGGATCATACTTTTTGGAGAAATGTCCTCTGGTTTTATGAAACAAAAATGTAACTGTTTGGCCATAATGGCCATCGTTATGTTTGGAGGAAAAAGGATGAGGCTTGCAAGCCAAAAAAACACCATCCCAACAGTGAAGCATGGGGGTGGCAGCATCTTGTTGTGGGGGTGTTTTGCTGCAGGAGGGACTGGTGCACTTCACAAAATGGATGCATCATGAGGAAGGAAAATGATGTGGATATATTTGAAGCAAAATCTCCAGACATAAGCCAGGAAGTTAAAGCTCGGTCGTAAATGGATCTTCCAAATGGACAATGACCCCAAGCATACCTCCAAATTTGTGGCAAAATGGCTTAAAGACAACACAGTCAAGGTATTGGAGTGGCCATTACCTCAGTCCAATAGAAAATTTGTGGGCAGAACTGAAAGTGTGTGTGTGTGAGCAAGGAGGCCAACAAACCTGACTCTTACTGTGTGTGTGTGTGTGTGTGTGTGTGTGTGTGACAAAGCAGAGTCTATGTATCATAGCTGGACTCAATTGAGTTTGAGCATTTAAGTCTGGAGAGGAAATTGCTGCAGAGGGCCTCTTGTGACACTCGGGATGCATAATTCTGTGCATGGACTGCACCGAGAGTTTGAGTCAGGGCCAGCTTGCTTTCACATTCAGCAGCCGAGCGCAATCTGACTGCTCGCATCTGATGACAAACCTGGAGGTGCTGAAACGCCTTGCTAGTCACGACAAGTTCAGCTCCAGCAAGACTTACAAACAGCCGGTGCTAATGTTGACTAGTGCCCACACACTAGGGCTGGGAAATACAGCTTGTGTGCATGCGTGTGGGGGTTTACTTTCTCTGAAATATATTTATATTTCATCCTTGTACTTTTTGAACCTTTTTTTTTTTTCTACCAAGTGGCCATTGTTGTGTACTTGGTTCAAAAAGTTTAATGCAACAGGTAAAATAATTAAGTAGAAATATTCAGGGTTTTCCACTCTTCACACATTCTTCACTAATGCAACACAAGGAAGATTTTTATGTACATTTATTTTCACCCCCAACAAATTTAATGCAGCAATAAAGTAAATTTTTCAGAAAATATAAAATTATTGAATTAGTTTTGCATCATTTCAGTTCAACCTTCAGTTCAATTAGGCTAACGGAGTCAAAATAATCAATAAATTTTTGCTCCCCAGGTTTAAATTGAAAATTGAAGTTTGAATTGAAGATATTATACTCATGAGTTGCATGCAAAAGATGTTTCACAAAAGCATTTGTCTTAAGATGGTTATTTATATCTTCAGCTTTAATGTGTCTATAGGAGATACAAATGTCAGCCTCCCAAACATTACTTTTACAAATAGAAAAGATTAGAATAGAAGAACAGGGAGCCCTGCAACAGATGGCATTGCCCCCACAGAGCCCCCCACTGAACATCGGGTCAGTCTGGGATTACATAAAGAGACAGAAGCAATTGAGACAGACTAACTATAATAGAAGAACTGTGGAGAATTCTCCAAGCAGCTTGGGACATCCTATCTGCCAACATCCACGACAAACTGTGTCCAGGTGTACCTAAGGAGAATTGGGGATGTTTTAAAGGCACAGGTGGTCACACTGAATATTGATTTTGCTTTTTTATGTTTACTGGACTTTGCATGACATTGATGCATGAAAACTGTTTATGGCATTATTTTTGAAGACATCCTCACTATGCAACATTTTTCACAAGTGCCTAAATCTGCATTGTTTTAGGCACTTACATTGACTAATTTTTGAGTAATGAGTCTGATGCAAACAAATAGTTAGCGTTGAATAGATTAATAATTCAAATGAAGCTTTAAGCTGATTCAACTGAATCAAACATGCAAAATCTTAACATAATTTTTCCTAACAAAGTTTAAATTGAATATGTAAAAGTTAAGATTTAACTCCAGACTCTCAAACGGATAGTTCACCCAAAAAAAATGTCATAATTTACTTACCCTCATGTTGTTCCAAACCCATATGAGTTACTTTGCACTGTGACAAAAGGATATGTTAGATAGAATGACAATTCAGTCACCATTCACTTTGATACTATGGGAAAGATGCAATGCAATTAAATGGTGACTGAGGCTAACATTCTAACTATCCTCTTGTTGGCTGCGCCTTTAACGGAAACCGAGATTATTGGCAGATCTATCCAGTTCCAGGGACCTTTATTAGTTTTAGAGAAACAATCACATCCAAGATAAACGGTTTCACAGAAAAGAAGCTTTCGACTAAATGAGTCAAACTCTTGTGCAAAGTGTGATGTTGAAGGATGAGTGCCGTTATGTGATGGTAATCTGCATAATGTGGATGATCTCTGTGATGCGTCAGTGGTTTAGGTGTTTTCTACAGAGGTTGTTCACGGTTGTCAAATGCTAACGCAGCTCTCAGAACTGTAGAGACTAATGCAGACACCTACTCTCTGGATCTATACAAACTTTAAAGTTGCTGGAAATGTACTAGTGAAGTCGAAACAGACGTGTGGTTAAACATTTCTCCGTTCTTTTTTTTACATTTTTTTTTCAGTCACACTACAAAAATAACATTTCTTAATTTTTTTTTTTTGTCTTGTTTTCTGGTATAGATATCTAACTATAGATGCATTTACTCCGCAACAATGCGTGTACAGACATAAAACTAAACCGAGATGAAACTATTTGCCATTGGGGTAAAGAAATAAACCAAATGCAAGAAATAGCTGTGCTCTAAATATCGTATGCAGTTTTGCTTCAAGTTAATTTATCTTGTTTAAATGATGTTTAGATGTAGGAGTGGATTCATCCAACGTCTTTTCAAATCTATAAACTAAGTTCTGCAAGAATATTCTGTATAAAAAAGGGCTTGTTTAATTGGCATTATCTGTTATTTTACAAGGTCTTAATTCAAATGCTTTTAATTTAAAAAAAAACTAATGTTAGTGAAATGGAATTTTAATTTGGTTAAATCAAAATAATTACACCCCTCGATTTTTTTTTTTTCTTTACATTTTAATTAAATGTTTTTAGTCCGCTCTGTTGCACATTCGTCACCCTTGAACTGCATACTTCCACTTAAAATCTTGATGGGTTTTTATCGCAGTTAAAGTTTGGGGGAGTGCATTCAAAGGTTTCATAATACCGCAAAAATTCCTTGTGCAAGTTTTCTGCTTTATAAAAAAAAATAAACCAAAATGATTTGCTTTTTATAGTTTTACCATCTTTTATTTGTCTTCATTATTTTTAGTTGAGCTGATGTTCTAGAGTGTTTAAGATGTTGGTTTATCAATGCCAGGCATTAGCATCCTATTTCTCTCTAAATGTATTGTGCTGAAAGTACAGTAAAAATAATGCCTGATGAATAAATGCTGTTTTTCATTGTCGTGGTGCATTTTACACTTGTAGAGCTGCGTGATATACTGTCGCTAGAAAAATCATGTCAACATTGTTATTGTTATCAACATTGACATTAAATATATTTGTAAAAAAAAAATTCAGTCGGAAACAGTTTTTTACTATGCATTATGTTGGTGCATGAAAATAATTATTTATTTTAATATATTATGATATAATATTTTTTTTAAATATATATTTAAATGTTGTTTATATTAGGGCTGGGAAATGAAACATGTTAATTTCCACAATTTAGATTTTTAACATGCAATTGATGCGGTATCGGTTTCTTTTTTTTATTTATTTTTTTCCTGAAATTTCTCGCACAGAAATTGCTTGTGTGAAGCAGTGTGCGCTCATTCGTTGCACGTACCCTGGGCATAATATAGACCAGAGTGGATTTACTGTACTGGGAATGAAAAGTCTTCATCTACAAGCGTGCGAGTGATGAATAATCAGTCTCTCTACAAGTGATAAGAGGAAGCTGCTGTATCATTACGTATCGCTCAAAAACACTCACTGACTTTCATCTGAACCCATTTAAAAAGTGAAACCGCCCGAGAGAGACCCAGCATGTGCATGACACAGACTGAGAAGTAAACTGCAGACAGGTATACTTGTAGACACTGAAAGACAGCCAGAGAAATTAATAGTTTTGAGATTATAAACTTCAGCAAAAAATGTGCAATTAATTAGTTACAAATGTTTAATTGACTTCACAACCCTAGTTTATATATTTTACTATATTTTTAAAATAAATCACCCAGCCCCATTCTCTACAAATTTCTGTTAGTTTCTTGTTACAGATAAGGCCGTGGATACTCTACACTTCTCCGTGGTACACGCTCCATTCACTTCCATTCAAACGCATTCCGAACGCAGGAGGTCGGAATTCACCTCCATTGACTTTTATTCAAGTATAGGTCGGAAACTCAAGCTCACGCCAAGAAATGTTGCATTCTGTTGCGAACGAACTTTCTAATTTGGTGAACTCCGACCTGTGAATTTGCTTGACGATGTGGTGTGAAACATCACACATTTAATAATGATTTATCTGTTGTAGAAAAGTGAGTAGATGGTATTTTTTAACGTTTTGAACACAATAATATTTGCTGTTTGTGATTTTTAAAATTGTTTTTTTTTAATTTCAAAATGATTTGCTATGTTTGGTTAAAACCACAAGCCCTTGCACATAGGGCTGGGTATCGAGTTCGATACATATAAGGCACCGACCGAATTGCCTCTAAACTATCGAGTAGCAAATTTCGATACCTAAGGGGTTAATCTCGTCAACGTCAGTGAAAAGTATGTAGCATGCTGGATTTGCCCAAATCTAAAAGTGACGGTTATTGGCTGTGTTAGGCATCAAGCAAAACACTAGGTTACACCCAGAGACACAGCTCACACATGAGGCTGTAGTGTGTATGCGTCTCAAACCCCATACATGTGAAAGATGTGGAAAAGATCAAGTGTGGCTACATTTCACCAAGCTCGATGCCAACAGCGCACAATGCAATATTTGCGACAAGATAATTGCTGCCAAGACCAGCAACACGACAAATCCGATGAATAAAAGGAATAAACTTATGAGCAGAAAGTTGCTCCATCTTCGACTGCAAGAAGACCGAGCCGGTGCAGTCATCCTCTCAGCGTCCTCCTGCCACAGAGCTTCCTTCAACACCACACGAGTCCTCCTCCAAAACTACTGATGAATGCAGCGGCGCTATGACTGGGACTACGACAGGTAAGGTTAACATTTAGCAAACAATCCAACAAACAAAATCGGCTAACTTGTAGTGGTACATGCTTGTGTACATGTTAAATTAACGTTTCTGTGCACGGTGACATAGTCCTATAAACTGGGACCGACGTAACGACAGTGTTTGGATGTATGGCTATAGATGGCTAAATCGATGCTAAAAATGCTTTAAGGTTGACAGTAACTGATCAAGTTTAACTCACATTAAACTAGTTATCTTGTTAAACCGTACTTATCCTTAGGGGTCGGCTGAATTAGCAAAAAGTCAACAAACTGAAAAAAATAATACCAAAGTATTTTTGAGGTAATGTTTGTAATCTTGTTAAAACGGATTTCATAAAATTGGTATCTGAAAAAGTATAGTTTAGGAACCGTATTTATTATTATTAATTACTCCATACTGTATTATTTGTCATGATTGGCAGCATTGCAGACTTGTCTGAAAAGGTAGAGTAACCTCCCACATGGTTTTATCAGTCTCTCAATTTAACAACCTTTAAAAAAACATTTTTGGATTACGTATAGGAAATTCTTTGTCCAAAACGTGATGGACCACCCTTCATGAAACGAGACTCCTGAAAATTATTATTGCAAGCAATACACGATAATGGGCAGTCATTACTTCAGCTGCCGTCACGTCTGTGAATATTGTCTGCTCTTGAAATATGAGGCATCCACTGTACTTACAAGCCACTTAATATCAGAAAGTGTAGCATGTGCAATGATTTAAGGCGATGTAATGTGCGTCGCATCTGGGTTATGGGCTAAATAATTAACTCACAGTAGTTAGACTGATGGATGGCACAGAGGCAGATGAGATGAGTCTGTTGCCCTCTCAATGTCACTTTAAAAAGATGCAATCGAGCTGAAAATGGCTATATCATGCACTTTAGCTGCTGCCTACTTTGCGACTTGGCTGTCTGGTATCTGTATTCACTCGGAGGAGAATTTTGACTATTGCTTTAAATAAATGTTGAAAGAGACCTTATTCAGTGATAGGATACTGATTTTTCAATGCATCGCAATCTTCATTTGAACTATCTCAATATAATCCCATATTCTGCAAATCTACAATGCGAGTAAATCACTTAGAAATGAGGCAAATTTAGTCGCTATGCGACTAAAAATATCTGTGATTAGCCACTGGTTGGTAAATGTTCAGTTTTCATTCAACCGTGATTTAGTAGTGGTAAAGATTCAGAGAAAATGTTCAGAGAGTAAAAGTTTGATTTGACAGGTTCCGTGCATGTGCCTAAAGACATAATAATATCTCTTTTTAATATCCCTTCTGTTGTTTACAATCAGTTATTGATAACAACATTTAATTCTAATCACAAATAGCACAGATAAGGAAAAGAAGCCATTTGAGTCCTCTCTCGTTAATGTCTATTATTTATAGACGCTATTTACAAAACTGTACAGATTTTAGCATGTGTTCTACAATGCAAATACTATTAATAGCATAAATAAATGGTTTCCAAACTGGGTGCCATTGCAACCTGGGGTGCCACCAGGACTGGCTTGGAGTGCTGCAAAAATTCTGCTAAGTTTAATATTTTAATAGCCAGCAGTTAAATGTAGTGGCAGTGCCGAATACTCAATTCCTTAGACTGACTAGCACCCCTGGAGTGACGAGTTTGAATCCAGGGCGTGCTAAGTGACTCCAGCCAGGTCTCCTAAGCAACCAAATTGGCCCGTTTGCTAGGGAGGGTAGAGTCACATGGGGTAACCTCCTCGTGGTGCTGATTAGTGGTTCTCGCTCTCAATGGGGCGTGTGGTGAGTTGTTTGTGTGGATCGTGGAGAGTAGCGTGAGCCTCCACATGCTGTGAGTCTCCGCGGAGTCATGCGCGGATTGACGGTCTCAGAAGCGGAGGCAACTGAGACTTGTCCTCCGCCACCCAGATTGAGGTGAGTAACTGCACCATCAAGTTGTGGGAATTGGGCATTCCAAATTGGGAGGAGAAGGGTATAAAATTTTTTTAAAAAATAACATGTCTCCTTTTCAGTCAGACTCTGGCTGTATTGAATCTTTGTTAATGTATATCTAATAATCACACATTAAGTTCTTCTGTTTTTCATTAAGTTTAACCGATCTGCCACAACATTAAAACCACCTGCCTAATATTGTGTAGGTCCCCCTCGTGCCACCAAAACGGCGCCATCTGCATCTCAACAGCATTCAGAGATTATATTCTTCTCAGCACAATTGTACAGAGAGGTTATCTGAGTTACTGTAGACTTTGTCAGTTTGAACCAGTCTGACCATTCTCTGTTGATCTCATCAACAAGGCGTTTCCATCCACGGAACTGCCGATCACTGGATGTTTTTTTTGTTGTTGGCACATTTTGGAGTAAATTCTAGAGACTGTTGTGTGTGAAAATCCCAGGAGATCAGCAGTTACTAAAACACTTAATAATGCTATTCTGAGATGCGGGTTGGCGCTGTTTTGGTGGCACGAGGGGGACCTACACCATATTAGGCAGGTGGTTTTAATGTTGTGGTTTACATTTTACATTTATGCATTTGGCAGATGCTTTTATCCAAAGTGACTTACAGTGCACTTATTACAGGGACAATCCCCCCCGTCTGATTACAAGTTATGTGGTTTAGCCCACTACACCACCACCACTCCACCACTTGTGGTTGATTGGTTTATATCACCATTTTTAAATGATTAAGTGCTGATGTTCCTAAAAAAACACGAAGCGCTGTTGACTCTGTTCTCTATTTTATTATTAGGTCTTGAGTAATTACTTTCAAAATTTGAAGCAATATTTAGGAGAAACACTTGACAGCTACATAATTTTAATTTATTAGTATTTATATCAACGTATATTAAAAATGATTAAATAAAGGAGTGTTTTCAATTGCCTATTTGTTTCTTTTTTTTTTTTTAGTGGTTGGGGTGCCGTGGGGGGAAAAGACACTAAAGGGGCACCGCAATTTGAAAAGGTTTGAGAATCACTGGTAAATTATGCATGAAACAATAAACATATAAAAAAATTATATTTTATTTATTGATGGAATTCATGGATTTGTAATACTATTTTTGTAATGTACCTAGTAAGAAGGACTTTAACTCTCAGCAGTGAGATCTTGGATCTTTTACTACTCAATGAATGGAAAGATAATCTGATCTTTAACCACCCCCGCGGCTAATCGTAGCCGTTTTTAGTTACATTACGCACAATTTGGTCACATATGAGAGTGATTGCAAAGGGTTGCACACAGAGTAAAAGATTGATCTTCGGATTTTTAGAAACCATATTAGGATCGTTCAAATGAAGATCGCGATTAATCAGAAAATCTATATTTAGTGTAAGTGAGACTTTTGGATCAGACTTGAGTTTGGAAGCATGTTTATGATGCCTAAAATTTCTGTCTAGGTGGACGGCTCAGTTGGTTTTGTAACTAAGCTATTGTGTTTTGCATGTTTGTAATGTTTTTGACTGAAGAGTAGATGGGGAAAAATTGAGGAGCGAATCGAGGGGAAGAGAACGCATGACCATATCGGTTGAACAGCAAGACGCTTTGAAAGGCATAATCTGTGTTTACCAGATTGAAATGATTACAGCTCTGTCACAGCAGGCAGTCTGCGCTACATCTATCCTGACAATGGAATTGAGAATATTACACTGATTTACAAAGTGTGGCCTTGTCTCTGGAAATTGACTGCTTGAATGACAGGCCAACTACATTAAAGATAAGTACACCGTGTAAATGTATAACCAGCTCTGGCAGTAATGACTGTTGGAGGCCCAAATCTAGCCATTCTTGTTTTTGTATATTGGAAACGACTGTTGGACAGTGTTGTTTTGGTGCCTTTTGGAGAACTGTTCTAAGTGCTTTGGCAGTGTGCTATTGTAGCTTTTAAAGGGCTATAGTGCTGTGAAAATGTATTTGCCCCTATCCTGATTTCTTCTGTTTTTGTGTATATCTAATTGTTTCAAAAATTCAAACGATATCTAACACAAAACAAACACAAAATAGTTATATAATAATGTTATTTATTGAAGCAAAAAAGTTATCCAATACCAACTGGGTTTGTGTGAAAAAGTATTTACCCCCTAAAAGTATAACTCCCGATTGAGGAGAGGAAGAAAACAGCTTACAGTCCAGTAAGATTAAAACAAGTTAAATAATACAGTTAAAGGATTTTTAGATATTTTAAAATTATTTAAAACAAGACAAAACACTTGATAACAATATAATTGTTTGCAGTGATTTTTTTTTTTTTTTTTTTTTACTGAATTAAACTTAATTTAAACGTTTTTAAAATATGATTTGATCATTTCTATTGTTAGCTGGCACATTTAATGCAACATTTTAAGTCAAGGCACAAGCTGAATAGTCGATTAAGAGCTAATGATTAATCGTTGCAGTCATCGCCCGAATAGTCGAATAATCGTTCTAATAATCGTTAGATTAGTTGATTATCCATATAATCATTTGTTGCAGCCCTAGCAGCAAGACAATGATTTCTGCTTCGTTGGACTCCACTGCTACGTGTCGCTGTGTGATGACTAAATGCAGCCGGTGCCAGCCAAACATCACTTCAGTCTATTATGATGGACTTCAGAGGATGAACTGATGCCAACTCCAACCATACGACATGGGACACTTCATATGCCATTGCCTGAACCTTGGATTTAGGATGGGCCTCACCGAAATGACCGGACAGGTAGAACTGCGTTTCACATCACTGATCTCTGCCTGCATCACCTCATCTATTGATGGACTACGATCTTGAAATGGAATACATGGACTATCAATTGCTAACAAAAGCCTCCATTAACCAACTAACAAGGACAATTGCATCTATGTGAACTTCTGCAGTTATCCAGGATGAACTTCAAATACATTAGACATTAATCTACAGTTCATACAAAATCTTTGTTTAAACACTGACCCTTAACACTTACTTAGTTTAATCATTTTAAACCATGACTTTAACTATACATAAGTAATACTGGCATTATATTCATGATGTTAGTCAGAGGGGAACTGGCCCCCACAGTGAGTCTGGTTTCTCCCTTTAACCAACATCTTATGGAGTTTTGTGTTCCTTGCCACAGTCACCTTCGGCATGCTCACTTGGGTTAATAATACAATTATTATTTAATTACTTGTTTTTAAACACAATTCACAATTGTATTTTATCTAATTACACAATGATGATTCATCGACATTATAGATATTACAGTTTTATCATCTGTTAATGTCTGATCTTCTGTAAAGCTGGTTTGAAACGATGTGTGTTGTGAAAGGCGCTATACAAATAAAAATGACGACTTGACAAAGCATAGGAGTAATTCCACCTCTGAATGGCTCAAATTAAGCTAAATGAATGACTTGGAGTGGCCTAGTCAAAGTCCAGACTTGAATCTGATTGAGATCCTGTGGCAGGACCTTATATGGGCAGTTCATGCTTGATAATCCTCCATTGTGGCTGAACTAAAGCAGTTTTGCAAAGAGGAGTGGGCCAAATGTCCACCACAGCGTTGTGAAAGACTGATCTCCAGTTATTGGTTGCACTTGTTGCTGCAAAAAGTGGCACAATCAGCTATTAAGTTTAAGGGGGCAGTTAGTTTTTCACATGGGCGATATAGGTCGCCTTTGTTTTGTTATATCTCGTTTAAAGATCTAAAACGATTTAGTATAAAAAATACACAAAAATAGATGCAATCAGGAATGAGCAAATACTTTCATAGAACTGTAGTTTGCCCAAGAGCATGAGGCTACAGATGACAAAAGCTGATTCATGCTAACAGTGACATTGATACAATAGCAGATGGCACATTAGACAGAAATTATCACATTATCCGCCTCCAGTTTCTTCAGTACAGATTTGCTTCACAGGACTCGCAAACATATTGATGGATTGACCACTTCTGGTTGTTTGTGTTTTCATGCGCTCAACTACACCAACTGTTCTAGTGTGAAATACTTTTTTTTTTTTTCTTTTTTTATATAAAGGTTATTGAACGATGCCGATATCCAGAGGGCAGGGTGGCCGATACAATGCCTATTTATCAGACGATTTAATATAGTTTATAACATAAACATAAAATTGCTAAAAACTGTTAAGCACTTTATTAACTTCGTAAAAAAGAATCTAAAACAATTATCTTGTATTTTACAATAGTAGATAGCATTTTTCCTGGTTTCTGTTTAGTCATCCAATTTTAGTATTTTTTTAGTAGCTTAAGTACACGTACAGTGACAATTCTGGTTTGTTTGGAGTCAAACATGATGAAATAAAAGACTTAATTTTCATGCGTTTCAGTGTGGACGAGCAACTTTGCAAAATGCTTAAATGTTAGTGTGGAGCGTTTTGAAACAAAAATGCCATTTTCAAATGTATCCGGAATAATGTAGACGTCCTGTGAGTATTTGCCACTATCTCTTAACCGGGGCGGCTGTGGCTCAGTTGGTAGAGCGGGTCGGCCACTAATCGCAGAGTTGGTGGTTCAAATCCCGGCCCACACGACTCCACATGCCGAAGTGTCCTTGGGCAAGACACTGAACCCCAAGTTGCTCCAATGGCAGACTAGCACCTTGCATAGCAGCTCTGCTGTCATTGGTGTATGAATGTGTGTGTGAATGAGTCACAGTGTAAAGCACTTTGAATACCGTAAAGGTAAAAAAGGCACTATATAAGTGCAGACCATATACCATTTACTCTTGTTCTCTACAACATCATCTTTGTTCCAAAACCTAGCAAGAAGCCTATCTAGAGTTTGTTGATGTTTTGCATGTGGAGTGCTGTTTGTATGATGTACAGGATTGCTGCCTATTTAGTTTGTTCCAACTTGGTTATTTCTCATGTTCCATTTTATTTCGAATACTGTCTTAGAAGGCAGCTGCCTATATAGGGAGTAGATTAGTCAGTGCTATAGGATCTTGAACAGATCTTTGTCATTCTCTCCGTCATGTTAATGCTCTTGGTAGAGGCTCACGCAATTAACCAAATCACTAAATGATGGACTTAAGTCTCTGACATGCATTTAAGAGTAATTAATTGATTCATTGTGTTTAGACGGCTTGATTAAATTATAGGACCCAGAAGGTAGAGTGACTCTGCAGGTGTGGTTCTTCATTTGATGCTTTTGGTCATTAAATAATCAAAGATAGTATGGCTGGGAAATGTTATTTATTATAATAATAATAATAATAATAATAATAATAATAATAATAATAAATTGTGTGTGTGTGTGTGTATATATGTATATGTGTGTATATGTGTATATGTGTGTATATGTGTGTGTGTGTGTGTGTGTATATATATGTGTGTGTGTATATATGTATGTATGTATGTTAGAGGTGTCCATGATTAACCGATTAACCGTTAAAAATTGCGTAACCGAGTGAAACATTTTGCTCGGTTAAGTGGCGTCAATGGCGTGCATTGAATTTAGTTGTAATACATTTTTGCACCACCAGAGACTGCCAGAGCGCTCCCAGACATTTGTAATGTCCACAAGAAGTAGTCTTGACCAGTTTTCTAATATGAAGCGGGCAAAGAAAAGCACAGCGTGGGAGCACTTTAAAATCGAGAATGACGGGACAAAATGCAAGTATTGCAATGCAGCATTAAATTCTAGGGACCTACTTTAACTGCTCTGTCCTTACCACTGCGTTTTATTTCTATAAATTAATTTCGTTTCAAATGTGGTCCAACCAGTTATTAAAAGTGTTAAAAATGAACTACCACTTTCTCGTGTGTCTGTATCTCGGGGTTGCGGCGCGCACACCAGGGATGGAAATTAGCACCCGCCACCAGCCAAATGCGGGTGATTTTGTGTTGTGGCGGGTAAACTCGCTTCACCTACCGGCCACCGTGGCGGGTAAATAAAAATAGCATCATGCGACGTTCGTCTGTTAAAGGACAAATTAGTTTGAATAAACGAGGAGACACTGATTAGCAAGACAACTCAGTGAATGTGCTTTCCATTAAATGAATCACACACACAGTAAACAAATCCTTAACAAAAAAACGGCTATTCTGGTGGGTGCGGTGACGCGCTCATGTAAGGGTGGTGGCATGGCGCTGCCAATAAAGCTCCTAAAATCTGTCACAAAGAACCGGCAAAAGTAATGATTATGAATATGTAAAATATAGCAAGGAGATATTTTAATTATTTATTAATAAACAAGTCTTTTCTTTGTCCGTGTCATTTGCAAAGATGAAGCTGACGATGCTGACTCGCGGTCTTCGCAGTAACGCACCAGAGAGAAATGCACATTTCTTACGGATTACATAAGCAGAGAGCAGTCTGTGTCTGTTTTCTTTAGTTTTGAATTATTTGTGAGGCAAGGCGACCTTATACACTGAGTTTCGGTTCATTTATGAGATGAGCTCCAGTTCACGCGCCGGCTCTCCGCTTCGTGATTTATATCGTCTGCTATATTTAATTCTTATTTATTAAATCCAGGCAATTGGATGATGAAACATTGACTAAAATTAAGACACAATTAATACAAAATGAAATTCACTTTAAAGAAAGGTTTTGTGCTTTCTGTTTGATGTCTCTGTGGAAGTTTTAAAGCATCTTTCAGAGCGCTCACGTCCGTAACATTGTGTTTTCCTCGTATGCGGACTGAAATGAATATCAGTTCATGGATTGTGTGTGTGTGTAGGCTATAAGAGAGAAAGAGAAAATGCCAGTATTTCATTGAGACTTGAGATTAAATAAACGGCTTAAGTATTGTAGATCTTGTAGTATTAATTTTCACGTGCAGTTACACATTGTCGGTTAAAAACAAGAAAGTGGCTGGTAAAAACATTGAGTGGCTGGTAGATTTGGAAATCCACAGTGGCCGGTGGACAAAAAAGTTAATTTCCATCCCTGGCGCACACTATGGTTAACCGAGTATTAACCGTTAAGGGCCTCGGTTAACGGTTAATGAAAAACTTGAAAACGTGCAGCCCTAATGTATGTATGTGTATATGTAGTGTGTATGTGTATATATATGTGTATATATATGTATGTGTGTATATGTGTATATATATGTATGTGTGTATATGTATGTATGTATGTGTGTGTGTGTGTGTATATACATGTGTGTGCGTGTGTGTGTGTGTGTGTGTGTGTGTGTGTGTATATGTTTATATGTGTATGTTTTTGTGTGTGTGTGTGTGTGTGTGTGTGTGTGTGTGTTTAGCCTTGTAACGGCTTTCTATATTATTTGTATAAAATACTGTATGTCGTACGAGTTGCAAGACGAGGTTGTGAAGCTAATGATGTTGTCTTTTGAAACTTAATGAATAAATGAAAAGCCAGTTAATCACTGCAATACATTCACAATGTTGCAAACAAAGTCATTGTTCTCAAGTCAATGTTCTCCTCCATCGTGGCCAGCGTGCATGTGCGGTCAAGAATATTGTGCTCTCCACAGCAGTATATCCTATAATAGGCCTTTACTAAATTTCATGAGTAAATTAGGGGCTAAACGATGACCTCAGATCACCGAGAGCATTTGATCGACGACGACATGGATTTTCAAATTACCTTTTAAGTGGATATGTAAGATGAATTGCCCATAATGATTTCTAGTAGAGATTGAATTAGAATCAAGTCCCTGTCTTCCACTAAAAGATGTGAGAGATAAAATGCATGTGCATTTCTGTAGTGCTTTAAAACAAGAACAAGTGCTTGTTTTTATTTATAAATGTAATTAATGTCTGTCCACACTGTTTGCACGCTTCTCATATGGAGTGATGTGTTTGAGGCACATAAAAGCAAGAGGCTCTCATAATTGTGTTTACATCCACAGATACAAATCCCTCGGCTTTAATGATAAGTAATTATAAATATTTTCCAGGGCTTTGCAGACCGCGTCCATTGTGAGGCAGTGAAAGCGGGTGCATGGCTTAATTATGACATTTCACAAGACTAAATGTAGCAGTCTGTGTGCTGTGAGGCTAAACACTTTCACTGGCATAATCGCACTCCGATCTGACTTTAAAGAGCTCATTACAGTTAGTTTTCTAAAGAGCGCTTTATTAAACACAGTTACCCAATAAGCATCTTTGGTGGTGCAAATTGCCCAAAATGGCAATGATTCTGACTTGGGTACATTTCAATTATGAAAGCACGAGAACTTGTAAAAAAAAAAAAAAAAAAAAAAAAAAAAAAGGGCTTTTTCTGCAACGGAGTCCTGCTAGACACAATTGCATGCTGATTCTAAGGATGGACACGAGTAATCGAGTAGTGACAGCAATAATCAATAATATAAATAAATCAAATTGGCTTATTCTGAATACCCGACAATCCAAGAGAATGGCGTTTACATGAGATTTTAAATCTTCTCGTTGGGTTTTGAGGGCAAAATGAAAATGTCCAATGTGCACAAGTGTTCTGCGCATGACTGAGCTGTAAGAATGGCAGTAAAGGTGTTTACATCATGAAATTGGGGTAATGGGCACAAATCTACGCATGTCAATCGGTTTATGCTATAACTGTTAATGACCTTACCCCAATAAAAGAACACAGTCTTTTACATGTTTTATATTTATTACATATATATATATAACTTGCTCTCCTCTTGACCCACGAAACACTGGGTCCATGGGTTTACTGGTTTACTGGGCCAGGCATACCTGAAATTGGAGCACAGATGTTCTGTGTATAATATATAATGAGAGCATGAGATGGAATTCATGGCTATTGAGCACAGAACTGACCTAAACCCGCTGTAACACCACGCTGCAACCAAAGTTTATTTAGCTGACTTGCTGTGTAATCAGTTAATGGGTGAATAGACAGAGTTGTTGAATGACTGGTCTCGGAACAGGTTGAAAGGCACCTGATTTTCACCCTACCTCCATATACAGTCTCTGACGGCGGTATTTTTCAGCTTTCTGATACGAGCCTCGTTTCGGTTAAAGCGACGCACATAAGAAACATACTCAAACATCTGCGGCTCCGCATGTCAGCGCATGCTTGAAACTGAAAAAGTGATTTTTCATTGGTGAACTTCTGAAGTCTATTTTCACGCTCTCTTCAGAAGCGCTTTTGATCATCTGTAAATGGTCCATTATAAAAATGAGCAACAATTTGCAAATTTACGTGGCTGATAATTTCTGTTTGTTAGCTCTGTAATATCGCAGACGATTATGCTTAATTAATCGTTAGAGGCAGAAATCGTGATCGCGATTAAAATACGATTAATTGTCCAGCCCTTCCCCATTGGCAAATAGTTTTCCTCTTGTTTTAAGCATAAACCTCAAAATGTTGTTTTGTTGATGTATGCTTAAAACTATCAAAATAATTTGACAATAGGGTCATACGAGATATATTCTCTCCTATCTTAAATGTATCCATTCTCTAGTAAATTTATCTTGATTTTAAGGATGGTTTTTATTTTTTTTATTTTTATTTTTTTTTACTGGAAAACAAGTAAAAAAAAAACGAATTAAGAATGATTTTTCATACATTTGTGCAAATTATTGGCTGTGGAAATCAAAATGCTCAATTTTTCTATTGAATCTTTTGTTTATTATTTTATTGTTTTTATGGTCATTTTAGGGTTTTATGATTTTTGGCATGCCAACAAAGTTGATCAATTGGCTATAACTTCATAACTTCATTTTATATTTTGGATTAGTTCGTTTAATAAGCAGTTTTGGGACTGTGTTGGATCGCCTTTTGATATCCAATGTAAAATCTTTGCCCTGAAGCAAAACTAGTTGAAAACCACTGCTCTAGGTGCTTTTAAAAAAAATAACTGAGCAGTTCTCCGCCACCTCATAGCTTCCTTTCTGTAGCACAGTAATGAATTGAAAATGGTGCGAGCAGCTGTCCAATTTACGCGCTGGGAAATTGGACAGACGGTGCGCAAGCTCGACTCTGTTTGCTTAAAATTGGCCAAGGCTAGCCAGATTAATAGATCCGAAAAAGGTCAGCCTCTCGGTCTCATTGGCTATGATCACAGTGTCTGAAATTACACACTGCAGTGTACCGCTGGTCGCTCTCTCTCCTCCACCCAACCCAAACCCGGTGTGTTGATCACCAATCCAACTAACAGAGCCACTAGATGGGCACTGATGATCAGTAATTACATTCAGGGTTATGGGAAAAGCGTCAGCTTGCACGATTATATAGTTGCATTTTTCTTATTTGCTTTTAGCATTTTTTTTTTCTCCTCTCCATGCTGATCAAACTTGCAACACATTTTTGGGTCGAGACCCAACAGTTCGACAACAGTCCTCAAAGTTCTTTTGGAAACAACCACATTAGCAACGGCTCAGAAAGTCAATGTGCTTTCACAATATCTCATGTAATGAAGACCATTTTGCGATCAATCCGTCCTGCCTGCTTTTGTTTGGCATCTCACCCAAATGGATGACCGTGGGCAGTGTAATCTAAGATTTGTCAGGCGTAAAGTAGACCTTCAGACAGTGGTAAATTAAACAAAGGTGGTTTCACGAGAAGTCAGTCTACCTAGATCGTCTACAAACATCTCTGTAATACAAAGACAAGTAATTATGACTATTCTTATTACACAGAGAGATTAATTACTGCCTATTGGGACTCACTTTTAACACAAGGCATTTGCATAGTTCCAAAACCTAATGGGCTGCCTTGCTGTCTACTGCCTATCGAAGGCAACTGCCTTCTAAGGCACCGTTCACACCGAAAACGTTTTTGCATCCGACTGCATTGTTTTATACATGTGCAAGATAGCTGTCTGTGAATGAATGCATCTCAACTAGGGCTGGGCGATATGTCTTAAATTATATCTCGATTATTTTTCAGCCTATTGACAATATTATATGTCATATTATATAATAAAAATCGAATTACACAGTGCTTTTTATATTTATAGTTCATACACAGTGATGCATATTAGCTTAATACAAATAAATGTTTTTACTGTGCAAAGCGACCATCACCGACTTATTTTTGAAACCCCAGTTGAACATTGCATAATCCAAAATTATTACTGTGGGACACGTCAGGTTGATTATTCTAATATAATGCTGAATTATCATTCTGATTATTAGATTTGCGTTATACAAAAGTAATATATTTCTGTCCTGTTTACTTCATCTACACCTGGGGCTTTTATTTTGACACCGAAAGTGCTGTCGTATTTACTTCAACTTCACATGGAGCTTTTATTGCGACACAGAAAAGGCGATGTGCGTTTGACCATTTACAATGATCCACATTTCCTGAAACACTGCAGTGTTTTTGTTATTCTGTGTCACGTTTGAAGTTTTGTACATCTTGTTGCGGTTACTAACGTTTGGAATTGCACGAATGCTTGAACCTGCGTTACTTTGATTTCAAAATGCGCGTGAACTGATCTGAGAGCGCCGTCATCCGCGTGCACACAGATAAGCGCGTCTAAAACGTGTTCAGTCTGTATTACCCCTAAGTTAGTATTCTAACCGACATGGGACTTCATAAGTGACCAATTTGAAACACTGTACATAGGCAGAAACTCTCCATGAGAGGTGCTTTTTGTATGCAAACAATATTGGAATGTAGGCAGCACGCTAGGTTTTGTAACAGAGCCATTGTGTTTTATTGCCTATAAATGACTAAAACATGAATAGAGGAGGTCCAGGGCATAAAGCAATATCTATATAGCAAGAACTACTAATTGACGAGAGGTTATGCTAGACCTGTGCTTGTGATTTAATCAGTCTGTCACTACGGGATCGGTTCCATTGCGCTCCATCTAGCTGTTTTTAAACACAAGAATGCCCCCTGTGTGAACGGCCCCTTAGGAACCATGCCACAGATGGCAAACTATGGTATAGTCATATGAGAACCTCATAGCTGATCAAAGTGCAAGTCAGCAGCTTCCCTAAGAAGTTGGCAAGCCCACCGATGACCGATTAGAGAGGCCTGAGTGACATTTTTATACCTCAAGTAGCGATAAGGATGTCCTTTTTGTGTTATTTATGCTTCTGTCCCAGCACTAACTGAAACTTGAACACAGCTTGGAGTGGAATAGTTGATTTAGTGGAGTATAAACTCAGACTACACATGATTTATCTTATGCTTTTTTCTCACTCGCTCTGCCCATTTTTTTTTTTATCCTTCTTCGTAGTTTGCTTTCACACTCTATACTGTAGCATATAAGGCTATGAAGGGCTATAACCATCTGAAGGGTCAAATGAAGCATATCTAATAAAGAAGCAAATTATGAATATTGGCAAAGCATGGGGTGGATACTGAAAGCGGTGAGAGCAGCTCGTGCAAATAAATCCTTCATGTCTCATTTCCGAAGGCTTTAATCTGTTTGAGTAGGGTTTTATTTTTGTAATGGCTTGTTAATAATGACGAGAAGTGAATTTGTCCTTTTGTTGGAGCGTGGTGCATTTTATAAAACCCATTAAACCATAAGACGAGAGCATTGTTTGAAATCTCACTTGTGTGCACAGCGACGAATTTCAACCTTTTGAAATGTCTTACTTTGTTGTAGAGCAAGTTAACACCCACATTCCTCACAAAGACTAGCCTGTGAGAGGAATGATATATATATAAATATATATCTACATTATTCCAAAGTGGAAGTGCCACACAGTTTATGCCTGGAAAAGAAACTAAAAGCTTGTCCTTGGATGATGGCAAATGTACGTGCTGCGTTTAGTAGGTTTTTAATAGAGATAAATCAACATTACAAGCCGAGCGTCCACGGAAAACCATATATGACCGCAAACAAGAATTATTATTTTTTTGATATACAATGAACTGTTGAACAAGATTATATCCCTGTAATGATTTAAAAAATAAATCCAAATAATAGATTGGATTTCAAAAACCAGGTGTACTTACCAGAAGGGAATAAGGTGATTGGACGGGGAGTGGTTGGAAAAAGCAAGAGGGATTTGTGATGTCATACATGATGAAAAGTCATTTCAGAGGTGGAGCAAATTATTGCATTATGGTAAAAAAATGAGAAAGGAAAGCATTTTTTCCCCCCACACTTTTCAATGAAATCAACATATTGCATACTTTGTTTTCTTTACATATTAAACTGGAATAGGAGAAAGTATTTGTACATCCAAATAGTCGCGCACACATCTCCTGCAGTTTTGATTGGGTGTTAGAAGTCTGATTATTTGCAACACTGGTGCACCCAAATAATCCTGTCCGAGATTTGTAGTGTTGTGGAAATCAAATAAAAATAACTGCTTTACACTTTATTTGAATGTGTCCTTGTTACAGTGTAATTACACAAGTAATTACTGATTACTACTAATTAACAACATGTACTTACTATAGGGTTATGCTAAGGGTTTGGTTTAGGGTTAGTTGCTTGTAATTACACATAATTGACTGTTATTGCTATAGTAAATACGTGTAATATGTAACAAGGACATATTAAAATAAAGTGTTACCAAATTAGAGTATGTCAATTAAACTTATTGCAAGCAAGTATTAAAAGGCATTCCTGATCAGTTGATAATAGTGCTTGAACTCAATTCTGTCTGGCTTTGTGGGGCTGGTTTTATCCCTGCGATTTTATTCATGTGCTCGCTGGCATGTCTGCCATGTTCTTGCCAGATTTCCTTTGTCTTGAGCCTTTCTTAGCCATTAACTCGCCGGCCTGACAGTCTTGCCAGCTAAAGCAGTGATCCCTTTGACTAAAGCCTTGTAAATTAACACAATTAGCTCCGCATCATTCTGCGAATTAGCTGTGTGTGGGTGGGTGTGTTTGTGTGTGTGTGTGTGTGTGTGTGTGTGTGTGTGACTGTGGGTTTGACTATGCGGGTGGTTGTGGGTGTGGCCAGTCTGTTGGGGGATTGGGTACATGTGGGAACCACATGCCTGTCCCCTATTGTTGAAAAAAAAGTCCTTTTGAAAAAACACAAAACTGATACTCTACGGATGTGTCGAAGCAGATTTATCTATAGTGGAGTAATCACTAGACATTTCAAATTCTAGATAAATGCAGCTTGGACTGGCTGATATTCACAATATATTTATTTTGTGATTGATTTTTGTTGTTAGCATAAAAAAAAACAATACAAATTGTGATGTGGCTGTTTTTTTTTTTGGGCCGTTTTGTGATCCTTGCTTGTCTGGATGGTGACATTTTTAATATGAATTAAACTTCAATAGCAGAGTTGGTAGGTTCAATTAATTTCCATTATTTGGTTTATACCTAGATTTTAAATAGTCACATTTGCGACCATTTTAGTCGATGTCTGGAGCCCTGAATGTGCTCGAATAGCTGCAATGGTGTGTAGCTAACGTTGTCTTTCGGTTCAAATTATGATTCCTCTAATTGGAGTAAAGTCACTGTTTTTGGCTAATTCAGACCAAATAGTGAGGTGGAATCGAGAGATGTTGTCAAAGGCTTAAAAATATAAAGAGGTTTTTGTCTCTTCTATATTACCCAGCCCTTAAGGAAACTTGTACTGTGGCATCTGATCCAAGTGTTAACTATTGTTTATTCTCACCGATAAAGGATTTCTTTTATTTATGATGCTCATACCACAGGGAGTAATTCTCTGTGATTATCCATACCTTGAGAGATGTGATTACGTTTTTAAATGCTTGTTTGCTTTAGTTTGCTATTCATAAAGGGAAAAGGTTCTGCTGTGGGTAATATTATGAGATTAAGTGATCAAGCAATGATATTGCAATGGGATACGCACCGGAAGCTTATAATCAGCAATGTTTTCTGTGACATCTTAGTGTGTGCGAGAGCCAGTAAGCTCTGTTAAGCCCGAGGTATGTGTGTGTGTTTGGGTACAATAACACACCGGCTGGACGCTGCAGCCACGCACTTCTGTCATAAGAAGTCTATCTTCAGATGGCTTGAGCGTGCGTGAGACCATCCCGTTGGCTCTCGAGTAAATGTCTCTTTGATAATCCCATGCGGTGTCTAAAATGACAGCGTACGTAACTGCTTGTGTTTGCAGATGGAGTTTGGGATTAAACTTGATGGTGGCTTTTGAGCCCGGGAGGCATTAAAAGACGGCAGCTGCGGAGAGAAAAGACAGCGAGAATGAGAGAGGGAGAACCCAGAGTGTCAGAGTAAAAGGAAGAGGGAAAACGAAAGGGAGGCAGGCATATTTTTTCCGCTGTTCCAGTTCCCAGTGCTCCAGGAGGCGGGCAGCAGACAGAAAGCTGTTGTAATTCATGCCGTGCTGTGAGTTTGTGTGATGAAAGCAGCGGAGCGCTGCCTGGGGGATTGCTTTGCCGTACTCCTCCAAGCAGATTTGAAACTGTCTGGGACTGCTTTAGATGAGAGTTGGATTATAGAGTGACCTGTGATGTCTGTGTCACTCGGCTGTGTGCAGGGTGCATTATACTGTGCTAACCAGGTGTTGGAGGCCCAAATCTGCACCTTCGATACCGGCTGTCAGCAGTACCTGCGATATGAAGCAGGGCTCGGGGATAGGAAATGGAAATAAATATTTTGCTGTTGTTGTTGCTGCTGTTTTGTTTATTTCCTTCTTCATAGCGATCATTTATTGGATCATTAATCTCAATGTGTCAAATGTCTGCACTTCATGATTAGTAGTCGAGAGAGATGGGGTTTTTTTTTTGTTTTTTTTTTAGAGAGAGGTTTAGAGTGCAGGATGGTTAATTTAATGGCAATATATTTAATAAACTTTTGAAAGCAAATAAAATGTATTTTAAAATCACTGGAAAATAATGCTGAATTTAAATACTTATTTTGCGCATTAACAATGTACACTTTCCATTGAAAAGGCTGTAGATTTTGGAACTGGCACACAATTGGCCACAGTTATGTGACAATGCCAAAAATCCCAAAAGGTCAAATATCAGCGGGTTGCAGTCATGTAAAACCTGGAAATATCATGGAACTTAAACATTGAGTTTTTCAGGAATTTTCTGGAGAAATAATGAAAATGAATAAAATCACTTAAGTCATGGAAATTTATATAATGAATAATGTTCTAAGCAGTTCTACTTTCAATATTTCATCAGCTAAATATTGCTATACTGTAGTACATGTAAGTAAATCATCCTTATGAGTCAGTTATTTTCAATGTATTGGTTGAACCAGTTCACAAATCGGTCTGAAAGATTCATTAGTCAAGTCATTTTTATTTATATAGCGATTTTCACAACACACATCATTTCAAAGCAGCTTTACAGAAAAATATGCATTAACAGAAAATAAAAACGTTAATATCTATAAAGTCTTGGAGTCGTCATTGTGTAGTTTGATTTTTAATATGATTGTAAATTGTGTATAATTGTATTAAAACCCCAGTGAGCAAGCTGAAGGCGACTGTGGCAAGGAACACAAAAAAACCACAAGATGTTGGTTAATGGAGCAAAATAACCTTTGGAGAAACCAGACTCACTCTGGGTCCAGTTTCCCTCTGGCTAACCAGCATAAATATAATGCCAATATTAGTTATTTATGTGCAGTGCAAGTCATAGTTTAAAATTAGTAAACTAAGTAAGTGTTAAGAGCAAGTGTTTATACAAAGATTTTGTCTTTTAAATTCAGCCTGGATAAACTGCAGAAGTTCACATTGAAGCATTGTCCTTTGTTAATTGGTTGATGAAGGCTTTTGTTGGCAAATAATTGTAAGTATTGCATTTTAAAAGTGTAGTCCATCAATAGACCGAGGTGATGCAAGCAGAGATCAGTGAAGTGCATCGCAGTTCAACCAGCAGGTCAATTCGGTGAGGTCTATCTTAAGTCCAAGGTTCAGGCAGTGGCATATGAAGTATCCCATGTCTTATGGTTGGAGTTAGCATCAATTGATCCCCTGATGTCCATCGTAATAGACTGAAGTCATGTCTGGTTAGCATCGTCTGTGTTTAGTCATCATCACTCAGACACAGCATAGATCCCATTACATTTTTGCAGAGTTATAGAATATGATCAATGTTTCTGGTTCCGTCAGACCTAATTAAAGCAGCCTAATTGTGAGTTGATGGATAAATTATGTGAATTGAGGAGTCTTAAATTGAGTGAGTGTGTCTGCATCCCAAACAGTGTTAGGGAGACTATTCCATAGTTTAGGAGCCAAAGGAAAAGGATCTACCTCCTTTTGTGGATTTTGATATTCTAGGATCTATTAACGGGCCAGAATTTTGCAATCGTAATGAACGTGAAGGAATGTAGCATGGTACAAGGTCACTTAAGTACTGCTGAGCTTGACCATTCGAAGCTTTGTACATAGTTAAAGTTTTAAAATGAATTCGAGATTTAACAGGTAGCCAATGTAATGATGATAAAATGGGGCTAATGTGATCATATTTCTTGGTTCTAGTCAGCACTCTTGCTGCTGTATTTTGAATCAATTTAAGTTTATTTATTGAACTTGTAGTACATCCTCCCAGTAATGCATTACAATAATCTAGTCTTGAGGTCATAAATGCATTCATTAGTTTTTTGGCATCAGCAACAGAGAGCATGTGTCATAACTTAGCAATATTTCGTAAGTGGAAGAATGCTGTTCTACAAACATAGGAAATGTGATTTTCAAAGGACAGATTGATATCAAATATAACATCTAATATAACATACATCTTTGCTGTAGAAGACGATGTAATGGTACATCCATCGAGATTCAAATAATATTTTAGCTGCTTATTTTTAGAGGTTTTTGGTCCAATAATTGTGTCTGTTTTGTCGTAATTGAGTAGAAGGACATTTCTGGCCATCCAATCTTTGATTTTTTTGATACACTCTACTAATTTGGAGAATTGTGAAATTTTGTCGGGTTTCGAGGAAATGTAAATTTAGGTATCGTCGGCATAACAGTGGAAATGTATTCCATGATTCCTGATAATATCTCCTAGCGGATGCATATATAAGTAGAAAAGCAGAGGCCCTGAAACTGATCCCTGTGGCACTCCATACTTTAGTTTGATTTGGCAATTCTTCATTTTTCACAGACAAAGTGGTAGGCATCTTCTCAATAGGACCTAAACCATGCTAATTCAAGTCCACAAATGCCAACATATTTTCAAGCCTATTCAAGATAATGTTGTGATCTATGGTGTCAACAATCAGATTATAAAAGCAAGTAATTTGTATCTCTAATAAATTCCTTCTCTGTACTGTGATGGGACTAAATCCTGACTGAACACTCTCGAGTGCTAGAGAAGACTACAGTATATTTATGTATTTTGTTATATTACTTCAAGTTCTTCTAGACTTTTTGGATTACCGAGTGTATGATATAAATCTGGAAGATTATTAGTGAGGCTGTCTTTAGTGGTCAAAAGAATAGTTCTACCTGAACGAGTGTGGTGTAGATTGAGTAACATTAGCTGATCGTAGCATACAAGAGACGAGATGTCATTGCTCTGCTGCAGAATTTCTATATCATCAATATCAAATCCATATGACGATTAAATCTAGTATATGATTATGGCGATGAGTTGGTCCGGTCACATTTTGTCTGACTCCAAGAGAGTTTAGAATATCAATCAATGCTAATCCCAATGTGTCATTTTCATCATCTATGTGAATGTTGAAATCACCAACAATTAAAGCTCTATCCACAGTAACTACTAGACCTGATATCAAATTTACAAATTCACCAAAGACATCAGAATATGGCCCAGGTGATTTATATACTATAATATGCACAAAAGATGACAGAGATTTTTTTTTTTATTGTATCTGAGGTGTCACACTAAGCATTATTAGTTCAAAAGACTTGAGCTTATATCCTGTCCTCTGAGTAACACCATAAACGGCACTGTAAATTGCAGCAACACCACCACCTCGACCCTTGAGGCAAGGCTCATATTTATAACAATAACCTGGGGGAATAGATTCAGTTAAACTAATATATTAATCCTGTTTAAGACAGGTTTTGGTCAAACAGAGTGCATCCAAACTATGATCTGTAATTGAATTTACAATTAGTGCTTTGGTTGAAAGAGATCTAATGTTTTGTAGCCCTACCTTTTTATATGATGTCTATCTTCTAATAAAAAATATATATGGATGGATGGATGTATGGTATGTATGTATGTATGGTATGTATGTATGGTATGTATGTATATATATGTATGTATTTATTATTTACTTACTAATTATTTACATATTATGGTGTTTGACATGGTTCATACCCTTTTTAACATTATCTTTAGTGATCCCTGACTGGCAAAGCTGGACATCGTTAGTGCCGACATGAATGGCAATTTTACAAAATCTACGTTTAGCATTAACCATCACTTGTAAATTTGATCTGATGTCAGACGCTCTGGCACCGGAAATGCATTTAACAATAGTGGTTGGAGTCTCTTCATGTTCTTTACAATAGAATCCCCTATAACCAGGGTGCTTTCCACATGATTCTCAGTGGGTGCATTACTAAGTGGGGAGAATCGATTAGAAACCCTAACAGGAATGGAAGAGTGGTGTTGCTTTGCAGAGTGAGTATGCCCCAAGACATCACCCAAATGCACTGCTGCGGGGGCCCACAGCCGGAACCAAAGTGTGTGTTGCTAGCTTTACTGCCCGCATCCGAAACAGTATCTACAGGCTTCTCTTTCTCACTGACCTCCATTTGCGTTCTGATGCGTGTCTCTAACTCATTAACCTTCTCCATCAGTCTTGATTTATTCATTACATTTCTCACATGTAAACCCATCACTGCTAACGGAATACGCTATAGTATACATGTGCCATGCAATGCAGGAAGCAAATATATAAGTGGATGCCATGACTTGCCGCAATTGTTCGTATTTGTTATGGTTCTTCTTGAGCGGCGAGGGTTTGAGATCAATTTGAATCCCTCACGCAATTGTTTGCTCTTATTGTGTTAGTTCCTGATCAGCAGATGTTTGAGATTGATGAAATAATCTGTGTAAAACACAGAGGAGAAAACAAATGCACATGGTCAAAATGTGAGATATAGACATGCGGTAAAACTAAAATAAAATGTGTACGTGTGGTAATATACATGCAGTTGAAACCGTAGAAAAGCGAGAAACAAAATTAAGCATGCGGTAAAATAAAACCGGAATAAGCAATGTTAAGCAGGCTAGCAAGATACAAACAAACAGACTCGTGCAGCGTGCCGGCAGCATCTGAAACAGGATGTCACAGCAGGGATGCTCCGATACTCTTTACTGAAATTATTTTTTTAAATCATCATAGAGTACGACTGGATCCCAACGACTGGAAAGGTCATGGAGATTCATAGGTCAAAAAGTGTGGGAACTAACACCTTTTTCTGTGTTTGTTTGTTTGTTTTAGGCTTAAAGATGCAGTGGACCCAAGAGCATGCGCAGTGGGCCGAGCAACATTTTGACATTTCATCCACCACACGTTCCCCCGCACATAAAGCAGAAGCATACCGCGGACACCTGCAGCGGACCTATCAGTATGCTTGGGCCAATGATGATATATCTGCCCTGACGGCCTCTAACCTTCTGAAGAAGTATGCTGAGAAGTATTCTGGTATCCTGGAGGGTACCAGCGAGCGGACACTCCTGTGTTCATACTCTGAGAGTGCTCCAGGATACTTAAATGGACGCAAGTCAGAGAGTGAAGCTTGGCAGGAGGGGATCTACCCAATGAGCTGTTCAGCAGATGTCATATCTGCTAGTAAAACAGGCATGACACCTGCCCTGTCTCCACCAGATGTGACTGCAAGTGTTTGCAGTTCCACAGGGGTGGTGAGTAGCCTGAGCGAGCCCAGCTACTCCAGCAGTAACTGTGGAAATCACACCTCTGGTGTACTACAATCTGGGATTCCATCTCAGGAATTCGCTAGCAGTTATAATGGCTCATACTTGCATTCCACTTACAGCGGTGGGCAGAGCACACCAGCGCTACCATCCCCACACCCCTCACCTTTGCACAGCGTTGGGATTCTTCAACCTCCACCACCAACCCTGGTGCCCAGCTACAACGCAAGTTCCCCAAATCTGTCCAGTTACAACTACCCTCCAGCAGGCTATCCCCCACAGAATGCAGTTGCCCCAGGCTATAGCCCAGGAGGAGCACCCCCTCCTTCAGCTTACTTACCATCAGGCATTGCCACCCCCACACCCCTACCCCCTTCAACAATCCCTGGTTATTCTTACCAATCCCACAACCATGCACCTATTGCACCGACACCTTTGAATGGCAGCTCAGCCAACGCACTGAAAAGAAAAGCATTTTACATGACGGGCCAGTTAGATATGGACTCCAGTTATGGAAATTTCAACTACAGCCAGCAGCGTTCTGCCCAAAGCCCCATGTACAGAATGCCAGACAACAGTATTGTTGACTCAACCAGAGGGAATGGATTTGACAGGAATGCTGACACATCTTTGGCATTCAAGCCCACAAAGCATTCAGTGTCTTCGGATCAGCAGCGGAAGTTTAGCAGCCAATCTGGCAGGGCGCTGACCCCTCCTTCATATGGATCATCCAAAGGTTCCTTGGGATCCCTGCGATCAGGCGAGTCCTTTGGGAAGTTTGGCTCCCCTGTTTTGAGTGACCATGGTGATGATAACAGACAGCATCTCCCCCATTCCATTGGCACAGCAACTTCGTCCAGCCACCCTGCCGAGGAACAGTTGAAAAACAGTGATGCTAGTTTGGTCGAGATGGTCACTACTGAGATTATGCAGCAGACACCCCCTGTGGACTGGAGTGACATTGCAGGACTAGAGATAGCGAAGGCCACCATCAAAGATGAGGTCCTCTGGCCTATCCTGAGGCCAGACATGTTCAGTGGAATGGCCACATTACCTCGCAGCGTCCTTCTCTTTGGACCTCAGGGCACAGGTCGGACTCTGCTTGGCCGTTGTATGGCAAGTCAGCTTGGCTCTGCTTTCCTTCACCTTAGTGGCTCTGCATTGGTCTCAAAATGGCTAGATGAGGGCGATAAGATCGTTCAGGCCTCATTCCTGGTTGCTCGCTGCCGACAACCCTCAGTGGTTTTCATTAGTGATGTAGATCTACTGTTGTCTGCCCAGTTGAGCGAAGAAAGTCCTGTGAACCGAATCAAGAGTGAGCTGCTCCTTCAACTCGATGGAGTTCTAAGCTCCCTGGAGGAACATGTTCTTGTGGTATGTTCCACCAGCAAACCAGAAGAGATTGACGAGTCTCTACGAAGGTACTTTGTAAAGCGGTTGCTTGTTCCATTACCAGATGCCACCGCACGACACCAGATTATCAGCCAGCTGCTTTCACAGCACAACTACTGCCTCAGTGACAAGGAGGTTGCGCTGCTTGTTCAGAGGACAGATGGTTTCTCTGGCCTGGATGTGGTCCGACTTTGCCAGGAGGCCATGGCTGGTCCTCTCCACGGCATGTCGGGCGCAGATCTTTCCGGAATGATGCCAGGTCAGATGAGACCGGTGTCATACCAAGACTTTGAGAATGTGCTTTGCAAAATCCAGCCCAGCATATCGCAGAAAGAACTTGATACATACACTGAATGGAATAAGATGTTTGGGTGTAGTCAGTAAAGAGTGAGGGCACAAAAAAATCTGCAGGATGACCTCCCCTGCTCTATAGAGGGGATACAATTCTGAATTCTTTGGGTGACACGTGCAGTTATGAAGTTTGGTTATTACAAATGTTGATGACCCCTAAAGAACAACCTGAAGGACGGTCAGATAGTTGAATGATGCATGGCCCTTTGCACATAATCCAGAAAGAGAAATTGTTTTTTTTTTTTGTTGTTTTTCTTTTTCAGGGTCAGTTCTGCAGTGCTCAACGAGCCGAGAAACTCTAAGTGGGGGCAAATTTCTTTGTGTAAATATCAATCTGCTGTTTTTGAGATTCTGTTGCTATGAAGTGCCTGAAGTGGTGCTTTCTTGGTTTGTACTTGGATTTGTTTGCCTCACCATCTACATTGGTGGCATGTGCTAATATAGAGAGCTTTAACATGAAACTAAAACAGACATCTTTTGCTTTTCTTTCCTTATCTTGTTTTCAACACGTCTATTAAAAGAACAACAGTATTCCTCAATTGAGTCTGACCTATAAATCACAGGAAGGGCAGCAGAAGGTCCACGTTGTACTTTGAATCTGGATCCTAATTTAGAAAAGTCATTTGTGTTAGATTTTTTTCAAGATCTCAGGAAAGTGATTGTGATTTGTACAGTACCTCAAAAGATTATGCGATGGCACTACATACAGCTGGCAACAATGGGTTTGGTTTCTAATATACTTCTGCGTCTAAAACTCTAGGTTTACCTCAACCAATTAAAAAAATGAAAAGGATATGACTATGAATGTAAACAGAAAATGACTTGCTTGTTTGGAAGAAGAATTTGAATATTTTGTATTCTTCCGTTATTTTATTATTATTTTCTAAATTGCATTTAAATTATATTGTGGATATTGCTTTCAGTTTAGATAGCAGAATTGTGTGCCAGTATTGACTACAGCACCTGTTTCCTCATTGCATCGCACAATAAACAGACTCTACAACCTTTGCTTGAGTCAGATGGGCACTGTCTATTGTGTAGAGAAGGTTCATCTGAAACCACATCCGCTCAGAGTAGATGTCAATGTTTTTGTGAAGTACAATGTGCCGTGTTCGTCTCTTCTCTGCAGAATAGACAAGAGACTCAGTGAACCATTTTATAGCCACTACAAGATGTAATCCTGAGGTGGAAATATCATTTTCAGTTACGTTGTGCAGTTATGTATGGTTTGGATTTGTTTTGGATGCAGTCCTGCTGCTGTGTGGAGTTGGTGTTAGGATATCTAAAGGATCGTGTGTACCCTGCATTCTGTTCTACCTCAGTTTAGAACCATTTTCTCTGCAACCAGAACAGAAAGAAGATAGCTTGGTGTCTTAATCTCTTAAGGTTTGCTCCGAAGCCTCCATAAGAACAAGCTGCCTTTTTTCCAAAAGACATTTCTCAGACTACCTGTGCAGTGCTTCTGTTTAGGGTGCCCAGGTGATACTAAACACTTCTCTCACACCTGCACAAATGTATGTTGCTGATGGGCTTTCTGAGTGTACTGTTGTCCCCCGACATCTACATTATTGGGGCTGCAATATCTTAAGTCTGAAACATACTATACACAAGTACGTGAGTGCAAATGCTGCTAGCTGCACAAGCTAAATCTCATGCTACGTTGTGTTCCTAGTCCAAAATGTGTCATCTGCAATTCATAACATAATGCAATTAAACACTGCATTATTAAGTGTTGATGCAAAGGTGCCCCAGAGCAGGTACTAGTGCTTTACAAAGGCAAAATGCAGTAACTATACTCAAATTGAATTGTGTCATCTGCAACCTTCAAAGTTGCTGTTTTATTGCAGATTTTGTATTACTGCAATATTTGCACACTTTATTTTTTATCTGATTATAGTTCAGACAAACCTGTCAGTCACAGGATCAATCATAGTCTTAATAACCTTGATTTGGGTCATATAATGTTTATTTATATTTTTTACTTGTGCATGGCAAATTAGCTTAAAATACGAAGCCTTCATCTTTTACGATCAGTTTTCTCTTTGAGGTCAACTACTGTCATGATGAAGCCACAGTTTGAGAGAATCTTACCGAGCAAGTTACTTCTAATTAAAACGTTAACTTTAGTAAGTTAGATACCACTTTAGTAAGTTAGCTACATATATGTAGCTAGCTTTCATGCATCATGGCAGTTCCGAGCCAAAAGGATAGGTGAAAGGAACCACGTAATATCATTTTGCAAAAATATCGCCACAGTCACATCATTTTTCATTAGATCTGACTGTAGCCTATACACTCACCTAAAGGATTATTAGGAACACCTGTTCAATTTCTCATTAATGCAATTATCTAATCAACCAATCACATGGCAGTTGCTTCAATGCATTTAGGGGTGTGGTCCTGGTCAAGACAATCTCCTGAACTCCAAACTGAATGTCAGAATAGGAAAGAAAGGTGATTTAAGCAATTTTGAGCGTGGCATGGTTGTTGGTGCCAGACGGGCCGGTCTGAGTATTTCACAATCTGCTCAGTTACTGGGATTTTCAAGCACAACCATTTCTAGGGTTTACAAAGAATGGTGTGAAAAGGGAAAAACATCCAGTATGCGGCAGTCCTGTGGGCGAAAATGCCTTGTTGATGCTAGAGGTCAGAGGAGAATGGGCCGACTGATTCAAGCTGATAGAAGAGCAACTTTGACTAAAATAACCACTCGTTACAACCGAGGTATGCAGCAAAGCATTTGTGAAGCCACAACACTCACAACCTTGAGGCGGATGGGCTACAACAGCAGAAGACCCCACCGGGTACCACTCATCTCCACTACATATAGGAAAAAGAGGCTACAATTTGCAAGAGCTCACCAAAATTGGACAGTTGAAGACTGGAAAAATGTTGCCTGGTCTGATGAGTCTCGATTTCTGTTGAGACATTCAGATGGTAGAGTCAGAATTTGGCGTAAACAGAATGAGAACATGGATCCATCATGCCTTGTTACCACTGTGCAGGCTGGTGGTGGTGGTGTAATGGTGTGGGGGATGTTTTCTTGGCACACTTTAGGCCCCTTAGTGCCAATTGGGCATCGTTTAAATGCCACGGCCTACCTGAGCATTGTTTCTGACCATGTCCATCCCTTTATGGCCACCATGTACCCATCCTCTGATGGCTACTTCCAGCAGGATAATGCACCATGTCACAAAGCTCGAATCATTTCAAATTGGTTTCTTGAACATGACAATGAGTTCACTGTACTAAAATGGCCCCCACAGTCACCAGATCTCAACCCAATAGAGCATCTTTGGGATGTGGTGGAACGGGAGCTTCGTGCCCTGGATGTGCATCCCACAAATCTCCATCAACTGCAAGATGCTATCCTATCAATATGGGCCAACATTTCTAAAGAATGCTTTCAGCACCTTGTTGAATCAGTGCCACGTAGAATTAAGGCAGTTCTGAAGGCGAAAGGGGGTCAAACACAGTATTAGTATGGTGTTCCTAATAATCCTTTAGGTGAGTGTACATGGTTAGCTTACTTAAGCTAACATATCATCTAAAGTAAATTGCTATCAGTTGAGCTACCGTGCAATTTGATTGCACTTGAACAGGCTTATTAATGTTGCTGGTTATGTAATGCAGATATTAAAATGTATTAAGAGGACCAGGTTGTATGTTCAGGTGGAAAGTATAGCAACTACCTGAATAACAATGCCTTTGGTTTAATAGCACAGACATTTAAAGGTAACTATATCGCCCCCTTGAGTACTTAAGTTTATTACAGGCACAAAACACAAGAAAGCACGTTTGGTATGTACAATGGGACAGTGTGATTGCAATGTGTTTGCGTACTTGTGTAGAATATGTTTGTAGGCCAAGGTTGCACAGGTTGTCAATGCAAGTTGGTTACAGTAAGAGTCATCCTTGTGTTTGAATGTATTTTGGTTTGTTTTGCTGTTTTTGTTTACTTTCTCTGAGTATTTGAGTCCACTTTTCTGTCTAGCACTAGGGAGTTGAAGCATTTTTTTTATTCCCCTTTAATCTCTCTCTTTTCTGCCTTTTATAGCACACCTCTCAAATGTTGGAGAAGATTTTCTGCCCACTCCGTTTTCAATTTAACATTGTCCACTGCAGTGTAATTTTTTTGTCACCATTTAAGGTGCTTATTTAATTGTTGGGAGGCACCAGATCTCCAATATGTATATATAACGTATCCTTGAAGAAATACGTTTGCTTTTTTGACAGACATCCAGTCTTTTCAGTAGCCGTGAGACACCACTTACTTCAATGTTCGTAAAGTGACGCGTATACCCTAAAAACAACAATTTCTAGCCTTGGTTTGTCGTCTGAAGTGGAGAACCTTTTTTTTTCCTAAAGTGGTATTTTCATTCTGTTTTGTTGTGTTTTGAAGAAAAGTTAATATTGTGCAATTAGTCAAATGCACTTTTAATGTTTTGTGTTAAAGCCTGTCACACTTAATTGTCCTCCCTCAAAACCAAAGCGAACAAAACTCTTACTTTGATTAAGTGGATCCATAAAAATCTGAAATTCTGAATCAATGCAGTTACATGTTTAATGGTTAGTTCACCCAAAAATTATCATTATTTCATCATTTACTCACCCTCATGGCATCCCAGAACACATTTGAAGAAAAATATAAGAATACCTTAGTTCAGTAGGTCCTTAAATTGCAAGTGGATGGAGATTTCTCATTGGAAGCTCCAAAAATCACAGACAGTCAGCATAAACGTAAACTCTGACACCAACTGTTGAATGAATGTCTTTTTAAGTGACACGATCACTTTTGGTGTGTTAAAGATCACTATTTAATTGCTATAACTCTAAATCATGTTTCTGCAGCAGCGTGTGAGAACTGAAGCATGTGAGTGACGCCTGGTAGAACAGCGCTGTTTACAAGTGAGGAGGAGGAACACTGCACAGTAGCTTTGTTGGTTTAGATCCGTATTGATCCATTACTTTACTCACAATGGTGCGTTTGTGTGCTTATCCTGGATGTCTCAACGGAGTGGAGAACGTGAGATTATGACGGTATCATGGCAACGCGAATACGTCACACGAGAGACCGATTGGACTTCACCCTCTCATGAAGTGGATTATAGTTAAAAAGTACTTAAATGTTGAGATAAAAAAAAAAAAAAAATTAATAATTTTTTTTTTTTTTTTCACACCAAAAGTGATTGTCGCTTTTAGTATGGATGATGTTTAAGCTGACTGTCTAGTGATTTTTGGAGCTTCAAAAGAGAAATCGCCATTCACTTGCATTTTAAGGACCTACTGAGCTGAGATATATTTCTGTTTTTCTTCATTTTGTTCTGGTGTATAAAGAAAGTCATACACACCTGGGATATCATGAGGGCGAGTAAATAATGAGAGCATTTTCATTTTTGGGTGAACTGTCCCTTTAAGGGAAATTTGTGGATTAAACCTGTGTTTGCAAGGTACAATTCTCACTTTTCTTGAAAGTAATCATATTGAATGGATTTCAAAGCCAAATAGCACTGATTAACAATGCCCTCTAGGATTATTGAATAAAAAAGATTTTGACGTAAATAATGGGTGTTTTTGTTTTGGGGAAAAGCTCTATAGTTGTAAGGAATGTTCTGGGCTCAATACTAGTTCATCTCTATCAAGAGCATTTTCAGCACTATGCCAATTTACATCAATAACGTTTACATCGGTTCATCCACCTAGAAAAGTTGTTCCATCTCAAAATAGATAATATACATTTTACAGCTGATATAAACTGTATGTACTAAAAAATTAATGTGCTTTAACTCAAATATGAGCTTCACATTTGTGCTTATGGAACACTGGCCCATAGACTTCCATTTGTTTTTTATGAGGTATTATTAATATTATTATTGTCTTAATTATTATCTGGTGTAATTGACCTCATCACAGATGTGGTAGAAAGAGCTTAACTTGTATTGAACCCAGAACATTCAGTTATTGATTGGGCGAGAAGGGGGGGAAGGAACAAAGAAATGTTGAAATATCCAAAGTGTTAAAGCACATATCCTATTGAAAAGTAAAAAAAATAGATCACTTGATTTTTTTTTTCTTCTTCTGTTTGCTTCTGTTAATTTGCTTTGCTTCAGCTTTGTTATATATATGTTTCTTTCACTTATATTGTAATAGTCTCATCAGTGTTTGTTTTTCAACCATTCTCCTTTATGACCATTTCTACCTCATTGCTACATATTAACATGTAGTACCTATGTTCTGTCTATTTTGAATGTCACACATTTGTATAAAAGAAAATAAAAAAGAAAAATGTGTAAAAATGATTTAAAAGAAGGAAAAAAAAAAAAAAAAAGTCTTGTTCTTGAACTTGAGCAGTCTACCTCATAAAGACTGTCCGTACGCTGAGCTGTTGTGTAGCTGCACACGTTGAAAAGACACATCAATGCACACTAACACACAGACTCCAATGGTTTGTTATGCCACCCACCATGTTCCGCAATATTGTGGACTGTATAGGTCTTCTCCAGGGTTTCTACATGCAAAATATTTTCATTTTTCAATTTAAGTAAATCTCTTTTCCCCCTTTGTGACTTTTAGTGTGCATGTGAATGTGTATGTGTGTGCACCTATTATGGAGTGTGTGTGTGCATTTTTATATATGAAAATCCTTTATGAAATGTAGGCACATTTCATATACCATACCTGTACATTAGATACACGTGCACATTTGTGTACTTAATGTACATTTGTTAGTATGAAATTTTGAAACGCGCCACATACATGGTGGTGTGCGTGTCTGTACAATATTGCCATGATTACATTCAACGTAAATGTGTTTTCATGTATGCATAGGGGCAACGGACAATAAAAGATCATTCAAATGCTTTTGAAATGTGTTTTTTGTTTCTTTTTGGTTGCATTTCAGATGCAAACCATTTTACTCATTGGGTCCAAATCTATAACCGCTGGGATCAAATGTACCTCTAATGTGCATTTTTTTGCTTCTCATGGAATTGCATGAAAATTAAACGGAAATGTGTTTAAGAGAGACCTATACACTGCACAATATATCAAACACACATTCAATGTTGTTTTAATGGTTATTGTGCACTTGCACAGTTAATAAAACACGATTACATAACTGGGCACCAGCATAGACATCCAATAAAATCACATGACATTTTACATGTTTATTTTCTCAGTATTTATTTATACTTTTAGTATGAGCATCATTCATATAGTCATTATCAGGTATATCCTGAAGAAATTGATTTATCAGGAGTGAACTAATATAATTATTATTAATACTATACATTATTATATATTCAATTAATACTTCCTGAAATTATAGGATATGTTACATTTAGCTTAATCAATAAATTTAACATATATGAACGGACTAATCCGTACTGCTGCAAAATGTGTACACTGTATGGCTGAGTGAAATATATTTCAGCTTTTTGGTGAACAATTTTGAGTGATGCAAATTAGTCATTAAATCAGAGTTTTGAATTGAAGCCCATTTTTGATACTGAAACTGAAATCTGAGATGCGCTTAAAACATTTGCCTTAAAATGTAAATGCTTCAAATGTATATGTGTATATATACTGTATATATATATATCTGAGGATATTATTTAGTGGAGTTTTTACAAGGCATCATTCTGCATTAACAAATCAAATGTTTCTAAACCATTTTGTGTGCATTAAAATGATTTGTCCTAATGCTACCCAATAATTACATCCCTGAAAGATGACATTAGCATCCGTTTCCAAAACCATTTGCTGCATTTCTTAAATACAGTTTCCATTGTGTCATTTCATTATTCTTCATTTCGAAGACATTCCATTAATGCCCTGGATATTTTATAATTATTATTATTATTTTTTTGATGGCATAATTATGTAGTTGGATGGTCTTTGCGTGGGAAGCTACAGCACAATTAACATTGGGAAGTTGGTGCCCATGGTTTCATTTGTTAAAGAGCTGTGTGTCATTTTCATGGCTGTCCATGTTAAATACTTTCTCTTAATGGATGCAGTTCAAACCGTGTCCTCCACAAATGCAGGAAAAACGGCCAAAATTGTGTTCATAATTGTAACATATGTGGTACTTAAATACAAAAATACAAGTTGAGGGCAGCGGACCTCAAATACACATTTCTGACAAAAAAATGGACATGCCATGTACAGTGTATGTATATGACGCGGGCCTCTTCTTACGAACATAAATTCGCTTTGGTGAGCAAATCGCATACATATCCCCATTGAATTCAATTTATACAAGAATGGATTTACTGACAATTCCCATGAAATGTCCTCTGCTCGTGTCTCCAGAATAAGGCCAATTGTCTTCATCAGTCATTTTTGTCTTGTTTTCAGCTTAAATTACTCAGAAATGCTTAAAACGAGATAAATGTACTTAAGAAGCAAATTGGTGTAGGGCTTTCTGATTAATTGTACATATCAATATTTGCTCTGAAAGGCTCTCAAATAAAGCTATTATTAATATTATATCTCATATATCATATTCTGTGGCTGCACTGCTTTTGAGGATTGTTGATGCGCTCCGACTGCCCCTTGAAATGTATTTCAAGTTTGATTTGATATGATGGTAGAAAAATGTGCACTTTTATTATGGAATTTACATTTGGGACAGAAGGCATGATTAATTGTGTTAATATATTTTTTTATATAATGAATCGCAGTAAATTAGCGCAAAAAATTGGCAGTCCTAATTATAAAAATGTTTTTGTTTGTTTTTTGAGAATAGCCTAAATCTTAAGATTCTTCATATTTAATTTGGACTTTTCTTTAGCATTAATCTCTCTAAATGTTGCTAGATTGATGCTGAAAACAAGACCCCAAAAAATGTCCAAGAAGTAAAATAAACTTAATTCAAGACAAACAGGTATTCGCTGAAAACAGTAGTCTTAATGTCTCAATATCTTATGCTTAATATATTTGCAGTGTAATTTCTTTCTCATTTGACTGTGCTTTTCCGTTTAATCTCTAATAGCTGGAAGGTTGCTTTAGTGTTCATTAAAATGCAATTCATTCTGCAAATCTGCTGTTGAAAGCATGGTGTCTGCGAGTCTCTTTTACTTCAATACAGGTCACATGGTGGCAGCCAATACTGTCCTGTGGTGCTGAGTCATGCATTGACTGATGTTAGTTTCTAATCAAGGGGCTTTAGCATGATCAAAAATCTCCGGACAGTTTTTAGATTTCCTTAAGCTTGTACTTAATGTCACAGATAAATTCACATTTATAGTTATTGCTTAGTACTGTGTATATAGTATATCAACATTTTATATTTATTTAATCAAATAATTATTCCCTAATCTCTACAAATGAACATGAGGCATTTTTGTGTGCATAATGATTCAAAAATAAACTTCAGTGTAACTATAGGTAATGACGTTGGTCCTACAGTCAACTCGGAATGTCGGAATGGAATAAAAGAATTTGGAACTCTACAAGTTCGTTAATCTACGTTTACTGGTAAGTATGCCACTGCTCGATTCTATTCACATTTTTAACTATTATTTTGTCTTGAAATTCTCATTGCAAAGACCACAGTGCTGTGAAATGTGGCTATAGCTGAAATAGTTTACGGCCACACTACTCTTACTATTTCTACAAGAGTATGCACATATTGTGTACAGTATGCAAAAATTTTAAATATAAATAACCACATTTATTTCTGAGGTCATTTGATAGATACCACTGGCTGAATTAAGCATGCAACGTGTTAAGGTAATGTGATGATGTTGGATTACCTTTAGCATTATAGTACTATTTTAAGTAGTGTAGAGTATATACTTTGCTGTATTCAAAAAGTAGCTTCAAAAATGCACAGTATTATTAGCTATATTGTAAAACAGCTCCCCCACTGTTAATTTCTGGTACTGCCATTCTAATGAACTGCATAAAAGTCTGATTTTATGATAAAAACCACAATAATTTTGTTGAATGGCACACTTTGAATTTGTGACAGCAACAGTGCGTTACACCTTCTACAAGGTAGAAATGAACTGAGCTCTTCCATGTATTTTATTGTTCACTCGAGAACAATAAGAGAACGTTTCCTTTCACCCAGACAGGCAGTAAAATCACATTTCAGGCCTCGACTGGCTATCATCAGTTTTAGTGTGATGAATGAGATATTGAGTTCCCTTTGCTTTTCAGTTTCAAACAGAGACATTTTTAAACTCTACCTTCCTCGTATTGATCGCATGCTGTGTGTACAGTTTGTGTGCTAGCGTGTCGGCAGAGCAATCATGCGTGTACTGAATGTGAGACTTTCTTTGTGTGCCACACTATATGTACTGTGTGTGCAATTAATGTTGTATTTTCTACACAAAACCAACTCATCTGACATCTATTTTGTAACTATGAAAGCGCTACTTGTCCAAGTGTTCGCTATCTCATTGGGATCATGAAAGTGGAGTGGAAAGTCGGTGTGCTTTATGTGTTTGGTCACATGGTTTTGTCTAAAAAAAAGAAACAAATAAAGGATATAAAAAATTGGATAGTGATAAGAAAAATGGAAATATAAAGTCCAGTTGTTAGGTACCATATTGTAAATATCAAAGATCCACTTATCCTAGCGTTAGCTTCCTCGTTAGCGAGATTAACGTGGACTAGAAAGTCTGTGAAATGTATTTAGTTTTATTTCAAGACTAAACCAATTGATGTAACACAAAAAAGGAACTAAAACAATTCATTATGACTGTAGAGTCTGTAAATTGTCCATTTTGGAAGTCTTAAAATGGGAAGAAAATTAGCATTTAGCATTAGCCTCAGGAATTTACATTAGGTTTTTTATAATAGCATGTGTCGAAATGAATGAATAACATTCAGTCTGCGGTTAACATTCAATACATTTTGCAGTCTTAGCTTAAATGTGAATTTTGATGCCATAGTTTTATTTTTTATAAACGCAAGACATGTTGCTACATAAAAACTACTTCAACAAGGATTTGAGTTTATGTAAGCGATTTTAGACATCCACAAGACAGAGCCTTTGAATTAGCCACGCCCCCTCTTTCCAAAACCGCATGCTCCAGAGACACCAAATGAGCTTTGTTGAAAGCGGAAATGGTTGTTAAAAACAACAGTAGCAATAGCGCCCTCAACGGACAACTGTTATAAACAACATGATATAAAAATTCGAAATACCTCAATAATTCGCAGCAACTACGAAACTGTGAATTTGTTTGCTGATCACAGAGTCTAAAGCTGTCACAGAAACCCGTGCAATATCCCAGGACACTTATTTCATTACAATCTTTCAGGGAGTTGTACAATTTTTTGCATACCTTTCCATGACCAAAAATCACTTTCAGCACCTTTAATCATCTGACATCTGTTGTAGTCTATTTGTAGCATCTTCGCCACTTACAAGTGAGTGACTTATTAGGGCCTATTATTGTCAATACACCACAATGATCAGGTTTTGGAAGTAAAAATCCCATTTATTTTTTCCATAGACAAACAATAACTTATAAACCTTTAAAGACAGGCCTATTGTGAGCTCCAAGGTTGTTCCTCAATGGGGCTTCCACTGAAGCCATCAGACCAATCATGTTTGATAGTTACATTTCTGGTGAACAACTACATTACCCATGGTCCAGCAGAGAAAGTTAAACCAAACAAGCAAACAAAGCCCACGAAACGATCCCAAGAGTGACCGCCCACTCCAATGACACACTGTAAATGATGCAATCGAGTCGGTCTCTCTTCACCCTTAAACTACATATATACAGTATTTGTACATATCTTATATTTTACAATAAACATTAAATATTGGGAGGAAAAAAACATGTTTCTATACTTCTAATCAACAACCTAAAATCAATAGTTTTAAATATTCCCATTGTTTGTTTTATTCACTTATATTATGACAGTGCTTCATATGGAATTGTAGTTCATTCCCTTATTAAAGACGGTAAGTACACAGTCTTGTACCTTTGTCTTTTTGTGCGATTTTCAAATATTTTTGTACTTCAAAACAAAGCTTGTAGTTTTGTGACTCACCTCGGTGCTTGTTGGTTTGGTTCATGACTTACAATTCTTTTAATGCAAAAAAAGAAAGAAAGAAAAGGGAAAAATACATCGAGAAACAAGAGGGCTGAAAAGGTGGGCGTGCACTGTTGTGCTCTATATCAAAGATCAGCTTGTCCTAGCATTAGCTTCCTCAATAGCATTCTTACAACAGTGAAGAGGAACACAACATTTTAGTGGTGAAAAAATAGTAAAATTGTGTTATACACTCCACTAATTAGGGCCAAGTGTGTAACTAAAAATGATCCACTTGTCTTAGCATTAGCTTCCTCATTAGCATTATAAAAGTGGCAAGTCTGTGAACTTTGTTCTATCATATTTTAAGACCAAACCAACTACAAATAAATAAGAAAATAAAAAATATAAGTTGTCCAAAACAAATTTCACTCCAGTTATTAGGGCCTATTATATTCAAATCAATGATCCACTTGTTTTAGCATTAGCTAAAGAGGTGTGTGAAGCCTGTGAACTGTATTCTGTCATAACACACAAACACACACAAACAAATCTTTAATATGTTAAAAATATATTTATTTAAATTGTTTCGATTATTTGTCTTCGTCTTATTTATGTATACATGTTGGTTGGTTTATAGGCTACCTATTTATTTGTATTAATTTTAATTATTTAATTATTATTTTCCTTCACCTGTACTTGTCTTTATGACTTGGTAATTGTATTAATAATTTTTTTAATCTTGAATGTTTATATAGAAAAAACACAGTTTTAGCATAATTTGTGGACTTTTCAGACGGTCCCTTACCCACTGTAGGCAAATTTTCCAACTTATATCAATGTTAAATTAGTGATCTGTGATGCCATCTGATCAGCTTAAATACGGGACAAATCGCGTCCTGTACTGACTGAATAGATATGGGACAGGTGGCAACCCCAGTGTTGATAAAATAGTAAAGTTGTGTAAAATACTCAACTTATTAGGAGCTATTTTGTAAATATCAATTAGCTTCCTCATTAGCATGAGGAAAGTGGAAAGCCTGTGAATTTTATTCTGTTTTATATTTCAGACCAAAAAAATAAATACATCTGTGGCGATAAGAAAATAGGAAAATAAAGTTGTGTAAAACAAATTACACTCCAGTTATTAAGGCCTATTTTGTAAATATCAAAGATCCACTTGTCCTAGCATTAGCTTCCTCATTAGCATTCTGATGAAAGAGGAGAGGAAAGTCTGTGAACTCGGGGGTTATCTGGGACGCCGCGTGTGTCGATCACTCTGGCACACACACACGCACACAGCTCAAGAGGATGAGGCACAGACCTCTCTTAAATCACTTCCTTCATAACAATTAAAATATGCAAAGTGATAATTTTCTTTAAGTAGCCTTAAATGTGCAATCGATTTAAATGTGAGGGAAATTGCCTAAAGCTCGGGGCGAGGAGGCGGAGGGAGAGAAGAAGAAAAAATTATGCAAATCACAGAAAGGCCTCTTGAAAGCCTAATTTTTCTGTAACAAGCATACTGTTTCATTTAATTTTTTGCCTCTTATTAAAAGTGACAGTTCTTTTGCGCCGTCTGATGGCTATATCTGACACGAGCTCGTGGAAATGACTGTCCGACTAAATGCTAAAGCATTTTCGCCAGCTTTTAGATGAT